>JANUWF010002315.1:1755000-2497500 GCA_026120185.1 Voacanga thouarsii | reverse complement strand
GCGGTCAATTTGAAACCTAATGAATCTCCTAATCTCTGTAAACTTTCCCAAACCCATGAAACATCCCTTCAATAAATCCACACGCCCAATCTCTTGAAACCTCTTCACATTCACCCCTTCATTGTTCTTTGCATTATGTTGGCTACATCTGGATGCCTTCAATAAATCCATACACCTAATCCCTTCAAACCTCCTCAAATTCACTTCGGTACATTGACCATAGGAGGATTCATTGCATCATTCATCTTCAATCACATAATAAATAATCTCCTGTGAAGACTACACAAAACACAACCTACAAGCATTCTACAATGGAACAAAGGGGCTTTGTTATGTTAAATCAATTGTCCGAAGGTAAGCAATAAAAGCACGTGCGTTTCAGAATTTTAAGATTATGGGAGACATATCATGCACAAAAATCAACGGAAGTCATAAGCCTTGATTTCTTGGTTATGGATGAAAAGGTTCTCTCCTTGAATTGTTAAAATTCGTTGTTGTCCTTTGTTATTTGTGGATTCCATTTTACAATTGAACACGATCATTAACTGGAGTAAACAATTGTATTGACATGGATTTTGTCTATTGCAGGAAAATATGAAGCATTGTGTAGTCCGTAGTCGATTCATGGCACAATTTCATGACTATCTTGAAGAAGGGAATTTCTACATAATGAAGAATTTCTCACTGCAAATGGCAAAATCGAATTACAGAATTGTGAATGAGGAGCTGCAAATTGTTATCGACTGTAGTACTTACCTGCAAGAAATTGAAGATGAGCTGCCCAAAATTCCCCGACATAAATTCCAGTTGCTGTCTTTTGACGATGTTCATTCACGCGTCGGAGATATCTCTATGTTAGTTGGTAAGGCACAATAACCTTTCTTCGTTCATCCGTTATTCAGTGCACTGGCAGATTGCCTTTGTTCAACTGAAAGCCATACGGAGAGCATTGGCTTGGTGGGGCTTCCCTACAGGGTTGTTACACAGAAAGTCAAGAACCAATACAAAGATTAGGACCTGGACTTCAATTAGATAGATTTTCCTTCCCCTGATTCTGGGCTACCAAAAACCCCTTGAATTTGATATATCTGCTTTATATCCATTATCGTTTTTCTTTCTATCTCCCTGATTTGTCTGTTGTATTTGTGTGCCTGCTGCTTGAAACAATTAGTCTCAAGCATGAATTAACTTACTTCTTAAATTATTTGTTGTTGGTTAATCAGACTATTGCATACAATGCATAGATGTTATTGGAATGATCACAGCAGTTTCAAATGTTGAGGAGAGAAATAGATTTAGCAACTGTGACAAGTTGCAGACAGTGGTTATCAAAGATGGAAGGTAAAGCAACCACGTGGCTAATAATTTGTTCGTGGTTTACATAATTTACATTACTGACAGAGAAATGACCATAACATTAATGTTGCCATTAGTGAAAGACAGTTACAGGTCATATTATGGGGAGCAACAACGGATATCATCAAGGGAAACAAAGAAATGGCCAGTGATCATATCGAAGTAGCAGTTTTCACATCGATGATTATAAAAAATGACAACGGATCTGCCACATTGTCAAGCAGCAGTGCGACAAAGATATATATCAATTTGCAGATCCCTGTAGTAGAAAACTTCAAGAAAATGTAAGTAAAACACAATTGAAGGGTTTGACTGGAATTTGCATTGACCATGGATATCTAATGACACACTTGATCAGGTGTAAAGCAACAAACATAGCACAACATCCTATTGAAATGAAGCTTCCTTCTGTTATACTGACAAGGAAGAATTATAACAGAACAGGTGAACATTAGGACAACTTGGGGACATGGTCCAAAATGGAGATGACTTGGTATGATGATTTGTTCAATGTATAGCATACTGCACATTGCACAGAAGAAACCACTGTTTAGTTTGAAATGTAAATAATTGCCTTGGATGAATCATATTTAAGACTATCCAAGCATTACTGTTTGATCCTGCGATAACTAACAAAATACTGAATGGATGAATCAGTCAAATATGTTGTAGAACCATAACTTATGCTGTAGTCCTTATATGGAGTTTTTGTGGTGAATTTTTTGGCCAGAGTTTTGGATAGCCATGAAAATGAACAATGAATTACTTGCACTTGATGGTACAACAGGGTACAACCTATTACTCCAGTATTACTGTTCTTGACATTGACACATACAATGGTTGGAGATACAGTTCATGCAGTATATGTAGGAAGAAATTGAAAGTACTAGGAAGACAGTTAGGGTGTGAAGTATGTGGGAAAATTGAAGAGATCCAGAAATCGGGTAATTTAGCATGTAACTTCTTACATATGCATCTCATCTAGCATATTAACATCATCTCTTGATATTGCAAAACAGATATCGTGTAGAAGTAATTGTCGGTGACAATACTGGAGAAGCTCGCTTTGTCTTATTCGATTGAGAGGTTGAGAAAATGGTTCACATGGCTACTGAAAAATTGGCTCAAAAAATAGCAAAGGTAAGTTTCTATGACATCTATAATAATAGGAATATCAATGTTTGCAACAGACAGCATGAACTGAGTAGGTATTCTGATGGTATTATTAGGAAGCCATAGATGATGCAGTTCCTGCACCTTTAAAAAACCTAATGGGAAAAGAATATATTTGCCAAGTGAAATTCAATGAACAAAGCTGAGGGACAGACAGAGAATGCTTTACGTTTTCCGAACATATGAAGCATTGGATATTGTTGATACAGATGTACAAGCATCGAAGGTATTTTACATTGCTGTCTGAATTTTGTTAGTCTGAACATTTGAACATTGAGAGAAAATAACATGTGGTCATATATATATGTCTAAAAAAACTACATGAGGTACAAAAGGAGGATTTAGTCCAACCATTAAGCATAGATGAAATTGAAACTCTTACACAACATGAGCAGAAGAAAAAATGGCGAATCCAGTAACAATCTACCAAAATATCCCATTTTACTGCCTGTACAATTTTTGCCCAACTAAAGATATTTTATTTCTTTTTCCAGATATGGCATGGTAGGAATGGCGAAAAAAGGGAATGTTAACAGCAAGAAGGCTTTATTTGATACTGGAAACAAGGACAACTAAAGACATAACAAATAATGAAGACAGAAGCACATAAGACAGCTGCACCAGCCTTAGAATCCTGTACAGATTGTGTAACTAATATTCAATTCCTTGATACATCAGAACTACCCTAGCGAAGAAAACGTTTGAATGAAAACTGAAATCTGTATATGTGATATTTTCATAGACATGGATATTTACAAAACCAAATTATATCCTATCCACCAGTTCATCATTCATGATGTATGCTATGCAACCTACAACAGCAAAAACAAAGGCCAAAATCATCAAATTATTTTCCTTTGTTTTTCCAGCAAAGTTAGCATAAACATTGGCAAATGCATACTGAGTTCTATTTCTGCCTCTTTTTCTAGCTACCACAGGTGTTTTTATAAGGACATTGGTTCTTCAAAATCAGTTTCCTGGACATTTGTTGGGACTTCATTTGTAGATGACACCTACATAATAGAGAGACATTGGAGCAATTTGAATGGTTTTTTTTTTTTTTTTGTATGACAAAGCAGAAGTTGGACTTTGGAAAATCACATACGCTTCCTTCGTCCAATGCATTTTCAACTATCCTGTCTGGGTCATATGATCGGTGTACTGTAAAACACTCCTTCAGAGTACCTCTGCTTTACTCATTGAACATAATCCAACAGACATATGCTTTGCCTATAATTTTTTCCAGTGACTCATTAGCATCTTTGCATGACAAAAATGATCCTACTGCCAAGAGTCATCCATATATTCAGCCATTCTGTCAGTCATTAGTGTGTAGTTTGGGTAGTGAAATGCCATCTGGAAATTGGCCATCCTGTTATTAAGTGATTCCTGAATATGCTCTGTGTGGGGTAAGTTCATTCAGTTAAATATGTATTTCAACATCACAAAGAGGAGACGATGAATCTTCTCTACTGTAAAATTCAACTGTATAATTCAACTTATTAACTAAATTAAGTAATGAAATATATATCAATCAAATCTACTAACAGAGACGCCAAAATGGTTTCCAATTCATTTTTTTGAAAGGAAATAAACAGAATAATATGTTTCGTTGCATTGGTGGCCTTTTAATGAACAACCGTAGCATTGTACCCTTCCATTAGAAAGCTAATAGTGGTCCGGAATAAAAACAATTACAACTAATGATGGTACTTTTTTTATTGACAAAAAAGCCAAGAATAAAACCGCTACAAATACTGTAAAACTTCTTTCAAACCATATAAATATTGGAAAAAGGGTGCACAACAAAACCACATTTTTGTGAGCAGTTTCTGATGATTTTGTTAACTTTGTCCCTAGAACATCGTACAAAGATATGACAAGAAGAAAAAGAAAGCCACCGGCTCCAATTGAACAACAAATTGCTTCAACGAGTCACAACAGTTCAAAAAGAACATGTTCAATTCTTACAGCAGGTAAGTCCCTCCACCAACTCCAAAACATAAAAAGCATCTACTGATTTCGAAGTCCCATTATTGTAAAAAGTATTTGTTCAATATCTAGATAATACTTACGGTAATTCAGCAATAAATACATCTCTGTAAATAAAATTTTACCAAAAAAACAAAAATGACATTATGGTTACTATTAAATCAAAGACATAGGATTCCAGAACAACTGCCTTTAACTTGCATACTGTGATTAGTAATGTCCTTACATTCCTGACCCTTAACAAAACCCAGTGTCAATATTGCACTCATTGTAACACAAACTGATACATAGAAAACGATAATATGAGTATCATCCCTTCAAAGAATCAAAAAGCGCCAACTGAAACAATCAAACTCCATATAGTTAACAACAATGATAAGTTCAAAAAAATAAATGTTGTGCACTAATGACTATTTACCATTAAATTTTTAAAAAAATGGATGAACATTCTGAACATGAGAAATATGGTTGGTAAATTATCATGAGAAATACTAACATTGACAAATTTGCATGCAATTTGTCATGTATTTGAGTTTCCACAGACTCTGATACATGTCCTTTATAAAAGACAAGGGAGAGAAAATATCCAAAGAAGAGAACAATTTTCATGAAGTTAGGCAATGTCTGTGATGGTAAAAAATGATACAAATCACTATAGAATTAATAGCATAACTTGGGGTTTGGGAAGAAATATGATGGAATTTGGAGCATCATTTCAAAATACTTTTCAATTGATTGTTTCGAAATGTGCTTACATGTTATTTCAATATCTTTGTAGTTGAACATCTGCATGAAGGATTGACAAAATCACAAAGCATGCTTCAATCGTGGACAGTAAATGAAAAATGGAAGAACATGGCATATATCAGAGTATGGAAGCATCATGGTGGGCTTCAAACATACCTGTTGGAGCATTAAAACTTTGAAGATCATGAAGAAAGCTTTGAAGCATAGAAATAGCTCCTTCATCATCCGTGCAGTGAACCTCCATGCACTGTCAAAACTGTCCAGCTCACGGTTCCTTCTTCTTCTGGTGAAAATGAAATGCTTAGCTTTTTGATTCACGGAATATGACCCAGTCATAATATCTGTTGGTGAGCACTGAATTTGGATGAAGAAATGAATGATCTCTCTCAGTTTTTCCATGGTTCCTTCACTCGTTTCACTGCTTTCACTGCATTTTCCTTCACTGCCTTTACTAGCATTTATAGCCAGTCTTCATGAATCAAATCCAGAAGCCAGAAAATCAAGAGACACAAATGTCTTCTCAGTTGGCTTCATTTGGTTTCAAAACCAAAAGTCAGTGAAGAAGAAAAGCCACAAGAGAAGGAGAGAGCCAAGAGTCACCGGGAAAAAGATTTTTATTTTTTCCCTTTTTTTATTTTATTTTTCCTCACAGAAAGCCAAGAGTCATGAAACTAAAAATAATTATTTTGATAAAAATAATATTCTCGGGATTTTATACCCGAATATTATTTACAAAATAAATTTTAGCTTCACTCCAAACTCTTCTAAACTGTGACCAGAAAAATCCTATGGTCCAGGCTATTGGGCCAAAATAATATTTATTATTTTTCTTGGACCCGAAAATTCCAAATAATAAATATTAATTATTTTCATTGAGATCAAATAAATAACCCAATAAATAATTAATTAACCCAAATGAACAAAAAATAATCAAATATTAATTATTTATGTCTTAGGATTTAAATAAATAAATAACCTAATAAATAATTAAATAATAATTATTTTTTCTCAATTTTAAGTCCTGGTTAATTTTCTAATTATTCAAACTGGACCCAAGTCCTGAATAATTAATTAACCCACTAAACCAGATAATAAATTTCTTTCCATTTATTTTATTCCAGTCCAAAAATAAATTAGACTTCCTGAATAAAATAACACTCTCTCAACTGAGATCATTTTCTCAATTCAAAAATTAATTAGGACTTACGGGCTATTCCGAGGACCAAAAAGACACATCGCCTTGGCTACTAAAATGACCAAAATACCCCTAGATGTATTTTGCATTTTAAATATTTCCTAATATCACCATAAGGAAATATTGACCCCAAGGACAATGCTGCATTAGCAGAGTCTTCGACCTACAAGTGAAATGACTAAAATACCCCTCTACATATCGCCGTACATTTAGAGAGGAAGAAGTGTGATAATACCTCTCTAAAGACATCTACCATCCTTAGGCCTCTAGTCCAATGATCCAAGACTTCCTGGAATGTTTCTTCTTTCCAATGGAGTGACCCTAAAGCAAACATCCAAGTCATGTTTCCTAAGGCCTTGGATATTTAGATCATCCAGACAACCACAAGGGGCGATATGGTGTAGAAACTATCTTGTACAAGTCTGTCTTAACTAACTAGTCACACATACCCAACATACAAGTATATTGGCCCTCCGATAGAACCTCAACTATAGTATATCAAAGTATATGCTTCCAGTTTCGCCAGACCACCAACCCATACTCAAGTCATAGAGTACTAGTCCACGCTGTAGCGGTAGTAGGCTAAGTTTCTACCATATAGTACTTTTTAGAAACCACTACTACAAGTCCTGTTCTACGTATTCGAAATACACTTATATCATGAAGTGAGTGGCCTACTCACTAGCTAAAGGTAAGCCATTCCCCATTTAGAATTCATAACATAATAACCTATACATGACGAGATTCCTATTCTCATCAATCGGTTAAGAACAACTGTTTATGTGTTTAAATAACCCATGATCCATACATTACTGTGAAAGACCTCCATTCACATGGATCACTTATTTATACACAATGGGTCTGTTCCAAATGAAAATTGTACACAAATAAAGAAAATTATTTCACAAATAATTTTCGACAAATAAATTCTTTTATTAACATATTCGATATTTTCATCAGAAAACTAGTCTAAGAGGGCATATTCCCAACAATCTCCCACTTGCACTCTAAGACTAGGTAAGTCCATAGGTGCCCACCCCAATGGCATCAAAGTGTCTCTTGAAGACCCTCTCAGCCAAAGGCTTGGTGAATGGATATGCTAGATTGTTCACTGAGGCAATCTGTACTACCACCACATCCCGTCTCTGGAAATCCTGGTCCAGGTGGTACTACCTCACAATATGCTTCCCCTCCTTGTGATTCCAAGGTTCCTTTGAGGTACTTAAGAATATGCTTTACAGCATGCCAATGAACCTTCCCAAGTTTGACTAATATCTGCTAACAAAGCCCACGGCAAAGCAGATATCTAGCCTAGCACACAGCATGGCGTACATGAGACTTCCCACAGCTGAAGCGTAGGGAATCCTACTCATCCTGTCCTTTTCTTCTTGAGACTTATGACAGTTCCTTGAAAAAGAGATAACACATATCTGCAAGGGTTAGAGCTCCCTTGTATAAGTTTATGCTGTACTTGGCCAGCATCTTATCAATGTATACTACTTGGGATAATCCTAACATTCTCTGCTTCCTATTTCTAAGAAGTCTAACCCCGAGAATGTAGTTGGCTTCTCCCAAGTCCTTCATACTGAATTGACTAGATAGCCAAACCTTTATAGATAATAATGACCCTACCTCATTTCCAATGAGTAGAATGTCATCCACACATAAGACAAGAAAAACCACATTAAGCCTCTCAAGATTCTTGTACATGCATGGTTCATCCTCGTTTTGAATAAAACTGTAAGACTTCACAGTCTCATCGTAACGAATGTTCCACGCTTCCGATGCTTGCTTAAGTCCACAAATGGACTTCTTAAACTTGCAAACCATATGTTCCTGGTCTTCAGTAATAAAACCTTCCGGTTGGGATATATAGATGTCATTGCTAAGATGGCCATTCAAAAAATGCCGTCTTGACATCCATTTACCATATCTCGTAGTCATAATGACATGCGATGGTAAGGAGGACACAAATGGATTTAAGCATGGCCACCGGGGAAAAAGGTTTCCTCATAATTGAGCACTTCTTTCTGAGTATACCATTTTGCCACAAGCCTAGCTTAGAAGGTTTTCACCTTCCCATCCGCTCACCTCTTCCCTTGTACACCCACTTACACCCAATGGGTTTTATCCCTTCACGTGAAGCTACAAGATCCCAAACCTGATTGAAGTACATAGACTCAATCTTGGCTTTCATTACTTCATGCCATAGATTTGCATCGACATCAGCAATTACCTCCTCGTATCTAGTGGGGTCTTGTTCCTGATGATCAGAGACCAGCTCAACAGCTTTTCCATTCCATTTATCTGGAACCCTAGACACTCTCCCACTGCGATAAGGCACCATTTGTACAGGCTCTTGAGGCTGTGATTCTTCTTGTTCCATAATTGGGTCAGAAGAAGTTGCTTCCGAAGATAACTTCTCCTCGAGTTTCAACCTAGTTGAACCTTTCGTGGAAGTACTTTGATCATCCTCTAAGTATCTAGCATTGGTACTACCCAGTACCTCTTGCTCCTTAGGATGATAGAAGTAACCACCCATTGTTCCTTTTGGATACCCAACAAAATAGCATAATTCTGATCTTGGATCCAACTTGTCTCCCATGATCAGTACATAAGCTGGACAACCCCATATCCTGAGATGATTTAGACTTGGCTTATGCCCAGTCCACAACTCATAGGGAATCCTAAGTACTGATATGGAAAGCACCAAGTTCAGAATATATGTCGCTGTTTCCAGGGCATATCTCAAAAAAATATTGGAAGAGTAGCATGAGACATCATGCTTCTAACCATTTCCATCAATGTCGTGTTCCTTATCTCAGCTACTCCGTTCTGCTAGGGTGACCCGGGCACAGAGAGCTAGGATACTATCACGTGATGTACCATGTAATCCTTGAATTCACCTAGGAGGTGCTCTCCACCTCGATCTGATCGTAAGGTCTTGATTAATTTATTTGTCTGACGCTTCACTTCAGCCTTAAACTCTTTGAACTTGTCAAACCAATTAGACTTGTGTCCCATCAAGTAAATATAACCAAACCTTGTACAATCATCCACGAAAGTGATGAAGAATTCAAAACCTCCTCTAGTTGGTGTAGACAATGGACCACACACATCAGTGTGAACATAACTCAGTACCTCTTTGGCACTATCTGCCTTTAGGATAAAAGACCATTTTGTCATCTTTCCCATTAGGCAAAATTCACACTGAGGTCAACTTTCCAATCTCAATGAGCCCAAAGGCCCATCATGGATTAGCCTCTGAATCCTGGTTGAGTTGACGTGACCCAACCCCAGATGCCAAAGATATAAGTCATTGATGTTGGTCTTTCTCTTCATAGTTAAAGGTTTAAATTGAGCGTTATTTGATTGATGATTAATAGGGTTAAATAGAATTAGATTTCCATACATGTGCCCAGTACATAATATTTCTCCATTTCTACTGATAAAAATACCAGAATGGAAAGATACAGAATATCCTTGATTTATAAGTTTTGCTACTAAAATCAAATTCTGATGAAAACCAAGTACATATAATATCTATTAAAACCACTTTATTATCAATCAAAAACAAGATCCAGTTCTCCCTCTGCAAGGGTCTAGACTTGTGCTCCAATTCCCACGCGTAATCCATGCTCGCTCTACTTGAGTCAACTTATCTTCCTAAACCCCCGGAAGGAGTTATAGATATGATCAGTGGCTCCTGAATCAACAATCTAAGCAGAAGTTGATCCAACCATTGATATAGACTCAAGATAGAAAACATTACCAGTAGGGTTTTTCTTGGCTTGAAGATCTGGACATTCTTTTATTCCAGTGTCCCTTCTTCTTATACTTGAAGCACTTACCCTTAAGTTTGTCTTTGAGCTGGGTCTTGGGCTGGGCTACTGCGTTTCCCTTCTTCCTTCTGAACTTTCCGGGCTTAGACCCAGTTCTTGAGAAAGAAGCCTTAGCAATCATAGCCAGTGAATGTGGTTTCATGACCTTCTCTGCCATCTGGAGTTCCTTCATCAACTCAGTCAAACTGAGTAAAGAAACCTGGTAGAGATTCGAGAACTATATCCACTTGGCTCTCGGGGTCAATGATAGCCCCTAAGATTTCTGCCTCCTTGAAAGCAGCAATCATCTTGAGCATATATTCCCTGACTGATGCTCCCTCAGCCATCTTGGAGTTTATTATAGTTCGAAGAGCCTTCTGCCTTACGGACTGGCTCTTATCCGCGAACATAATAGCCAATGAATGACTAATGTCATACGCAGAAACCATGTGCTCGTATTTAGACTAGAGCACATTAGATAACGTGCCATTTCATTAGCCTTCTTTCATGCCTTCACAGCCTCTCGCTCTATTGTCGGTGAAACTATCTCCGATTACAGGGTAGGTCTCGTAAAGGACATACTTATACTCCACGGCTGTGAGTATTATGTCTAGGTTCCTCTTCCAGTCCACATACTTTAGTCCCGTTAACTTATTCTCACGAAGAATAACAGACAAATGACTAAAAGAACCTCCCACCATTTCTGAAAAATCAAATAATAAAAGAAATGAATAAATTTATGAAAATAAATTTGTGCACAGAAATTAATTTGGCTCTTAGGAAAACTGACATAGCTTCTTTGGAAGATTAACAGTTCCCTAAGCTAAGTGTAATAACCACCACAAATCAATTTCCCTTCTAGGTAATGATCTAGAGAATAACTCCATCGTGAGATAGCCGTTTTCTCTCTATTTCCTATGGACAGTCCTCGCACTATTACCACCAACGTGGGCTGGCCGATTATAGTACGTGTCCCGGGTTATCAATTGCATCCTTCCATTAGATCTAGATCCTTGTGGTATCCCCATCCTATACGGGTTCACTCCCAGGTGATGCGAGGGGACCCATGATCTCTAATGAGGACCGTGATGGAAGCCGTGGGGCAGTTGAAACCCCTCTCCCACTTAGTCTTTTAAAATAAAGTTTTCTGGAAAAATATCATTTTGAAATTTCCATTAAGTTTACCTTAACTTAAAAATAAAATATCCAAGTCCATTAAAATCTCAATGCCAAGGATTATATCATTTGAGAGAATTTATCCATGGACTAATTTTATTTAAGTTAAAACTTAATAATTTAAAAAAATTTCCAATTAAAACTTTACTCGAGACATTGGTCTCAATTTTACTTAACAAAACAATTTTCTTTTGCAAAATAAAATAAAATGGCTCTCTATTTTAACTTACAAAAATATCTAAATCCAACATATTTTCAATGCCAATGATTAAATCCTTTGAGAAAATATCCATGGATTAATTTTTGTTCTAGTTAAAATAACCATTTAATTTTTTTCAAGAAAAAATGTTTTCCTTGCATAAATATTCCCAAAGACTTTGATCTTTGAGAAAACCGCGCACATAGGTACACAAAATAAATAGCATGCTAGAAAACAGTAAACGTTTTCATGCTTTTCTATTTTTAAACCTATGTGCCCAAATAATATAATTAAACACATTATTTAATTAATTAATGATCATGCAAATATATTCCAAGAATATAAACTATTGCAAAAATATTAACTTCGTCTGGTATGAGATCCAAATTAAAAATTTGGAAAAAAAATTAAAAAAATTTTTACTGGCGGTGCACTCCACCCGACGCACCGGATCCGGGCCCATTTGGCCTGCGGTCCACCGAGGCCGCCGTGCACTGCGCCACACCTGATCCCCTCCCAGCCACGACCCGTGGATCAGCCCGCGACCCGTGATCGTTTCCTCTCACCATACGACCCGCGAGCCCACCCGGTTGACCCGCGCATGAATCCGAATCCAATTGCAAAATTTGCAAATGAATTCGGCTGGAATTTCTACAGTAACGGCTCGACTAAGAGGCTCATGCGACACGGCTCAAGAACATGAACAGTGCGGCTCGATGCAAACGGCTCGGCTCGGCTCGAGGCTTAGGAATAGTATCTTCTTCTCCAGAATGAGTTTTCTGCGCCGTTTTCTGCGATTTTTTCTCCAAATCGCTTCTCTTGGCTTCTTTGGACATTTTTCATTCACAAAACTCATCCAAACCAAAATTACAACCACCTATACCCATTTAAATTGGGTTTACACGATCCAAACTCATCAAAGCAAAAATTTATAGAGAGTTTGAGAAAATTGCAAAAAGCTCATCCCATACCATAAATAGCGAATGATCACATATTTAAGCTCCAAACAATGTTCTTCTCCATTTTTATTAACTAACATGCTCCCTAAGTGAATCAAATTCATGCTCTGATACTACTTGAAGGATTGACAAAATCACAAAGCATGCTTCAACCGTGGACAGTAAATGAAAAATGGAAGAACATGGCATATATCAGAGTATGGAAGCATCATGGTGGGCTTAAAACATACATGTTGGAGCCTTAAAACTTTGAAGATCATGAAGAAAGCTTTGAAGCACAGAAATAGCTCCTTCATCATCCGTGCAGTGAACCTCCATGCACTGTCAAAACTGTCCAGCTCACGGTTCCTTCTTCTTCTGGTGAAAATGAAATGCTTAGCTTTTTTATTCACGGAATATGACCCAGCCATAATATCTGTTGGTGAGCATTGAATTTGGATGAAGAAATGAATGATCTCTCTCAGTTTTTCCATGGTTCCTTCACTCGTTTCACTGCATTTTCCTTCACTGCCTTTACTAGCATTTATAGCCAGTCTTCATGAATCAAATCTAGAAGCCAGAAAACCAAGAGCCACAAATGTCTTTTCAGTTGGCTTCATTTGGTTTCAAAACCAAAAGTCAGTGAAGAAGAAAAGCCACGAGAGAAGGAGAGAGCCAAGAGTCACCGGGAAAAAGATTTTTATTTTTTCCCTTTTTTTA
Organism: Voacanga thouarsii; assembly: GCA_026120185.1. NCBI lineage: Eukaryota > Viridiplantae > Streptophyta > Magnoliopsida > Gentianales > Apocynaceae > Voacanga > Voacanga thouarsii. The sequence continues at coordinate 2,484,183 of JANUWF010002315.1, read as the reverse complement.
TTTTATTTTTCCTCACAGAAAGCCAAGAGTCATGAAACCAAAAATAATTATTTTGATAAAAATAATATTATCGGGATTTTATACCCGAATATTATTTACAAAATAAATTTTAGCTTCCCTCCAAACTCTTCTAAACTGTGTCCAGAAAAATCCTATGGTCCAGGCTATTGGGCCAAAATAATATTTATTATTTTTCTTGGACCCAAAAAATCCAAAATAATAAATATTAATTATTTTCCTTGAGATCAAATAAATAACCCAATAAATAATTAATTAACCCAAATGAACAAAAAATAATCAAATATTAATTATTTATTTCTTAGGATTTAAATAAATAAATAACCCAATAAATAATTAAGTAATAATTATTTTTCCTCTAGTTTAAGTCCCGGTTAATTTTCTAATTATTCAAACTGGACCTAAGTCCTGAATAATTAATCAACCCACTAAACCAGATAATAAATTTCTTTCCATTTATTTTATTCCAGTCCAAAAATAAATTAGACTTCCTGAATAAAATAACACTCTCTCAACTGAGATCATTTTCTCAATCCAAAAATTAATTAGGACTTACGGGCTATTCCGAGGACCAAAAAGACACATCGCCTTGGCTACTAAAATGACCAAAATACCCCTACTATATAAATCGATGTATTTTGCATTTTAAATATTTCCTAATATCACCATAAGGAAATATTGACCCCAAGGACAATACTGCATTAGCAGAGTCTTCGACCTACAAGTGAAATGACTAAAATACCCCTCTACACATCGTCGTACATTTAGAGAGAAATAAGTGTACTAACACCTCTCTAAAGACATCTACCATCCTTAGGCCTGTAGTCCAATGATCCAAGACTTCCTGGAGTGTTTCCGCTTTCCAATGGAGTGACCCTAAAGCAAACATCCAAGTCATGTTTCCCAAGGCCTTGGATATTTAGATCATCCGGACAACCACAAGGGGCGATATGGTGTAGAAACTATCTTGTACAAACCTGTCTTAACTAACTAGTCACACATACCCAACATACAAGTATATTGGCCCTCCGATAGAACCTCAACTATAATATATCAAAGCATATGCTTCCAGTTTCGCCAGACCACCAACCCATACTCAAGTCATAGATTACTAGTCCACGCTGTAGCGGTAGTAGGCTAGTTTTCTACCATATAGTACTTTTTAGAAACCACTACTACAGGTCCTGTTCTACGTATTTGAAATACGCTTATATCATGAAGTGAGTGGCTTACTCACTAGCTAAAGGTAAGCCATTCCCCATTTAGAATTCATAACATAATAACCTATACATAACGAGATTCTCATTCTCATCAATCGGTTAAGAACAATTATTTATATGTTTAAATAACCCATGATCCATACCTTACTGTGAAAGTCCTCCATTCACATGGATCACTTATTTATACACAATGGGTCTGTTCCAAACGAAAATTGTACACAAATAAAGAAAATTATTTCACAAACAATTTCCGACAAATAAATTCTTTTATTAACATATTCGATATTTTCATCAGAAAACTAGTCTAAGAGGGTATATTCCCAACACTGCAGACTAACACCAACATTGAATTAGCAACAGTAGATCATACGCTAATGGACCACAGCACAACCATCCATACCAGCAACCAACAGCATTCAACAATGAACATTCATCATTACAATTATGCTGGCAGTCATAATATCCAAAAAAGTAATTGAAGTGGTCCTAAAGCATTTCATAATTCATTTTTCAGGTGTATTAGGTGTCATATATCATTCACAATTTACATACAATGAATGATTCTCACAGAAATAGCATGGACAAAAAGAAAGGAATGTGCTCAAATTCTAAAAAACAAGAGAAAAAGGCGTATTGAAAAGCATCTTGGTTCAACAATTAATAGCAGTTCAAACAGCAATTCTAACATTATTTCAGCAGGTAATATATGTTACTCATTCCACAAGTTCTCATTTCAGGACAATCAGAATAATTTAATAATAAATCTGAATCCATAGTTAGTATGAATTAGCAATTTAATTTTGCTACATGATTTATTTGACATACAACTGATTCCTTTTTGTGGGTGTTTTTCCATATAACAGAATATGCAAGGAGAAGAAGAAAAGAACGCAAAAACATCATAAATTCAAAGAGAAAATGTTTTGCTAAAAATAACAAAATCTCACAGAAAAAACCCACCATACCTGTGTCAGGTACGAATTCTAACTTATCATTCTTTAGGTTCATAGTTCATGTATGTTGCACTATTTCCTAACATTAAATCAATTCCATTGTTCACAAATTCTGAACTGAACACAAGTTCTTACTATGGAAAAGCTGAATATCAATGTCAATTTTGTCAAGTAGTATTTTGGGAGCGCGAAAAAATAAAAGACAATTCGAAAAGAACACATCCAAGATATAAATTATGTTGTAGACAGGGCAAAATTCATTTGCCAGCAAGAAGGTTTGCTCCAGAACCCCTCAATTCCCTACTCTCTCATAATGTACTTGATCATTCCATACCTTTCTTGGAAAATATTAGAGCATATAACTCAATGTTCTCAATGACATCTATGGGTGCAAAAGTTGATGAGCAAATCAATCAACACCCTGGACCATACATCTATGGGATAAATGGAGAATATTATCATTGGCTTGGTTTTTTTATTCTAGAAAGTGGAAAAGATACACACTTTATCTAGCTGTATTTTCATGATACTGTACATGAAGTGCATAACAGACTAAAAGCAATGAATCAAAGAAATACAAACAGCAACTTGAATGCAGAAATTATCCAGCAATTGATTCATATGCTTGATGAACACAATGAATTGGTCAAAGTGTTCAGAATTGCACGAGACAGGCCTAAGAATTCCATTTTCAAACCTAAATCAATTTCTGCTAGATATTACATACCTATTTGCCATACAAAATCTCTCTTCATGAATTCATCCTTAGTATACTCTATGTTACAATGTCACTTACAATGACAAAGTCAAACAAGAACATTACATAAGAAAAGCCACAATTTCAACCAAACTACAGCCCAAAATTCTGTACTTAATTATGTGTTTACTAGACAACCCAATATGCATGTCCATGCATTGTGCATCATACGTGGGCTTTTGATGGTAAACTATCGTCGCAAAACACAAAATGGTTGCCCAATCATGCTTATATTGACGCCCAATATACTTAGCACAAAACATGCTTCTGTTTAAGACTTCGTTCATGACTTCTAACCAACTAACCCTAAGTATTAAACTCATGACATACCCTCTCAACAACAAAGCAAAAAAAAAAAAAACATTACTCTATTACAGCTAACATAACATACAAAACCATACACAAAGCCAGCAAACTCTTACCAAACACATTGCCATTCAGGCCTCCAAACACATGCCGGATAAGAAAACATGCCAGATAAGAACACATTGTCAATGTAGTTCATTTGTTGTTGGAAGGTCTTTTAATGTTTTCAAGATATTGTGCATCATACATGGTTATTCATGAATTCATCCTTAGTATACTTTATGTTATAATGTCATTTAAAATGAGCAAGTCAAACAACAACATTTCATAACAAAAGCCACAAATCTCAACCAAACTACAGTCCAAAATTCAGCCTCTATTTCTATAGACCTATTGCCCAATGCAAAGCCTATTACAGACCACAAATGAGGTACTGCAAAGCTATTTCCCAAAAAACACAACCAATTCCTCAACAATTTCTTATGAAGCTGAAGAATACTTCCCTTCTTTAACAGAACATTCAAAAGTCCATCGCTTGCAATTACCATAAAATCTACACCATAAATTTCTTTTTCCTGTGGATACCAAAGACAATCAAGTATTGAAAGTAGTAAATAGAAACAGAATCATTATCAAAATGAATCTAATAGCTACAAAACATATCACAAGTAAAACTGATCACGAAAATCTCATAGTTTATAAATTCTCTTACTGTATTATATCTAAAGGTTAAACATCAAAATGAACATCTAATACAACAAAAACCTAGAAATGTAGAATGCTCAAAATTTCAAACATACACAATTCATAAAGCAATATCTTAACTCTACTTAAAGTCTCTTTTTTGATTCATTTCACCATAGCATAAATTCCTTTGAAATCTAAGAAAACTGTAGCACAGAGCAAAAAAGACAAAATAAAAGTGAATCAAGCAATGGACATCTACAGAAATACAGAACAGACCACTATGTTTTATCCTAACTATGCAATACTGAAAACATTTCAAAATTCATGTCCCATACAAAAAAAAAAAAAGAAATACTTCAAGTTGGTTTTAAAATTAAAATGTGCATCATATGTGGACTTCTGATGGTAAACCATCATCGCAAAACACCGAATGGTTGCCCAAACATGCTTCTATTGATGCCCAATATACTTAGCATATAATCAAATCCACAAAACTTATAACACATCTAACTTACCAAAAATCCGTTAAGCTTCCATCGACTCCAATTAAAAACACATTTACATATTCAATTCTTTTACTGTTTTCAGGATATTGTCCGTCATACGTGGTTATTCATGAATTCATCCTTAGTATACTCTATGTTACAATGTCATTTAAAATGACAAGGTCAAACAACAACATTTCATAATAAAAGGCACAAATCTCAACCAAACTACACTCCAAAATTTTGCACTTAATTACGTGTTTACTAAACAACCCAATATGCATGTTCACGAAATGTGCATCATACGTGGGCTTTTGATGGTAAACCATCGTCGCAAAACACCGAATAGTTGCCCAATCATGCTTATATTGACGCCTAATATACTTAGCACACAAACATGCTTCTGTTCATGACTTCTAACCAACTAACTCTAACTATTAAATTCATATCATAGCCTCTCAATAACAACAAAGCAAAAACAAAATAACCAATACTCAATTACAACAAACATAAGGTACAAAACCATACAGAAAACCAGAAAATTCTAAAGCAAATTCTATGTGGCGTCTGTTTCCTCCAATTTTCTTAAGAAGATCAAGAAAACTTCCCTTCTTTACTGCCAATTTCTGGATGCTCCTCAGTTGTGCCCTCAACAATTACAATAGAAATTTTAACAATCACCCAAGGAAATTCTATACGTGAATCTGGCTTTGACAAGAGAGGTAACATCTTCCATTCAATATCATTGTCCAACATGTAAACATCAGAATATACCACCTACAAAGGACAAAACTCAATTTTAAAATGTATCCTGGATATTGCATACAAAACAGGCCACAAGTGAACAATTATAGCTGTTTTACACCTACGAGGAAACACAATGACACATTGAATTTCTCAGGTATTTGTTCTCCCTAGATCAAGATAATCTTACACCATAAAGAATTCAAAACAAATAAGAATGAGTAAAGCAACAAATTTAAGCTATTACTTATCATCAAATAATCCTCTATTCATAAACCCAAAATGAGATTTATAGTTACATAGCATTTGTTTTTCCCCTAGTATCTAAGTCATTTTCTTCCTTTCTTCTTCTGTTTTGTGCATATGTGAGGAAGTTGTTGCTCAATTGATATATGGTTTGTCAATTCTTTTCTTTCATAGACTGAGAAAGCTATCCTAATTATCACTCTTAAGTTCACTTACTGGAATATCTACATTTTCATCTATAAACAGATAGAAACCTGGTAAATGAGGAGTAACTCTCCCTAAAACGAGCTTAATTTAAGCTGAAATTTTTAAAACATATAGCAATATCATAAATGAGGTGTAACTTTTTTAGTGAAATCCAACTTACCTTTCCCAAAAAGACTTGAAGAGACAGAGAAAATTATCTTCGTAGTATTATTATTCATTGTTGTTACTGTTGGACTTTGCAGTATACATAGGTTTGATACATAGGTTTGTGTTTTTAGTGAAAAAAAGATGAATTTATCATGCCAAGACTTATCTAATTTTCTTGGAACATCGAAAAGTTATACTTTCGTAAATTGGTTAAGCAGCACCATTCAAAGAAAGATGATTAGCTTATTCCTAATATAACTCCAAGCAAGAAGTAAACTTCATGTTTTCTTCATTAGCAAGTTCATATAAGATTTACCAATTTCAACCATGATAACCATCCAAGATATCCTTTAAATTCATTTTAACCATTAGACCTCTAGAAATTGAGAGGGGGGGGCAGGGGGGATCCTTCACATTTGAACTAACTACTTGAAGCAGAGGCGAAACAGAAAAGTGCATCATGTGGAGAGAAAGGAAATGCAGATGCATTTATGTAATTACCAACTATATAACAGGAAGTATTGAGACATTGAAAATCAAATTGCAGCATCACCACCAAGGACACTATGCTACAATTAACCGATGTAACTATATCAGAATTAACTCAGGCAAAGAATCTATTGATTTGTTAAGCTACTTAAAAACCCCAAATCTACTTAAAAGTAAGTAATTTTGACACAGGTGACAACCAAAATGGATGCAATACCCTAATATCAATTTTAAGTTTGCAAGTATTCTATGTCATCAAGGGACGACAGTGAAGATACTTACTTCAACAGAACCTTTCTTTACAAAGCTACACCAGTCCTTAGCAGCAACACCAGATTTCAATTCCAAGTCAATGGTCAAAGTAACAGAGGCTTTATTATCCACTGCAAGTAAACAAGCCATGTAGTCACCAGACTCAGAAGCTTGAATAGCAAACTGCCCAGAATTCACATGAGCCGCATAGTGATAGCTATTCCCATAAGAAGACGTCACCTACAGCAAGATATAAATATAAGCTAAATGCTACTGCTCAATAAGAGATTGATCAAATCGAACATTTCAAAAAAACCCAGGAATATCATCCGTTGATAGCTTAAAAAAACCTAATAAATTAAGTTACAAAATATTCTCTAAAAAAACCCCCCCAAGATTTAACGTTCTTTCAACACCCAAAAGAGAAGTCAACTTTTGGAAAAAAAAGAATCTCTAACAAAACAAAAACAACCCAAGACATTCGAAACAACTAAAACAACACGCAACACAATTCTACCATATGAATTCTGCACAAAATTTCGCCTCAAATACACAAACTTTGCTGAGGAAAAAAAAAACAGATTTGGAACAAGTACCCTAGCGGTGACTTTATGAGAGTCAGGTAAAGGGTGGCCTTCATTAGGATTAACAATGTCATATTTGCCCACGGTCATGGAATTCGCCTTAATATCTTCCGCTATGCATTTCGTGTAACCCGATTCCAGATCAAATCCAAGAAAGTCAACCCGGACGAACAAGAGAAACCCTATAGAGAAAAAGCGATTTTCCTGTTATAACTGCGATAATCCATAGCTACTGAAACAAATATCAGAGACCAAAAGAAAATCTGAGTCTGCTAATTAGTATTGAACTTTGATTTCTCTTGAATTGAGGCTGAATTCTGTCTAGATTCTGGGATAAATAGCCGGAGAAAGAGATGCGGAAATTTTCTGATGGTAACTACGAATTAAAAAAAAACCAAACAAAACATCCAAACACTAATTTAAACCCTGATCTCCGGTTAACAAATTAAGATCTCATATCTATGCTACGAAATCTCGCCTATGGTCCGTAAAAGGCACAACCTTTTCTCCATTTCGTGCGCGCAGAAAAATACCAAATTCAAAACCTCAACTAAAAACCCAAAAAAAAAATAGTGCGTTCCAAGTTCTAAGCTATTACCTCAACCCCAGAAAAGTAAACCCCAAACCAAACCAGTTACGAAATCTTGCCTATGCTCCGTAAAAGGCACAACCTCTTCTCCATTTCATGCACGAAGAAAAAACCTTAACTCAAACAGTTACCCTAACCCACGCTAATGAATAGTATTCTGCATGAATATGCTCCCAAAACCAAACTAGTTACGAAATCTTGCCTATGCTCCGTAAAAGGCACAACATTTTCACCATTTCGTGCACGAAGAAAAAACACTAACTCAAACAATTACCCCAACCCACGCCAATGAAGAGTATTCTGCATGAATATGCTCCTGCACTAGGAATATCTCATACCGGGAAGCCCCAGAGATCATAAAGGACGGGATGGGAATGGAGGCAATCCAGCCCAAACTACTCCGGTGGATAGATCGACAGAGATAGGGGAGACTGGGATAGAGGAAGCATGGTGAACACACGATTTGACATTGATGAGCTTCAATAAAGTATCTCACTGTCAAAATGGTTTTCTCACCTCTTCCTAAACAAACACAATGTCCGATACTCCAAATCTCGAGAAACGAAGCCAATGCCAAATCTAAAATAACCCCAACTATATACAGAATAACAACTTTGACTTTCCACCAAAAACAACAATTAATTAATTACGTAAATTATTATCTTTTTAAACCATACTTTTAATATTGTATTTAAAATTACAATAAATAATTAACAAAACAACTACACAATGATTAAAAAAAAAGACAACTGAAAAATATTGTTCAAATAAAATTAAACTTAATAATAAACAAATCAACATAAATATATCAGCAAAACAGTGGCTGAAATTTTACAACGCTTTCTGGAAAAAAAAACCTATTCTACAAAACCTACATATCATCACCACTTTTTCCAGTTTGAAAAATAATCTGCTTACTTTCAACTTCCTGCAAAGACCCTGTACTTGCACACAAACGAAAAATATCCACAACGTCTTCTGTATCACCAGTATGGAGTTCCAGAAATACCTTAGTAATACAATCAAAATGTATTCTCAGTTAACCAACGAAGCTTCATCCTCAAACAGCTAAAACTCTTGAATAACTCTTTACAAACACTTCGACCAACACGTAATTCCGCCACTACCAGAACATAAGGATCATAAAACTTCACAAAAGAATCCACTTTCCTCAATGAATCACCTGCAGCAAGAAAATCTTCACTGATAAAAACAATACTCAAAGGAAATTCCTTAACTTCATCCCTAAAACACTAATTATGTGTCTCTGCCCACCAATTTGTACAGAATTCAGCATCCAAACCCGTACAATTTGAAGGAGGAACAAATATCTCGATATACTCCGGAAATTCCTCAACACTTCACGTAAAATAATGCGCACAGCATCAGCCCTTCTATCTGGAATAAGATAATGAACTCGATCACCCAATAAATCAACAGAATTAAGAACAACCGTCTCACAAAGAAAAGGATACATCTTGGGCTTTCCAACAAGTTAGTACTTCAACAATTTCGAATTATAAAACTCCATTTTCAATAATCGCCCAATTTTTTTTAAAAAAAACTGAGATACAAGAAAACTATGAAAATACAACAAAAACCAAAACTAATATATAGATAAACACAAGCAAAATATACACTGAACATGAAAAACAATTCAAAGAACCAACAATATACATACTTAACAATTCAAAGAACCACACAAATACATGAATCTATTCACCATATGAAAAACAATAAGACGTGTCCTTACAAAAAAAATAATAACACATTATTTGAATTGTTCAAAGGTATCAAGACATCTCTGTACATTCACAAGTGATCGATAAATCAATGAATCAAATATTCTTAAGTTATCTGTTAATTTAGTTCTAAATACTCCAACAAAGGAGCAGTAGATATCATTCAGTCCTTCATCCCTACGCCAATTTACGATCATTTTGGTTAACAAACATGAAGACTCAAGAAAATAAGCAGTGCACATAGGAAGTTGGTCTGAGGCTAATGTTTAAACAATTTAGTGTACTGATAATTTACAATCACAATTATAGTATAACAGGTGGTGCATAAGAAATCGTAAAGAGATATCATTGTTTGATAAGGGGATTTCTAGAAAATTGTCATCAAAGACGTGCTAATTCAGTTTTTTATGAGCGTGCACCAGGGAAACCTAAGGTATGGTAAGTTGCAAATGAAAAGAATCAACTCGATTCATCTTTTACTCATAATTCTTGACCAGGCACAGTACCTTCCACAACCATAATTAAAGAACCAGCGCAGAAACACCCCAAAGATAAGCTGTTTAGACAGGGCTTTCGAAAAAGTAGTTAGCATTCAGCCATTCAATCTATGCCCTAATTTCCATTTCACTATCATTTTTGCAATCAAACAAGAACGCTTCAAAAAATGAGCAGTGCATAGGAGAAGTCTGGTCCGAGACTAACTTTTAAAAGCTTCGAACTAAGATCTCATATCAACACAAAGAAAAATCCAAATTTTCAGCTTGTCCTAAAATTTTGGCAAACCTTGAATAAAATTATAACTTTCAAACATACCAAAAAGCAGAAGAAATATAAGGAAAAACTACCTTCTCTTCAGCCTCCTCATGATCGAAGAATATCTAAGCGCAAGCAAAGATGTTTATCATAAGGTCAAAATTGCATCACTCATTCGGAAAGATTATCGTGGGATTTCCTGGAGAGGGTGGATTTTGCCTCGTAAGATTTGCATGAGATCCAGCCTCTTTCAAAAGAAACTGGATCTGCAGCAGACAAAATCTCAACTTGTTCAAAACCTAGTCGCCGCTTGATCAAGTCTCGAATTTGTCCTCGGCACCTCAATCTCACCAAAAGGTAGCTCGAGATCCAAGTGCTTGCACACCAACCGCAATAACCTCATCCTTCTTGAATCTCAAGAAAGGCATGCAGAGCTTCGTATTTGCTTAAAATTGCCTTGCTGTCCAAGAGCACTCGCTGCAATTCGAAACTATCTCCCGGTCGAGGCAAAAGTGTGTGCCACACTATCAAATTTTCTCTCGGAGTATCAACAGACACTCCTTCTTCCATCCATCATATTGCTCATTAACGAATATAAGGGCTGTTGTTGGTTTATTTTGAGCAGTTGACATATTTAAATTGCCTTTCTTTGAACTGGACACCTGTTTCTACAAGAGCTTCCTCATTGAGACTATGGAATCTTGCAGATACTTATTAGCTTTTTTCGTGGTAAGATCGAGCAAGTCGACTTCAGTGCCATCCAACTTTAATGGCAAACCCATCCTTCTTTAGAAGTTCCTTCCACACATATTCTACATAATGTGGGTAGATTGGAGCAATGAGTCGTGTTTGGACATCCATAAACTGCCATAGAAGATCACAGTGCATGCCCCCTGAACCAGAAGAGAGCCTGTACTCATCCCTGGCACCTTGCAGATCATAAAAGCCCATTTTCAAGGCTTCCCGAAACATGAAGTCATTGTAATTCTTCTCCGACATCCGTACAAAGAATGTTGATTTCATTAGCAAATACTTTATCAGCATAGGTAGAAGGCGGACCGCTTCTCAAAGAGGACTCTGCAGCAAGAACCTCCTGCATCCACGCTATCTCCTTTGTGAGACGCAATATTGCTGCGTTAGTTAGCTGTTTCAAAGATAAAGTTTGCATCATCCATTCCATCACCCGCATCTGCAAGAGAAAATCTTGTGGCATCAGCAGAAAACTCCTCAATTGCTTGGCGAAGTGTCCTAAAGTTTCCCGTGGACTGGGACATCTTCTCTGAATTCAGCATTATGTGCCCATTGCACCTAAACCCCAGAGGCCAGTGGTGCTCAGGCAAAATTGCCGTGTGGTTATAGATGCAGAAAGTAAGATGGTTCTAAATGAGATCCTTTCCAGAAACCCTTAGGTCAAATGGATACCAATACTCAAACTCTCGCTTCATCCGATTAAGAAGATTTTGAGATATGTCGAAGACTTGGGATATGGACCACCACGTAATAAGAAATCCCAAACCTCATCTGTCAACCGCTCCGATTTCATCGAAGAAGTGTCCTTACCATACATATCCCCTTTTGCAACAGATGACACGCTCGTATAGTATGCCATGTAAAGGGTGGAATCTGACAAAGATTCAACAAGAAACTCCTCATCCCAAGGAATACGAGTCCCAAGTCTAAAATTGCGAGAACAGGCCCATTGATTCAGCCAGCTCAAAGTGTGCTCAAAGCCATGTTGTGTCTCATCAGAGTAGAGATTCATACGAGCAAAACATTCCTCTGCTACTTTCCTCCATTCTGGTTCACCATAAGTTATGTACCACTGATCAATCAAGGCCACAACACACTCATCCCCATATCTTGACATCACCTTCTTTTCTGGTTCACTATAGACTACAGCTTGATTAGTCTCTAAGAGTTTGTTCTTGATCAAACTTTTTGCTTCTTGGACTTTCATTCCAGCATACTCCCCTACAAGCATGGTTCCCTCATAGAAACCTCCCTTGTAGATAATTTTATTTGCCTCATCAAGCTTTTCTCTCTCATTCTGGCTCTTGATCTTTTGCTCTATACAAATTCTTTCAGCAAATTTATCCCTAAAACCTGGATGGTTGATAATACACTACCAAAAAAAAAAAAAATGCTATTTGCGACGGCCAAATCCATTGTAAATCCAGCGTTGCGACGAATTTGCGATGGATTTGGCCGTCGCAAATAAGAGCGACGGAAAACTAAATTTGTTGCAAATAACGAAACATTTGCGACGGCCAATTCTCTGGTCAACCAAATTACATTTTGCTATGGAATTGCGACGGATTTTAAAATCCGTCGCAACTTGCTACGAATTTGCGACGGCATAATTAAAAAATAAAATAAATTGTGAAAAATCCATCGCAAAACTGTAGCAAGTTGCGACAGATTTGCAACGGAATATTTTTATGGATAAAATAAAATAAAAAAATTCGTCGCAAATTCGTAGCCGATTGCTACGGATTTGCGACGGCGTAATTTAAAATAAATGAAAAATATCCGTCGCAAATCCGTTGCAACTTGCTACGAATTTGCAACGGAATTTTTTGAAATTAAAATAAATGTGGAAGATGCCGTCGCAAATCCGTAGCAAATAGCTAGGGATTTGCGACGGATGGAACCATTCGTCGCAAATCCGTAGCTATTTGCTACGGATTTGTGATGGAATAATTACATCCGTCGCAAATCCGTAACAATTGTCTACGGATTTGCGACGGAATAATTACATCCGTCGCAAATCTGCAACAACTTGTTACGGTACATTTTAAAAAAATTCCATCGCAAATCCGCTGCACATTAAGACCGAATTTGTCAAAATTAATTTTAAATAAATTAATTTTAGAAAACCTGTGACAAATATTTAAGCAATTTTTCTCATAAATATCAAATCTGTAATGTTTTTTAACGTGAAAAAATCTAATAAAACAAATAAAATTTTGAAACCAATAATAAATTTCAACATGCCAAATCATAAAGTAAAACTATAAAAATCCAAACATATGTATACACATAAGTATCACAATAGATAAATAATGTTAAAAATGCAATCATGTAACTAAAGGGGTGGTACATTGGAGAATAGGAGGCTATTAAAGTTTGACACGTAGAACTACTATGCACAAGGCAATACTTTGGAAACACAGCCTATCATCCAACAAGAGCTAACATATCAATCCAAAAATTAGTACACAACTTGATATTTCTAAGAATGCTTTTCACACACATTATCATAGTTGAAGAAGTTGAAGTTCCCAAGATATCATTTACAATCACTTCATTTTGTTCCCCTCCTCAATGTGAAACAACTGACTTGAAATGATTTTATGACTGGAATTTAGACTGTGCTGTATCAGATTCCTCAGCTTCGTTAAAATTAATTGCTCCTGTTCCACTGATTTGCTTCCTATAAACCAAACAAGTGCCTGATCAAAAATTTCAGAAATCATACAGATCTCTTCTAAAGATTTTGTGGTTCTTTAATTGATTTTCAATCTGTCAAAGAACTAAATTCAACAGTTGAGCGACTGTCATATTGGAGTTAATTGTTAAGACGAAACACTTCTAGTTGTTAACACAATCAATTGGGAAAAAAACATTTTGGAAAAGATTGGTGCACCATCTTACTCTTAACAATCAAATAAACCAAACTGACAAATCATTTATTGATTTTTTTTTTTTATGGACTGCTATTCCAAGTACTACCATGATGTATTACAACTTTACTATGTTAGATGAGAGAACTCAATGCTAGATTAAAGTAAATGAACAATAAAGGATAATGAAGAATAAAGGATAACTCTAATAGAAAAGGATTGAGGAAAGTGGAAAGATATGGGGCTTTAGCAGATATGGCTTATGGTATGAAATTCTAGAGCTGAAATTTTTACACAGCAAACTACGTGGAAAATCAATTGAAGATGTACTAAATGCAAGTAGTGCTGGCGAAAGAATAACTATACTTACTTTCTTGTTGGCTTCAGCACGGAACACCTCCGCTACTTGAGCTTCTTTCAATCGATTACATATCTGACAACAAATAATGTGATGAGGAGAAGATAATCGCAATGAACAAAGAAAAATAAACAAAAAAATAATATAAGAAAACTCTACATTTCTCCAAGTTTTATGACCTTGAACTCCTTGATAACCAAGGTCTTGTTTAATATCCGAGACAACAAGAACCTTGCAAGGTGAAAGATGATTAACAATCAAGTTCTAGAAATGCTCTTTCTAAATTGTTAGATGTGGTGTCAAATCCATTGACATTAGAAATAAGAATAACTTATGTAGCATAAGATTCCCAAAGAGCAGAACAAAAATATTAACAAACCACATTTAACAAAAATATAAACTTCCTCCTGACTGTAATTATAATGCCTTCTCTGACTCCAAGTGGTGAAGTATAGAAGTTAAAGCCAATTCTACAACATAAAATTCCCACTAAGGCATAGTAGTTCAGTTTTCTTTAGCCAAGCAATATCATCTTGATTAAGAAATATGTGTGTGTGTGTGTGTGTGTGTGTGTGTGTGTGTATTATATATATATATAGACACACACACACACACACACATCAACTTGATTATCATTATAATAAGTTATGTGAAAATCGAGTGAATTAATAGATTCAATGAGCTCAATATCTAAGTTATCTACTAGACATATCAGATTCAGTTAATAAAACAACCTTTTGCTTATCCATCTTTCTGGATGGTACTAGATTCTCCTTGATTACTAGGTTCAGAAATTAAATCAAAATTTTCAAATTAAATCAAATCATATGTTTAATAGAGATAAAATAAGAATTTCATTTGTATTGTAATATTATTTTTAATGTCTTTACTTTATATGCAAATGATTCATCTATTTTGAAACGGAGAAAATACTATTTTAACAAAATTTTGCAAATCTATTACAATATCAAATTAAGTTAAAATTATTAGATATTGATATAGAAAATATTAAGTCCAAATTACGACAGTGTTATACTGATAACCCTATTCAATTTTGGGATAAAAATAAGATAACTGCTAAATTAGAAATGATAGATAAAGATAAAATTATTAGAGTAAAGCCTATGAGGTATAATAAAGAAGATCAACAAGAATTTAGAAAACAATTAAAAGAATTATTAGATGCTAAGTTAATACAAGATAGCCATTCCCCTCACAGTTCTCCTGCCTTTATGGATTCAAACTCATCATCAACTTGATTATCATTATAATAAGCTATGTGAAAATTGAGTGAATTAATAGATCCAATGAGCTCAATATCTAAATTATCTAGTTCGAGTAAGGCTCTGATACTATTCTCGGTGGCCGAAAAGTGTCGGTTCAAAACAAGCACATTTCTAGGTAAATTATCTTGAAAGATTATTATAAAATCTAGAGAAAACAAAGATAGCACAAAAATTAAAATCATATAAAAGAGTATATCACACCATGAGTATAAAATCGATGAGAAATATCAAGGGTTTTATAGTTTTTTTTATGTTAATATATTTTTCTCAACAATCTGAAAAGATAAGATAAAAAATAATTAAAAATAATAAAAGATATATGTAAATCTGTTTTTTAAATTTAAAATATTATATAAGAGAACGAACAAAACATAAAAATGTAATGTAACGTAACTTTATAATATATATATATATATATATATATATATATATATATATAAAGATCTCTTGTACTCCTTTCCAATATGAAATAAAGATCTCTTTTATATCACAACAAGAGCCAAGTTCTTAGTCTATAATCTTTCAAACTCTTAAAGAGTTACTTTGCTTTCTTATCTAAGTCTCGTACGCCGAGGGTAGGAAACGATCACAGGCTGTGCTTTGAGATACTGAAGGAGTTGAGGGAAGTTACCTGTTCACGGGCAGGTTGGGGCTGAAATGCTTGGTAAAAGTCCTACAGTGTGACACGGTATCTTTAAGGTCAAAGAGAGACTAAGGTACGGAAGCATAGTGGACCCTTTATCATTTGATAGTTTATGACTAATTGCGTAACTCTTGGTGTGATATACTCTTTTATATGATTTCAATTTCTATGATATCTTTGTTTTCTCTCGATTTTATAATAATCTTTCAAGATAATTATATATATATATATATATATATATATAATTACGTGCCTCCTAGATTATCTTTTACCAATACTCATGTTATAAGTAATCCTATTAATAAAACAAATAATAAAACTATAATACCAAGGAATTATGAAATAAGTAATTATAAAAGGAGAATATATTGATGGAAGTCAATTTAAGGCTATAAACATTTTGATTGACACCAGAGCAAATGGAAATTATATAAGTCATAAATTATGTAATAACCTACAAAAATTTCCTTTAGAGAATCCTCATCAATATACAAATTTTAATGGAGAAATCCATGAGATAAATGAAATTGTAGAAACGTTATTAAAATTTGGAACAGAAATAATTAATATTAGATTATTAATTAAAAATGAAGGAATGAATGATACTTTAGAAATTATGTTAGGAACTACTTTCCTTGAAACTGTTAAACCTTATCAAATAACTTCTTATGGATTAAAAATTACTTATAATGGGAAATTAATGATGTTTGCCAGATATTTGGTATAAAGGAGTTCCTTTGGGGAAAATCGGTTTTTTACTTAAAATCGGTTTTTTAATGATGTTTGCCAGATTCAAATACCTAGTTTACCTATAATAGAAGAAATAGATTCTACACCTTTGAATTTATATTTACAAGAAAAACCTTTAATTACAAAAATGAAAGTTAAATAAAAATATAAATACTTAATTTCACGTTAACGAGTCAAATCAGGGACGGAGTAGTTATAACTTATACAGTTCAATAGGGCCCTATTTGCATCCTCTTTCTTTTAAATAATATAAATATTGTAGGACTTTTACCGAGCATTTCAGCCCCAACCTGCTCGTGAAAGCAGCCCCAACCTGCTTTCTAACAATTTCAGCATGATTCCTAACCATAAAGGCAGGAGAACTGTGAGCACATTTCTAGGTAAATTATCTTGAAAGATTATTATAAAATTGAGAGAAAACAAAGATAGCACAGAAATTGAAATCATATAAAAGAGTATATCACACCAAACAGGGCCCTATTGAACTGTATAAGTTATAACTACTCCGTCCCTGATTTAACTCGTTAACGCGAAATTATGTATTTATATTTTTATTTAACTTTCATTCTCGGTGGCCGAAAAGTGTCGGTTCAAAACAAGCACATTTCTAGGTAAAATATGCATTATGTAGGATCCTGGTCGAGTTCTTCTGAGTCTCTTAAGATCATATTCAACTATATCCAGATAAGCATAGCATTGATCAATAGTGAGTAATGAATCAAGTGTTCCTTGAAAATAATGATAACTTCCTGGAGTAAGTAAATCTTGTAAAGTATAATAATATCGAGTCGAATCAGTTGCCATATTCTCTGGTCAAATAATCAGCCAAAACATTTTTATCAGATTTAATAATCTCAATATCAAACTGATATTCAGCTAACAGAGTCTGCCATCTAATTAATCTTTTATATTCAGGTTTAGAAGGAAGATTATTTCTAATGAAAGCTTTAACTTGAGTATTATCAGTTCGTAATAGAAATCTTTTTGGTAGCAAGAAATAATAAAATTTCTAACAGCTTTTAACTATAGCTAAAAGTTATTTTTCATTAATATGATATCTCTTTTGAGTATCATTAAACGTTCCTGAGCAATATCTACAAAGTAATTCTTTATCTTCATCTTTCTTTTTAAGAACACCACTCCAATAATTTTCAGAAACATCGGTTTCTAAAATTAAATCATCTATCTCAGAAGGAAGTTGTAACTTAGGTAATGTACTACATATTTGTTTAATTTTAAAAAGATCAACAAGAATTTAGAAAATAGAGAATTTTGCAAATCTATTACAGCATCAAATTAAGTTAAAATTATTAGATATTGATATAGAAAATATTAAGTCCAAATTACGACAGTGTTATACTGATAACCCTATTCAATTTTGGGATAAAAATAAAATAACTGCTAAATTAGAAATGATAGATAAAGATAAAATTATTAGATTAAAGCCTATGAGGTGTAATGAAGAAGATCAACAAGAATTTAGAAAACAATTAAAAGAATTATTAGATGCTAAGTTAATACAAGATAGCCATTCCCCTCACAGTTCTCCTACCTTTATGGTTAGGAATCATGCTGAAATTGTTAGAGGTAAGGCTAGAATGGTGATAAATTATAAAAAACTTAATGATAATACTGTATTTGATGGATATTTTTTACCTCATAAAGAAAGTTTAATAAATTGGACTAGAAATAAGAAGATATTTTCTAAGTTTGATTGTAAACGTGGATTTTGGCAAATCAAGATGGAGCCGGATAGTGTGAAATATACATCTTTTTCTACTCCTCAGGGACAATATGAATGGCTAGTTATGCCATTTGGATTGAAAAATGCTCCTCAGATATTTCAAAGAAAAATGGATAATATATTTACACCTTATGATTTTATATTTGTCTATGTTGATGATGTTCTTATAGTTTCCAACACTATAGAATCACATATAAAACATTTAAATGTATTCTGTGATTTATGTATTCAAAATGGATTAGCCTTATTTGAAAAGAAAGCTAAATTAATACAAGAAAAAATAGAATTTTTAGGAATGATGATAGATAGTAAGGGAATAGAATTACAGCCCCATATTTTAGAAAAACTTAAGAATTTCCCTGATAAATTAATAGATAAAAAATAAGTTCAAAGATTTTTAGGAATATTAAATTATGCCTCAGATTTTATTGAAAACCTTGCTAAATTAAAGCAACCCTTACAAAATTTATTAAAACAAAATACTATATTCAGTTTTGATACTATCTTAGAAAATTATGTAAAGAAAATTAAACAAATATGTAGTACATTACCTAAGTTACAACTTCCTTCTGAGACAGATGATTTAATTTTAGAAACCGATGCTTCTGAAAATTATTTGAGTGGTGTTCTTAAAAGAAAGATGAAGATAAAGAATTACTTTGTAGATATTGCTCAGGAACGTTTAATGATACTCAAAAGAGATATCATATTAATGAAAAAGAACTTGTAGCTGTAGTTAAAAGCTGTCAGAAATTTTATTATTTCTTGCTACCAAAAAGATTTCTATTACGAACTGATAATACTCAAGTTAAAGCTTTCATTAGAAATAATCTTCCTTCTAAACCTGAATATAAAATATTAATTAGATGGCAGACTCTGTTAGCTGAATATCAGTTTGATATTGAGATTATTAAATCTGATAAAAATGTTTTGGCTGATTATTTGACCAGAGAATATGGCAACTGATTCGACTCGATATTATTACACTTTACAAGATTTACTTACTCCAGGAAGTTATCATTATTTTCAAGGAACACTTGATTCATTACTCACTATTGATCAATGCTATGCTTATCTGGATATAGTTGAATATGATCTTAAGAGACTCAGAAGAACTCGACCAGGATCCTACATAATGCCTATTTTCCAGGCAAAGGCTGATTTGATTTGGCAAAGGTATTTTGAAATCAAAGCTAATCTTTAAACGAGATATATGTATTTCTGGACATGGCTACCTCAAAGGTTAAAATTTTAGAAGACATGAACAATCAGATCCAAAGCATCCAAGATAATATTTCTGACTTTTTGGACATTGCTCAGCTACCAGGTATGACTGAAGAAGTTACTGATATTTTGATGTCAGAAAGTAAGATGATAAAAACTCGAATAAATAATTATGATATGAATAGCAGACTACTTTAAAATCTCTTAGAAAAATCTGATATTAAAAATCTTAAAGATATGGGATCTAGCTCCAATGCCCCTCAAAAGGAGACAGAAGCAGCTCAAAAGGAAACAGAAGAAGAAATCAATATGCGTCCTCAGACGGGTAAAAAAACTATTTTTCCTGGACTTGGACAATTACCCTCATCGATACTCCCTACAGTGGAGATACAACAACATATGATGAAAGAACTTTATAGTCTCACTAATAAAGAAGTCTTACAAACTGTTTTTGAAACTGATGATAGTTTATCTAATATCATTACTAGAGCAACTGAAGTATTAAAACTTGAATTTTTAGGAGAAGGTAATTTCTTTAAAAATCCAACAATAATACAAAAATATTTAATTGCTTTATTAAGACTACAATTATGTGATATGTGTGAAATTAATAGATATATATGTGTTTTCCAAGATTATTATTATCATATTTATAATCAGGTTCCCAATACTTTATCTTATTTACCTTTATTCTTTACGAAGATACCTGACCCTTAGGGACAAAAGTTAATCGATACTTACAAACCTGGTGATAATGATACCCTAGGAAAAAGAATTAATCATTGTAGAGATAAATTAAGTGAATGGTGTGGAGATGCAATCCTAGCCAAATTAACTAGAGGATTAAGAAAAAAGATATCTTTATGTTGTGATAAACCCAAATTACCATTAATGATAGGATGTGAAAGTCCTTATTATTATAGTAAAATTAAAAGAAAATATAAAAAGAGAAAACAGTATAAGAAAAGAAAACCTAGATATTATAAGAAAAGAAAGTACAAAAAACCTTTTAAACCAACATTTAAAAGAAAAAAGAAAAATGTTAAAGAATGTCAATGTTATTATCGTAAAGAAATTGGCCATTATGCTAATAAATGTCCTAAGAAATTTGATAAAAATAAAAAGAAGATTGAAATTGATGAAGATATTCAAAAAATGATTGAAGAAGGAGAATTTATTCAGATAGATAATGTTGAAGAGTTAAGTACAGATGAAAGCATTTTCATTTTAACAGACACTGAATATACAGAATCATCTGAAGATGAATAATTCTGAAATAATTGAAATAGATCCCGTAGTAGATAAAGAAGAAGAATCTTCAGGAGAATATAATAAAGAAATTTTAATCGATAAAAGAAAATTAAAACAAATACAACAAGAAAATTTTTCATTAACTAATTACTCAAGATTTCATGTTAATGCTTTAGAAAAATTAGGTATAAAACCTAGAAAGCATCATCTTTATTATGGACTAAATATTCAAGAAAGAGCCTTAGAGATTTCATTAACAAATAATAAAGTAATTATACCATTATTAACTAAGAAAGATATTGAAGAGAAAATACAGAAATTAAAGATAGCCTTGGATGGATACATATAGGAGCTATTCAAATAATTATTAAAGCTACCTTTAAAGAAGGATTAGATACTCACATAGATTTAGCAATTATGGATAATAGAATTCGAAATAGAAAAGAAGCCTGTTTAGGAATTCTACGAGGAAACCTTCAATATGGAAAATTGAAATTTAATATTTATCCCAGAATAGCTTATCATATTAAACACAAAGATTTGGATAAAACATTAAGTTTATTACAAAATTTTAAAAGAAAAGATTTCTTTTATGAGAATAATAGACATTATTCTATAACTTATGCAATCTCTTATGCTATTTCAATACACATCATTCTGATTGTTTTCATTTAAAAGATATTATAGATTACCATTATTTATTTAATGATGTTTGTCAAATTCAAGTACCCAGTTTACCTATAATAGAAGAAATAGATTCTACTCCTTTAAATTTAGATTTACAAGAAAAACCTTTAATTACTAAAATCTATTTACCTCCTAGATTATCTTTTACCAATACACATGCAATAAGCAATCCTGTTAATAAGAAAAATAACTTGACTATAATACCCAGGAATTATGAGATAAGTAATTATAAAATAAAAGGAGAATATTTTAATGGAAGCCAATTTAAACCTATCAATGTCCTTATAGATACAGGAGCTAATGGTAATTATATAAGCCATAAATTATTTAATAACTTGCAGAAATTTCCTTTAGAAAATCCTCATCAATATACAAATTTTAATGGAGAGATTCATGAAAGAAATGAAATTGTAGAAACATTATTAAAATTTGGAACAGAAATAATTAATATTAGGTTATTAATTGAGAATGAAGGGATGAATGATACTTTAGAAATTATGTTAGGAACTACTTTCCTTGAAACCGTTAAACCTTATCAGATAACCTCTTATGGATTAAAAATTACTTATAATGGAAAATTAATATATATACCCAAAGAGAATTAAATGACTAGTCCTTATAGTATTTATATTCCCATCGAAATTACATATAAAGATTATAAAGCTGAATATTTTGCAGCCTATATAGATAGTGGATCAGGATCTTGCTTATGTAAAGTAGATTGTTTTCCTAAAGAATATCATCAGTCCTTAAAACCTATTAAAGGAAAAGATATCTCAAACAATGTTATTGAGGTTTCATCAGGTATAGAACAACCTATAATACTTTTAGGATCATTTTTAATTAAATGTCCACCATTTTATTTTTATAATACTAGTCTTGATATTTTACTTGGAAATAATTTTTTACAATTATTTCATAAAGTAATATTTGATACTCTTACTTATCAAATTCATTTCAAAACACCTTGTCACCATTTAATTGTTGTTAAACGACTTAAACATGCTTATGCTAAACCCTTTCCTATTAAATTTATTCCTCGCGCCAGCCAGCGTGGTGATATTGGATATAGTAAAAATTTGATTTTTCCCAAAGGAACTCCTTTATTACAATATCAAATTGAGAATTTTGCAAATCTTTTACAGTATCAAATTAAGCTAAAATTACTAGATATTGACATAAAAAATATTAAGTCTAAACTAAGACAGTGTTATACTGATAATCCTATACAATTTTGGGATAAAAATAAGATAACTACTAAATTAGAAATGATAGATAAGGATAAGATTATTAGAGTAAAACCTATGAGGTATAACGAAGAAGATCAACAAGAATTTAGAAAACAATTAAAAGAATTACTAGATGCAAAACTTATACAAGATAGCCATTCCCCTCATAGTTCTCCTGCCTTTATGGTTAGGAATCATGCCGAAATTGTTCGAGGCAAGGCTAGAATGGCCATAAATTATAAAAAACTTAATGATAATACTGTATTTGATGGATATTTTTTACCGCATAAAGAAAGTTTAATAAATTGGACTAGAAATAAAAAGATATTTTCTAAGTTTGATTGTAAAAGTGGATTTTGGCAAATTAAAATGGAACCAAATAGTGTAAAATATACATCTTTTTCTACTCCTCAAGGACAATATGAATGGTTAGTAATGCCTTTTGGATTGAAAAATTCTCCTCAAATATTTCAAAGAAAAATGGATAATATATTTAAACCTTATGATTTTATATTTGTTTATGTTGATGATGTTCTGATAGTTTCGAATACTATAGAAGCTCATATGAAACATTTAAACGTATTTTGTGATCTATGTATTAAAAATGGATTAGCTTTATCCGAAAAGAAAGCTAAATTGATACAAGAAAAAATAGAATTTTTAGGAATGACGATAGATAGTAAAGGAATAGAATTACAACCTCATGTTTTAGAAAAACTCAAGAATTTCCCTGATAAATTAATAGATAAAAAACAAGTTCAAAATTTTTTAGGAATATTAAATTATGCTTCTGATTTTATTGAAAATCTTGCTAAGCTAAAGCAACCGTTACAAAACTTATTGAAACAAAATATTATATTTAGTTTTGCTACTATATTAGAAAATCATGTTAAGAAAATCAAACAAATATGTAGTACTTTACCTAAGTTACAATTGCCTTCTGAAACTGATGATTTAATTTTAAAAACTGATGCTTCAGAAAATTATTGGAGTGGTGTCCTTAAAAAGAAAGATGAAGATAAAGAGTTACTTTGTAGATATTGCTCAGGAACATTTAACGACACTCAAAAGAGGTATCATATTAATGAAAAAGAACTTTTAGCTGTGGTTAAAAGTTGTCAAAAATTTTACTATTTTCTATTACCAAAAAGATTCTTATTACGAACTGATAATACGCAGGTTAAAGCATTTATTAGAAATAATTTGCCTTCTAAACCTGAATATAAACGCTTAATTAGATGGCAAACTCTATTAGCTGAATATCAGTTTGATATTGAAATTATTAAATCTGATAAAAATGTTTTGGCTGATTATTTGACCAGAGAATATGGCAACTGATGCAACTCGATATTATTATGCCTTACAAGATTTACTCACTCCAGGAAGATATCATTATTTTAGAGGAACACTTGATTCGTTACTGACTCTTGAACAGTGCTATGCCTATCTTGATATAGTTGAATATTACCTTAAAAGACTCAGAAGAACTCGTCCAGGAACTTACATCATGCTATTTTCCAGGCAAAAGCTTATTTGATTTGGCAAAGATATTTTGAAATCAAAGCTAACCTTTAAGCGAGATATATGTCTTTCAGGCAATGGCTACTAAAGACCGGATATTTAAACTTTTAGAAGACATGAACGAGCAGATCCAAAATATTCAAGAAAATATATCTGACATTGATCAACTCCCTGGTATGACTGAAGAAATTACTGACGTTTTGATGTCTGAAAGCAAAATGATTAAGACTCGAATAAATATTTATGAAATAAGCAGCAAGCTACTTAAAAATCTTTTAGATAGATCTGATATTAAAGAAAGTAAAGACATGGGTTCTAGTTCCAAAGCCCCGGAAAAGGAGATAAAAACGGCCCAAAAGGAGACAAAAGCAGAAATCAATTTACGGCCTCAGACGGGTAAGACAACTATTTTCCCTGGACTTGGACAATTACCCTCTTCGATACTCCCTACAGTGGAGATACAACAACAGATGATGAGAGAACTTTATAATCTCTCTAATACTGAAAATCGATACTTGGATTTCTTTGGAATATATCCAAGAATAAATTATTTACAAGATACTTCTCCTCAGGAGATTCGATATTGGTACGACTTTGGTACCATAAATCTTATTTATCTATCTCCTCCAAGCTTTATTGAAATATCTCAGCTACCCTTCTGGGTACAGGAAGAAGATAAATATTTTTATTTCCATAATCCCACCGTACAGGTGAATGATCTTTTATACTTAAAATTTGTCTCAGCTGGTCCTGACTTCTATGAAGATCACAGATATCCAGCCTTTCACTTTATTCAAGTGGGAAAAGCTTATCCCTACTCTATTCAGACCAATAATAGAAAAGAATTCAAAAAGTTTGATGAATTGGATATCCATTACCGACGAGCGATTGGCATTAGGGTGGTCCTACAGAATATGGAAAGTGCTTTCAAAAAAGGATTTCGCGCTTATGGCGGGAAAAAGATGCACTCTTCCATCATGATCAATCCAGCTAAAAAGACTCCCCCCAGTGTAGAAAAATATTTGCAAACAAAAATTAAATTCCTTGAAAAAGGAATTATTCAGTCCAGCCCACAGGCACAGGCAAAGATTTGTCAGTTCCGGGAACATAAGGGAGGAATTTGTCCAGCTTGCACTCAACCTTCTAGTGGCTCCAGTGAAAGTGACAAGCACTCAGAAAGAAGCGACAAGCAGCCACTATCTGATCCTTATGACAATAAGTAGAAGATGCTGGAAGATAAAGAGATAAGGCAATTATTACATGCACTACCAAAATGGATTCGTGACTCATCTTCAATTATCGAAAGAAGACAAATGAATCAGCTATCATGATTAGAAAACAACAAATGACTCATCTCTCCACTAACGACGGAGACATTGTAAACTAAATTGTAAATAAGTTTCAGGTCCAAAGCACCACTATAAATATGTATAGCTAGACTTCTCAGAGGATCATCGATCAAGTATCAAGTATCTCTTCCTAGCATTCTTGTAAACACTCTTATGTACCCCTTTTCTAGTATGAAATAAAAGTCTCTTTTTCTATCACAACAAGAGCCCAGTTATTGAATTATCTTCTATCAAACTCTTAAAGAGTTACTGTGTTTCTTTATCTAAGTCTCGTACGCCGGAGGTAGGAAACGATCCCAGGCTGTGCTGTGAGATACTGAAGGAGCTGAGGGAAGTTATCTGTTCACTAGCAGGTTGGGGCTGAAATGCTCGATAAAAGTCCTACAGTGTGACCCAGTATCTTTACGGTCAAAGAGAGATTAAGGTATAAAAGCATAGTGGACCCTTTATCTTTTGATAGCTAAAGTTTAATAACGAAACTCTTGGTGTGATATTTTCTGCTATATGACCTCAATTTCTGTGCTATCTTTCTATTTCTTAGATTTTATAATAATCTTTCAAGATAACATACCTAGAAATATTTTTGTTTTGAACCAACAGTTTTCGGCCAGTGAAAATATGCATGTATATACATACATACATACATATATATATATACATACATACATATATGTAAATAAAATATTTTGATTAAAATGGTCAAATATTTTTTAAATATTATTTTTTTATCTCTAACTTAATTATTCTTGAAAAAGAATTTATACGAATTTAAAATAGAATGTAATATTTTTGTATAGAAATATATGTTTGTATTAAAAAATTTTAAAGATATGATATATATATATATATATATATATATATTGATAACAATATCAGTGTAATTAACTATATTACCGTGACGTTAATTAATAAAAAAATTTCATTAATTATGTGGTGTGTGTGTGTGTGTGTGTGTGTGTGTGTGTGTGTATACATTCATACATACATACATACATATGTTTAATTTTTTTATCTATCCATTGGTTAAGTGGTGTATAAAGTAAAATATATAAAAAATAATAATTCAAATACTGTTATTATTGTTAAGATCACTAAAAAAATAGTGATAATTATAATGTAGAGCCAAGTGCTCTATTTACTTCATCATGAATACATCCATGATTAATCAAATCATGACCGAGTAAGTCTTTTTACTTTCTTTCTCTAAGTCTTGCATGATGTAGTTTAATCCGCTTTCTCTTGTTCTTAAGTATTATATCTTCCTGTATGTTTCTTTGAAAGTACCCTTTAACTATGATGGTTGGTTAGTCACCTGTGAGAGCAGCTAGTACGTTGGTCAGCCTAGAACCGTTGGATTAGGCTAGAATGAGCAGGAGAGCGCGATATGCCCGGACCCGGGGGTGGTCCCGTAGCTGCCAGCCATAAGCATAGTAATAACTCGGGTGTGTCCAGAGTTTAGGTGTGTCCTAGGGGGAAATAAAGAAACATAGATCAAGATATAATTCTAAGAAACAACAGAATTCGTATTAATTACTAATGCATAGACAAAGAGAGAGAAAGTAATCCCCTACTCACCCATGACATCCAATCTTTCAGATATCGACATAGAATCAGTTAACGATTTAGAAATCAGCACGCAACTAGATAAAGTTGAATCTAGGTTAATGAACTGGAATTTACCAATAGAAAATTTTGATAAGATTTATGAAAAATGAATGTTTGATTTGGTTCAAAGCTATACAATCAAAACAACTGAAAAAAATAGTTTCCATAAATCAGCCTTACGGAACTATTCAGCTTTTAAATCCAGTCACCTTAGAACAGCATAAAAAGAATAAATATCGATATCTTCATATTGGACTAGTTCAAGTAGCTATCAAACCTCTCTATTGATTAGGAATCGATGCCCCAATCTGCCTTCTACTACGTGATAGTAGACATTTAGATTTTCAAAATAGTTTGCTAGCAGTTCTTAAATCAAACACAGTCAATGGTCCCGTTTACTTCAACCATTACCCAAATTTCACCGTATTCTCAAAACCCTAACCTTAAATATTCAAACAAAGAACCTAGAGTTCGAACTAGGATCAAAACCTCTCGGTTTAATATATCGTGTTTATTATAAAGTAATGAAAACCACGATTAATCCTAAAGCCAAACAGCATACAGGAAACCCTAAAGAAACTTGTTTATTAGAAACAAATTTTGAAAGACCTAATACATTTGTCCCTCGAATGATTAAGTGGGATAATGTTCTACAAAACCCTATCTGGAATTTTGATCACATTATTAATCCTAAAAAACATTATGAATCTAAAACATTAGGAAAAATAACAGAAACTCCTACAGGTAGTATAGAATTAGAATTCAGAAGAAAATCCTTTTCAGTTCCTTCTTCATCATTCTCTTTACCCAGATCACTTAGCAGTAGACGATTTAGTAATATAGAATTTTCTGGAGAAAATCCCAAAGTAAACAATGTCGACTTTAGTGGAGAAATTCCTAAAGTAAATTATGAAGAAAATATTAGTGTTAAATCAGGAAGCCCTACTCAATCAGAAATGCATATGCCTTCAACTCTAATGGTTTTAACTTCTGAAACAGATTTTGTTTTAAACAAAGATTATCTTCGTAAGCTATGGAAAAGACCAAGTAATGAACTGAAACGAAAATGGTATTTTGCAACAGTTTCTGAATCAGAAAGAGCTAGACTCTTACAAAAGTATTATTCAGATCAAATAAGAATGAAACAACATTTAGACTTTTTTGATTGGTATGAATTAGTTAAATATCAAGAAAAAAATGCTTTAAATGTTATTACCAAAAAATGGTATACATCAAAAAATGAAGTTAAAGAGTCAGTCTTTCCTCCAGCTGAAGAAATCAAAATCCCAATAGAAAATCAAGTTATAACAGCTTCTCCATTTAAGTTAGAAAACTTAGATAAACATGGTGATGTAACTAATAAAGATTTAAATAAAGTAATTCAACAGAATAATTATACTAATCAAATGTTAGTCACCATGGCTAGTAAAGTAGAACAACTAGACAGTAAATCCTCTGTACAAGAAACCCACAATTTAAATAGTTTAATCCAAAACAGCCTGTTGATCCTAACCCAGTGTTTAAACCTATAATATACGAGCCTAAAAATATTAAACTTAATAAAGGAACCATGAATATAGAAGAAGTAGGTTTTATTAAAGAAATAAATGAAAAGTTAAAAAATCTAAAGACAAGAGATGAACCAGAATCAAGTTCTAAAACACATCTCCAAAAACAGTCATTCCAATCTTAGCCCTTCCCAGAGAATTAACAACTCTTCCTGAGAGAGAGTTAGTTACCAAGATACACCCAGAAGCTTACCGTCAGTCTAACCATATTTTCAAAGAAGAACCCCAGAAAACCCGTCTTTATTATGAACACATCCTTTTTGCAACAGGTTCAATTGAATTTGAACATGAAAGAAACATGAACAAAACCGATAAAAGCATTGCTTACTCCAAATGTAGGATTATGAAAATCCTTGACCTAAACACTTGGCCGGTCACCGGTATCTTTACTCCCATTCAGTTCAAAACATCCTTTAAACCTCCCACATACAACTTCATGGATTACATAGATGCTTGGTACAATTTTATGTACCTCCGCGATCTCACACACACCTGGTTTGTCAAATATGGCAAAGAGGCAATCAGTCCTGTCCCAAGATGGTACTATGCCTGGTGGAAGACCTTTGGTGGAAGCAAATCCACTTTATCCAGTCAGAATTTGCAAAAGTTTAACCAATTTGTAGTAGAAAGTCAAATTCAGGGATTAACTCTGAACAACCAGCTTTGTAAATTTTATATTGAAAAGAAAATATGTTTTGTATTAGGATGGGGCTATAAGCTCGATCAAATTGAAAATGTAAAATATCTCTGTAAAGAGATAAGAGTCAAGGGATGGACTCCAGTCCCTAAACCAGATCAGAAAGAACAAGATGCTCAGTCCTCCTCAAGCAAAGGCAAAAAGAAAATCAGTAAAACATTTTCACTAATTTGAGAGTTTTCTCACTCAATCTGATTGAAGTACAAGGGTTTTAAAACTGAAACAAGTAGAACAGATATCTAGGTAGAGGGCGTCTTCACTCTCTGAAGGATTCAATGGTGTATGAGTCTGCATATCATCGATAGCATGCTGTCTTATATAGGCAGCGAGGGAATAGGTTTCTCTGATTGAAGTCTGCATTATTGTTGTGTGGTCCACTCCAGTGGAGGATGGAATGATGTTGTCGGCCATCATGAAGAATGGCTCCAAGAGTCTTTTTGAGTAAAGGGGTCCACCATGTGCTGCTGTTAAATGAATAATTTTGCAGTACGTCTGAATAATGTCATGTAGCTTTTGTGACTGTTGGAAAAGCTGATAGGTCCTTTTCTCTCTTTTGCTTTTGGTGTGGAGCCTCACCATTATGGACTCTGACAAAGGTATGCTTGAGCAATACCGGATGGATTGTCCATATCTCCATTTTCATATAGCCTGTATTCGGTCGTGACTCTGATTCACTTTCATCATCATCTGCTTGTTGAAGCTGTTGCTGTAGAAGCTGCAATTGGAGTTGCAATTCTGTTTTACTGATTTTCTTTTTGCCTTTGCTTGAGGAGGACTGAGCATCTTGTTCTTTCTGATCTGGTTTAGGGACTGGAGTCCATCCCTTGACTCTTATCTCTTTACAGAGATATTTTACATTTTCAATTTGATCGAGCTTATAGCCCCATCCTAATACAAAACATATTTTCTTTTCAATATAAAATTTACAAAGCTGGTTGTTCAGAGTTAATCCCTGAATTTGACTTTCTACTACAAATTGGTTAAACTTTTGCAAATTCTGACTGGATAAAGTGGATTTGCTTCCACCAAAGGTCTTCCACCAGGCATAGTACCATCTCGGGATAGGACTGATTGCCTCTTTGCCATATTTGACAAACCAGGTGTGTGTGAGATCGCGGAGGTACATAAAATTGTACCAAGCATCTATGTAATCCATGAAGTTGTATGTGGGAGGTTTAAAGGATGTTTTGAACTGAATGGGAGTATAGATACCGGTGACCGGCCAAGTGTTTAGGTCAAGGATTTTCATAATCCTACATTTGGAGTAAGCAATGCCTTTATCGGTTCTGTTCATGTTTCTTTCATGTTCAAATTCAATTGAACCTGTTGCAAAAAGGATGTGTTCATAGTAAAGACGGGTTTTCTGGGGTTCTGCTTTGAAAATATGGTTAGACTGACGGTAAGCTTCTGGGTGTATCTTGGTAACTAACTCTCTCTCAGGAAGAGTTGTTAATTCTCTGGGAAGGGCTAAGATTGGAATGAACTGTTTTTGGGAGGAATTCAAACTTTTCTTTTGCTGCAAAAAGGGTTGGCTTTTCCGGTTTATCGGGTGTTTTTGGAACTACCGCTTCCTTGAAGGAAGTAGGGGTTGGAGTAGTATAGAAGGACAAATCTGTTTTTTGAGTTTCTGTATTCTTTGAAGAAGCTGGGTTGAAGAGATCCATTGTGAGCGGTGACTTGCTCATTGGATTTGATGGAAGAGGGGGAAAAGAACCAAGGACTGAAAATCGATTACCTTGTGGAGGTCTCGAACTTCGGTTGTTGATCCATGCCGTATATTGCCGATTGATGCGGTATTTATAGGCGGATAGAATGAGCTCCAAAGATTAAAGCGGTACTCATCACGTTGTTGAATACCGTGTTAAATGTCATGTTCGTCCTTGAAGAAACTCCCTGGTTAAGAAATCTGGAAGGGAATTGTTTTCCCCTTTGATAAATTCAATTTCAAAATCAAAGTCGGAAAGGAGTGCTTGCCATCTGGCAAAGATCTTGTTTTGACACTAGATTTTTTACATCTTTTTGTAAAACATCTTTTGCAGCTTTACAATCAATTCTAAGTAAAAACTTTTGATTGATTAAATCATCTTGGAATTTGGAAATGCATAAAACTATTGCAAGAATTTCTTTTTTGATAGTGTCAGTAATTCTTTTGGCTTGAAAGCCAAATACCCGAATGAAATCTAACTAACTCGTTCCGATGAAGAATTAGGTTTTCTTTGTTTGAGAATACCACCATAACCTAAATCCGATGCATCCGTTTCAACAATCATAAATGTCGTTGGATCCGGGATTCCTAGACAAGGAAGTCTTTTGACTATCCTGTTTGATTTTCTTGACAACTCGAGTTTGCTCTAATCCCCAAGGGATTGGATCTTTTCTTAATCTTTTGTATAAGGGTTCACGGATGATTCTAAGGTTAGGTATAAAGTCCGAGATGTAATTTAAACATCCTAGAAACCTTTGAAGCCGAGTTTTATCCTTAATTTCATCCGGGAATTTGTCTCGCAAATTCAATTGCTCTACGTATCGGCCGATATGTACCCCGAGTTAAATTATGACCTAGAAATCTGATTTTGGTCCGGCAAAGTTTGAGTTTAGATGCACTTACTACCAGCCCATTTTTCGTGATTATTTCACGAAAAAGACGTAAATGTTTAAGGTGTTGTTCAAAAGATTCACTCGAAGATTAAAACATCATCAATGTACACTATTGTAAAGGCGGTATAAGGGTTAAAAATATCATTCATTACCTTTTGAAATTCGCTGGTGCATTCTTTAAGCCGAAAGGCATGACATTCCATTCGTATTGACCAAATGGAACATTAAAAGCTGTTTTATATCTATCTTCTTCCGTAATCTGAATTTGCCAAAATCCCGATTTCATATCAAATTTACTATAAATGACTCGCTTTATAGGTTCTTTTCAACAAATCTCGTTTGTTAGGAATAGGATACCTTATCCATTTTAAAACTTTGTTTAACGGCTTATAGTTGATGACTAATCTAGGAACACCTCTTTCTTTTTCTCGCATTGTTATTAACATAAAAGGCGTAACAAGACCAAGGCGATCTAGATTCTCTAATTAATGCCTTTTGTAATAAATCCGAGATTTCGATTTACAATGTTCAACTAATTCCCGATTCATCCGGATAGGTCTAGCTTTAGTGGGTATCATTGATTCTTCAAAATCATCAATGTATGGTAGGTCGACAATATGCTTTTTACGTTCCCAAAAAGTCGTGGGGACATCTCGAGCAAATTTCTTTTTCAAAATCTTTACTGATGGATTCTATTTTATTTTGAATGTCTTTTAGCCGAAGCCGATTTTGGATTCTAGTATACTTTATATCTTCTTTTATAAAAGCTATCTCGTTGCTCACGACAAAGAATCTTTCTTTTGAGGAGATTGACATCTTTGGTGAGTGGACACCGTAAGAAGGAAAAAGTAACCGGTACCGATCCTATTTCGTGTGGACTCCATGTTGGTCTACACCGAAGGGGTAACTGGGTAAGGAATGGGGTTCCTAAGATTATCTCTTGGCTTAAATCTTTAATAATTAAGAAAGAGTTCGTAAAGCAAACTCGTTTATTACGTATATGAGCATTAGATAATTTATATCTCGATACTTAACCGTTGACCAACAGCAGAGTATAACTTAGAACCCGTTTTTTCTAAATATTTGGTAGGGATTAATCCTTCACGGATGCAATTTTGATCTCGCTCCGAATCAAGAAGGGCTACTAACTGAATTGAGAAATCTCCGATTTTAAGAAGGATTGGAATATACCATTTTTGGAAAGTTATTTGAGAAATGGCTGAAATGTAATCTGGATTATTTTCATTTTGTTCTGTTTCTTCTCCATCAGATAATGAAGCTGGATCAATTAAGGGTTTATCGAATTTTTGTTTTACTATTTCCGTATTGATCTCGATTAATATCGAAAATTCTTTGATCATTCTCGTTCTTTTAGCCATTTAACTTCTTGTTTAAGTTCTTTAATTTCTAATTTTAATTCATTCATAGAAGTAGAAGATTCTTCTTCTCGTTTTCCTTTAAATTTATCAAATACTTCTCTTAGATTATAAGGTTCTACTTGTACTTTGGGATTAAGAACTAAATCTTTAACTTTTAACAAATATTCTCTTTTAACTGTTTCATCTTGAATATGATCTAAGAGTTCAAAGAAGAGTTCTTTATTTGCTCTAGTTATTACATTAATTTGGCTATGCTGTTTGTTGCTAATCATACAAAGTTCTCCAATTGCACAAGTACATAAGCCCGTACAATCGCAAGAAGACTCGTGTATCTCGATTCTCGATTCGTAGGATTTCTCTTGGATTTCATAAACGTCTTCTGTTTCACCGTCACTACCGTCTCGATGAAAGAGGAGAATCATATTGATCAAGGATCCGGTTGATTTGATCTAAAGTATCTTTTGGTAGGGAAAGCCGATTAACTTGTTTTTTCTTTTTAGCTTTAAATTTACATTCATCTCGCTTTGTGTCCTCTTTTTCCACGTAAATAACATTTAATAGTGGTTTTGGAAGACTTTTCTTTTCTTTTAAAAGGCTTAAAAGTCCTTTCTTTTCTATCTTTTTTAAAGTTTCGTTTCTTGTCCTTTTTTAATTTTTTAGATGGTGGACTTATTGGGGAAAATCCAAATATTTCACGTAAATTACCTAATTCCTTTTTAGATTTTTTATGATAGGATTCCATCCGGTTTTTCAATTTTAGATCCGTGCGCAGATCTCGCACCTGTTTGGTTTATAAAACCGATTAATTGCCCATATGTTAAATAATCATAAGGAATTTCATTACCAAAATCTACTTTTAGCTTTTGCCTAACTTTTTCTCGCAAATAAGGGAGGTAATCCTCGAAATAAATCGTTCTTTCCGTAACGCATGGTGACAATCTGTTCTTAACATAACCTTTTGTAAAAACATATCTTTGTACCATCTAAAATCATGAAGTTTAGGACAAGTTAGATTAGTGAGGATTTCGAACTTCTATCTCGCTAATTGTTGAGGATTTCCTACGAAATGCCGAGTGAGGGTAAACATGAAAGTGTTTAAGCAAATAAACCAAGCTTCGCTACTTGAGTAGGCCGACCACTTTGGTTAGGAACTGTTTTAGTTATGACTTTGGTGGCATTCAGAATTTCTTGTCTCTCGTGGTTCGGACAAGTAATTGTTCCACCAACCATGGAGAACACCGTAGAATCCGGTAGTAAGGATGTAGAGGATTGATTGATCTGTGTTGGTAGGATTTTTGCATTTAATGGCTATAATTGCCATAGACATTTCTTGGATAACATTCAGAATGCTATGTTCAGACATTCTATCAATATTCCATTCGGTGATTTCTTCACCGGAAAAGGTTGCACGGGTATCTAAATGACGTTCTTCAAACTGAACATCTGGAAATGATGGTCGAGGATAATAATTCCTAGTATAGGGATTAGCAAATCTTGGCTGTTTGATCTTATTAGTTGGTTTACCACCTCTGAGCCTATTAAGTTCCGAAGGAGAAGGATCTATATCCATTAAAGAAACCGGTCGATGTAATGTTTGAAGATGATGTGTTTGACTAGATTCTGGTTTATCCTTTGTTTTCGCATTTTTTAATTTTTCATTTATTTCTTTAATAAAATCTACTTCTTCTATATTCATCATAGTTCCTTTAGCAAGTTTCATGTTTTGTGATTCATATAAAATAGGTTTAAATACTCGGATTGGGATCTATCGATTGTTTTGGATTAAACTGTTTAAATTGTGGGATTTCTCTAAATGAAGACTTACTATCTAATTGTTCTACTTTACTAGCCATGGTGACTAACATCTCGATTAGTATAATTATTCCGTTGAATGACCTTATTTAGATCTTTATTGGTTACATCACCTTGTTTGTCTAAGTTTTCTAGCTTGAAAGGAGAGGTCGTGATTATGTGATTATCTACAGGGATTTTTATTTCTTCCACTGGGGGAAATACCGATTCTTTAACTTCATTTTTGGTTGTATACCACTTTTTAGTAATTACATTTAATATATCTTTTTCTTGATATTTAACTAATTCATACCAATCAAAGAAATCTAAATGCTGTTTCATCCTAATCTGGTCAGAATAATATTTTTGTAAGAGTGTAGCTCTTTCTGGTTCAGAAACTGTTGCAAAATACCATTTACACTTTATTTTGTTACAAGGTCTATTCCATAATTTACGAAGGAAATTTTTGTCAAGGGTAAAATCTTTTTCAGAAGTTAAGACCATTAGAGAAGAAGGCATATTAGGCATATTCATTTCTGATTGGGTAGGGCTTCCTGACTTAACACTTACGTTTTCTTCATAATGTACTTTAGGGATTTCTCCACTAAAATCAACATTTTTTACTTTTGGAATTTCTCCATAAAGATTTAAACTATTGAATCTCCTGCTACTCAAAGTTCTGGGTAGAGAAAAGGAAGAAGACGAAGCTAATGAAAAGGATTTTCTCCTAAATTCTAATTCTATGTGACCTGTTGAAGTTTCTGTTATTTTGCCTAAAGTTTTAGATTCATAATGTTTTTTAGGATTAATGATGTTATCAAAATTCCAAGTTGGGTTTTGTAGAACATTATCCCACTTAATCATTCGAGGGACAAAGGTATTAGATCTTTCAAAATTTGTTTCTAATAAACAAGTCTCTTTAGGATTTCCTATATGCTGTTTAGCTTTAGGATTTATTGTGGTTTTCATTACCTTGTAATAAACTCGGTAAATTAACCCAAGAGGTTTTGAACCTAGTTCGAATTCTAAATTCTTTGTCTGAATGTTAAGGGTTAAAGTTTTGAGAATGTGTGGATCTGTTAGATCTACAAGAAAGTTCGGATAATGGTTGAAGTATACCTGGACCATGGGCTGTGTTAGTTTCAAGGACTGCAAGCAGACTGTTTTGGAAATCCATATGCCTACTATCTCTCAAAAGAAGGCAAATTGGAGCATCGATTCCCAATCGATAGAGAGGTTTGATTGCTACTTGAACTAACCCTATGTGAAGATATCGATACTTATTCTTTTTATGCTGTTCAAGTGTAACTGGATTTAGAAGCTGAATTGTTCCGTAAGGCTGATTAATGGAAACTGTTTTTTCTGTTGTTTTGATTGTATAGCTTTGAACTAAATCAAACATTCCTTTTTCATAAATTTTATCAAATTTCTCTATTGGCAAGTTCCAATTCATAAGTCTAGATTCAACTCTATCTAGTTGGGAACTGACTTCTAAATCATTAACTGAATCTATATCGATATCTGAAAGGTTTGAGGCCATGGGAGTAGAAGGATTACTTTCTCTCTCTTTACCTTTGCAATGAGTAGTTTAATACTAAATCTGTTGTTCTTCATGATTATGCCATAGCTTATGTTTCTTTATTTCTTCCTAGGACACACCTAATACTATGTCTATGATTGATTAGAGCTTACTGGACCACCCCCGGGTCCGGGCCTTACAACGCCTGTCATCGGCTAACAACGGCCTAATCCAATCGGTTATGGGCTGACCAACGCAAGACTATCAATCATTATCATAGTTAAGAAGTACTTTAAAGAAACATATGAAAGGGCATAATAATCAAGAACAAGAGAAAGAGGATTAAACTACATCATTCAAGGTTCAGAGAAAGAAAGTAAATAGACTTACTCGGACATGATTTTAAAAATCATAGATGATTTCATGATGCATGAAATGGAGCACGTGGCTCTGATACCAATTTGAGACCCAGGATATTTTGCTGATAATTGCTGATAAAACTGATAAAACTATTTTATTTGAACACTAATTTGAGAGTTTTCTCACTCAATAACAACCGAAGTTCAGACCTCCACAAGGTAATCGATTTTCAGTCCTTGGTTCTTTTCCCCCTCTTCCATCAAATCCAATGAGCAAGTCACCGCTCACAATGGATCTCTTCAACCCAGCTTCTTCAAAGAATACAGAAACTCAAAAAACAGATTTGTCCTTCTATACTACTCCAACCCCTACTTCCTTCAAGGAAGCAATAGTTCCAAAAACACCCAATAAACCAGAAAAGCCAACCCTTTTTGCAGCAAAAGAAAAGTTTGAATTCTGAATGCCACCAAGAAATGAACTGAAACGAAAATGGTATTTTGCAACAGTTTCTGAATCAGAAAGAGCTAGACTCTTACAAAAGTATTATTCAGATCAAATAAGAATGAAACAACATTTAGACTTTTTTGATTGGTATGAATTAGTTAAATATCAAGAAAAAAATGCTTTAAATGTTATTACCAAAAAATGGTATACATCAAAAAATGAAGTTAAAGAGTCAGTCTTTCCTCCAGCTGAAGAAATCAAAATCCCAATAGAAAATCAAGTTATAACAGCTTCTCCATTTAAGTTAGAAAACTTAGATAAACATGGTGATGTAACTAATAAAGATTTAAATAAAGTAATTCAACAGAATAATTATACTAATCAAATGTTAGTCACCATGGCTAGTAAAGTAGAACAACTAGACAGTAAATCCTCTGTACAAGAAACCCACAATTTAAATAGTTTAATCCAAAACAGCCTGTTGATCCTAACCCAGTGTTTAAACCTATAATATACGAGCCTAAAAATATTAAACTTAATAAAGGAACCATGAATATAGAAGAAGTAGGTTTTATTAAAGAAATAAATGAAAAGTTAAAAAATCTAAAGACAAGAGATGAACCAGAATCAAGTTCTAAAACACATCTCCAAACTATACGTCAGCCAGTCTCTTTAATAGACATTGATCCTTCTCCTGAACAGCTTAATAAATTAGGAGGAAATAAAAGAATTTCAAAAACCAAATATCCTCGATTTGCCAATCCTTATACTAGGAATTATTATCCTAAGCCATCCTTTCCAGATGTTCAGTTTGAAGAACGTCATTTAGATACTCGAGCAGCCTTTACTGGTGAAGACATTACCGAATGGAATATTGATGGTATGTCTGAACACAGTATCCTCAATGTTATTCAAGAAATGTCTATGGCTATTACCGCCATCAAATATAAGAATCCCAACAACACTGATCAATCCATCCTTCATATTCTTACAACTGGTTTTACTGGCGTTCTTCAGGGGTGGTGGAACAACTACCTCACTGAACCACAACGCCAAGAAATCCTAAATGCTACCAAGGTCTTAACAAAAGTAGTTCCAAATGCTAACGGTCAACCCACTCAAGTATCTGAGACAACTTCCGATTGTCTTAACACCTTTATGTTTACCCTAACTCAGCATTTTGTAGGAAATCCTCAACAATTAGCAGATAGAAGTTCAGAAATCTTAACTAACTTAAACTGCCCTAAACTTCATGATTTCAGATAGTATAAAGATATGTTTTTAAAAAAAGTCATGCTTAGAACAGATTGTCATCATGCGTTCTGGAAAGAACAATTTATTTCAGGATTACCTCCCTTGTTTGCTGAAAAAGTTCGACAAAAGTTAAAATTAGATTTTGGAAATAAATTCCTTATGACTATCTAGCATATGGTCAATTAATCAGTTATGTGAATCAAGCGGGTGCAGATCTCTGCACAAATCTGAAGCTTAAAAATCAGATGGAATCCTATCATAAAAAATCTAAAAATGAATTAGGAAATTTTTGTGAAATATTTGGATTTTCACCAATAACCCCACCATCTAAAAAGCTAAAGAAAGAAAAGAAAAGAAAATTTAAAAAGGAAAAGAAAGAAAGAATTTCTAAACCATTTAAAAGAAAAGATAAAATCTTTAACAACACCGTTAAATGCTATTTTTGTGGGAAAAGAGGACATAAAGTAGATGAATGTAAAATAAAAGCTAAAAAGAAGAAAAGAGTAAATCAGCTTTCTTTATCAAAAGACACTTTAGAGCAGATTAATCAAATTCTTGATCAAAACGATTCTTCAACAGATATTAGTGATAGCGAATCTAACGAAATACTTGAGATCCAAGAAAATTCCTCTGAATCAGATTCAAGTGAACAATCTTCTTACGACTGCACCGGTCTATGTACTTGTGCAATAGGAGAACTCTGTATGATCAATAATTCTTCCAATCAAGTTAATGTAATTACTATAGCAAATAAAGAACTTTTCTTCGAACTATTAGATCACATTCAGGATGAAACAGTTAAAAGAGAATACCTGTTAAAGGTTAAAGATTTAGTTCTTAACCCAAAAGTTCAAGTAGAACCTTATAATTTAAAAGAAGTATTTGAAAATTTTAAAGGTAAACAAAAGGAACCTACTAACTCTTTACAAGAACTACAGCTAGAAATTAAAGAACTTAAACAAGAAGTTAAATGGTTAAAGGAACAAAATGATCAAAGAATAACAGACATTAACCAGATAAATACGGAATTAGTTCAACAAAAATTAGATAAACCTTTAATAGATCCCACTCCTTTATCAGACGAAGAAATAGAACAAAATGAAAATAATTCAGATTACATTTAAGCTATTTCCCAAATAACCTTTCAAAAATGGTATATTCCAATTCTTCTCAAAATAGGAGATTTCTCAATCCAATTAGTTGTCCTTTTAGATTCAGGAGCAGATCAGAATTGTATCTGTGAAGGATTAATTCCTACCAAATATTTAGAAAAGACAGGTTATAAATTATGTTTTGCAGCAGGTGAACAGCTAAAAATCATATACAAATTGTCCAATGCTCACATCTATAATAAACAGTTTTGTTTCACAAATTCCTTTTTAATTATTAAAGATTTAAGCCAATAATTAATTTTAGGAACCCCATTTCTTATCCAGATTTATCCCTTCAATGTAGATCAGAACGGTGTCCACACCGAAATAGGATCCATACCAGTCACCTTCTCCTTTTTGCAAAGTCCTTTAACAAAAGATATCAATCTTCTGAAAAGAAAGATTCGTTGTCGTGAACAACAAATAGCCTTTATTAAAGAAGATATCAAATACACTAGAATCCAAAGCCAGCTACAGCTAAAAGACATTCAAGATAAGATAGAATCTATCCGAAAAGATTTCGAACATCACATTTGCTCAGAGGTCCCCACAGCCTTTTGGGAAAGGAAAAAACATATAGTCAGTCTCCCTTACATTGATAATTTCGATGAATCAATGATACCTACCAAGGCCAGACCAATTCAGATGAATCAAGAATTAGTGGAGTATTGTAAACAAGAAATCTCTAACCTATTGCAAAAAGCCTTAATCAGATAATCAAGATCACCCTGGTCTTGCGCCGCATTTTATGTTAACAACAATGTAGAAAAAGAAAGAGGCGTTCCCCGATTAGTTATCAATTATAAGCCTTTAAATAAAGCTCTTAAATGGATTCGATATCCAATCCCTAACAAACGAGATTTATTAAAAAGAACCTATAAAGCAGCCCTTTATAGTAAATTCGATATGAAATCAGGATTCTGGCAAATTCAGATTAAAGAAGAAGATAGATATAAAACAGCATTCAATGTCCCTTTCGGACAATATGAATGGAATGTAATGCCCTTTGGATTAAAGAATGCACCCAGTGAATTTTAAAAAGTCATGAATGACATCTTTAACCCATATACAACATTTACAATAGTCTACATAGATGATGTTTTAATCTTTAGTGAATCCTTTGAACAGCATCTTAAACATTTACGTCTTTTTCGTGAGATAATCACGAAAAATGGGCTGGTAGTGAGTGCATCTAAACTCCGCCTTTGCCAAACCAAAATTCGTTTCTTAGGCCACGACCTAACCCAAGGAACTTATAAACCTATTTGCAGAGCCATAGAGTTTGCAGAAAAGTTTCCAGATGAAAGAAAAGATAAAACTCAGCTTCAAAGATTTTTAGGTTGCTTAAATTATATATCAGATTTTATCCCTAATCTCAGAATCATCTGTGAACTATTATACAAACGTCTTAGAAAAGACCCAATCCCTTGGAGTGATGAGCAAACTCAAACAGTTAAGAAAATTAAACAGATTGTCAAAAGACTTCCTTGTCTAGGAATCCCAGATCCAACAGCATTCATGATTGTTGAAACAGATGCATCAGATTTAGGTTATGGTGGTATACTTAAACAGAGAAAACCTAATTCTACTTTAGAACAGTTAGTTCGATATCATTCAGGAATTTGGCTTTCAAGTCAAAAGAATTACAGTACTATTAAAAAAGAAATACTTGCAATAGTTTTATGCATTTCTAAATTCCAAGATGATTTAATCAATCAAAAGTTTTTACTTCGAATAGACTGTAAAGCGGCAAAAGATGTTTTACAAAAAGATGTTAAAAACTTAGTTACTAAGCAAATTTTTGCCAGATGGCAAGCACTTTTATCCAGCTTTGATTTTGACATTGAATTTATCAAAGGAGAGAACAATTCTCTACCAGATTTCTTAATCAGGGAGTTCTTGCAAGGACGGATATGACTTTTAACACAGTATTCAACACTGCGATGAGTACCGACTCACGTCTGGAGCTCATTCATTTGCCTATAAATAGCAACTTCAAGCAGCCCAATCAGATATGGATCAACAACCAAGATTCCGACCACCTCAAGGTAATCGATTTACAGTACTCAATTCCTTTCCATCTCTTCCATCCAATTCTGTGAGCAAGTCACCGCTCACAATGGATCTTTTCAACCCAGCCTCTTCAAAAAATACTGAGACACAAAAAAAAAACCCATCTATCTTTCTATACAACACCTATTCCTACTTCCTTCAAGGAAGTAGTTGTTCCGAAAACACCAGTGAAATC
Organism: Voacanga thouarsii; assembly: GCA_026120185.1. Lineage (NCBI taxonomy): Eukaryota > Viridiplantae > Streptophyta > Magnoliopsida > Gentianales > Apocynaceae > Voacanga > Voacanga thouarsii. The sequence goes on along the minus strand of JANUWF010002315.1, from coordinate 2,441,725 downwards.
AGAAAAATCAACCCTTTCTGCAACCAAAGAGAAATTTGAATTTCTCCCAAAAACAGTTATCCCAATACTAGCTCTTCCCAGAGAGTTAACAACTCTTCCTGAAAGAGAGTTAGTTACCAAACTCCATCCAGAAGCCTACCGACAGTCCAGCCATATTTTCAAATCCGAACCTCAGAAAGCCCATCTTTATTACGAGCATATCCTTTTTGCAACAGGTTCAATTGAATTTGAACATGAAAGAAACTTGAATAGAGCCGACAAAGGCATAGCCTATTCCAAATGTAGGATTATGAAAATCCTCGACCTCAACACTTGGCCGGTCACCGGTATTTACACCCCTATCCAGTTCAAAACATCCTTCAAACCTCCCACATATAATTTTATGGATTACATAGACGCTTAGTACAATTTCATGTACCTCCGAGATCTTACTCACACCTGGTTTGTCAAATATGGCAAAGACATCATTACTCCTATAGCAAGATGGTTCTACGCTTGGTGGAAAACATTTGGTGGAAGCAAATCCACATTATCCAGTCAAAATTTGCAAAAGTTTAATCAGTTTGTAGTAGAGAATCAAATTCAGGGATTAACTCTGAACAATCAGCTTTGTAAGTTTTATGTTGAAAAGAAAATATGTTTTGTATTAGGATGGGGCTACAAGCTCGATCAAATTGAAAATGTAAAATATCTCTGTAAAGAGATAAGAGTCAAAGGATGGACTCCTGTCCCTAAACCAGATCCGAAAGAATCAGATGCACAATCCTCTTCAAGCAAAGGAAAGAAGAAAATCAGCAAGACAGAACTGCAACTTCAATTACAACTTTTACAACAACAGCTTCAACAAGCCGATGACAATGAAAGTGAATCGGATTCTCAGCCAGAATACAGCCTGTATGAAAACGGAGATATGGACAACCCTTCTGGTATTGCTCAAGCATACCTTTGTCAGAGTCCATAATGGCACGACTACACTCCAAAAGAAAAAGAGAGAAAAGGACCCTACAGCTTTATCAACAGCCAAAAAGGTTACATGATATTACTTAAACATATTGCAAAATCATTCAGTCAACAGCAGCACATGGTGGACCCCTCCACTCACAAAGACTCTTGGAGCCATTCTTCATGATGGCCGACAACATTATTCCATCCTCCACTCAAGTGGACCTCACTGCAATGATGCAGACTTCAATCAGAGAAACTTACTCCCTCGCTGCCTATATAATACAGCATTTGATCGAAGATATGCAGACTCATTCACCTTTGAATCCTTCTGAGAGTGAAGACTCCCTCTATCTAGATATCTGTAGTACTTGTCATAGTTTTCGTACCCTTGTACTTCAATCAGATATTGTGTAAACAATTCAATATTTGGTAAATCAGCAGTTTTATTCAGCAATTTTATCCTGGGTTCGCAATTGGTATCACTAAAAAAATAGTGATAATTATAATGTAGAGATCGGTTTGTAATATATATAGTTAATTCTATTATGTTATATACTTACTCTAATATATAAATATATGTATATGCTTATGTAGTATACAATGTATATAAACATCTCTTTGGTTTAATATATATATTATAACATAGATCAGTTTGTAATGTTCTTCTCTCCTACATATTAATATATATTATACTATATAGCTATGTATATACATATGTCTAATTTTTTAATCTATCCATTTGGTTAAATAGTGTATAAAATAAAATATATAAAGAAAAATAATTTAATTATTATTATTATTGAGATTATTAAAAAAATAGAAAAAATTATAATGTAAGAGATCGATTTATAATGTTCTTCGTATCCATTTGTGAAAAATTAGCGAGAGTTATATTTTTTCGTCGCAAATTGCGAAGAAATAACTAAGAATTCAAAAAAAAAAAAAAAAGCTAAACATTTCCTAAACTATGAAAATTTCCACTCCCTCCTTTGTTTTTATTTCCCTCCTCCTTCCTCACACTTCTTCTTCTGCTAGCCATTTCCCCCCTCGCCCACCCCCTTCTGCCACCCATCCCCTGCGCGCCCCCCCTCCCCGGTCCCTTCTCCCTTCTCCCTTCCCGCCCTTCTGCCGCCCCCATCCCCCGCTCCCGCCCCCTTCTGCCACTCCCATCCCCGCGCCCCCCCTCCCCGCCCCCTTCTCCCTTCCCCCCACCCCCGCGCGCCCCATCTCCCCGCCCCCTTCTCCCTTCTTCCCCTCCCCCGGCGAGCCCCCGCCCCCTTCTCCCTTCCCCCGCCCCCGCACCCGCCCCCGCTCCCTTCTCTCCTCCCCCTTCTGCCACCCATCCCCCGCGCGCCCCCCTCCCTTCCCCCCTTCTGTACTGTTGATTATTATTTTTTTTTTTTTTGGTGAAATGGAGCGGATCCATTTGCAAAGAAAGACTAGTATGATATCAAGGCTCCATCAGTCTTCAATGTCCGAAACGTCGGTAAAACCCTTGTCACCCGTACCCAGGGAACCAAGGTAATCTCACATTTTTTGTTGCCTCTGGTCCCCTGTTTATGAATTTTTGATTTACTAAAGTGCTGTTGGGTACAATTAGTTTCGTGGCAATGTTAAGCTAATTAGTACTCCCAACTTTTGTAAGTATACATAAATTCAGAGTTGGGATCCATTCGTTTAAGCTGCACTCTTTTGTATTCCTGATCCAAGATATTTATGGTATGAATATATGCATTTCTAAATGTACTTGTTCCTGCAATCCATGTTGGCTGGTCACTATCTATGCTGGAGGCTGGTGAGCTTAAGTACACAATTGGGGCAAGATATTTGTTGAAATAGGTTTAACATTTGATTGTGAACAGGTTTGCAATGACTGCAGGCTACAATTGACTTAGTGCTATATGACTGAAGGTAACCCATGTAGTAACAGATGAATGTAAATCTTGATTTAATGCTATAGGATTAAAATAAACTATATGACTTTTTTTATTGATGAAAATAGGAAGCATTACCTTCTTTTAAGGGAAGATTTATTTCGTTAGGACTTTAAGTAGAAATTCATTTACTGGGTGTGCAATAGAAATAAGGAATCTGAAAGAGTAATTTTATTATGCTGTTTAGCTTTGATGTTGTTTTCTTATAAATGATGTTGCCAGGTCACGCAAAAGTAGAGATGATGTTGAATTATTCTTTAGTTCCATTTCGGTAAGTTTGACATTACACGGTATTCTGGCTTTTCATTTTGTACTTTTCCGGTTTTGACATGGATGTTAGAGTTGGGGAAAAAAAGGAACTTGGTTATTTGGATCTCGAGATGTCTGATTTTAATTGCTTTCGTTTCCTTTAGAAATAGGTCTAAATGCCTCTTTACATGAAGCTAGTTTGGAGATATGAAATTCTTCCCAGGTGAAAGAAATATTGTCTCATTGGCATTTGCTATTTCTTGTGTTGCTACAGGGATATATTTGCTAAATACTGTTTGTTGTACTGTTGATTGGTCTTACTTAAAAGTTGCAAGGAGATCAACACGTTGTTGGATATGAATTCGAACATTGTGCATATAATTTTTTATGCTACTTGTATTTGGGTTGAATATGGTGGTTTAGATTTTGTTTGATGCATCTACTGTTCCATGCTGAAATGGAACACAAGCTATGATGTACAACATCGTCTTCTCAAGGACTGTCAATGGAATAAGCATTATACCAAATATGGCTACTTTGTTATTATTTAGCTAATACATGTCTGGCACTACTTTTTGAACTTATGTAATGCAAGCAATGTTGAAGGATCCATCTTTCTTTTGTGTTGCTGGAGAGGACTTTTCTACCAACTGCTATCATTGAGGGCCTCACTAGAACACCTAAGTAGTTACTTAGAGATGGGAAATGACTGTCTTTTTTACCTTTATCTAGTCAGCTAAAAAGATGAAGTTGCTCTTTCAATGTGCTCTTGTTTTCCTACCACAGAGAGACATAAATTACTGAATGACTAAGGATGAATTCATGAATAATCATGTATGATGCACAATATCCTGAAAACGTTAAAAGACTTTCTAACAGCAAATGAACTACATTGACAATGTGTTCTTATCCGGCATGCGTTTGGAGGCCTGAATGGCAGTGTGTTTGGTAAGAGTTTGCTGGCTTTGTGTATGGTTTTGTATGTTATGTTAGCTGTGATGGAGTAATGTTTATTTTGTTTTTGGTTTGTTGTTGAGAGGGTATGTCATGAATTTAATACTTAGGGTTAGTTGGTTAGAAGTCATGAACGAAGTCTTAAACAAAAGGATGTCTGTGTGCTAAGTATATTGGGCGTCAATATAAGCATGATTGGGCAACCATTCGGTGTTTTGCGACGATGGTTTACCATCAGAAGCCCACGTATGATGCACAACTCATGGACATGCATATTGGGTCGTCTAGTAAACACACAATTGAGTGCAGAATTTTGGGCTGTAGTTTGGTTGAAATTGTGGCTTTTCTTATGAAGTGTTCTTGTTTGACTTTGTCGTCGTAAGTGACATTGTAACCTAGAGTATGCTAAGGATGAATTCATGAAGAGAGATTTTGTACGGGAAGTAGGTCTGTAATATCTAGCAGGAATTGAATTAGGTTTGAAAATGGAATTAAGTGTATGTTTTTGCCGCTGCTTTGTGGTCAAAGTCATGAACAAAGCCATGATTGTGTGCTAAGTATATTGGGCGTCAATATAAGCATGATTGGGGAACCATTCGGTGTGTTGCGACGATGGTTTACCATCAGAAGCCCACGTATGATGCACAATTCACGGACTTGCATATTGGGTTGTTTAGAGAACGCATAGTTATTAAGTGCAGAATTTTGGACTGTAGTTTGGTTGAGATTTGTGGCCTTTGTTGTGAAATGTTGTTGTTTGAGTTGGTCATTGCAAGTGGCACTGTAACATAGAATATAACGCATAATTAATTGCGGGAACGATGAAAATGGAATTAAGTGTATGTTTTTGCTGCAGCTTTGTGATCAAAGTCATGAACAAAGCAATGATTGTGTGCTAAGTATATTCCTCGTGGGTGTAAAACAGCTATAATTGTTCGGTTGTGGCCTGTTTTGTATGAAATATATGGTATACATTTTAAAATTGAGTTTTGTCCTTTACAGGTGGTATATTCTGATGTTTACATGCTGGAAAATGATATGGAGCGGAAGTTCTTACCTGTCATGCCAAGGCTAGATTCACATATAGAATTTCCTTGGGTGATTTTTAATAATTCTATTGTAATTGTTGAGCCCACAACAGAGGAGCATCGAGGAATTGGCACCAAAGAAGGGAAGTATTCTTCATCTTGTTAAGAAATTTTGAGGAATTGCTTGTGAAGTATTCTTCAGCTTCATAAGAAATTGTTGAGGAATTGGTTGTGTGTTTTGGAAAATATCTTTGCAGTACCTTAATTGTGGTCTGTAATAGTCTTTGCATCGGCCAATAGGTCGATAGAAATAGAGGCTGAATTTTGGACTGTAGTTTGGTTGAGATTTGTGGCTTTTCTTATGAAATGTTGTTGTTTGACTTGGTCATTTTAAGTGACAGTATAACATAGAGTATACTAAGGATGAATTCATGAATAACCATGTATGATGCACGATATCCTGAAAACGTTAAAAGACTTTCTAACAGCAAATGAACTACATTGACAATGTGTTCTTATCCGGCATGCGTTTGGAGGCCTGAATGGCAGTGTGTTTGGTAAGAGTTTACTGGCTTTGTGTATGGTTTTGTATGTTATGTTAGCTGTGATGGAGTAATGTTTATTTTGTTTTTGGTTTGTTGTTGAGGGGGTATGTCATGAATTTAATACTTAGGGTTAGTTGGTTAGAAGTCATGAACGAAGTCTTAAACAAAAGGATGTCTGTGTGCTAAGTATATTGGGCGTCAATATAAGCATGATTGGGCAACCATTCGGTGTTTTGCGACGATGGTTTACCATCAGAAGCCCACGTATGATGCACAACTCATGGACATGCATATTGGGTCGTCTAGTAAACACACAATTGAGTGCAGAATTTTGGGCTGTAGTTTGGTTGAAATTGTGGCTTTTCTTATGAAGTGTTCTTGTTTGCCTTTGTCGTCGTAAGTGACATTGTAACCTAGAGTATGCTAAGGATGAATTCATGAAGAGAGATTTTGTACGGGAAGTAGGTCTGTAATATCTAGCAGGAATTGAATTAGGTTTGAAAATGGAATTAAGTTTATGTTTTTGCCGCTGCTTTGTGGTCAAAGTCATGAACAAAGCCATGATTGTGTGCTAAGTATATTGGGCGTCAATATAAGCATGATTGGGGAACCATTCGGTGTGTTGCGACGATGGTTTACCATCAGAAGCCCACGTATGATGCACAATTCACGGACTTGCATATTGGGTTGTTTAGAGAACGCATAGTTATTAAGTGCAGAATTTTGGACTGTAGTTTGGTTGAGATTTGTGGCCTTTGTTGTGAAATGTTGTTGTTTGAGTTGGTCATTGCAAGTGGCACTGTAACATAGAATATAACGCATAATTAATTGCGGGAACGATGAAAATGGAATTAAGTGTATGTTTTTGCTGCAGCTTTGTGATCAAAGTCATGAACAAAGCAATGATTGTGTGCTAAGTATATTTCTCGTGGGTGTAAAACAGCTATAATTGTTCGGTTGTGGCCTGTTTTGTATGAAATATATGGTATACATTTTAAAATTGAGTTTTGTCCTTTACAGGTGGTATATTCTGATGTTTACATGCTGGAAAATGATATGGAGCGGAAGTTCTTACCTGTCATGCCAAGGCTAGATTCACATATAGAATTTCATTGGGTGATTTTTAATAATTCTATTGTAATTGTTGAGCCCACAACAGAGGAGCATCGAGGAATTGGCACCAAAGAAGGGAAGTATTCTTCATCTTGTTAAGAAATTTTGAGGAATTGCTTGTGAAGTATTCTTCAGCTTCATAAGAAATTGTTGAGGAATTGGTTGTGTGTTTTGGAAAATATCTTTGCAGTACCTTAATTGTGGTCTGTAATAGTCTTTGCATCGGCCAATAGGTCGATAGAAATAGAGGCTGAATTTTGGACTGTAGTTTGGTTGAGATTTGTGGCTTTTCTTATGAAATGTTGTTGTTTGACTTGGTCATTTTAAGTGACAGTATAACATAGAGTATACTAAGGATGAATTCATGAATAACCATGTATGATGCACGATATCCTGAAAACGTTAAAAGACTTTCTAACAGCAAATGAACTACATTGACAATGTGTTCTTATCCGGCATGCGTTTGGAGGCCTGAATGGCAGTGTGTTTGGTAAGAGTTTACTGGCTTTGTGTATGGTTTTGTATGTTATGTTAGCTGTGATGGAGTAATGTTTATTTTGTTTTTGGTTTGTTGTTGAGAGGGTATGTCATGAATTTAATACTTAGGGTTAGTTGGTTAGAAGTCATGAACGAAGTCTTAAACAAAAGGATGTCTGTGTGCTAAGTATATTGGGCGTCAATATAAGCATGATTGGGCAACCATTCGGTGTTTTGCGACGATGGTTTACCATCAGAAGCCCACGTATGATGCACAACTCATGGACATGCATATTGGGTCGTCTAGTAAACACACAATTGAGTGCAGAATTTTGGGCTGTAGTTTGGTTGAAATTGTGGCTTTTCTTATGAAGTGTTCTTGTTTGACTTTGTCGTCGTAAGTGACATTGTAACCTAGAGTATGCTAAGGATGAATTCATGAAGAGAGATTTTGTACGGGAAGTAGGTCTGTAATATCTAGCAGGAATTGAATTAGGTTTGAAAATGGAATTAAGTTTATGTTTTTGCCACTGCTTTGTGGTCAAAGTCATGAACAAAGCCATGATTGTGTGCTAAGTATATTGGGCGTCAATATAAGCATGATTGGGGAACCATTCGGTGTGTTGCGACGATGGTTTACCATCAGAAGCCCACGTATGATGCACAATTCACGGACTTGCATATTGGGTTGTTTAGAGAACGCATAGTTATTAAGTGCAGAATTTTGGACTGTAGTTTGGTTGAGATTTGTGGCCTTTGTTGTGAAATGTTGTTGTTTGAGTTGGTCATTGCAAGTGGCACTGTAACATAGAATATAACGCATAATTAATTGCGGGAACGATGAAAATGGAATTAAGTGTATGTTTTTGCTGCAGCTTTGTGATCAAAGTCATGAACAAAGCAATGATTGTGTGCTAAGTATATCGGGCGTCAATATAATCATGATTGGGGAACCATTCAGTGTTTTGTGACGATGGTTTACCATCAGAAGCCCACGTTTGATGCACAATTTCATGAAAACATTAATAAAATTGAGTATGTAAATGTGTTTTTAATTGTAGAGTATGAAAGGATAAGGGAATTTTGGTAAGTTAGATGTGTTATAAGGTTTGTGGACTTCATTATGTGCTAAGTATATTGGGCATCAATATAAACATGTTTCGGCAACCAGTCGGTGTTTTGCGACGATGGTTTACCATCAGAAACCCACGTATGATGCACAATTCAATTTTAAAACCAACTTCAAGTTGTGTCTTTTTTATCCTGCCCATAAATTTTTAAATGGTTTCTGCATACTTAGGATGTACTATAGTTCTCTGTTCTGCATTTCTCTGGATGTCCATTGTTTGTTGTACTTATTTATCAGTTAATTTTAATGTCTCTCACTGAAGTAGTACTGCATGCTGCACATATTGGTGCCATATTTTCTGAATCAGTCCTTTTGGTTGGATAATGGATGGATACTGAGAAGTGAAAGTATTGTAACATGCTGCTGAAGATCTAAATGCAGATTCTATCTTACTTTAGTAATGGTCAAAAATAGGTGATGAAATTTGGAAGAGGTGGCATTTTTGGGGTTTTTGGAGCTAACAACTAAATAACTTTCCTGGTGCAGTTTTGTAACACTTTGGGCATATGTGATATCTAGATTTCCATCTCTGGGGTTATGCATTAGAAATCACATAAATGATGCAGCTTGTTGGGCTTTGGCTGTGAACTTTTGGTTTCTGATTACTTACATCCAGTAAAAATCAGTATACACTGCTTCAATTATGTAGAAGTCTTTGTTGAAAGATGAAAAGGTAATTTTACCTCACTAAGAGTCGGCTGTCAAACTTGTTTGCTAAGTTAGATGTGTTATAAGGTTTGTGGATTTGATTATGTGCTAAGTATATTGGGCGTCAATATAAACATGTTTGGGCAACCATTTAGTGTTTTGCGACGATGGTTTACCGTTAGAAGCCCATGTATGATGCACAGACTTTAAGGGGAGTCGAGATAATGCTTTATGTAGGATATAGAGTCCTGAATGGTAATGTGTTTGGTAAGAGTTTCCTGGCTTTGTGTATGGTTTTGTATGTTATGTTGGCTGTAATTGAGTAATGTTTATTTTGTTTTTGCTTTGTTGTTGAGAGGGTATGTGATGAATTTAATACTTAGAGTTAGTTGGTTAGAAGTCATGAACAAAGTCTTAAACAAAAGCATGATTGTGTGCTAAGTATATTGGGCGTCAATATAAGCATGATTGGGGAACCATACGGTGTTTTGCGACGATGGTTTACCGTCAGAAGCTCACGTATGATGCACAATTTCATAAAAATATGAATAGAATTCAATATGTAAATTTATTTCTAGTTATAGTGTACGAAAGGATAACATATATTAAGGATAGACTTAGAAACCAAGGGTTCGTAGGGCACATGGCTATGTAATATCCAGCAGAAATTCAATTGCCTTTGAGTTTAATAGTTACAGATTGTTTTTTATACTTCTATCTGACTAACATTAAATATTGAGGCTGTTGGGGAAAACCTCGTCTGTCATGGTACCTGGTGTAGAATTGGTCTTCTTTGTATCCTGCATTATAGACATAATTAGATAATGAATGCTTTATTAAGGCATGCATAGTATTTGAATATTTATCTGGAATATGAGATTTAAGTTAACTTACAATTGAAAGTTTTGTAAAGATTTCATGGTAGACAATGTTCTTTGTATAAAATTTGAACTCTGGATCCTGCTCAATGATTAATATTTTCAACCCCTGTGGTGTTTTCACTCTTGAAAGTGCGACATAAAGTTGACCATGGCTGAAAACTGGTTTAGGTAGGTATAGTCCAACTGTAGATAGTGTTTGTCCCTGGCTTTTAGTTATTGTCATTGCATAACAGACTTTGATTGGAAATTGTCTCCTTATCAAGGTGAATGACAGTTTTGTATCAGCCGTGGACACATCTATTCTGGGAATAAGCACTTTTTCCCCAATGTTCGAACCCGAAATGATTCTGCCTTCAATTACTCTGCTACCTGTCTGTGTTACTATCAGTCTTGTTCCATTGCACGTGCCTTCACCTGGGTTAACGTTTCTTAAAAGCATGATCGGAATACCCTGTTTTAATCTCAATTTATGTTCTGGAATTCCCGGGAAGCTCAGGCTATTTAAAAACTCCCACTGGATATAACATATCTTCATCCAGCAACTTTCCTGATGCTTTGTCCATTCTGTCTGCACTTATGTATTCTATTGGCTCACCTTGTACTTTATCTAGAATAAAGTCATTCATTTCATTCACTATTTTATTTCGAGGTGTAAGAATTGCTTTTTCCGTCAAATAGTTTGTATCTGTTCTTTTGTCTTCGAAGTCTAGGTAAGTGGCCTCAAAAATTGCCTTGACTGGATGTTCAGTAGCATCAATCATATATTCTCTTGAGATTTTGATCCAAGTTACTTCAGTGTCATCTCCCTGTGTCTTTGCATGTTGCAGAGCATTTCCTATTTCCGATAGCCAATTGGCAAATGTTTCTATCTTTTGTGCTTCTTCAGTACTGCAATCATTAAGTTGTTGAAGTCTCATATTTTGAGTAAGTGTCAACAGTTCACACTCATACCAAAGATACGAAAAATTGATTGAAGCATGTACTATATCTGCTCGTCCACCTTTTGGAATTACAGGGAGAATTTGTCGAAAATCTCCACCCAAGAGAACAGTTTTCCCTCCAAAAGCTTTGTTTTCATTAAATCCTTCTGATCCTCTGAGTATATCTTTCAATTTTCTATCAACTGTTTCAAAGACGTACCTGTTTTTCGAGTGTTTTAAGGTTGTATGAGAAAAATGGTTGTGTTTCATGCATTGATATGTATGTTTTGAATTTGGCATGATGCTTTGTTGTACGTACTCTGGAAACAATAATGAATTTTAGAGTATATACATACTTGGAATTCATAGGTGCCTCATCCCATATTATTAGAACAGCTCTTTTAATTAGCTCAGCTAGTTGTGTATTGGCTTTGATTGAGCACATCGTCTCATCATCAGTTGTTATTGGTATTTTGAATTTTGAATGTACTATGTGCTGTTTTTCCTCCAGGTAACAACGATGAAGCAATGCACTGTGATGACGTTTGATAAGAATGACATAAGAAGATGTTCATAATACAGATGATAGAAAATCAAATTAAGGATATTAGTAATTACCTGATGCAGCTACAACAAGTACTATTTTTGAATCTGATCTCAACTTGTTGATGATTGCTCTGTAAACAAAAGTCTTTCCAGTTCCTCCATATCCATATAAGAAGAACAATTTTCCAAGTTTATTTTCTACTGCATTTAGCACAGCATCATATGCATTTAGTTGCTCTGCATTCAGCTTTTTGACCATTGATTCGTGCTCAAAAGCTCTATGTCTTCAAAAGCTCTATGTCATACATCATTTCTCCACAAATGTAATTGTTCTCCAGATCCTTCAACATTTCATTTTTTGCAACTAGCTTACCTTCTATTTGTTCCAAACCTTTTCCATGCTTCATGAGGAGAACTTCAATTTCTTTTAATGTATAGTTTTTTATTTGTTCTGTGGACAAAGTTAAACTTGGGAACTGTAGAAGTTTTCTTTGCCGATGTTGAATATCATCACTAATGGACTCCCAATTGACTTCCCAAAAATTCTTCACATCTGAAACATTGCAAAATAAAAGTATTGTCACAAATAGTTCCCTTAGTTGAGGGCCGGTTGCCTATTGTGAAGCCTCATCTATGGACTCATGCCATTCTTTGTCATCTTGTAAAAGTCCTCTTGCATGACAGGCTGCTTTAAAGGACGGATATGATTTGTTTTTGTAGATTCGTATATCTTCATATGATGTTGGGCCACGAACATGATTCAATAACATTCTCATGTAATCTCTCTCTGCTGAAGCTGGATGTGCAAATGTAACACGTCCAATACATCTACCCTTTTTTCTCCTTGTCCAAAGCCATTCTTTCTTTTTCCAAGTATAATGCTGAGGGAATTCAAAATATGTATATTTTGTTGCTTCTGGATCCCTTTTATTTGTTTCAAACCACTCTGTAAACATCGACGCATTGCATCTTCACTCTCTGCAATAGTTGGTAGGGAGCTACTATCTCTAAAAGTAATACTTGCTCATTTTCTAAATGGAATCCCAGTCTTGCTACGGCAGGTATTCTAAAATGCACTTCAAATTCATATATTCTCCAGCATGCTTCACATGCTGAAATGTATCTACAGTCAAAAAGTTTTCACTTCATTTGCATTTGAATTTTCCTGTGTAGAGTTTATGGTAGAAGCACCTTGCACTTGTTCTATGATTACAGTTGTTCTATCAGGGCCTTTATTTATATACTTAAACAAATATTTTATGGCTCTTGATTTATTGCACGCTTCAACATTGATATGGCTCCTGTACTTGACCAAAAGATATCGATTATATGGAACAAGGACCTATTGTCAAGTTTGAAATCATTTTTGTCGACAAATATTGATGTGTCTCTTCGTTGGTAGATGCAAAATCCATTTTCATTCCGGTCATGTCTTGGACTTTCTTTGGAAAATGCTTAGAGCATGCACAATCATACTATCATACATGAATATTTCCCAAAACATTATAGGAAAAAAATAACAATAATATTTTAAATTTTAAAATAATATTTTTTAGAAATATATTAATATAATATTGACATGATAAAAATTTAATTAATAATTTATCATTCGAATAATTAATTTATAATTTAAAAATATTATTTAATAATTAAAATTTAATTAATTTAAAAGAATACGAATATTGAATAAATATAAAAGGTATTAATTTTTTATTTTTTATTTTTTAAAATCTATCATTTTTTGCAAATTAAATAAAAATAATTTAATTAAAAAAAGAAATAACACTATAAAAAATAATTTAATCTCTTTTTCAACTCTTTTTTACCTAAAAAATTATTTGCGAAACAGAAAGGTCATGTATAGGTTGAATGGTACATACCTACGCTCCACGTCGACATCAATAAATTGGGGGCCTTGCTTATGTAGCCGCCAAGTATATCAATGACCTCCTTTCTGAACAAATCATATCAATTTATCCCCTTAGCAGAGGGCAAATTGTGGGGAAAATTCTAGAGAAAAATCAACCGAAGGTCTCTGGTTCCCTAGGGTTTTCAATTTCTAAACCCATCGCTGATTGTCTTCTTCGTGAAGGAGCTAAAAATCTTTTTTTTTTTTTTAATTTGTGTGATTCAAGGGCAGAAATCTCAGGTATTCCTTCAATAATCTGGCTTTTGTTTTACAATTTCTTTCATCGCGAGGGTTTTGCTTTCTCGTCATTGTTTGAAAATGAAATTATTGACTTTGCTAGGTTGCTGGGAAAATAAATGGGCATTTTCCTTTTCTAGCTATAGACCTTAGATTTATGTGTTGCATTGGTTATGAATGGCAATTCTGCAGATTTATTATCTATGTGGACTCTGGTTTTGTGTAATTTTGAATAGCTCATTTTATGTTTTGCTATGTATTTGTCAGATAAATATTCATTCAGCTAAGCCACATCCAGCATTAATGGTTTTCTGGATTTTTGGCTGTGGTTCACTGGTTTGGAACCCCGGATTTAAGTATGATGAAAAAGTTATAGGTTTCATCAAGGATTACCGGCGGGTTTTTTATCTTGGTAATTGTTGCTGCGCTCTAATTGTAACACTTGATTTTTGCTAATATTCGTATATTTTTTCCCTGGATTGATGTATATATATTTTTCCATCTATGCCAGCATGCATTGATCACCGAGGTACGCCTGAGCACCCAGCAAGAACTTGCACATTGGAACAAAAAGAGAGCTGTTTGCGTAAGTTGAAATGAAATCTAATTTAGTCCCTCAGTTATTATTATTGTTTTTTAATTGTGTTGAGATCTGTTGAAGCAGAAAGATTCTACAAATGCATTGACAAAAATCTAATTGTATTTTTGTCTTTTTCATTTTGTTTAGAATAACACGGTCTGCTAATTTGCCCTTCATCATTTTAACGTTGGTTGTCAGAATATTGTCTCTCAAAAATAACTTCCTTGGACAGGATTTGCACTTCTTTCCTAATGTTTACATATGCGTCTTTTTCTTTCTTGTTCCAGTGGTTTGCTGCTTATTGTGTGCGAGGTGGGCCAGAAAAGGAAAAAGCAACAATGGAGTTATATTTTATCTATTTATATGGATGGTCTTGTTTTTCCTTTTGGCAGAATAGGGATGACATTGGTTGAACTCTGCTTTTAGACATGTAAAGTTAACTTTGGGAAGTAATGTGGATATTGTTTCTTCTTGAAGTAACTGGAACGAAGGGAGTGTGAGTATGATCAAAAGACACTTGTCGACTTTTATGTGGTGAGTTTTGAAATTTTAATTCCTTATTCTATTGATGGATTACAGATAATTTGCAATGCAGAACAAATTACTGTTTTCTGTGCTTTTCATTTTTTCCTTCACATGAGAACATTGTTAGTATAAGACGATTCAAATCTAGAAGTTGATTGTAAATTTGAGGTTTCAAGCTTGAGAACTAATTAGTTGTTCTTATTCCCGAAATTAGGGAGGAGATACAGTGCAACCAGCCATTACAGGGGTAATAGTGTGAGTTCTTTGATCTGATGGTTTAATCTTCACTATCCCTCCTCGTGAAACCCCCCAGCTGGGACAATTTTCATATCATTTATGTGGTTTGTATACATTGTGGAGAATTGCTTACGTTTAGATTTCTGTAGGTTTACATCAACTCCTGACAAACTATCAAACAAGTACTACCTAGGTCCTGCCCATTTGGATGATATGGCAATGTGAGGACCGAAGAGCATCAATGACTTCTTTCTTCTTTACTTATACAACTCTCCAATTAGGATTTTAATTTTAAGCATTGTTTACAGGCAAATTGCAACGGCCCATGGTCCTTGCGGAAATAACAGAGATTACAGATTTTTGCTGGAGAAAGCCATGTTTGATATTGGTATGCACGATTGCGGTTGCAGTTTAAAATTTGAATTGATTGGACTGTTTGATTTGGACATACCTGATAGTTTCAATACTTATGTAAACAGGCCATGAAGATGACTATGTCATAGAACTTGCAAGTGAAGTGAGGAAAGTGCTCGGAATTATGAACATTGGGATACCCAAGGCCAAGGAGAAGATATTACAGGGGCCTTCTTACATCCCATTGAAGTCTCTTGACTCACCAATCAAAGTGCGGCCACTGCCAGATGGTGTTGTCATGGACTCTTGAGAATCATGAAGGAAACAGAACCTCTTTTAACCTGATTTAGTACTCCCTCTCTATCTCTCCCCGTATATAATTTCTCCTCAACAAATTACAACATATCACGTAGAATTGGTCAATTCTTTCCCTTAGGAGGCAGACTTTCTCCTAAGCTACCTTGTCAACCCATTGGGATAAATTTTTTTGCACTTTAACTTGGATTAGAAAATTCCAGCATGTGATCAGGGAATCAGATTTAGGTTAGTCATTTGGTTAGTGCCAAGAAAAACTGAAATACCGACCATTGCGGAAGAGGATATTTGTGAAGAGGATATTTGTGAGACAATTGAGTCTGTTTAATTGTCTTTTGAGGCACAATATAGAAACAGAGTTACATGTAAAAGAGAAAGAGCATCAATTACAAAAATATTATTGTTGGTTTCTTTTGTAATAAATTACTTTTGAATTATTTGTATCTGAACTTAAGAGTAGCAAACACTTTTCTTCCTTATCTCTGTGATCGCCCACTGTATTATCAGCTCCAAATTCCACTCTATCCTTGTATTACATTTTATATATGGTTTTAACCAATCTTGAGATGGAATCACAAAAGCACCTTTTCTCTTAATAGTATAACAGTTGCTCTGATGCTGCAATGAAATATACACGATGTGCAAATAACATATGCTAAAACTGAGAGAGAGAGAGAGAGCGAGAGAGAGTTGGGTAGCAGCAATCCATCTCAAAAATTAAACCATCTCTAAAATTAAACTAAATGGGAAAGTTTAAAGAGAGTAGGGAATAGCCAATAATTTTGATAGGAAGAACTTTTATTTAGTACACGCATTCCATCTTCAATTTGGAAAAATCTTTCCATTGGTTGCGAGAAGCATGCTATTATAGGGCTGACATCACTCTGGCTATGATAAGACTATATTCTGAAGGAAAACATCCAATCTTGTATCAAACTGCCTTACTCTTGTTTTAGAAAATTAGAGGTAACAAAATGAATATCCATTTGAATGTAATTAAATGGAATTCAATTCGTCTAAGTCCAATCCATTTAATAAATGGATTTATATAGATGGTGGATATTCATTTATTTATATATTTTTATCAAATAAAACAACATTTTATTTTATCATTTTTTCTTTTGTTGATTAAATATATTAATGGCGGGACTTATGTGATAGTAGAATATGACACTTAAATTAAATAAATAAATATTTTCTTTTACCACTTTATACTTTATTAATTTAAGAGACTAGAATGAGGTTGGCATTTTAATTTGTGAGTTATATAAGTTTTAGATTTAAATAGATGTAAATCAATTTCAATAGATATATTAAATTTGTTGGATTTAAATAGATATTCAATTAAATCTATTTACTTAATTTTAATACTCCATATCAATTTATTTATGGATGAACTTATATATCAATCGCGATATAATCCAAATTGCTATTCCTATCCAAAAGATTATCCTATTTCACATCGAAAGAATTATCTTTCTTTTCCAAAAGATCAAATACATTTTTGTTTCCATTCATTAAAATTAGGAATAATTTTGTAAATTCAAATTATTTTAAAAAGATTCTCATTAAATGTGAAAAATGTTTTCTTTACATGGCAATCTATATTGCTTACCAAAATTCTAATTTTACTTTTTCCAAACTAACTTCTCATTGTTGTTTTTTTTTTCCCATAGCAATGAATCATGAAATTGAAAATTGGGACAACAATGCCTTCTCTTCATCACCATCCCTATTGGCCATATGTAACTTTTGATTTGTTTGGTTGGCCACACCTGCTATTTATTTTATTTTTTATTTTTGTCATTTAAAATTCTATCTAAAGAGATTTCTACAATACCAGTTGAAAGTGTCTTTGATGAGAATTGTTCTTTAAAAATATATTTTGACCTAATTGAAATCATATTTAATTGCAATCTGTATCGGTAAGTTGCAAAAAATAGATAAGTAAGACATGAGAAGTAACTATTTGGTAGGGTTATTCAAAAAAATCAGAACCTGACCCAATCCGACAAACCAAACCCAACCAACCCAAAAGTTTGGGTGGGTTGGGTTGGGTTGAGTTGGGTTGGGTTAAGAAAATTAGAAATCGATAATTTGGTTCGGATTTTTAAAATTATATAACCCAACCAAACCTAACCCAACCCGAACCAATATAATTAATTAAATTTATTTAATTTAAAAATTTTATTAAAACATTAAAAAATAAAAAATATGAAATAAGACAAACCCTAAAATCTAAATATCATTTTAGACAAAATCACTTTAAGGTCGTGTGCCTCTCTCTCTCTTTCACGTTCAGTCGTTTCTATTGTTCTGCTGTTGCACCGTTGATCTGAGATCTTCAAGTCCACCATCTTCTTGCTCTGCTATGGTGCTGCCTATGCAAAGAAAGTCTCTATCAAAACTAATTCAAATCCACATCAACTGGATGTAGTAATTTTTTCACCTATCACAATGTCAAAATTTTCTTGTTCAGCAAGTTCATCCATTTCTAAATTAATGTCTTCTAATAATTGAAGATGTTCAATTCCTGATGTTTTAAATTGCATGGTGTTTGTAGCAGTCTCGTTGTTCTCCCCATGAAAATCATGAAGCTCAATCACATCACCGACCTTGGCAGCATCAGAGCCAGAATATATCTTTTCCATTGCATGTAAGCTATGTCTGAATGTAGTAAATTCCTCCAAAGTAAACCAATCCTTTTTCAGCTACAATGCATGAAATGAAAAGTATAAGAACCAAAAAATATTTTAATGATTTTCAATGGTGCCTAAACTTATGTTAAAAAAATCTGAGTCATAACATTTTCTAGACTTACAAAGTAGGGGTAGCCATCAATGATGCTGAAATTTTCAGGAGCATTCTGCATAAACAAATAAGCATAATACAAAATATAACTGCCACGATCTTTTCCATTTGTTTGTTGTTGAACCTAATGATAATTTGACCAAGTAATTAGCACAATAGACATGCTTTAATTGAATGAATAAAACTTCCAAAATAATCATATTCAAATATGTCTTGCCTTGGGTAAGAGTAGAGGAATTTTCCCCACTATGTCTCTAATAGCTTGTCTGTCCTCCAGTTTAAGTCTGTCCAATACAAAACTATCCACAAAAAGAAGTACATTTAAAATCAAGGACTCATCTATTTGTTGCAGATATAAGAATTTTTGTGTATACAAAGATCAAATGTATATTTACTTTAGATGATACTATCTCTTACTCTTTAATCAGAGGCTCAATTGTCTGTTTTGCTGATTGCAGAGAGTCTAATAGGAGCATGCATGGACTTCTTAACTCTGAATCATCATCGAAGTTACATAAGATCAGCATACTCCAGTGACCACTGAAAGAGCACAACCAATTTTTAAATGACAAAGAAGGAACATTGTGTGTGGTCATCCCTTGCCAAACCAAAAATGGGAAAATGTAATAGGATTGAGTAAAGCGAGGGACATACCAGAGGATGATAGGAACCATAACATACTTATTAGACAGAATATCTTTGTTCTTCAACTACTTCAACACCTTCTCTTTGCTCTTACATGTATATATGTGAAATCATAGTGAGTCCAGATATGCAAATGTATTTCTCTTCTCCTCTGTTATGCCCCTCCAGATCATACTAAAAAAATCAAAACTCCCATTAACTTAAACGATGGAAGGCAAACCCAGAAATTTATAAACACCAATCACAAAATTATAAATCTTACCTGAGGTATCGCTCAACTATATCTGAGTCGAGCAACCCCTGTAAAATGCTTGATTGCCTGGAATGTCGTGAAGAAATCTGCCCACGTGTACATCTATTTCTAGTTCCTGCCATCACTTTCAGTAAACCCTACCAAGATGGTCCTCAATGGATTCCGATTTTCACTGATCTTCTATTAAAATGGGGTAATTTTTGGGTAACTTTGCAGAGACAAACCCTCGTATGTTCAGCGACCGGTAACTTTGGATAACTTTGTAGAGACAAACCCTCGTATGTTCAAAGACAAACCCTCGTACCAAGGTGGTCCTCAAGGAGCCGGATTTCACCCTCAAAGAGACAAACCCAAGGTTTTGCAGAGGATTTGGTTGAAAATTCGCTTTGTCATATGACGGGACAATTAATTTGGCGGGATATCAATAGTGGAGTACCGAAAACACCCTCCACTACTGTTTCCAACCGGACATATGGTGTTGACCGGGAGTTGACTTGCCGAAAATGGGTCGAAGGGACAAAATAATTTTTACGGACATTAATGGAGGACCTAAAAAGTTAAAAATAAAGATTAAGGATCAATCTTGTAAAAAAAAAAATGTTTAGGGAGAAAACCCGCCAATTTACCATTTTATTTAGAATAGTAATGGTTGGTTCGGTCGGGTCGGGTACATGTTGTATTCGATGCGGATCTGAAAGGTTTGAACACGGGGCGATGACTATATCCGGAGTATTGCTGTAAGAAACCAAAACCCTACTACATCTTTCGCTTAGTCACTGTGGCGTCTCAGTATATGAGACGCTCTGTGCAACCCAAACATCGATCTTTGAAGCAACTGAGTGCTTTTTCCACATTATATTTCCGTCAAACAAGGTTCCCTTTCTATCTCTCCTTTTGTTTTATGCTTTCTGAATGTGATTTAGCTTCTCTTGATACCATTTTCGTCTCTGGGTTGTTAAATATTGTCTTAATTATGGAAAAGAACTCATAGCAATTCGGCTATAGATCTGTTATTTATGGTTCTCAAGATTTTGTCTTTATGATTTTCTTGTGTTTCTTGGTCGTAGTTATATTTGGAAATTAGGGGGAAGTGCAGTCGTTAACTTGACTTGGTTTTGGTATTTTATTTGATGTTGGCTTTTAGAAAAAAAAACCTGGAATATTTAGTTCCCTGATGTTGGTTTTGGTAAGATGAGGTGCATTTGAAATATACAAATTTTTGGCATAAAAATATTTGAGTTACTTTTCTTTTAAAATTAATTCAAGTAGTAATAAAAAAATTACTTGCATTACAATTAATAAAATAAGATATTTAGCATAAACTAATAAATTATAGAAAATTATAATTCAGGGGGAAATAATAAAAACCACAAAAATTTCTTTTGGATATTAATTTTTTTAGCCAATTCAAAATGGCTAAATAAAAAGAAAGGGATAAATAAAGGGGTCCTAATAACAAAAAATAGAGCCAACGGCACTCCATATTTTCTTTTGGGAACATAGCAGATTCCAAATGTTATTTAGAATAGTAATGGTCGGTTCGGGTCGGCTATAAGTTGTATTCGATCCGGATCTGAAAGGTTTGAATACGGGGCGACGACTCTATCCGGAGCATTGCTGTAAGAAACCAAAACGCTACTATATCTTTCGCTTAGTCACTGTGGCGTCTCTACTGAGACTCTCTGTGCAGCCCAGACATCGATATTTGAAGCAACTGAGTGCTTCTTCCGCATTATATTTCCGTCAAACAAGGTTCCCTTTCTATCTCTCCTTTTGTTTTATGCTTTCTGAATGTGATTTAGCTTCTCTTGATACCATTTTCGTCTCTGGGTTGTTAAATATTGTCCTAATTATGGAAAAGAAGTCATAGCAATTCAGCTATGGATCCGTTATTTATGGTTCTCAAGATTTGGTCTTTATGATTTTCTTGTGTTTCTTTGTCTTAGTTATGTTTCGAAATTAGGGGGAAGTGCAGTCGTTAACTTGACTTGGTTTTGGTATTTTATTTGATGTTGGTTTTTAGAAAAAAAAAAAAACTGGAATATTTAGTTCCCTGATGTGTTATAATTCACGTCCAACTTTAAAGTTGTTAGATTTTCTAGTTTTTTAGCTTTTTATGATCTTTCGGGAGTAATTGTTGAGAGTAAATTGATTGCTCTAGGCTTCTGTAGATGTTTATTAATTTGGTCAGATTGTGTAATTGATTGTGTTTTGTGCAGCTTTTGTAGTATTGCAAGTAATCCCATGGCTGAGGAGGGTGGGAAGAGCTTTGCTCGGAGAGACAAACTGTTGGAGATTGAGTCGCAGGTTCAGAAGTGGTGGGCTGAGGGTGATGTGTTTAGGGCCGATCCCAAAGAATCTCCACCAAAACCAGGAGAGAAGTTTTTTGGTAACTTCCCTTTTCCGTACATGAATGGGTTTTTGCATTTGGGTCATGCATTTTCCATATCAAAGGTTGAATTTGCTGCGGCTTATCATAGATTGAGGGGTGCAAATGTACTGTTACCATTTGGCTTTCATTGTACTGGCATGCCTATCAAGGCTTCGGCTGATAAGCTTTCAAGAGAGATTGAGCTTTTTGGAAACCCACCAGTATTTCCTGTTGTAAAAGAGGAGGATAGTGGTGAGCCAGAAGTGAAACCAGAGGGTGAAACTGAAGGTAGTCAGACTGTGGCGGGTGCTAAATTTAAAGGCAAGAAGTCAAAGGCCGTGGCCAAGTCTGGTGGAGTCAAGTTCCAGTGGGAAATTATGCAAAGTTATGGTCTGTCTGATGAGGAAATTGCCAGTTTCACAAATCCATATCACTGGTTGACATTTTTCCCACCCATTGCTGTGGAGGATTTGAAGGCTTTTGGCTTGGGATGTGACTGGAGAAGAACTTTTATAACCACTGATATAAATCCTTTTTTTGATGCCTTTGTGTGTTGGCAGATGAGGAAATTGAAAGCAATAGGGAAAATTGTTAAAGATTTAAGATATACCATTTACTCTCCCTTGGATGGTCAGCCTTGTGCTGATCATGATAGGGCATCAGGAGAAGGTGTTATTCCTCAGGAGTACACCCTTATAAAGATGGAGGTGGTCCCACCATTTCCTGCAAAGATGAGCGTTTTGGAAGGAAAGAAGGTCTACCTTGCTGCTGCTACTTTAAGGCCAGAAACCATGTATGGACAAACCAATGCATGGGTTCTGGCAGATGGAAAATATGGTGCATTTGAAATAAATGACACTGATGTTTTCATCTTAACCAAGAAGGCAGCACTTAATCTGGCATATCAGAGATTGTCACGTGTTCCGGAGAAGCCTTCCTGTTTAGTTGAATTAACTGGTCAAGATCTCATTGGACTGCCATTGCGATCGCCTTTGGCATTCAATGAAGTCATATACACTTTACCGATGAATTCAGTTCTCACAGAGAAGGGTACTGGAATTGTTACCAGTGTTCCTAGTGATTCACCTGATGATTACATGGCTCTCCAGGACCTGAAATTGAAACCAGCTTTCAGAGCCAAGTATGGAGTGAAGGATGACTGGGTTTTGCCATTTGAGATAGTACCTATTATCAACCATCCAGACTTTGGGGATAAATCTGCTGAAAGAATTTGTATAGAGAAAAAGATCAAGAGCCAGAATGAGAGAGAAAAGCTTGATGAGGCCAAGAAAATAATCTACAAGGGAGGTTTCTATGAGGGAACCATGCTTGTAGGGGAGTATGCTGGAATGAAAGTCCAAGAAGCAAAAAGTTTGATCAGGAACAAACTCTTAGAGACTAATCAAGCTGTAGTCTATAGTGAACCAGAAAAGAAGGTGATGTCAAGATCTGGGGATGAGTGTGTTGTGGCCTTGACTGATCAGTGGTACATAACTTATGGCGAACCAGAATGGAGGAAAGTAGCAGAGGAATGTTTTGCTCGCATGAATCTCTACTCTGATGAGACACGGCATGGCTTTGAGCACACTTTGAGCTGGCTGAATCAATGGGCCTGTTCTCGCAATTTTGGACTTGGGACTCGTATTCCTTGGGATGAGGAGTTTCTTGTTGAATCTTTGTCAGATTCCACCCTTTACATGGCATACTATACAGTGTGTCATCTGTTGCAAAAAGGGGATATGTATGGTAAGGACACTTCTTCAGTGAAACCGGAGCAGTTGACAGATGAGGTTTGGGATTTCTTATTCTGTGGTGGTCCATATCCCAAGTCTTCTGACATATCTCAAAATCTTCTTAATCAGATGAAGCAGGAGTTTGAGTATTGGTATCCATTTGACCTAAGGGTTTCTGGAAAGGATCTCATTCAGAACCATCTTACTTTCTGCGTCTATAACCACACGGCAATTTTGCCTGAGCACCACTGGCCTCGGGGGTTTAGGTGCAATGGGCACATAATGCTGAATTCAGAGAAGATGTCCAAGTCCACGGGAAACTTCAGGACACTTCACCAAGCAATTGAGGAGTTTTCTGCTGATGCCACAAGATTTTCTCTTGCAGATGCGGGTGATGGAATGGATGATGCAAACTTTGTCTTTGAAACAGCTAACGCAGCAATATTGCGTCTCACAAAGGAGATAGCATGGATGCAGGAGGTTCTTGCTGCAGAGTCCTCTTTGAGAAGCGGTCTGCCTTCTACCTATGCTGATAAAGTATTTGCTAATGAAATCAACATTGCTGTACAGATGTCAGAGAAGAATTACAATGACTTCATGTTTCGGGAAGCCTTGAAAGTGGGCTTTTATGATCTGCAAGCTGCCAGGGATGAGTACAGGCTCTCTTCTGGTTCAGGGGGCATGCACCGTGATCTTCTGTGGCGGTTTATGGATGTCCAAACTCGACTCATTGCTCCAATCTGCCCACATTATGCAGAATATGTGTGGAAGGAACTTCTGAAGAAGGATGGGTTTGTCATTAAAGTTGGATGGCCTGAAGCTGACTTGCCTGATCTTAACCTGAAAAAAGCTAATAAGTATCTGCAAGATTCCATAGTCTCAATGAGGAAGCTCTTGCAGAAACAGGTGTCTGGTTCAAAGAAAGGCAATTTAAATATGTCAACTGCTCAAAATAAACCAACAACAGCCCTTATATTCGTTAATGAGCAATATGATGGATGGAAGAAGGAGTGTCTGTTGATACTCCAGAGAAAATTTGATAGTGTGGCACACACCTTTGCCCCTGACCAGGAGATAGTTTCTGAATTGCAGCAGAGTGCTCTTGGACAGCAAGGCAATTTTAAGCAAATACAGAAGCTCTGCATGCCTTTCTTGAGATTCAAGAAGGATGAGGTTATGGCAGTTGGTGTGCAGGCACTGGATCTCAGGCTACCTTTTGGTGAGATTGAGGTGCTGAGGACAAATTCAGACTTGATCAAGCGGCAGCTAGGTTTTGAACAAGTTGAGATTTTGTCTGCTGCAGATCCAGTTTCTTTTGAAAGGGCTGGATCTCATGCAAATCTTCTGAGGCAAAATCCACCCTCTCCAGGAAATCCCACAGTAATATTTCTGAATGAGTGATGCAATTTTGACCTTATGATAAACAGCTTTGCTGCGCTTAGATATTCTTCAGTCATGAGGAGGCTGAAGAGAAGGTAGTTTTTCCTTATATTTCTTCTGCTTTTTGGTATGTTTGAAAGTTATAATTTTATTCAAGGTTTGCCAAAATTTTAGGACAACTGAAAATTTGGATTTTTCTTTGTGTTGATATGAGATCTTAGTTCGAAGCTTTTAAAAGTTAGTCTCAGACCAGCTTCTCCTATGCACTGCTCATTTTTTGAAGCGTTCTTGTTTGATTGCAAAAATGATAGTGAAATGGCAATTAGGGCATAGATTGAAGGGCTGAATGCTAACTACTTTTTCGGAAGCCGTGTCGAAACAGCTTATCTTTGCGGTGTTTCTGCGCTGGTTCTTTAATTATGGTTGTGGAAGGTACTGTGCCTGGTCAAGAATTATGAGTAAAAGATGAATCGAGTTGATTCTTTTCATTTGCAACTTACCATACCTTAGGTTTCCCTGGTGCATGCTCATCAAAAACTGAATTCGCACGTCTTTGATGACAATTTTCTTGAAATCCCCTTATCAAACAATGATATCTCTTTACGGTTTCTTATGCACCACCTGTTATACTATAATTGTGATTGTAAATGATCAGTACACTAAATTGTTTAAACATTAGCCTCAGACCAACTTCCTATGTGCACTGCTTATTTTCTTGAGTCTTCATGTTTGTTAACCAAAATGATCGTAAATTGGCGTAGGGATGAAGGACTAAATGATAGCTACTACTCCTTTGTTGGAGTATTTAGAACTAAATTATTGATTTTTATTTTTACTTTTCTGGAAGAATGTGTAGCAAAAATATCGCTTGATCAAATGTTTTGAATCAATTGAGTTTATTATCTAGTCGTAATTAATTTTTGAACAGTTGCTATATAAAATAAAGGCCATAAAAAACATTCTGTCCTTTCAGAACTGGAAACGTTATTTTTAATTTGACATAAAAAAAATATAAAAATTAAGACAAGACAAGAAGTTATCATATTTTTATTAATTAAAAAAGTTAATAATATGGTCCATAATTTTCCATAGACGAGGGAATAATTCTTAGGTGGACTTCATTTTTCCGGATAACAAGCTTTACACAATTCAACAAGTTTTGCATTTGGAAACATATAAATAATATAATATTAGTACAAAGGAAGGCTATAGGGGAAAGAAGAGAAGAGGTGCAAAAATTTATACTTTTAATTTATGTCAAATTCTCTTTCTTCTATTTGTAATTTTTGTGCCTTGCTCCTTCTGGATTAGAAAATTAAATGCAAATGTGGAAAATAACATAAGAGTCTTGGCTAAGATAGTTTTTGTGAAGATTATAGTGAAAACATTTTAGTTTTGAGGAATCATTAATAGATTTAGAATATCAATTCCAAGAACATATTGATTTCTTTGATCAGAACTTGTTTTTCTCCTTTCATATATAGTAACTAATTTATACTCTCACATGACAATCTTACATAAGGAACAATCATGAGAATATGAATGAAACAATATCTCCTACAACCACAAACTTTAAAAAAATTCTTTTCAGATTGAACTTTTAAAATTTTGGATCAGTCACAATTCAAGGTAATTAACAAATCTCTATCCTAATTTCTTTACGAGAAAAAAAAAATCATTTTATGAATATTTTTAGCTGTAAAATAATTTAATATCAATAAAATTTTAAATTTGAAATATTAACAATTTTATTATTTATTTTAAATATATATTCTTTCCGTTCCAATAAAATTAACCTATTTATTATGGCTGGCGATACTGCCAGAGCAATAATCCTCCTGCCAGAGCAATACTAAATCGAATGACATAATTGTCCTTAGTAGTCAAACTTTAAAAATCATATTAAATATTAACCTCCCTAATCTAAAGGATCTTGATAGATTATAAATATGACATCCTAATCAATTCTTCTTCCTCCCTGTGCATTTCAATTTTTTTTCACGCCTCCGTCCCTTTTCTTCTCCAAAATATCTTCCAATCACATACATCAGAAGAAACTCCAATGGTTATAACATTTTTTTAGATTTTTTTTCCTTGCCTTGCCTCTGACATTCTTCAAAGAATTTGACTGACCGAAACCGCAGGAGTTTCTAAAATTGATTATGGAAGCATTGGAGTATTGTGTTTTTGTCTCAAATCCTTCTTCTATTATTACTACAAAAATTTCAAAGTTAGTGATTTCACAAGACAACATCATACTCATTTTTATATGCAATTTGAACAAATTAAAAGGCAAGAGGAATGTATACATGATTGATCGTATCTATTTATAATTTTGTACCACTAATGCTTATGTAGATTTATAAAAATGAATTGATTATTATTGTAGGGGAAAAAACACAGACAAAAGAGAATGGTGAATTTTATTTATAGGGAACGATTTGAAGATGAAACAAAGACACCATGAAAAAAAAAAGAAAAGGGAAAAAAATTTGTACTGGAAGAAAAATGATTTGTTACTACAGCTATGGACTGTCAAGGAGAGAGAAAGATAGAAGTTGGAATTTAATGAAATTCATTATTCTTGACCACTAGGACAATTAAGTCATTCAGTTAAGTGTTACTCTGAAGGAGGAGAATTGCTCTGGCAATATCGCCAGCCATTTATTATTTTGGACCGTCTTAAAAAATTTGACATTTTTCTTAAAAGGAAAATTTTTATTATATAATTTATTATAAAATAATCAATAGACCTTATATATATTATTTTTATATAGTTAGATTTGGTATAAAATATTGTGGGACTCATATATTTTTTATTTTTATTATATTATATTATTATTATATTTTAACTTTTACTTTTACACAAAATATCGTGTCAAGTCAATCACTATCAATTTTAGTGGGACGGAAGAGAGTAACAAATTTGATTTTATATAAAATTTTTAGAAATAAAATTGTACTTATTTAAATAAAAAAAAAGGAAACTCACAACCCGCCTCGGCACTATTTGGGCCTAGCCGCGTTTTGGGCTGCCGCACGAAACGCGCTTTTGAAGTCTCAGTTATAAACCTAAGCCGAGACGTAGATAAAGAAAAAAACAGGTCCAGGTTCATTGTACCTAAGAAGTTGCGCGGTGGAACCAAAACACGTCTAGATTCATTATACTTGGGAATTTGCAGATCCATCGTAGGTAGTGTTACAGTTTTTATGTGCGCACATGCACAATCATACTATCATACATGAATAGTAGTGTGCTGCCCGTGCCTTGCATAGGGGTGTTGGTCATATTTTCTGTTGTTGTTGTGTAAATAAATTATGTTGAATTTTATTAAAATTAGAATATTATAGTTTTGAGAAATAGAATATTATTTTTTGAAATAAAAAATCTATGGTAATATAAGAAATAATAATTATTTAAAGTATTTAAAATATCAAACCGAAGGCAAAATTCCAGCTTAATTTTGGAGAATGAAATTGTGGAATTTAAACGGTGATAAATTATCAAATCCTGATCTAAATGGACTAAATATGCATTTCTAAATATTTAATTGGTTGAATGAACAGAAATTATTTACTTTAGATTTAAATATGATAATAAATAAATAGTAAGAGTGTATTTATTAAATTTATCAGTATGTGCGACAACTGAATTGTTAAATTAACTGTTGCGTGAATATGATACTTGCAGCTAAGAAGGAAATCAACAGATAACTTAAGAATATTTGATTCATTGATTTATCGATCTTCAGTGATGCCAGTGTTTAGAAGATGTTGTGGATATTTTTCATTTGTGTGCAAATATAGGGTCTTTGCAGGAAGTTGAAAGTAAGCAGATTATTTTTTAAATTAGGGAAAGTTCAGAGATGATGGGAAGAAAAAGTAGTGATGATACGTAGGTTTTGTAGAATGGGTTTTTTTTCCCGAGAGCGTTGTAAAATTTCAGCTACTGTTTTGCTGATATATTTATGTTAATTTGTTTATTATTAAATTTAATTTTATTTGAACAATATTTTTTAGTTGTCTTTTTTTTTTAATCATTGTGTAGTTGTTTTGTTAATTATTTATTGTAATTTTAAATATAATATTAAAAGTATGGTTTAAAAAGATAATAATTTACGTAATTAATAAATTGTTGTTTTTGGTGGAAAGTCAAAGTTGTTATTCTGTATATAGTTGGGGTTAGTTGGGGTTATTTTAGATTTGGCATTGGCTTCCTTTCTCGAGATTTGGAGTATCGGACAATGTGTTTGTTTAGGAAGAGGTGAGATAACCATTTTGACAGTGAGATACTTTATTGAAGCTCATCAATGTCAAATCGTGTGTTCACCATGCTTCCTCTATCCCAATCTCCCCTATCTCTGTCGATCCATCCACCGGAGTATTTTGGGCTGGATTGCCTCCATTCCCATCCTGTCCTTTATGATCTCTGGGGCTTCCCGGTATGAGATATTCCCAGTGCAGGAGCATATTCATGCAGAATACTCTTCATTGGCGTGTGTTGGGGTAACTGTTTGAGTTAGGGTTTTTTCTTCGTGCACGAAATGGAGAAAAGGTTGTGCCTTTTACGGAGCATAGGCAAGATTTCGTAACTGGTTTGGTTTGGGTTTTACTTTTCTGGGGTTGAGGTAATAGCTTAGAACTTGGAACGCTCTATTTTTTTTTGGGTTTTTAGCTGAGGTTTTGAATTAGGTATTTTTCTGCGTGCACGAAATGGAGAAAAGGTTGTGCCTTTTACGGACCATAGGCGAGATTTTGTAGCTTAGATATGAGATCTTAATTTGTTAACCGGAGATCAGGGTTTAGATCAGTGTTTGGATGTTTTGTTT
This sequence comes from Voacanga thouarsii, assembly GCA_026120185.1. Classification (NCBI taxonomy): domain Eukaryota; kingdom Viridiplantae; phylum Streptophyta; class Magnoliopsida; order Gentianales; family Apocynaceae; genus Voacanga; species Voacanga thouarsii. Next base: position 2,412,177 of record JANUWF010002315.1, on the reverse strand, counting down.
GGTTTTTTTTAATTCGCAGTGACCATGAGAAAATTTCCGCATCTCTTTCTCCGGCTATTTATCCCAGAATCTAGCCAGAATTCAATCTCAATTCAAGAGAAATCAAAGTTCAATACTAATTAGCAGACTCAGGTTTTCTTTTGGTCTCTGATATTTGTTTTAGTAGCTATGGATTATCGTAGTTATAAAAGGAAAACCGCTTTTTCTCTATAGGGTTTCTCTTGTTCGTCCGGGATGACTTGCTTGGATTTGATATGGAATCGGGTTACACGAAATGCATAGCAGAAGATATTAAGGCGAATTCCATGACCGTGGGCAAATATGACATTGTTAATCCTAATGAAGGCCACCCTTTACCTGACTCTCATAAAGTCACCGTCAGGGTACTTGTTCCAAATCTGTTTTTTTTTCCCTCGGCAAAGTTTGTGTATTTGAGGCGAAATTTTGTGCAGAATTCATATGGTAGAATTGTGTTGCGTGTTGTTTTAGTTGTTTCGAATGTCTTGGGTTGTTTTTGTTTTGTTAGAGATTCTTTTTTTCCTAAAGTTGACTTCTCTTTTGGGTGTTGAAAGAACGGTAAATCTTGGGGGTTTTTTTAGAGAATATTTTGTAACTCAATTTATTAGGTTTTTTTAAGCTATCAACGGATGATATTCCTGGGTTTTTTTAAAATGTTCGATTTGATCAATCTCTTGTTGAGCAGTAGCATTTAGCTTATATTTATATCTTGCTGTAGGTGACGTCTTCTTATGGGAATAGCTATCACTATGCGGCTCATGTGAATTCTGGGCAGTTTGCTTTTGAAGCTTCTGAGTCTGGTGACTACATGGCTTGTTTATTTGCAGTGGATAATAAAGTCTCTGTTACTTTGACCATTGACTTGGAATTGAAATCTGGTGTTGCTGCTAAGGACTGGTGTAGCTTTGTAAAGAAAGATTCTGTTGAAGTAAGTATCTTCACTGTCGTCCCTTGATGACATAGAATACTTGCAAACTTAAAATTGATATGAGGGTATTGTATCCATTTTGGTTGTCACCTGTGTCAAAATTACTTACTTTTAAGTAGATTTGGGGTTTTTAAATAGCTTAACAAATCAATAGATTCTTTGCCTAAGTTAATTCTGATATAGTTACATAGGTTAATTGTAGCACAGTGTCCTTGGTGGTGATGCTGCAATTTGATTTTCAATGTCTCAATACTTCCTGTTATATAGTTGGTAATTACATAAATGTATCTGCATTTCCTTTCTCCCCACATGATGCACTTTTCTGTTTCGCCTCTGCTTCAAGTAGTTAGTTCAAATGTGAAGGATCCCCCCGGCCCCCCCTCCCCCCCTCTCAATTTCTAGATGTCTGATGGTCAAAATGAATTTAAAGGATATCTTGGATGGTTATCATGGTTGAAATTGCTAAATCTTATATGAACTTGCTGATGAAGGAAACATGAAGTTTACTTCTTGCTTGGAGTTATATCAGGAATAATCTAATCATCTTTCTTTGAATGGTGCTGCTTAACCAATTTACGAAAGTATAACTTTTTGATGTTCCAAGAAAATTAGATAAGTCTTGGCATGATAAATTCATCTTCTTTCCACTAAAAACACAAACCTATGTATACTGCAAAGTCCAACAGTGACAACAACGAATAATAATGCTACGAAGATAATTTTCTCTGTCTCTTCAAGTCTTTTTGGGAAAGGTAAGTTGGATTTCACTAAAAAAGTTACACCTCATTTATGATATTGCTATCTGTTTTAAAAATTTCAGCTTAAAATAAGCTCGTTTTAGGGAGAGTTACTCCTCATTTACCAGGTTTCTATCTGTTTATAGATGAAAATGTAGATATTCCAGTAAGTGAACTTAAGAGTGATAATTAGGATAGCTTTCTCAGTCTATGAAAGAAAAGAATTGACAAACCATATATCAATTGAGCAACAACTTCCTCACATATGCACAAAACAGAAGAAGAAAGGGAGAAAAGGACTTGGATACCAGGGGAAAAACAGATGCTATGTAACTATATATTTTTGACAATAATTTTAGTTTTGGTCGTTGCAGGTGGACAGTGGTCTAGTGGGTGATGTAGCAGAAAGGTTTGGTGCTCGTGAAGCAGGAAAGGTATGGTTTCTAGGAGAGTAAGTTCTGTAGTTTGTGTCTTTATGGTAACGTGTGAACTATAGGGAAATTGCTATTCAAATGCTAGAAATGGGGGTAATATGCAATTACTGCGATCCTGTTCTTTTGTCATTTAAGTTTAGATCTGCTAGCAATCTTGCTTGGACTTGATCCTGCATTCATGGCTAAATAGGTTTTTCATTAACTGCAATTAGGAATTCAAAAGATGTTCAATTACTTAATGGGGATTAAGTAATTGAAAAACCGATTGTAGTTGAGTCCCTTCTTTGCATAAGTCTGAAGCATTTACTGCTGCAAGTTGGTACCTGTGTCCCTTGTTCTAGTAATTGTTTGGAGTAGAGTAAAAAATTCTCGTGGACATTTCTTTTGGCTTACTTCATGAATTTCTTATTGTGGTTCACTTTGCCATGAATGCATTTGTGATAGATGATAGCAATGATATTGACATGACAGGTCTAAAATGGAAGACACACAAATGTAAATTTGGCCTATGATGGAAAATACAATAAACCACAAACGTTTGCATTTGAGTGGATGTCCATTGTTTGTTCCACTTTTGTTTTGTCTTTTCTGCTCTCTGCTGCAGTTAGCTGGTGTTTTTAAGGTATTTATGCTATGGTTAAATGAATCAAAACACAGAGTTTAAGTAGACTCAAGAGTTTATGTTATCTTGCTGCTATACAGAAATGTAAAAGGAAAAAGAAACCTCAACCATGAACTCAAAATAATAAGAAAGAAACACAGTCTTTCCCAGCAATTGGCAACAAATTGAAAACGACACAGGGAAAAAAATTAAATCTCATTTTGGGTTTATGAATAGAGGATTATTTGATGATAAGTAATAGCTTAAATTTGTTGCTTTACTCATTCTTATTTGTTTTGAATTCTTTATGATGTAAGATTATCTTGATCTAGGGAGAACAAATACCTGAGAAATTCAATGTGTCATTGTGTTTCCTCGTGGGTGTAAAACAGCTATAATTGTTCACTTGTGGCCTGTTTTGTATGCAATATCCAGGATACATTTTAAAATTGAGTTTTGTCCTTTACAGGTGGTATATTCTGATGTTTACATGTTGGACAATGATATTGAATGGAAGATGTTACCTCTCTTGTCAAAGCCAGATTCACGTATATAATTTCCTTGGGTGATTGTTAAAATTTCTATTGTAATTGTTGAGGACACAACTGAGGAGCATCCAGAAATTGGCAGTAAAGAAGGGAATTTTTTTCTTGATCTTCTTAAGAAATTTGGAGGAAACAGACGCCACATAGAATTTGCTTTAGAATTTGCTGGTTTTCTGTATGGTTTTGTACCTTATGTTTGTTGTAATTGAGTATTGGTTATTTTGTTTTTGCATTGTTGTTATTGAGAGGCTATGATATGAAGTTTATAGTTAGAGTTAGTTGGTTAGAAGTCATGAACAAAGTCATGAACAGAAGCATGTTTGTGTGCTAAGTATATTGGGCATCAATATAAGCATGATTGGGCAACCATTCGGTGTTTTGCGACGATGGTTTACCATCAGAAGCCCACGTATGATGCACATTTTGTGGACATGCATATTGGGTTGTTTAGTAAACACGTAATTAAGTGCAGAATTTTGGAGTGTAGTTTGGTTGAGATTTGTGCCTTTTCTTATGAAATGTTGTTGTTTGACCTTGTCATTTTAAATGACATTGTAACACAGAGTATACTAAGGATGAATTCATGAATAACCACGTATGACGGACAATATCCTGAAAACAGTAAAAGAATTGAATATGTAAATGTGTTTTTAATTGGAGTCGATGGAAGCTTAACGGATTTTTGGTGAGTTAGATGTGTTATAAGTTTTGTGGATTTGATTATGTGCTAAGTATATTGGGCGTCAATAGAAGCATGTTTGGGCAACCATTCGGTGTTTTGCGACGATGGTTTACTATCGGAAGCCCACGTATGATGCACATTTTAATTTTAAAACCAACTTGAAGTATTTCTTTTTTTTTTTTTGTATGGGACATAAATTTTGAAATGTTTTCAGTATTGCATAGTTAGGATACAACATAGTGGTCTGTTCTGTATTTCTGTAGATGTCCATTGTTTGGTTCACTTTTATTTTGCCTTTTTTGCTCTGTGCTGCAGTTGTCTTAGATTTTAAAGGAATTTATGCTATGGTGAAATGAATCAAAAAAGAGACTTTAAGTAGAGTTAAGATATTGCTTTATGAATTGTGTATTTTTGAAATTTTGAGCATTCTACATTTCTAGGTTTTTGTTGTATTAGATGTTCATTTTGATGTTTAACCTTTAGATATAATAAAGTATGAGAATTTATAAACTATGAGATTTTCGTGATCAGTTTTACTTGTGATATGTTATGTAGCTATTAAATTCATTTTGATAATGATTCTGTTTCTATTTACTACTTTCAATATTTGATTGTCGTTGGTATCCACAGGAAGAAGAAATTTATGGTGTAGATTTTATGGTAATTGCAAGCGATGGACTTTTGAATGTTCTGTTAAAGAAGGGAAGTATTCTTCAGCTTCATAAGAAATTGTTGAGGAATTGGTTGTGTTTTTCGGAAAATATCTTTACAGTACCTTAATTGTGGTCTGTAATAGTCTTTGCATTGGGCAATAGGTCGATAGAAATAGAGGCTGAATTTTGGACTCTAGTTTGGTTGAGATTCGTGGCTTTTCTTATGAAATGTTGTTGTTTGACTTGGTCATTTGAAGTGACAGTATAACATAGAATATACTAAGGATGAATTCATGAATAACCATGTATGATGCACAATATCCTGAAAACGTTAAAAGACTTTCTAACAGCAAATGAACTACATTGGCAGTGTGTTCTTATCCGGCATGCGTTTGGAGGCCTGAATTTCAATGTGTTTGGTAAGAGTTTGCTGGCTTTGTGTATGGTTTTGTATGTTATGTTAGCTGTAATGGAGTAATGTTTATTTTGTTTTTGGTTTGTTGTTGAGAGGGTATGTCATGAATTTAATACTTAGGGTTAGTTGGTTAGAAGTCATGAACGAAGTCTTAAACAAAAGGATGTTTGTGTGCTAAGTATATTGGGCGTCAATATAAGCATGATTGGGTAACCATTCGGTGTTTTGTGACGATGGTTTACCATCAGAAGCCCACGTATGATGCACAACTCATGGACATGCATATTGGGTTGTCTAGTAAACACATAATTGAGTGCAGAATTTTGGGCTGTAGTTTGGTTGAAATTGTGGCTTTTCTTATGAAATGTTCTTGTTTGACTTTGTCATCGTAAGTGACATTGTAACCTAGAGTATGCTAAGGATGAATTCGTGAAGAGAGATTTTGTGCGGGAAATAGGTCTGTAATATCTAGCAGGAATTGAATTAGGTTTGAAAATGGAATTAAGTGTATGTTTTTGCCGCTGCTTTGTGGTCAAAGTCATGAACAAAGCCATGATTGTGTGCTAAGTATATTGGGCGTCAATATAAGCATGATTGGGGAACCATTCGGTGTTTTGCGACGATGGTTTACCATCAGAAGCCCACGTATGATGCACAATTCACGGACTTGCATATTGGGTTGTTTAGAGAACACATAATTATTAAGTGCAGAATTTTGGACTGTAGTTTGGTTGAGATTTGTGGCCTTTGTTGTGAAATGTTGTTGTTTGAGTTGGTCATTGCAAGTGGCACTGTAACATAGAATATAACGCATAATTAATTGCAGGAACGATGGAAATGGAATTAAGTGTATGTTTTTGCTGCAGCTTTGTGATCAAAGTCATGAACAAAGCAATGATTGTGTGCTAAGTATATTCCTCGTGGGTGTAAAACAGCTATAATTGTTCAGTTGTGGCCTGTTTTGTATGAAATATATAGTATACATTTTAAAATTGAGTTTTGTCCTTTACAGGTGGTATATTCTGATGTTTACATGCTGGAAAATGATATGGAGTGGAAGTTCTTACCTGTCATGCCAAGGCTAGATTCACATATAGAATTTCCTTGGGTGATTTTTAATAATTCTATTGTAATTGTTGAGCCCACAACAGTGGAGCATCCAGGAATTGGCACCAAAGAAGGGAAGTATTCTTCGTCTTGTTAAGAAATTTTGAGGAATTGCTTGTGAAGTATTCTTCAGCTTCATAAGAAATTGTTGAGGAATTGGTTGTGTTTTTTGGAAAATATATTTGCAGTACCTTAATTGTGGTCTGTAATAGTCTTTGCATTGGCCAATAGGTCGATAGAAATAGAGGCTGAATTTTGGACTGTAGTTTGGTTGAGATTTGTGGCTTTTCTTATGAAATGTTGTTTGTTTGACTTGGTCATTTTAAGTGACAGGATAACATAGAGTATACTAAGGATGAATTCATGAATAACCATGTATGATGCACAATATCCTGAAAACGTTAAAAGACTTTCTAACAGCAAATGAGCTACATTGACAATGTGTTCTTATCCGGCATGCGTTTGGAGGCCTGAATGGCAGTGTGTTTGGTAAGTGTTTGCTGGCTTTGTGTATTGTTTTGTATGGTATGTTAGCTGTAATGGAGTAATGTTTATTTTGTTTTTAGTTTGTTGTTGAGAGGGTATGTCATGAATTTAATACTTAGGGTTAGTTGGTTAGAAGTTTTGAACGAAGTCTTAAACAAAAGGATGTCTGTGTGCTAAGTATATTGGGCGTCAATATAAACATGATTGGGCAACCATTCGGTGTTTTGCGACGATGGTTTACCATCAGAAGCCCACGTATGATGCACAACTCATGGACATGCATATTGGGTTGTCTAGTAAACACATAATTGAGTGCAGAATTTTGGGCTGTAGTTTGGTTGAAATTGTGGCTTTTCTTATGAAATGTTCTTGTTTAACTTTGTCATCGTAAGTGACATTGTAACATAGAGTATGCTAAGGATGAATTCGTGAAGAGAGATTTTGTACGGGAAATAGGTCTGTAATATCTAGCAGGAATTGAATTAGGTTTGAAAATGGAATTAAGTGTATGTTTTTGCCGCTGCTTTGTGGTCAAAGTCATGAACAAAGCCATGATTGTGTGCTAAGTATATTGGGCGTCAATATAAGCATGATTGGGGAACCATTCGGTGTTTTGCGACGATGGTTTACCATCAGAAGCCCACGTATGATGCACAATTCACGGACTTGCATATTGGGTTGTTTAGAGAACACATAATTATTAAGTGCAGAATTTTGGACTGTAGTTTGGTTGAGATTTGTGGCCTTTGTTGTGAAATGTTGTTGTTTGAGTTGGTCATTATAGATAATTTGCAATGCAGAACAAATTACTGTTGTCTGTGCTTTTCATTTTTTCCTTCACATGAGAACATTGTTAGTAAATTCAAATCTAGAAGTTGATTGTAAATTTGAGGTTTCAAGCTTGAGAACTAATTAGTTGTTCTTATTCCCGAAATTATGGAGGAGATACAGTGCAACCAGCCATTACAGGGGTAATAGTGTGAGTTCTTTGATCTGATGGTTTAATCTTCACTATCCCTCCTCGTGAAACCCCCAGCTGGGACAATTTTCATATCATTTATGTGGTTTGTATACATTGTGGAGAATTGCTTACGTTTAGATTTCTGTAGGTTTACATCAACTCCTGACAAACTATCAAACAAGTACTACCTAGGTCCTGCCCCTTTGGATGATATGGCAATGTGAGGACTGAAGAGCATCAATGACTTCTTTCTTCTTTACTTATACAACTCTCCAATTAGGATTTTAATTTTAAGCATTGTTTACAGGCAAATTGCAACGGCCCATGGTCCTTGCGGAAATAACAGAGACTACAGATTTTTGCTGGAGAAAGCCATGTTTGATATTGGTATGCACGACTGCAGTTGCAGTTTAAAATTTGAATTGATTGGACTGTTTGATTTGGACATGCCTGATAGTTTCAATACTTATGTAAACAGGCCATGAAGATGACTATGTCATAGAACTTGCAAGTGAAGTGAGGAAAGTGCTCGGAATTATGAACATTGGGATACCCAAGGCCAAGGAGAAGATATTACAGGGGCCTTCTTACATCCCATTGAAGTCTCTTGACTCACCAATCAAAGTGCGGCCACTGCCAGATGGTGTTGTCATGGACTCTTGAGAATCATGAAGGAAACAGAACCTCTTTTAACCTGATTTAGTACCCCCTCTCTATCTCTCCCCGTATATAATTTCTCCTCAACAAATTACAACATATCACGTAGAATTGGTCAATTCTTTCCCTTAGGAGGCAGACTTTCTCCTAAGCTACCTTTTCAACCCATTGGGATAAATTTTTTTGCACTTTAACTTGGATTAGAAAATTCCAGCATGTGATCAGGGAATCAGATTAGGCCCAGCATGTGATCAGGGAATCAGATTTAGGTTAGTCGTTTGGTTAGTGCCAACACAAACTGAAATACCGACCATTGCGGGAGAGGATATTTGTGAGACAATTGAGTCTGTTTAATTGTCTTTTGAGGCACAATATAGAAGAAACAGAGTTACATGTAAAAGAGAAAGAGCATCAATTACAAAAATATTATTGTTGGTTTCTTTTGTAATAAGTTACTTTTGAATTATTTGTATCTGAACTTAAGAGTAGCAAACACTTTTCTTCCTTATCTCTGTGATCGCCCACTGTATTATCAGCTCCAAATTCCACTGTCCTTGTATTACATTTTATATATGGTTTTAACCAATCTTGAGATGGAATCACAAAAGCACCTTTTCTCTTAATAGTATAACAGTTGCTCTGATGCTGCAATGAAATATACACGATGTGCAAATAACATATGCTAAAACTGAGAGAGAGAGAGAGAGAGCGAGAGAGAGTTGGGTAGCAGCAATCCATCTCAAAAATTAAACCATCTCAAAAATTAAACTAAATGGGAAAGTTTAAAGAGAGTAGGGAATAGCCAATAATTTTGATAGAAAGAACTTTTATTTAGTACACGCATTCCATCTTCAATTTGGAAAAATCTTTCCATTTGTTGCGAGAAGCATGCTATTATAGGGCTGACATCACTCTGGCTATGATAAGACTATATTCTGAAGGAAAACATCCAATCTCGTATCAAAATGCCTTACTCTTGTTTTAGAAAATTAGAGGTAACAAAATGAATATCCATTTGAATGTAATTAAATGGAATTCAATTCGTCTAAGTCCAATCCATTTAATAAATGGATTTATATAGATGGTGGATATTCATTTATTTTTATATTTTTATCAAATAAAACAACATTTTATTTTATCATTTTTTCTGATTAAATATATTAATGGCGGGACTTATGTGATAGTAGAATATGACACTTAAATTAAATAAATAAATATTTTCTTTTATCACTTTATACTTTATTAATTTAAGAGACTAGAATGAGATTCGCATATTAATTTGTGAGTTATATAAGTTTTTTATATTTAAATAGATATAAATCAATTTCAATAGATATATTAAATTTGTTGGATTTAAATAGATATTCAATTAAATCTATTTACTTAATTTTAATACTCCAGATCAATTTATTTATGGATGAACTTATATATCAATCGCGATATAATCCAAATTGCTATTCCTATCCAAAAGATTATCCTATTTCACATCGAAAGAATTATCTTTCTTTTCCAAAAGATCAAATACATTTTTGTTTCCATTCATTAAAATTAGGAATAATTTTGTAAATTCAAATTATTTTAAAAAGATTCTCATTAAATGTGAAAAATGTTTTCTTTACATGGCAATCTATATTGCTTACCAAAATTCTAATTTTACTTTTTCCAAACTAACTTCTCATTGTTGTTTTTTTTTTTCCCCATAGCAATGAATCATGAAATTGAAAATTGGGACAACAATGCCTACTCTTCATCACCATCCCTATTGGCCATATGTAACTTTTGATTTGTTTGGTTGGCCACACCTGCTATTTATTTTATTTTTTATTTTTGTCATTTAAAATTCTATCTAAAGAGATTTCTACAATGCCAGTTGAAAGTGTCTTTGATGAGAATTGTTCTTTAAAAAAATATTTTGACCTAATTGAAATCATATTTAATTGCAATCTATATCGGTAAGTTGCAAAAAATAGATAAGTAAGACATGAGAAGTAACTATTAGGTAGGGTTGTTCAGAAAAATCAAAACCTGATCCAACTTGACCGACCCAACCCAATCTAATCCAAATTTTGATTTTTTGGGTTGGTTTGGGTTAAGAAAATTAAGAATTGATAATTTGATTCGGGTTTTTAAAATTATATAACATAACCTAACCTAACCCAACCCGAACCAATATAATTAATTAAATTTATTTAATTTTAAAAATTTATTAAAATATTAAAAATAAAAAATAAAAATATGAAATAAGACAAACCCTAAAATCTAAATACCCTTTTAGACAAAATCACTTCAAAGTCATGTGCCTCTCTCTCTCTCTCACGTTCAGTCGTTTCTGTTGTTCTGTTGCTGCACCGTTGATCTGAGATCTCCAAGTCCATCCTCTTCTTGCTCTGCTATGGTGCTGCCTATGCAAAGAAAGTCTCCATCAAAACTAATTCAAGTCCATCTCTTAAGCTCATCAGTCCTTACTTCCTATTCCTGATATATATAGGATAAATGTATAATTGTATGAGCCATCATTTTTGTTCAAGAAATGCGTTTGACTTGTATTTTTTGTACTCTGTATACAAAAATTGAGTTTTCAAGGGCTATTAATTCAAGATGTCAAAAGAGGTGTCTCAAAATTTTTCTTGATGGAGAGTATCAAAGTAAAAAGATGCCTTGAGATCATAGCAAGAACAGCTACTTCAAAGAACATTGAGGTTGAAGTTGACAAGCCACTGGGTTTGACTTTGGGCCAAAATGCAGGAGGTGGTGTGGTCATCACGGTGAGTTTCTTAATGCCTATCTTAGTAATTTGATCGAACATTGCATTTCTGATTTTGGTGGTAATTAGTTGGGAAATCACTAATCAGGCTATAGAGGGTGATCGAAAAGTTAGAAAGTTGGGTTCAAAAGCAACTTCTCTAAAAGAAAGTTCAATTTCATTGCAACCTCTTCTCGACAATTTTTTCTTGATTTAGTGGGAAAGGTAGAACAAATGAAATCGCACATTCTCTTATTTTTTATCTTTTGACGAATGATCCACTATTACACCACGGGATTTAGTTTACTTGTTTAGCTTCTTTAATTTGGTAAAAGAAGTTTGAGCATAGAATGTACTATCCAATGGTATAATTGTATCCTTGTATTTAAACTTCTTTTCTACTGACTGACAAGTTGACCAGATTGTTTTTGTAATATTTTGTAGTATTGTTAAGTTTGGGATTTTTATAGCTGAAAATGAATTAGTATTAGATGGATGATGACATTCTTGTTGGTATTATTTAATGTTATTTTTTGTCTGTTTATGAGCTTTTACAAAGAGCTGCATTTGGTTTACAGATAATAAATAAAGTATTGAGATTAATTTGTATCATTCTTTTTTAATTGCGATACTTGACTATATTTATTTATTGTAGAATTTTCAAACTCTTTATACACTAAAGAAGCTGAGGCATTTGGAGAAACAACTCCAATTGTTGGTGATTAAAATTTACCTTTCATTAAGCAAATGTCTACGAGGGATTTCCAGTATTCATTATTTTTTACTACCTTTGGTAATAGACTAATTTGTTACTGTGTGGTCATACACTCATATGCTTGATGCTTTTCACATTACTTTTTGTTAATATGTCTCAAATGCATATCTTGTTTATAAAATCAGAAGTATATTCTAAGTGGACGGTTAAAACATTACTTGATAAATTATGTACAAACTAATCAAATCGAATCAAATTGGACCAACCCAAACTGAACACAACCTAAACCGATGGTTTGAAATTTTAAATAGTTTAGTTTGAGTTTAAAATTTTCAAATCGAAATATTTGGGTTGGGTTAAAAAATTCAAAAAAATCGAACCAACCCAACCCATGAACAACCCTACTATTAGGTTATTTAATGAGATTTCTAGTGGCCATTTTATATTTACTAAAATATGCTTAATATTAATGAGATAGTATGAAATTAATTTTGATTTTCTTGTCTACTAAAAATGGATACAATAGTTGCATGTTAGCAAAACTATATATATATATATATATATATATATATATATATATATATATAGTAGTCTCTATAGCCAATCTATTAGCCATCAAACAAAAGCACATGGAGACTGTGGTAGAGTTCTTTGAACAATTTAGGAGGCTAAAAAGGAAGTGTTGAACCTGTATTGCTTGGGTTAGAGTATGCTAGGATCGTAGTTGGCTGAATGCACCCTCAGCTTAAGGAGGTCTTAATTTTATAAGATTTTTCTAACCTCTCTTGCTTGGCCTCACATGCAATTCGAATTGAGGAGTTTATCAAAGAAAAAGAAAAGAAGCAGAGAACCAGGTTTGGAAAATGGCAAGCTATGATATCTATTGTTGATGATAGATCAGAGTCGAAAGAAGATCGAGCTAGTGACATTATGGTCGCCAAACCGAAAAAGTCTATATATGTCCCGCTTTGAAACCTTCCAAAGGCAAAGAGGTTATCAAAACCGAAAGCAAAAATGGTATAGATGGCTATATGTTTGATATTACAAAAGTCGATCAGATTTTTAATTATCTACTAAAGGATGAACAAATCAAGCTGTCTCAAGGCTAGCAAATTCCTTTGACTAAAGAGCTCAGGGGGAAAAAGTATTGTAAGTGAAATAATATATTCACTTATACCACTAACAATTACCTTAATTTTAGAAATCTATCCAAAAAGCTAATCAAGAAGGACGACTCAGGTTGCAGACAAGACTACCTCTGAATCACTCGTTGATTCAAACTCCTTTCCTAAAGCCAATATCAACATGCTTGGTAGCCGTCGTAGATAGCAACTCTCCAAAGATGAAGAAGGCATGTGTAGAAAAGATAGATTGAATAGCTGATCTTAGAGACTAGCTAAATGCATATAGGAGACATCTGAGGTTGAAAGTTGATTTGGATGAAAAGAATGGAAACTAATAGAACGGTTCTTCAGTTTTCTAGAGATTAAGAACACAGATGACCAAGCCCAGCTTAGAATGAAAACAGAGAAATGTATCGGTTCCATGTCAGGGATGGGCAACTTATCTTGTTAATCTTGGCGCCTTATTTAAATGATACAACAGAGTAGGACCAACCAGTCATCCTATCTTAGTCCCAGAAACAGCGCTTGTAAAGAAAGAGAGTTTATTTGAGGCATAAGTTTCAAAAACAAAAATAATCGATAGGACCATCATATTCAAATGGACCAGTCAATGTTATTGGAGTCTTAGCAGCTAAGTATGGGGAGAAAAAAAAACAAATACTGATTAACAATGTAACCATCTTAAAACAGGTAGAAGCTGAGTAGGCCGAATAAAAAAAAGATGAACTACCCAATCTTGATACCACATTTCTCATGCAGTTTCCCAAGCCAATAGAGGAAATAGCAAATCACCTTCAGTCATTATATATAAAAGCCCATCTCAATGAAAAGTTGATTAGTAGAGTCTTTATTAATATGGGTACTTAGGCCCATCCTTATATACCATTCATACTTTTTATTTCAATCGTATGTGGAATTAGAGTATCTCATTCACCCCTCATTTATACCTAAGCATTCTCAGTGAGCCTACACTTAAGTGTTAAATTCAAGACTAACTAAGTAGCATAAGATTCTATTGTACACGGTGTAGTACTTAGTTCCTATACCAGAAGCTGGTTATCGACTATAATACCAAATATCAGGCCCCGTGCCCACAGGCCCGAGTGTGTGACAATAAGTCTGGCAGCACTCACGGTTAACTACTTGGCCGCCATCCTCGCTGGGCCAAAATAGATATATTAAATTGACAATAAGTACTTAGGTCCATCTTTATATTCCATTTACACTTCTTATAGTGGGATTGGGGTATCGCAATAAGTAATTTAATTTAAACTAACATGAAAGTGACCAATTCTACAAGGAAGACTACCATAGTATTGGGGGTGCTTATAGTCGATCTGACTGTTGGAATAAAAACTAATCCCACAATTTTTGTGGTTGATGCAAAACCATCCTATTTCCTACTACTTGGACTAGATTGAATTCATACAAATTAGTGTGTGCCATCCATTATATACCAAGTGCTCATGTTCTGGAATGGAGACTGAGTGGAAACCGTAGCAATTAATCCAGGCCCTTTCAAGGCAGAGGTGTGGATGTCGGAAACCATGTACTACTCATTTGCTTTTAAACCGCTCAAAGCTATAAAAAATGACTGCACAACCTGTATTGTTTCTTGAAATGGTTTCTATTTAGAACCTGTAGGTGAATAATTTATAGCTATGATCAACATCTTCAAACGACTAACTATATTCGAGTCTGAATAGATGATTCACCACTGATTGATTAGGGGCCATGAAGTCGCAACCACTAATAAACTTCACTCCATTGCAAAGGACGAAGTTCCATTTCGAGAAAAATCCCTAGCTTATAGAACACCAAGATCATCACCTTGTTGACTGAACAACATAAAGAGCAAATGGGGGTACTTATCCAAAAGTACTGTGATTGTTTTATTTGGGATTATCATGAGATGCCTAGCTTGGATAAATAAATTGTGGAGCACAAGTTGCGAGTTAAAAACAACTTCAAGCCTCATAAGCGGTCAAATAAGCGTTTTAGGCTCGAATTAATTCCAAAGATCAAAGAAGAGATTGAACGACTAGTAAGGTCACTACAAAAAAAATGGGACAAATACGACGAAGACAAAAACGACGGTCAAAAAATCATCGTAATATATTACTTTATGCGACGGTTTTGAAACCGTTGCAATAGATAGACTTAATACGATTGTCCAATGCCAAGGTAACCAAATACGATGGCTTACACAAACTATTGTATTTGATAGACCAAATACGATGGTTTATTATAATCATCGTAATAGAGTAGGCCAAATACGACGGTTTATTTTAACCGTCGCAATAGAGTAGACCAAATACGACGATTGATTATAATCGTCATAGTAGAGTAGGCTAAATATGACATTTTATTATAACCGTTGTAATAGATAGATCAAATATGACGGTTCAATAGAGTAGACCAAATACGACGGTTTATTGTAACTATCGTTTTTAGTCTAATTATACAAAGTTCTTCAAAATTTATTTTAAATTTTATCTGATTATTTTCAAATTTAGTCACAATACTATTGGTAATGATTACAATAAATTTAACAATTGGATTGTTAATTCGATATCTTTATATTTTAAATGCTAAGATATCTTTCTATTTTATAAATATTATTGTACAAATGTGATAAAATAAAATGAATGACCTTCAAATTTGATCACTAAACTTGTTTAAACTTTATAAATATATGTAACAATTAGATCATTGATTTTTCAAATACATTTTTGTTTACATCTGAAGTTTTCATATATCGGTATTAAAAAACTTGAATATCATTTTAATTATTAGTTATTCTAAGATACACACACACACACACACACACACACACACACATATATATATATATTATTTATATATAGTATTTGCTTATCAAAAGTGACGATCACAAACGGTCGCATTTGATTATGGCTTAACAGGACAAATACAACAGTTAGAGCTGTTGTTTTTACTAATGGCCACAATTGCTCCAAGATTATTGTCATGGTTGTAATTATGACGGTGAGATACCGTTGCAAATAATCAGCAATAGCCGTCGCAAATAACTGTCGTAATTAATAAGTATTTGTGACTATTTAAAACCATCGTATTTACGAAACAATTGTGACGGTTATTTCACCAAATATGACGGTTTGCAGAATCTCAGCCCGGTGAGTAATTGAGACGTTTTTCCTTGACCGTCGTATTTACACCGTCGCATTAGCTAAATACAACGATTTTGCGGTCTTTTTTAATAAAAACGATGGCATTATATACGACGGTCAAAAAATTCGTTTATAGCAAAAATGACGGTATTTTCTCAAATACGATAGTTTTCTGGCCATCGTATTTGTATGAATTTTTAGTAGTGGTTGTGGCTTCATTAGAGTTGCACGATATGTAGAGTGGGGTTTCCAACATTATCTCGGTGATAAAAAAGAATGACTAACTCCAAGTATGTATAGATTTTGGAGATTTCAATTTAGTCATACTTAAAGATGAGAATGCCATGCCTATGACAAATATACTAGTAGATTCCACCGAAATGTATGAGTTTCTGAGTTTTATGAACTACTATTCTAGCTATGACTAAATCTTCATAGCTGAGGAGAACATTCACAAAATAGCTTTTTGATGTCCTGGAGCTATTGTCTTGTTTGACTGGGTGGTCTTCGGCCTAAAAAAAGCAGGAGCCACATTTCAGAGAGCTATGGACATGATTTTCTATAATGTTATCGAAGAATGTATAGAAGTATATACCAGGTGATCAAGTCGGCTAGTTTTGAAAGGCACTTGAAAAGACATTCACTAAGATAAGGTAAGCATAATTTAAATATAAATCCTAACAAATATGTTTTGCAGGTCATTTCCTAAGTTTCTTGGTCCACTAGAAAGGCACTGAAGTAGATAGTAGCAAAACCAAGACCATTTTAGAAGCTAGACCACCACAGACTTTCTCCTAAGTGTTAGGATTCGTGGACTCCTAAACTCGGAAAACATCCACGAATTCCTTCCGATGACCCAAGTAAACGATTAAGAAGATCTAAGGTTTACAGCATTACCTCTATTCGGCGTAATCGAGATCCTTCGATTCTGATTGTGCTATCGTACGTGCAACCCGAACGATCACCAGACACTGCAGTGCGCGAACGTCCTCTATCGGATATACATGGCGAACTGACTCGTTACCCCGAGAGTGCTAGCGCCTAGGGTTTGAGAGGTTTTTTTTTTTTGTGAATGGAGGCATGAGTATTTTCAACAGAATGAGGCTCTTGAGAAAACGGCTAGGGTTTTCTTAAAAACTCCCGAACCTCTTAGAGTCCAACTCTGATAATATCTTATCGTATTTTAATTTAAATTCAAATTAAATTAAAACTGATATGATAAGATTCTGTCATTATCTCAGTAATTTAACTAATTAATTTACCGAGTCAAATTCTTATAATCTGGAAATGATCCAAATACATCGAATCTGGTTACCAGAAAAATAACCTAACAAGTTCGCTTTTTGTGTGACCCTATAGATTCATTTAACACTGGCAGTGCGCCTAAATCATATTTAAATGACCCATAAGTTATAAGCGGTTTCTAGCAAAACATTATAACTATCCAGGTTAAATGAAGACCAGCGATCGCTTTGAACCAAACCATAATTTTATATTTAGTCCTTTTGTCACACGATATCTAGATTAAGCATAAGGCACGAAGCATGTCATCTTTATTAAGCTTAATCAATTATTTCTTGATTTCATAGTATACTGTTCAAACAAATGATATTAATATTTTAGATTGATATATTTGAGCACGGCCATGCATTTGAGCAGTCTAACTTATCAAGGGGCCCATAGATATCTCTCTCATAATTGAGAGGGACAAATTCTTTTACTATCAATCATATTCCTCTCCTTGATTTATTCTATATCCAACAGTAGTCTAATTTATTATCTGGTTAAAGACAACTTTAGACAATGTCAAAATATAGAATTTATCAAGTAGGAAACTATAATGAATTTAGGTCGAAGGACTTTTAATATCATTATGGCTAGAAAGTACTTATGACATGTTCTATGAAGTACTCTCACAATGGGTCATGTCCAATACAATGTTCTCTAATATTTATTTATTTTTAACTTGATATCACAAATATCCATGACCAGTAAAACATAGTCATCAAGTCACAAACATACTAATCTTAATTTATTATTGTTTCAATAATAATAATCGATCAGGGACAGTTTTAGAATAGTCATTGTTTCATTGTTGGATTTTACTATCAAGTCACGTACTTGATGACCACAAAACAAAATGCACTATTTATGGAAAGAAAAATCTCATATTATTATATAAAACATAACGATAATAGTATAAGTACAAATTAACTCTACAGTATATCCCTAACACTAAGCTACCTTGTCAACCCATTTGGATAAATTTTTTTGCATTTTAACTTGGATTAGAAAATTCCAACATGTGATCAAGGAATTAGATTTAGGTTAGTGCCAAGAAAATTGAATTACGAGATGACTATCATACGATACATTGCGAAAGAGGACATTTATAAGATAGTTGAGTCTATTTAATTTTGTCTTTTAAGGCACAATATAGAAACAGAGTTATATGTAAAAGAGAAAGAAAATCAATTACAAAAAATATTATTGTTAATTTCTTTTGAATTCTTTGTATCTGAACTTAAGAACGGAAAACTCATTTTTCATTACCTCTATGTCACCCCATTGTATTATCAACTGCAAATTCCACTTTGTTCTTGTATTATGTTATATATTTTGTTGTGTTGGCCGTCTAAAACTCTAGCTGATTGAGACTACTGGGACATAGCTCGCTGAACAAATTAAAGCCCTGATTTTTTATGGATCGGCTTGTTGGGAATATGCTCTCTTAGACTAGTTTTCTGATGAAAATATCGAATATGTTAATAAAAGAATTTATTTGTCAGAAATTATTTGTGAAATAATTTTCTTCATTTGTGTACAATTTCGTTTGGAACAGACCCATTGCGTTTGAATAAGTGATCTATGTGAATGGAGGTCTGTCACAGTAAGGTATGAATCATGAGTTATTTAAACACATAAATAGTTGTTCTTAACCGATTGATGAGAATGAGAATCTCATCATGTTTAGGTTATTATGTTATGAATTCCAAATGGGGAATGGCTTACCTTTAGCCAGTGAGTAGTCCACTCACTTCATGACATAAGCGTATTTCGAATACGTAGAACAGGACCTGTAGTAGTGGTTTTTTTAAAAGTACTATATGGTAGAAACCTAGACTATTACTGCTACAGCGTGGACTAGTACTCTATGACTTAAGTATGAGTTGGTGGTTTGGCGAAACTAGAAGCATATGCTTTGATATACTATAGTTGAGATTCTATCGGAGGGCCAATATGCTTGTATGTTGGGTATGTGTGACTAGTTAGTTAAGACAAACTTTTACAAGATAGTTTCTACACTATATCGCCCCTTGTGGTTGTCCAGATAATCTAAATATCCAGGGCCCTGGGAAACGTGACTTGGATGTTTGCTTTAGGGTCGCTCCCTTGGAAAGCGAAAACACTCCAGGAAATCGTGGATCATTAGACAAGAAGCCTAAGGATGATAGATGTCTTTTGGAGAGGTGTTAGTACACTTCTTCCTCTCTAAATGTACGGCAATGTGTAGAGGGGTATTTTAGTCATTTTCACTTGTAGGTTGAAGACTTTGCTAATGCAGCATTGTCCTTGGGGTCAATATTTCTTTATGGTGATATTAGGAAATATTTAAAATGCAAAATACATCTATTTATATAGTAGGGGTATTTTGTTCATTTTAGTAGCCAAGGCGATGTGTCTTTTTGGTCCTCGGAATAGCCCGTAAATCTTAATTAATTTTTGGGTTGAGAAAATGATCTTAGTTGAGAGAGTTTTATTTTATTCGGGAAGTCTAATTTATTATTGGACTGGAATAAAATAAATAGAGAGAAATTTATTATCTGATTTAATTGCTTAATTAATTATTCAAGACCTGGGTCCAGTTTGAATAATTAAAAAATTAACTGGGACTTAAACTAGAGGAAAATAATTATTACTTAATTATTTATTGGGTTATTTAATTAATTAAATTTCAAGAAATAAATAATTAAAGTTTAATTATTTTTGGGTTCATTTGGGTTTATTAATTATTTATTGAGTTATTTATTTAATCCCAAGGAAAATAATTAATGTTTATTATTTTAGGCTTTTCGGGTCCAAGAAAAATAATAAATATTATTTTGGCCCAATAGCCTGGACCATAGGATTTTTCTGGACACAGTTTAGAAGAGTTTAGGTTGAAGCCGAAATTTATTTTGTAAATAATATTCGGGTATTAAATCTCGAGAATATTATTTTTATCAAAATAATTATTTTTGGTTTCATGACTCTTAGCTTTCTGTGGAAAAATAAAATAAAAGAAAAATAAAAAATATTAAATAAAGACTCTTGGATTTCTTCTGGCTTTTGGTTTTGTATATGAAACCAAAGGAAGCCAACTGAAGAGATGGCTAGTGTATCGGTGAAGGAAAAATCCAAAGAGATCATCTTCCTTTCTCTTCCAAATTGTGCGCTCACCAACTGAAATTAGGCTGTGGAATATTCCGTGAATTGGAAAGCTAGCATTCCACTGGAGGAAGAAAAACTGACAGTGGAAGCTTCACTGGAGATGCATTGGACGTTGGAGAGGAAGAAGCTGTTTTGAGCTTCAATTGATTCAATCTCATTCTTCAAGTTTTAAAGGCTCCAACAGGTATGTATTCAACCCACTATGCTGCTCCAATACTGATATAATATTTGTTTCTCCATTACTATCCACGGTTGAAGCATGCTCTGTAAGTCTTCAATTCCTTCACGGCTAACATAGAATTTGAATCTCTTTTGTGTATGAACAAATGAAACCCAAAAATTTAGGTAAAAGATATTTTTGTGAACTTGGAACATCAATTAAACTTTTGAGAGCACAAGTAAATTCCCACAACTGAGGGAATTGTTTTGGGATTGTGCAAATATAACGATAGTAAGGAAAGCAATGTAAATATAACTAAAAGTAAGGAAAATCTATGCTAAAAAATTTCAAAAAGATAATAAATAAAAGAATTATTTGTAAACTCTTGAAATGTCAGATTGGGATCCTTTTTTTAATGCCTTCTTAGATTTTTATAGGGGTTTGATAACCCTATGTTCACTACTTCCAACATTTATGGTGGTCTTGTTCCCCTTGATGCTCATAAGAAACATAGTGGAAAAGTGGATGGTTAAGTTGGTAAAAAGTCATGCAGCACGCTTTGGATTTTATGCACTATTCTACTGAAACTCAATTTCTTAAAAATCTGATCACGTTCACCAGTCGATTTGCCAATTCAGTCTGCAAGCTATCTTTTGGATCAGCTAGCCTCTGCCGTCTGCTATCTTGTGATAGGCTAGTCGAGCCGTCCAATGGTCCTGGCTATTTGCTATCTAGTTATCCGGTCATTTTTGCTTGCCAACACTTTACCCCATTTTTTTGTTCTTTAAGACCAGTTGGACTCAGAGAATAAAAACGTCTCTTCAAGTCTCGTGCATCTGTCCTTGAAAGTTAAAGTTTAATGATGACTTCTAATTCATATAGGCAACGGTAGCTGACCCTCTCTCTCTCTCTCTCTCTCTCTCTTTAAATTATTAATCGACTAGCTTATAGATGTTCTTTTCCAAACAATTACATTTTTGCTTTAGTTGACTTTTAATGGCTGGCTTGTAACCAATCTATACAGTTCAGATTTACTCTAACTGCATTCCTTCCCAAGAAGAAGGATAATATATCTTAAAGATCTTATTGTTGATGCTTTTCTCCCCATACTCAATTGGTAAGACTTTAATAACATTAATCGATCCATTTGAATATATGATCCTATTGATTCTTCCTATTTTTACAACTTATATCTTCAATATGCTCTCTTTCTATACAAGCATTACTTTTGGGTTTGAGATAGCATGACTGGCTGGTCCTTTTTCTATTGCCATCCTAGATTGGGCTCAGCCAGTTATGCTCCCAATCTCTGAAAATTTGAAGAATTATTCTGTTGGTTTCCCTTCTTGTCATATAGAATTAACTTTCGTTTTTAAGTGGCTCTTCTGCTCATTCAGTTAGTTTCTGAGACCAGCTATTTGATCATTCTTTTCTACCCCTATTTTCTTTGTCCTTAGAGAGCTACTCTCTATTGAATTTACCATGTTAATGTTTTCTTTAGGGAAGGGATCTAAATCAACACACAATTTAGAGATAGCTTTGTCCGTAAACTTGTCCATCTTGAATGGTCTTTTGGATGGCACTTCTAAAAATAAGGCAATCGTTAGTGGTATAAGTGAATGTGTTATGCTATTTGCCATACCTTTTCCCCTTGAGCTCTTCAATCGAAGGAATTTACTAGCCCTGAGATAGCTTGATTTGTCCATCCTTTAGTAGATGATAAAAAATCTGATCGACCTTTGTAATATTGAACAAATAGCCATCTTCATCATTTTTTGTTTCAGTTTTGATGACCTCTTCACCTTTGGATGGTTTCAAGGCAGGGCATAGATAAGCTTTTCTGGCTATGATCTCAACGGCCATAATATCACTAACTTGGTCTTCCTCTAACTTTGATAGACCATCAACAATCATGGCTTGCCCTTTTTTCTAGTCTGGTTTCTTGCTTTTTTTCGTTTTCTTTGATAAACTCCTCAATTGAAATTGCATGCAAGGCCAAGTGCGAAAGGCAAAAAAATAAAAAATAAATAATAATAATAATAATAATCTTGCAGAATTAAGGCCTCTTTAAGCTATGGGTACATCCGACTGACTACGATTCTAACATGTTCTAACTCAGGTAATAAAGGTGAACACATCCCTTTTAGCCTCCTGAATCATTCCAAGAACTATGCTATAGTTTCCTCAAGCTTTTATTTGATAGCCAGTAGATCGGCTATAGAGACCTCTGAGATTAGTCGGTAGAACCTCTCATGTAATAGCCGCTCCATCTCAACCTAAGTATATACTGAGTTCGGTAACAAATTTGTGCACCAAGTGAATATTGCACTTGTTAAGAATGATGGAAATATTTGCAATTTATGGTATTCATTGTTACCCAACTCAGTGAACTCACCACGTTGTGTGGTAGACCTCTCTATATGTTCTATAGTAGTTTTATCATCGTCTCTGAAAAATGTAGTGAAATCTGGTACTTTGAATCCTTTAGGTAGTGCGATGGTTGAATTAATCCATTCAGGGTATGGTTTCCTGTAAGTTGATTTTTCAAATCCAATAATGCTCAGGTCGAAATACTTTCTTAGAATATATGCAATTGCCTATGAGTCAACCTATTGTTGGGGATTACTGACCTGTGTTTGGACAATGCTTCGTTGAACAGCTATTGGTTGGCTGCTTGAATTTCTTGGTTGGGGAGTCAGCTGATAGTATGCTTAGGGATGTACATATTTTGAGGTGCTATCGGCTGGAAGTTCTATCCAAGCCCGACTATTTGTAAGCTTAAATTAGCCTAAAATTATCTAAAACTAATTGGAATAGTTCCAATTGATGTTTGTCCTCCAGTATAGATTGGTAGCTTTCTTCGAACAGGCTCGAATCGTGGCTCCCTAAATATAGGTTCTTGCCCCCATCAGAGACTAGCGACTGTCCCCTAACAAGTATGAACTGCTGCCCCTTATATATGTAGGTGATGGTCCTTCAGTGAATGGTTGCCCCCTACATAAATGGGCATTTGCTCCCCAATGTAATTTTGTAAGGGTATACTTATACCAGCTAATTAATATCCTTTAGGAGGGCTGAATGACTGGATGGCTGGGAAGATGGGATTAATTATAATATTGGAACTACTCAAATCCGAATGTACTATCCCTGTTGGGCAAGTTCCAAGATTGACTGAAATAGGAGGTCCCGATCCTATATTAGATGATAAGCCTAGATCTTTGCATGCAATAGACATATTACCGTATTGCAAATGGTAAATAATTGAATTAGGCTCGGCTGGTGGAGATGTTGCTATTGGGATATTTCCTCTTAGCCCCAACCAAGGCCTGTAACTCATTTTGTAGCTTTAGTATGAACATAACAACAAATTGTTGCACTAAGCTTTGCATCAATGCTCTAGTACTATCATCAAATTGCTATTAGATTGTCGAAATAGATATTGGGTGAGCTGTATATTTAGCACCAGAATGATCAGTTTCATCATGATGACCAGTTATACCTTTGTTGTTTGGTTCCATGTTGTTGATAACTCTTTCAGAACGTAATAGCATGAAATGATTATGCAAGCTCACTTCAAGGTGATCCCATTCTTGACACTAAATAGTATTGGCCATCTAAAACTCTAGCTAATTGGGACAGCTGAGACGTAGCTTGGACAAGTTGAAGCGTAACTTTTGATAGATCGGTTAATACAGAAAAATTAAGGCAAAAGAGAATCCTTCTAAACTGGGAACTCCAATTAAACTTTCGAGAGCACAAGAAAATTTCCACAACTGAGGAAGTTGTCTTGGGATAGTGAAAATATAACAAAAGTAGTAAGGAAAGCAATGTAAATATGACTGAAAGTAAGGAAAATCTAAGCTAAAAAATAACAGAAAGACAGTACATGAAAAAATTGCTTGTAAACTCTTGAAATATAGGATTTTGCTCCTCTTTTTTATGCTTTCCTGGTTTTTTTTATTGGGGTTTGATAACCTTATGTTTCACCATTTCTACCATATATGGTGGTCTTGTTCCCCTTGATGCTTATGGCAAACATAGTGGGAAAGTAGGCAGTTGAATTGGTCAAAACTCATGTAGCACTTCCTAGATTTTAGGCACTATTCCACCCAAATTCAATTTCTCGATCCACCAAGTCAGTCAGCAAGCTATCTTTTGGGTCGGCTAGCTTTAGTCGTCTGTTGCCTGGCGGGTTAGCTAGTCGAGCTATCCAATAATCCTGATTATCTACTATTCAACTATTTAGTCATCCAGTCATTTTTACTTGCCAACATGTTTTAATTAACCAATCTTGAGATGGAATCACATAAGCACCTTTTCTCTTAATGATATAACAATTTTGGGCTTAGGTGCAGCGATGAAATATACATCATGTGCGAATAAAATATTCTAAAACATAAGAGAGAGAGAGAGAGAGAGAGAGAGAGAGAGAGAGAGAGAGAGAGAGAGAGAAGTGGCTAGCAATCTATCTAAAAAATTAAACTAAATGGGAAAGTTAAAAGAGAGGAGGAAATTGTCTAAGAACCAATAATTTTGATAGAAAGAACTTGAATGCACTTAGTACATGCATTCCATCTTCAATTGGAAATGTTCATTTCAATCGTTTTATGTCTGAAATTCATAAGGTTTTTAATCTTTCCGTTTGTTTCCAGAAGCGTGCTATTATAGGGCCGGCTAACAATTCTAATAACAACATCATTCTGACCCATGATAAGACTATACTCTGAATGATAGCATCCAATCGCTCTGGCTATGATAAGGCTATATTCTGATCTCGTATCAAAATGCCTTACTTTTCTTTTAGAAAATTAGAGGTAACAAAATGAATATCCATTTGAATGTAATTAATTGGAATTCAATTCGTTTTAGTCCAATCCATTTAATAAATGGATTTATATAGATGAATTTAAATAGAAGGTGGATATTCATTTATATATATATTTTTTATCAAATAAAAAATATTTTATTTTATCATTTTTTCTTTTGTCGATTAAATATATTAATGACGAGACTTATGTGATAGTAGAATATGTTACTTAAATTAAATAAATAAACATTTTCTTTTACCACCTTATTCTTTATTCTTAAAGAGATAAAAATGAGATCCATACATGAGTTCGTGAGTTATATAAGTTTTTATATTTAAATAGATATAAATTAATTTCAATAGATGTAATAAATTTGTTGGATTTAAATAGATATTCAATTAAATATATTTATTTAATTTTAATACTCGAGATCAATTTATTTATGGATGAACTTATATATCAATCGGGGTATAATCTAAATTGCTATCCCTATCCAAAAGATTATCCTATTTCACACTGAAAGAACTATCTTTCTTTTCCAAAAGAACATACATGTATGAAATCTCAATCCTCATTTGCACATTCATGTAGAGCACCAAAAGTAACTCCTTTGCACTCAGCAAGCACTCGGAAATAAATAAATAACATATATATATATATATATATATATATAATTTATGCATACATTTTCTCTATCACTAATAATAATATTCAAAGTTGACGATGACTAATAATGAGAGAAAACAACTCTTAAGATATGGGATCTACAAGCAAAATCACCGATAAAAGAAAACAAAAGAGTTGTGAAAAATGAACCTACAATAAATTAAGTATTAATTCATT
Source organism: Voacanga thouarsii (assembly GCA_026120185.1). Classification (NCBI taxonomy): domain Eukaryota; kingdom Viridiplantae; phylum Streptophyta; class Magnoliopsida; order Gentianales; family Apocynaceae; genus Voacanga; species Voacanga thouarsii. Next base: position 2,385,980 of record JANUWF010002315.1, on the reverse strand, counting down.
TTACATATGGATTACATTTTTGGGGACTAACTATTTTGTACATTTATTTATAATAGTTTTTCAAGGCTCCTTCCCATAAATTTTGCTATCAGGCAACAAAATGTATTTGAATATACAAAAAAGAATTTAATTTGTCCATTAATTATGATATTTTAATATATATTTCTTGACACATAATGTTCAAGTTGTAGGTTTACTTAAAAAGTTTGTAAATTGTGAATGTATATATATAAGTTACAAACGAACTTGATATTAAAATGATAGACTACTACTTTCATTTTTCACTTGGTCCTCCTAAATAATTGATCACAATCCGTGCTATTCGGGGGTACAAAATCTATGCACACGTAGTACCAACGTGTTACATGTTACATGAACAAAGAAGTTCTAAGGACCACTTGGACTTCCATAGAAAGAGTGGAATTGGATTTACTCGTGGGTCAGTGTTCAATGTTTTCAGAATCGAACGGGATATCGAGTCGAAAAAATTATTGGTATATAGTTTAATGATCCAATCACAATTGAACTATAATTGAACTGGTGATATTATAATTTAAAATTTTAAAATATAATTATTATAAAAATAAAATTGATTAATAAATATAATATAATTCAAGTTCATAAAAGGTATAATATTCAAGTCTATGATTAATATAATATATTAAAATGACAAATTACTAATAAAATAAATAATTCACAATTACAAATTAAAAGTAACAATTCTTAATTTATTAATAACACACAATTTTAAATTTTATCCTTTTAATTTATTTTTTAAAATAGACCAGTTGGATTAATAACAGACTAACCGGTTCAACAATTTACCGACTGAGCCGATCGGTTCAAAATAATTCGCACAATCTAAAGTGATTTAAAAAATAATAATAACTTAAAGTATTAGAACGAATCAATAAAAACATCGATTGATCTGATCCGTGTTATAAAATTTTGACAGTGTTAAAATAAAATCTACACACAATAGATCTCTAACTATTATTTGCACAAGAATTTTTTCAAACTTCTCTCTTTCTTTTCTCTAATAATTCTCTCACAGTTGGAATATTTTTCAAGTTTGGAAAGAGCTCTATTTATAGAGCTCATATTAGTGGAATTAATCATCTTCCATTAATATATATTAGTGGTGTCTCCACTAACTCTTAATGGTGGACATCTATATCCACTAATGGAATTAGTGAAGCTTTCACTAATTCTAACATATTCACAATACTTCCTCTTGGATGTCCATTACATAAAGAATATGCCTTGTTAAAATCTTACTAGATAAAATTTTCAGTGAAAAAAAAAATCTAGTAAAGCAAAAATAGTACACTATTCTATATGTCTGCTTCTTACTCCTCCTGATGAGATGATCTCTTTAAATCTTTGAACCGACGAATACTGATTTTATATCTCAACTTCTCAAATGTTACAGTCGATAAAGTTTTCGTGAAAATATCTGTCAAATTGTCACATGACCGAATTTGTAGCACATCAATTTCACCTTTCTTCTGAAGTTCATAAGTAAAGAAGAATTTTGGTAAAATATATTTTGTCCGATCTCCTTTAATATTTCATCCTCATAGTTGAGCTATGCAAGTTGCATTATCTTCATAAAGAGGAGTTGGAATATCTCTTCTAGATGATAATCTACAACTTTCTCAGATATAATGAATCATTGATCTTAACCATACACATTCTCGACTTGCTTCATAAATGGCTATAATTTCAGTATGATTTAAAAAAGTAGTTGCTATAGATTGTTTAGTAGAATGCCATGATATAGCAGCATTTTCACATGTAAATAGATAGTCTGTTTGAGAACGTGCTTTATGTGGATCAGATAAATAACCAGCATCTGCATAACCTATTAATGTTGGGTTGATTTTATTTGAGTAAAATAATCCGAGATCAATTATACCTTGGAGATATCGAAGGACTTATTTAATTTCATTCCAATGTCGTCATGTTGGTGAAGAACTAAATCTTGCTAATAAATTAACAATAGATGCAATATCAGGTCGTGTATTATTAGCAAGATACATCAATGCACCAATAGCACTGAGATATAGTACTTCAGGATTAAGGAGTTCTTCATCATCTTCTTGAGGTCGGAAAGAATCTTTATTCACATCTAATGACAAGACGATCATTGGAATATTTAATGGATGTGCTTTGTCTATGTAAAATCTTTTTAGAACTTTTACTGTATATGTTGATTGATAAATAAATGTTCCAATTTCTAGATGTTCAATCTGTAAACCAAGGCAAAATTTAGTTTTACCAAAATCATTGATTTCGAATTCTTTTTTTAAATAATCAATTATTTTTTGGAGCTCTTCTAGAGTTCCAATAAGACTAATATCATCAACATATATAGCTACTATCACAAATTTAGAATTAGATTTCTTAATAAAAATACATGGACATACTTAGTCATTTTTAAATCCCGCTTTCAATAAATATTCACTAAGACGATTGAACCACATGCGCCCAGATTGCTTCAGGCCATATAATAATTTCTGCAACTTGATGGAGTAATTTTGACGAGGATAATATTTATATGCTTCGAGCATGCGAAATCTTTCAGGGATTTTCATGTAAATATCATTTTTTAAATTTTCATACAAGTAAGTAGTGACAATATTTAATAGATGCATATCTATCTTTTCATGTACTGCCAAACTGATAAGATATAAGAGTATAATAGCATCAATAACAAGAGAATAAGTTACATCATAATCAATACCTGGTTTTTGTGAAAAATCTTGTGCTACTAACCGTGCTTTATATCGTACGATTTTATTATTTTCATTACACTTTCGTACAAATATCCATTTGTAGCCAATAGATTTTACACCTTCCGGTGTTCGGACTGCAGGTCCGAAAACTTCACGTTTTATACGTGCATTTAACTCCGATTGAATCGCATCTTTCCATTGTAGTCAATCTTTTCTATGCCGACATTCATCAACTGATATTGGTTCAGGATCATCATTATCCTGTGTAACATCAAGAGATATATTGTATACAAACATATTATGAATAACTGTTTCTATCCGACTCCAACTTCTACCAAAAGTGGTATAATTGATAGAAATTTCAGTGTTACTTTCATTAACTTTTGATTCTTTTATTTTGTCATCAATTCTCTCTTGGTTTTTATCATTCTTTTCTTCAATATGATCATTTGGATCATTTAATCCTCTTTTCTTTCGATGATTTTTATCTTTAGAACCAAGAGGTCGGCCACGCTTCTGGCATGCTTTTGACTCAGTAGTTATATGTATAATATTTTATTCTACTGGAACTTTAATTCAAATAGGAGAATTTATAATTGGAATATGCGATTTTGTTACTCTTTTGGAGTCAACAAAAGCGTCTGGCATTTGTTTTCCAATACTTTGCAAATGAATTATCTTTTGAACTTCAAGTTCACACGCGCTTGTTTGCGGATCAAGATAATTTAATGATATTATCCAAATAAGATCTTTCTTGTACTATTTATATTCTCCTCCTAATTTAGGGAATAATGATTCATCAAAATGACAATCAGCAAATCTTGCTGTGACTATCAGGGGTTCAACATATCTGATAATAGAGAGAGAATCATATTCAACATATATCTCTTTTCTTCTTTGAGGACCCATCTTTGTACGTTGGTTTGGTGCAATTGGAACATATACAGCACACTCAAAAATTCTTAAATGAGCAATATTTAGTTCTGAACCAAAAGCTAATTGCAAAGGAGAGAATTTATGATAACTAGTTGGCCTTATACGTACAAGTACTGTAACATGTAAAATAGCATGCCCCCAGGCAGATGTTGGGAGATTTATTTTCATTAATAATGGTTTAGTAATTAATTGTAATCTTTTAATAAAAGATTCTACAAGACCATTTTGTATATGAACATGAGTTACAGGATGTTCAACATTAATCCTAATTGACATGCAATATACATTAAAAGTATGTGATGAAAATTCACCAGCATTATCCAAATGGGTATTTTTAATTTAATGGTCAAGAAATTGTACTTGTAATTTAATTATTTGAGCAAGTAATCTCGCAAATGCCAGGTTGCGAGTAGATAATAAACACACATGTGACCATCAGAATGCTGTATCAATTAAGACCAAAAAATATCTGAACGGTCCACATAGTGGATGAATAGGCCTACAAGTGTCTCCGTGAATCCGTTCAAGAAATGTAGGACTTTCAACTCATACTTTTACTGGTGATGGCCTAATAATTAATTTTCCTGGGGAACATGTAACACATGAGAATTTTTCTAATATCATTATTTTTTTATTTTTTAAGGGATGACCATGTGTATTCTCAATTATTCTTTTCATCATGATAGATCTTGAATGACCTAACCGGTCATGCCAAATGTTAAAAATAGTAGGATCAGTAAATTTCTGATTTACTAAATGATGAATTTCACTTATACATTTTTTACAAAATATAGACTAGTAGAAAAAGATGATAGTTTTTCTAATACAGATTTCTTACCCAAATTAATTTGAGTAATATAAAGATGCTTAATATTAGTTTCCTCATTTGTTTCAACATGATATCCATTTCTGTAGATATCTTTAAAGCTCAATAAATTTTTTCTGGATTTTGAGAAAAATAGTGCCTTATCAATATTAATTATTGTTCCTTCAGGCAACAATATCCTAACTCTTCCGGAGCCTTCAATCACATTTGTACTACCGTTTATAGTATAAATATTTATTTCTTTATTTTAAAATAAGAAAAATATTTCTCATTTTTTAGTATAGTGTATGTAGTTCCATTATTAATAATATATACATCATCATTAACAACAGCCATCTAAACAAAAATATGTATATACAAACATAAATATTATGAAAATTCAAAATATCAGGGTGAGGTATTAGTTCTTCTGGACATTGCCATCAACAATTAAATTGTCTATCCTACCGTCTGGGTGTTCGAAAAAAATTAGATACATCCATATGGGTAATATTGATATTAAGATCTTCTGGATCAATACCATCGTCGTCAGCATCATTCACTACATGTTGAGAAAAATTTGCTTCAACATTTTTATTTTTCCTTTTCAGTGAAGTTTGATATAATTCCAATAAATGCTTAGTCGTACGACAATTACGTGACCAATGATTTTTCATGTCACATCTATAACACTTATCCTTATAATTTTTTTGTATTTTTTTTCTTTTCTCGTATTATCTTTTCTTTCCCATTTCAGGTGATTAGTATTTCTCATAATTTGATTATTACTGTGATAAGGGAAATATCGAGCGTGTCTACGACCATAACCACGGCCACGGCCACGATTACGACTATGATTATGGCTTCTGCTGGAGCCAACAATATTCACTTTTGGGAGTGCTGTTGAGTTAATTGGTCTGACTTTATGATTTCTCAATAATAATTCATTATTTTTCTCCACAATGAGGAGGACAGTAATTAAATCAGTAAATTTTGTATACTTTTTTTCTCGATATTATTACTGCAGGACGATATTCGAGGCATGAAAGATGGAGAATGTCTTCTCCATCATATCTTCATCAGTAACTTTTTCTCTACATAATTTTAATTGAGATGTAATTTTATACATGACGGAGCTATATTCATTCACGATTTTAAAATCTTGCAATCTCAGGTGCAACCATTTATATCGTCCAATTGGTAGTACGACCATCTTTAGGTGATCAAATCTTTATTTTAAATTTACCCACAGGACATATGGATCTTTTTCGGTAAGATATTTCATTTTTAAATTTTCGTTGAGATGACGACAGATAAAAATCAAAACTTTGGCCTTTTGTTGTGCAGATGCACTATTTTTTTCTGTAATAGTTTCACTAAGACCTTCAACATTTAGATGCATTTCTGCATCAAGAACCCATGACATATAATTTTTTCCAGAAATATCAAGGGCTACAAATTCGAGTTTAGTAAGGTTAGCCATAGGGATCAATAAATGTGTACCTTTAGTCTTCTGACTTTTGTAACGGCAGAGACTTATACTACTTTAGTCTTCTGACTTTTGTAACGGCAAAGACTCGTGCTGATAACGTGTTATAAAATTTTTGTAGTGTTATAATAAAATTTACACACAATAAATCTCTAACTATTATTTATACAAAAATTTCTTTAAACTTCTCTCTTTCTTTTCTCTCACAATTTTCTTTAACAATTCTCTCACAATTCGTATATTTTTCAAGTTTAGGAAGAGTTCTATTTATAGAGCTCTTATTAGTGCAATTAATCATCTTCCACTAATATGTATTAATAGTGTCTTCACTAACTCTTGATGATAGACGCCTATATCCACTAATAAAATTAGTGAAGTTTTTACTAATTCTAATATATTCATAATAATTCGATCGAGCTAAAAAAAAAAAAATGTTAGTGCCCATTCATGTCCGTCTATGACATGGTTAGGTGGTAAGCCCACCTTTCCCTTGTGGTAGTTTGGACCAATCTGTGTCCAATCTTTTTCCTTGAGTCCATTAAGACTCGGGCTCCTATAAGAGCATAAAAAGGTGATATACAACACACGTTTTGGATTTAACCTTTTTAATATTTTGAGTTGGTGTTGTACGGTCCCCATTAATTGATAACAGGGAAACCTTTTCACCTAAATATAAATAGACTAGGTACCTCTCAATCCTCAAAGCTGGACCAGAGTGACAACACTAGTGGTGTCGTTCTAAATTAAATATTTACTTATTTAGTAAAAAATAGTTCAAAAATATATATTTATTTTTTAAAATAAATATATATTTCAATTCTTAGTTTTGATAAATTTTTATTAGAACATATTGTTATTATTATCACATGACTTTTCCTTTCATAAGAATAGTAGTCTATTAGTGGAAAATGAAAGTAGTAGTCTTGTAAATATCTAACCCAAATTGATTTGAATTTGGTATTTTTGAGTGACCCTTGACCATAACTCATTCTTTTGAGTGGTTCATGTTATAACCTAAATCTTGGAGTAATAAGAGAATAAATTAAATTAGGAAAGTGAATCTATTATATATTTTCTCAAAAATTAACTTCACGTCTTTTTATTTAAACGATATTTTCTTATTCTTATCATTAGTTGCACACAATAGTAACACAAGGGTTTCAGATATTTGGAAAAAAAATTCTAAATTTTCTAATTTTGAAAGTAAATTCTATGAATTTTAAGTATTAATTCGTTTAGGAAAGGATAGTAAGATGTTAAGAGGTTTCTTTCCTCTTTATTTTTAGGAATTTAAAACCTAAGTTTAATTGATTTATTAGGATTGTAATTCGTTTGATTGATTTTAGTATTGCTGTAGTTTGATATTAGAGAATGGTTGTGGCAAACATTTGACTTAAGTTAGAGGTATAATTTTGAGTATTATAAGAGATAAGTGGTTTTGACATCTTTTGTTTTTTAAGAATGTTATGAAAATGACATTTTTTGGTTTTTCAAGAATGTTATGAAAATTGTATTGTCTATATAAATTTGAGAATGAAATTTCATTATTTTATATTCCCTCCATCATCTTTTATCTATTCATTTTAACTGATATGTTTGTTCCAATTTATTTGTCTCATTAGCAAACCAAGACGATATTAATTGTTATTTTTTTTTACAAATATTCCTCTTTAATACAATAAGTGTTGTGAACTTGTAGTGAGAAATAAAAGTAAATTAAATATGCTTACCATACATAAAATTTTGAAGTTTCATTATTCCTTAATAAAGATAGAAATTCTTTGAAGGTAAAATAGAAAATGTTAATTAATTAATCGAAAATTTTTATTTTTCTTAAAATTTATGAATCGGTTAAAATTGACATATAAAAAGAAACAAAGAGAGTATTAATTTTGAAAAATATTATAATGTGTATTATGTGTGATATCAAGGACTTATAGCAATTGTCCTCTTCCTAATTTAAAATTCATGAGCATTTGTTTTTTATGTTACAAGATTGTGTTATGCCTTCCAATTTCTATTCTTAATGTTTGAAAGAGAAAAAGAAAAACACGATAATTCTAGAATTTTTGTTATGTCTTTTATATATATATACCAGTAAGGATACTTACGCAAGGAAGACTCCTTTTGAGCCCACTTCCTTTGCACCTTCAAAAATCCATATATTCCACAACCCAAGGAAAATTTTTTCACAAAAAGCAACCGTGCAACTACTGTCAAAGAATATTAGCACTTTCCTGAATTTCCTTCGTTCTAGAATTTGTGATCTTGCCTAACAAATCTAATCAACCATGCTTCTTCAAAGTGAAACTTCTTCAATTTCTTCTTCCTTCTTTTTTTTTCACTTCAGTTTTCCTTGCTCTCGGTTTCTCCTTGTTGTCGGCTGTCCTCACCGAACTTTGTTTTTGTTTCTTGAATTCTCTTAGCTCTCATTGAAAGCTATAGCTAATCCTTCTTATTTAACAGCTGTTTGATTTTGAGGCTATAAGGTACTATTCATTTCATAGCTGCCAATTCCTCACATTTCCTACACATGCACGGCCAAAAGTGTTTGTTTGAATCGGCCAGAGAAAAGAAAAAAATAATGCCCATTACTACAAAAGAGGAGTTGAACTATGAAATGCAAAACCCAGTACGAAAGAAGTCAGAACCAGAGAACGACTGAGAGAGGAGTACAAAAAATATTTTCTTTAGTGGGCCAGTGAAAAGACAAAAATACCCATGACTACAAAAGAGGAGTTGAACGACGAAAAGCAACCTCCATTTTCTATGAACTGCGAAAAGCAAAACCCAACTCCTTTTTATATTTCTGAATGAATCTGCGAACTCGCCTAACTCAGCTAACTCAGTGAAGCCTTCAATTTGTGTCTGCAGGATCTGCTACATCGTCCTAACTGACTCAGTGAGCCGTCAGCCCCTCAATTCGATTATGCATGCATGAGAGAAGACCTCAGCCCTCAAATCGATTATGGGAACTCCGCAAGATAGCCCTTCAGCTAACTCTGTCAAACCCTCAATTTGAATCTGCTGCAAGAGCGTCCTAATTACTCAGCTCACTCAGTGAGCCATCACCCTCTCAATTCAGTTATGGGCTTGTTCATGGTGGCTAACTCCGGCCATGGAACTGGCCTCCGTTTCATTTTGAATCAAGTTCATCTCGCTATTTGATTCGTAAAAGATGGGTTCTCTAAAGAATTCTGATCGAAATCTCCTCCAGATATGAGTGAGAAGTAGTGATAGCCAACTATAGATTCTTCTTCTCATTAGTGATTCTTGAATAGATTCTAGAATTGAGGATTTTCAAGAAAGCTATATATGATATGTGAAAGTTCATTAAAACTTTAATTTATGTCTTTATTACATTTTATTTTATTAAATTAATAATGATATTTTAATATTAAAAATTATAAAAAGTATTATGGGTTTACAAATACTATAGGTTTACAAATATTTTATGTGTCAAATTCTCTCTATTAAAAGATTGTTTGGACATTTTGTAATTAGTACGGATAAAATAGATATTTTATTATAAAAGTACCTTCTGTTAATTAATATAGTCATTGACTAATAGTCAATAAACTTCTAACGTATTTTTTATAATTTGTGATATTAAAATGTCGCAATCCACAATTTAATGAGAATACAAATATTTATTTTGAACTTCTTATAATTAATATGAGTAAAATAGATATTTTATTACAAAAATAACTTTCGTTAATCAATACCGACATTGATTAACGGTTAATAGACCTTTAGTGTATTTTTTATAATTTGTGGTATTAAAGTGCTATTACTCCTAACGAAATGGAGGTAAATTGCAATAATAATAATAAAAAAGTTGAAAAAAATTCACTTTGCCATCTCAAATATAGTCAAAATACCACATTACCATCTATACTTTATTTTGAATCTAATTGTCACCTGAACTATGATTTTTTCCCATATTACCATCCAAAATAGATATTTTAATATGAGTAAAATAGATATTTTATTACAAAAGTAACTTCCGTTAATCAATACCGACATTGATTAATGGTTAATAGATTTTTAGTGTATTTTTTATAATTTGTGGTATTAAAGTGCTATTACCCTAATTAAAAAAAAAGGGGGGGGGGGGGGACGGGGTGAAAAAAAATTCACTTTGCCATCTCAAATATATTCAAAATATCACATTACCATCTAAACTTTATTTTGAATCTAATTGCCATTTGAACTATAATTTTTTCCCACATTACCATCCAAGCACCTCTAATCCTTAAATTAAGTTAATTAATATAGTAAATTAAATATAAAAAGTGTAAATTTCTTATATAACTAACTTAAAAATAAAAAAATAAATTATTTATAAATTTTAAATTTAAAAAATAGAAAATATAATATGATTGAACTAATTTAAATTAATTTAATCAAACTAATTTAATTTTTTTATTATTTAAGTTAGTTAGATAGAAAATTTACACTATTTTGTATTTAATTTACCATGTTAATTAATTTAATTTAAGGGTTAGAGAGGTTTGGGTGACAATATGGAAAAAAAATTATAGTTCAAGTGTCAATTAAATTCAAAATAAAATTTAGATAATAATGTGAGATTTTGATTATAATTAGGATGTCAAAGTGAATTTTTCAGACAAGGGTTGGCAATATTATGAATATATTGAGAATGATTAGATAATTAGTGGAAGCTCCACTAATTATGAATTTTTATGGATGTCCATGATTTAGTGGAGACACCATTAATTCATATTAGTGAAAAATTATGTTCCACTAAGAGCTCTATAAATAGAGCTATTCTCTAAGTTTGAGATATACCATAATTTTGTGAAAGAATTGTGAGAAAATTGTGAGAGAAAAGAAAGACAGAAGTTTGAAGAAATTCTTGTGCAAAGAATAGTTAGAGTTTTCTTAGTGTGTAGTGTGTAAATTTTATTTTAACACTACCCAATTTCATAACACGTTATCAGCACGAGTCTCTGCCGTTATACAAGCCAGAAGACATGTACGTATTTATTAATCCCTATGGCTAACCTTGCTAAACTCGAATTTGTAGCCATTGATATTTCTGAAAAAAATTATATGTCATAGGTTCTCGATACAGAAATGCATCCAAATGCTGAAAAAAAGGATCCATATGTTCTGTGGGTCAATTTAAAAGAAAGATTTGACCACCTGAAGATAGCCGTACTACCAATTGTACGTTATGAATGATTGTACCTGAAGTTGTAAGATTTTAAAACCGTGAACTCCGCGATGTATAAAAGTACATCTTAGTTAAAATTATGCAGAGAAAAAGTTACGGATGAAGATATATTGGAGAAGACATTCTCCATTTTTCATACATCGAATATTGTCCTACAGCAACAATATCGAGAAAAAGGGAATCCAAAGTTTACAGATTTAACATGACTTATTATTGAGAAATCATGAAGCCAGACCAACTGGCTTAACAGCACTCCCAGAAGTGAATGTTGTTGGCTCCAGCAGAAGCCATCGTTATAGTCGTAGTTGTGGCAGTGGCCATGGTAATGGTCATGGACACACTTGATATTTTCCTTATCACAGAGAAATACTGGCCACCTGAAGTGGAACAGAAAGATAATAAGAGAAAAGGATATTTCCATTAATAATAAGCATCACATCTTTGAGATGTTACATTTGGATGTCAATATAAAACATTATACTACATTACTACTAATAGTTCAGAAAAAAAAATCATTAGTTTGGTGTTCACTTGTATTTCCTTCATTCATCTCACTGGTGTTCACATGAACTTGAGGATGCATGCTTGTAGTTGTTTTTTTTCAATAGAATTGGCAAATTTAGGATGATTGTTTGTAATTGTTCTTTTTCCATATTTGCATTAGAGGAAGACAAACAGGTAGCAATTATGGACTTCAGATCCTTTTCTTCGGTATCCTCCCCCTCTTCCTTTTCCCTTGGGCCAGCATCTAGACTAGAGCAGAATTAGCCATGAAGTTACTATGAAATGAGTATTGAGATTTTATCATCCCCTTAAGTTTCTTATTATAATTGGCCTTGAAACATGCTTGTCTCAATTTCTGTGTTTGGTCCTCCAATTGCGTATCAGGATTTTCTTTCACCATCTTCTTCTCACGTTCCAGTATCTCAATGGCTTCTCTTAACTTCTTCTCAGCCATATGTCCTCCTTCATCTTTATTTCGCATCTCTTGTAAATCGAAGTGATAATATTGGTGGAGAAACATTCATTCCGGTCATTATTTACTTATAAATCTTTCATAGTTTCATACTTGCAAATTACAAGTGTGTGTGAGAGAGAACCTGAACATTCTTGATTAGGGTCTTCAAGCTCATCAACTTCCTGTGAGGCCAACGATGAATTCCCAACTCCCTACATCTGTTCTTGAGACGGGTTAAGCCAATATTAAGTTCTTTGGCCGCGCTCTTGATTGGCATGTAAAAGTACTTTGAAATGGTTTCTCTTGATAGTATCTTGGAGCCATTACCCTTCTCCTCTCTCTGCCTCCTAAGCCTCTTATTCTCCATAGAAATTTCGTCTGCAATAATATCTTGAACTTCGATATTATGCATTTCACGGGTCCTCACTCCGAATTCGTTGCCAAGACCACTCATTATTTCTCCTAGAAAAAAAAAACAATATCAGTAAAGGTAATACCATTCAAAATCCATGTGTGAATGTATGATAACCTTGAACCATATTCTGGCTTTGTTCAAAATCGATTAGGGAGTAGAAAGGATCATGCACAAGCATATCCTTATTCAGAGGAACAGCATCAAAAGCAGTCTCTTGAATGGGTAGATCAAATTGGAAATCCAAAACAGCATGTCCAAAACTTTCACTGATTTACATCACAACAAACTAAAAGAAAGTTTAATTTCATTATCAAGCACACTAAAAAAAAAAAAAAAAAAGGAAGCCCTCAAAGGTATCTCACCTGAAATTAGGAGATAGCAGTTGGTTTGGAAAGGAAAACACATCAAAATCTTCTGCGTTAGAAACCAAGTCAAAATTTGACCATGTCTCAAATGAATTACAAGTCCTCATATCTGCTTTGTGGTTTTTGTTTTTGATATTTACTAATGACTGAGAAATATATCAATATATATATATATATATATATATATATATATATATCTGTGTGAGGAAGAAGAAGAGGTAGATGATAGGTGGAGGGACGGAGGAGAAGAAAAGACAAGGAGGAAGGGGAAAAGATGGTACTTGGAAGAGTGAGAAAAAAAAAAGGAGATTTTTATTCATACTTGTCATCATTTTCTTACATTTCTTTTTCTTTTCCCTTATTCTCTTGTAAAATCATTATTCCCTAAATTAGGGGGAGAACAGAAATAGTATAAGAAAGATCTTGATTGGACAACATCATTAAATTATCTTGATCTGCGCACAAGCGTATGTGAACTTGAAGTTCAAAAGATAATTCATTTGCAAAGTATTGCAAATAAAATCCTAAACGCTTTTGCTGACTCCAGAAGAGTTACAAAATCACATATTTCAGCTATAAATGCTCCTATTCGAATTGAAGTTCCAATAGAACAAACAATTATACTTATAGCTGTTGAGTTAAAAGCACGCCAGAAGCGTGGCCGACCTTTTAGTTCTAAAGATAAAAATCCTCGAAAGAAAAGAGGATTAAATGATCCAGATGATCATATTGAAGAAAAGAATGATAAAGACCAAGAGAAAACTGATGACAAAGAACCAGAAGTTGAAAGTAATACTGAAATTTCTATCAATTATACCACTTCCGGTAGAAGTTGGAATCGGATAGAAACTGTTATTGATAACATATTTGCATACAATATATCTCTTGATGTTACATAGGATAATGATAATCCTGAACCAATATCGGTTGATGAATGTCGGCATAGAAAAGATTACTACAATGGAAAGATGCGATTCAATCGGAGTTAAATGCACAGACAAAACGTGAAGTCTTCGGACCTGCAGTCCGAGCACTGGAAGGTATAAAACCTGTTGGCTACAAATGGATATTTGTGCGAAAGCGCAATGAAAATAATAAAATCGTACGCTATAAAGAACGATTAGTAGCCCAAGGTTTTTTTACAAAGACCAAGTATTGATTATAATGAAACTTATTCTCCTGTTGTTGATGTTATTACACTCTGATATCTTATCAGTTTGGCAGTACATGAAAAGATAGATATGCGCCTATAAGATGTTGTCACTGCTTACTTGTATGAAAATTTAGAAAATGATGTTTACGTGAAAATCTCCGAAGGATTGCATATGCCTGAAGCATATAAACATTATCCTCGTGAAAATTACTCCATCAAGTTGCAGAAATCATTATATGGCCTGAAGCAATCTGAGCGCATGTGGTTCAATCGTCTTCGTGAATATTTATTGAAAGCGGGATTTAAAAATGACCAGGTATGTCCATGTGTTTTTATTAAGAAATTTGGTTCTAAATTTGTGATATTAGTTATATATGTTAATGATATTAATCTTATTGGAACTCCTGAAGAGCTCCAAGAAACAATTAATTTTTTAAAAAGAGAATTTGAAATTAAGGATTTTGGTAAAACCAAAATTTGCCTTGGTTTACAAATTGAACATTTGGAATGTGGAATATTTATTCATCAATCAACATATACAACAAAAGTTCTAAAAAGATTTTACATGGACAAAGTACATCCATTGAGTATTCCAATAATCATCCGGTCATTAGATGTGAATAAAGATCCTTTCTGACATCAAGAAGATGATGAATAACTCCTTGGTTCTGAAGTACCATATCTCAGTGCAATTGGTGCATTGATGTATCTTGCTAATAATACACGACCTGATGTTGCTTTTGCTGTCAATTTATTAGCAAGATTTAGTTCTTCACCAACACGACGACATTGGAATGGAATTAAACAAGTCATTCGATATCTCCAAGATGTTGGCTATTTATTTGATTCACATAAAGCACGTTCTCAAACGGGCTATCTATTTACATGTGAAAATACTGCTATATCATGACATTCTACAAAACAATTTATAGCAACTACTTCTTCAAATCATGCTGAAATTATAGTTATTCATGAAATAAGTCGTGAATGTGTTTGATTATCATCTATATCCGAGAAAGTGATCAGAGATATTCCAACTCCTTTTTATGAAGACAATGCAGTTTGCATAGCTCAATTACGAAGAGGATCTATTAAAGGAGATCGGACAAAACATATTTCACCAAAATTCTTCTTTACTCATGAGCTCTAGAAGAAAGGTGAAATTGATGTGCTACAAATTCGGTCATGTGACAACCTCGCAGATATTTTTACAAAGACTTTACCGACTTCAACATTTGAGAAGTTGAGATATAAAATCGGTATGCGTCGATTAAAAGATTTAAAGGAATCATCTTATCAGAGGGAGTAATAAACAAACATATAGAATAGTGTACTCTTTTTCCTTCACTAGATTTTTTTTCCACTGGGTTTTTATCTAGTAAGGTTTTAACGAGGCATATTTTTTATGTAATGGATGGACATCCAATGGGGAGTATAATGAATATATTGAGAATGATTAGAGAATTAGTGGAAGCTCCACTAATTATGAGTTTTTATGGATGTCCATCATTTAGTTGAGACACCACTAATTCATATTAGTGGAAAATTATGTATTTCACTAACTAAGAGCTCTATAAATAGAGCTATTCTCTAAACTTGAGATATACTATAATTTTGTGAAAGAATTGTGAGAAAATTGTGAGAGAAAAGAAAGACAGAAGTTTGAAGAAATTCTTGTGCAAAGAATAGTTAGAGTTTTCTTAGTGTGTAGTGTATAAATTTTATTCTAACACTACCCAATTTTATAACAGGCAAATGTTTTTCGGAAAAATCATTTTGGAGGATTTAGTTTGGTGTGGGGACTGCTGATGTCCCCTCACACCAAAAAAACACGACAAAAAAAAAAAAAAAGGTTTGGGCTACCTACATGGGCCAGCCTAGTGGCCCATGACAGTGGGCCATTTGCAAGATTTAGTTTTATGGGGAAAAAAAAATAAGTATTTTTTTCTTATTTCTTTTACATAGTTTGGGCTAGACTCTTATTTTAAAGCTGGACTATACTATCATTTTTTTTTTAATTGAGCAACACTAATATTTATTTTAAAATTGGATTATACTTATATTGCATTTTAAAAAATTAGATTATACTTATATTTATTTTGAAATTAGGTTATACTTATGTTTTCTTTTAAAGTTAGATTAAACTCTTATTTTATCTTAAGACTGGATCAGGCTTTTATTTTATTTTAAATTAGACCAATACTCTTATTTCATCATGTATGGAAGTTTGATCAGTTGTGGCGGAGAGACATCTTTAATACACCAAAAGTGGTTTAGAATTTATAGAATTTGTAGTAGAGGGAGTAAATAAAGATAGCACAGAAATGAAGGAGAAACATGATCATGGTGAGAGAGGAAACAATATTGACTTACAAAAAAAAAAAAAAAATCACATTCTTACAAATTCGAATACAACGCAGATTGGAAACATAATAAAGAAAATCTTTTTGATGCACAGAATATCCTAGAAAAATGTATTTAACTGATTCAATTATAAGTTTTGTGCGCACATATGCAGGGAAATGAACACACAACCAAAGGTACGAAAGTGAGAACAAATGGGAGCATGACCAAATAATAGATGGAAATGGGAGACATTGTTCAATGATGAAGAAGGTAGTCTGTTTCTTAGGTGAACAATATTGAAGAGAGTTTTACATCAAAACTTGGTTAGCATTGATGATTCTAATAAAAAAGTGTGGAGTGTTGGGATGGGAAACAGAAGCAACACACAAATATATAGAAAAGTGGAAAGAAAATAAATAAATAAAATACAACAAAAAATTTAACGTGGTTCGGTCTCTCAATTAGACCTATATCCACGACCTCGAAGGGAAACACTCCACTATGTAATTTTTGAACGGACAAAATTACAAACCCTCACAAAATAACTCAAGGTCAAAAAATCTCCTAATTTATTAGGCTCAATGAGTTGGTGTACTCTCCCCAAAACAACACTAACTTATTTATAGGGAAAGTCTTCCTTACTCTTCTTTAAATTATCCCATGTGGGATTGAGAAAAACCCAACAAATCCTCCATTTTCTCAATTTTCCAAATTACAATAGAATCTGAAAACCTAACTTTATTCCCAGTCTTTGCAGTCTTCTTCTCTGTTGCTTCTTCCGTTTTACTTCCTTCAAGTCGCTTCTTCAAGGAATGACCATCAAGATGGTAGATATTTTTGCTCTTCTTTCTCCCTTGCATAACCAGACAGTTCCCTTTGTATATTTTGCAAGACTTCCCAACTCCAACATATTTGTATAATTTTGATGCCATCACACCTAATGAAATAATGTTGACACTAGAACCAGAAACATACTTTACATCAGGAAGTATTTTGACTTCATCATTGTGGAACTTAAGGCGGACTCATCCAACGCCTTCAACCTTCATCTTAGAGTTGTTTCCTACGTTGATGTGGCCAAAATTCCCCAATTGCAAATCATCGAACATGTCTTGGTCCTTGTAAATATGCAAGTCTGATACAGAATCCATTATCCAATTTGAATGCTTCTCATCAATAGTATTATTCGAACATCTCATCAATAATAGATCATCGTCCATGACCATATTTGTAAAGGAATCACTTACTTTTGCCTTACCCCTCATTTGTTCTCTTAGAGCTTTTAAATCCTCATTCATTTTTGGGAAACGACTTTGGATGTGACCAATCTCCCCACAGTAATAGCACTCAAGATCGCTATTATCACTATGGTGGGATTTTCCTCTTCCTTGATCACCTCTTCTTTTGCTTCGACTCCTCACTCTTCTCAAACTCTCTATAGCTAATACTCGACTATCTTCACAATGATTTTCTTTTATCATTTGGTGGTTTTCTTTTAACTACTTCGAGACCTCATTCAGTTGCAATGTGCTTTTTCCTGCTAGCAGTGACTGCACCAATGGCGTGTAAGATTTGGGCAGAGAAGCCAACAAGAGCAATGCTTGTTCCTCATCTTCAATCTTCTCTCCTGAATTTTCAAGTCGAGATACTAACTCATTAAATTTATTTATATGGTCAAGAATGTTACCTCATTCTTCTATCTTAAGCGAATAAAGATCCATCTTCATCATCAAGTGGTTAGTCAGTGTCTTCGATGCATGATTTTTATCTAAAGTCTCCCACATCTTCTTAGGTGATGTCTCCTTTAATACTGTAACTTTAATATATGGAGCCAATGCTGACCGAATAGTACTGACCGCCCTTTTCTGAATAATACTCCAATCTGAATCCTTCATCCCTTCTGGTTTCTCATCTTCTAATGCAGAATCAAGACCTTGCTGCACTAAGTAGTCTTGAGTTGTGCATTGCCACAGAGTGAAGTCAATCTTTCCATCAAATAATGGAGGTAAAATCCCATTCTTCATATATGTGATATTTAAAGAATCCATAATAAAGTATCTTACCTCCACGTGATACAAAAAATTACCTCTTACTCAGTATTGCTGATGAAGCACCTTCTGCTCCTTTTCTCTCCTCCCTAAACCCGAACCTTGCTCTTCTCCGGAACCAGTCTTTGAAAACCCGAACCTTGCTCTTCTCCCAAGCCGGAACCTTTGCTCTTCTCCCAAACCGGAACCAGGCTCTGATACCACTTGTTGGGATGGGTAACGGAAACAACACACAAATATATAGAAAAGAGGAAAGAAAATAAATAAATAAAACACAACAAAGAATTTAACGTGATTCAGTCTCTCAATTAGATCTACATCCACGACCTCGAAGGGAAACACACCACTATGTAATTTTTGAATGGACAAAATTACAAACCCTCACAAAATAACTCAAGGCTAAAAAATCTCCTAATTTATTAGGCTCAATGAGTTGGTGTACTCTCCCCAAAACAACACTAACTTATTTATAGGGAAAGTCTTCCTTACTCTTCTTTAAATTATCCCATGTGGGATTGAGAAAAACCCAACATGGAGAATATCAAGCAGGTGATGGTTTTTTTCTTTCTGCCACCCCATTGTTGTGGGATTGAGGGACAAGACTTTTGAGAAATTATGACATAGGCTTGTATGAATTCTTAAAACGAATGAGATATATATTCATCCCTATTATCAAATCGAAGGATTTTAATTTTCATAAAAGACTAGGTCTGAACATGAGTATGAAAAAGTTTGAATACAAAAAAAATTTTATCTTTAGAATGAAGAAAATAAACCTAAGTAAAATGACTGTAATCGTCAATAAAAGTAATATAATAAGCAGGAGAGGTAACTGGTGTCATACCCTGCAAATCACTAATTATTAGTTCAAAAGGTTGAACTACACTAGTGCGTAAGTAGGAAAGGACAAAATTTTACTTTACCAAATTTACTAAAAGGACAATCAAATTGGACAGTGATAAAAAAAGGCGACTTCTTATTTCTAAGTAAACCAAAATTTAGCAAATTATGAAGGACAGTAGAGTTTGGATGCCCGAGGCGCTTATGCTATGTTGGGTAATCAACATGTGCAAAATTACATGAGATAAAAGAAAACAAAAGACATGAGGACAAAAGAAATTAGAAAGGAAAAACACATCATACTTTAGAACCCCACACAATACAACCAGATTTTAAAAAATTTACTTTATAATTATTGTCAACCAACTGATCGATAAAAATAAGATTAGTTAAGACAAAATTTTCATTTAAAGAGGAACTTGATATTCTATTTATCGTAATAAATTTGTTTGACAAATTTGTTAAAGTAAACCACAATAAAGTATTAATTCATGTTATATGTGGATTACATTTTTTGAGCTAAATATTTTATAAATTTATTTCTAATAGTTTTTCAAGACTCCTTTACATACAAAATTCACTATTAGGTAAGAAAAAGTATTTGAATATATTTAAAAAGAAATTATCTTATGCGTTAATTATGATATTTTAATTTGTATACATAATGTTCAAACTCTAGGTTTACTTAAAAGGCTTGTAAATTGTAAATGTAATATATATATATATATATATATATATATATATATATATATATATATAATATGAATTTGATGCGAAGGTGATAATTACGAATATTTGACTCAGTAGTTGAAGAACAATTAATCTTTGAAGTATTTGAAGTATTCAGAGATAAGAAAAGAAAATCAATTGAGGCAGTTGAATGGTCACTTTCATGTATAGATATATTATAGATTCGTGTTATATTTAGGAAAAATACATTGAGAAGGAAAGGTTTGCACATAAAAAAAGGAACAAAGCTTTATCGTGGTCCTTAAACATCTTGCAACTTGTAGAGTTCATTTTTCAGTTCCTTGCCATGGATCAAAATAGAATTTTGGATATGAAGTATTCTTTTAGACGCAATTTCTCTTTCGTGTTTTCAGGAATCAAAATATTACGCCACCATAGTAATTTAAGATAGTCTCTAGTACTAGGACAGTACGTGCTAGGATAGCCCTTAGCAACACATAAGTGATCATAGTTTATTGAAAACAATATTTTGAAGCAATTTTATTGAGAAGAACTAGTAAAAATGACTGGGAAATCGAGGTTCCAAGACCATAGGTAATGGAACCTTTGGACGAGATGCGACTCCATATTCTTCCTCCAAGTCTATATCCTCTGGCTTCATGCCTTCAGGCAATCTCCATTTGAATCCATGCAGCAAGTTTGACAAAGTTGTCCTCACAAGCTTAAGTCCAAGGCTATAACTGGGGCACCTC
Source organism: Voacanga thouarsii (assembly GCA_026120185.1). NCBI lineage: Eukaryota > Viridiplantae > Streptophyta > Magnoliopsida > Gentianales > Apocynaceae > Voacanga > Voacanga thouarsii. The sequence goes on along the minus strand of JANUWF010002315.1, from coordinate 2,365,245 downwards.
CTTTGGCCTGAGCTAAACCGCAACAGGCAGAAATCCTGTCCCTTCAGGTCAATATCCTTCCCCAAGAACCTCTTCGGGCGAAATTCTTCAGGTGTCTCCCAGAATCTAGGGTTCCTTCCCATACTCCACGTGTTGATGAGGACCGTTGTTCCTTTAGCTATGTCGTAGCCTGCTACATTGCAATCTTCAATGGCATAATGTGGTGCAAGTAATGTAGCCAGGGAGTGTAACCTCACAGTTTCTTTTACAATTGCATCTATGTAAGGCAGTTGTGAAATGTCTTTCTCTTCTACCCATCTGTCTCTTCCGATTACCCGGTCGAGTTCTTCTATTGCTTTTTGGATGAGATGTGGATGTTTCACAAGTTGATACTGTAGACAAAGAGTTTTGGATAAAATATATTTTTAAGATTAAAAGAAAATTATGTATTTTAGTCTTGATTAATTAAAATTAATTCATGAATAAATATAATTATTCTTGAATTAATTAATGTAATTGGGCTATCATTAAAAGCCCATTAAATCTAATGAATTATAAAATTGGACAATTAAAATTAGGTTATTGTTAATAGTTCATTTTACATTAAATCCAATATATTATGGATTAAATGGAATTGGACTAGGCCCTAAAGTTAAACTTTTGAAAATCTCATAACCCAAATATAATGTGGATTAAATGAGATTGAGCTAAAATATAAATTAAGCCCAGGTCATCTTAAACCCAAGTCCATTAGGATTTGTTGGGAGACTCTTTCAAAATCCCACATCGACTATTTATGCTAAAGTCAATGGATTTTTAACTTATAAATAGGGTCTTCCCTCAATAGTTCAAGGCACCCCAAGATCCTCAAGCTCAAGCTTCAACAAACAAGAGGCATCGCAAATTCAAGTATTCAAGCTTCATCAAATTCAAGGTTCAGAAGTTTCATCAAATTCAAGGTTCAGAATCGTCATCAAATTCAAGGTTCAGAATCTTCTTCAAATTTCAAGGCGTTCATCTTGCTCTACATCAAACAAGTCTCGAAGGCTTGACAATCAAGTGTTCATCATCAAATCCCATTCGATTCGAGATCAAGCTCTTCAGCCCTCGAATCGACGTTTTTCAAAAAGAGAAGAATTGGAGGACTTATCCTGCAATGTAGGACTTCTTCGGAGATTTGTAATTGTTGGATTGTATGCCCTCTTAGACTAGGTTTCTGATGTAAAATCGAATATTTTAACGAAAGAATTTATTTTCAGAAATTGTTTGTGAATTTACTTTTTGTTTGTGCACGTTTTTCGTTTGGAATAGACCCATTGTGTTTAAGTAAGTGATCAATGTGAATGGTGGTCTTTCACTGTAAGGTATGGATCACGGGTTATTTAACACATAAACATTTGTTCTTAACCTATTGATGAGACTGTGAACCTCATCATGTTTAGGTTATTATGTTATGAATTCCAAATGGGGAATGGCTTACCTTTAGCCAGTGGGTTGTCCACTCACTTCATGACATAAGCGTATTTCGAATACGTAGAATAGGACCTGTAGTAGTGGTTTCTCGAAGTACTATATGGTAGAAACCTAGACTACTACCGCTACAGCGTGGACTAGTACTCTACGACTTGAGTGTGAGTTGGTGGTTTGGCGAAGCTGGAAGCATATACTTTGATTTGTTGTAGTTGAGGTTCTATCGTAGGGCCAATATACTTGCATGTTGGGTATGTGTGACTAGTTAGTTAAGACAGACTTATACAAGATAGTTTCTGCACTATATCGCCCCTTGTGGTTGTCCGAATGGTCTAAATTATTTAGGGCCCTGGGAAACATGACTTGGATGTTTGCTTTAGGGTAGCTCCCTTGGAAAGCGGAAACACTCCAGGAAGTCGTGGATCATTGGACTAGAAGCCTAAGGATGGTAGATGTCATTTAGAGGGGTGTTAGTACATTTCTTCCTCTCTAAATGTACGGCGATGTGTAGAAGGGTATTTTAGTCATTTCACCTGTAGGTCGGAGACTTTGCTAACGCAGCATTGTCCTTGGGGTCAATATTTCCTTATGGTGATATTAGGAAATATTTAAAATGCAAAATACAGCTATTTTTATGGCAAGGGTATTTTGGTCATTTTAGTAGCCAAGGCGGTGCGTCTTTTGGTCCCCAGTATAGACCGTGAGTCCTAATTAAATATGGGCTAAAGAATTGATCTTAAATTAAATGGAATTTATTTTATTTAAGTAGTATGATTTAATTATTGGGCTAGAATAAAATAAAGGTCCATGGAGAGAGAGAATTAATTAAATTAGTTTGGTGGGTTAATTAATTATTCAGGGCTTTGGCCCAGTTTGAATAATTAAAGATTAACCTGGGACTAAACTAATATAGGCTTAATTAATTGGACTAGTTTATTTGGGCTGAAAAAATTAATTATTTATTAATTGGGCCAATTATTTGGTTTTAGTTAGAATAATTAATTAAGCCCAAAAGGTTAAACTAAGAGTCCAATGGCCCAATCCAGTTTAACCTAGGGTTTTATTTAGGTTAAACAGGAAAGAAAAAAAAAGTACGGGGTTTTTCCCCAATGCTTCCTCTCTGTGAAAAATACCAGACGTTTTTCCCTCTCCCTCTCCAGAAAATATTCTTTAGCCCCTAAGTTGTTCACCAAACGAGATTAGGCAGGCCATATACTGGAAGATCGAAAGCTAGGCGTTCATCTATATGCAAAGACGAAGTAGAAGGCTTGCAGGGATTGCAGAGGCTTCTACGAGCGTGCCTACCCCAGTTCTGTATATTCCAGTTCAGCCGAGTGTGAGATCAATAAGAAGAGGTAAATGAAAATATTTTTTTCCCCCCTTTTTCTTCTTCATGCAGGTGTGCTGCGTTTTTGTTGTTCACGTGGCTGGTTTTTTGGCTATGTTTGGCTTGCAATTTTATCTTCAATTGGTATCAGAGCATGAAGATATTTGCACATATAGGAAGCCTGTATGCTAGTTAATAAAATCGGATAGTTAGGTGTGATTAACTGTGATCCTTCGCTGGTTTTTTGGTATGGATAGATGGCTTGTTAAACCTCTCGGATGGAGGTATAGGTGAGATGTAATTCACCGTTTTTCCGAGAATAAATCGTGTAAACCCAATTTTAAAGGGTATAGGCGGTTGTTAGTTTTTGGTTTTATTGATTTTGGTTGAAATCAGAGGGCAAAAGCAAGCAAATCCATCGCAGGAAAAAAAAAAACCAGAAGAAAACGCTGAAGAAGAAATCGTCTGGAATTTTTGAAGCAGACGGCACTGTTCATCGGCTCGGCTCGACGAGCCGAGCCGCCGACAGCACTCCTTGCACCAGGGACAATCAAGGCGGCTTGACTCGGCTTGGAGGGATCCGGCTCGGCTGCTATCGGGTGAAATTGAATTTGCAATTCAATTTGCGAAATCCGGAGTCTTCTCGCGGGTCAGCACCGGGGCGGGTCGCGGGCTTGGATGGTCCATGATGCGGTTGTTCCGGTGCGACGGGTGTTGTGGACCGATGACCAGAATTGTTTTGTTCCTGTGCGGCAGGTGCAGTGAACCAATGGGAAATTTTTTTTCCCTTGTAATTTTCTTGCATTTTCTTTTTTGTTTTGGGGTCCATACCAGGCGAAGTTAATATTTTTGCAATAGTTAATATTCTTGGAATATATTTGCATGAAAAATATTAGTAAAGGATTTTAGGATTAAACAAGATCATTAATTAATTAATTAATTAATGTGTTTAATTCCATTATTTGGGCACTTACATTTAAAAAATAGAAAAGCATGAAAACGTTTATTGTTTTCTAGCATGCTATTTTTTTATGTACCTATGTGTGATTTTTCTCAAAGACCAAAGTCTTTGGGAACTTTTTGTTTTGGCAAGAAAAAATATTTTTCTATAAAAACTAAATGGTTATTTTAATTGGTACAAAAATTAATCCTTGAATATTTTCTCAAAGGATTTAATCCTTGACATAGAAAATATATTGGATTTAGATATTTTTGTAAATTAAAATGGAGAGCCATTTTGTTTTGTTTTGGACTAGAAAAATGATTTTGTCAAATAAGCTTAAGACCAAAGTCTCTAGAAAGTTTTAATTGGAAATTTTTGAAATCATTAAGTTTTAACTTAAATAAAATTAGTCCATGGAGGAAATCTCTCAAAGGATATAAGCCTTGACATAGAGATTTTATTGGACTTAGATATTTTATTTTTGAGTTAAGAAAAACTTAATGGAAATTTCAAAAGGATATTTTTTAGAGAAAACTTTATTTTAAAAAACTAAGTGGGATAGGGGTTTCAACGGCCCCACGGCTTCCATCACGGTCCTTATTAGAGATCGTGGATCCCCTCGCGTCACCCTGGGAGTGAACCCGTATAGGATGGGGATACCACAAGGATCTAGATCTAATAGAAGGATGTAATTAATAACCCGAGGCACGTACTATGATCGGCCAGCCCACGTTGGAGGTTATAGTGCGAGGTATGTCCATAGGAAATGAGAGGAACCGGCCATCCCACGATGGAGTTATCCTCTAGATCATTACCTAGAAGGGAAATTAATTTGTGGTAGTTAATATACTTAGCTTAGGAAACTGTTAATCTTCCCAAGAAGCTATGTCAGTTTTTCCTAAGAGCCAAATTATTTTCAGTGCACAAATTTTATTTTGTTTTCACAAACTAAATTCTTTCTTTTATTTTCGATTTTCAGAAATGGTGGGAGGTTCTTTTAGTCCATTGGCCGTTATTCTAAGGGAGAATAAGTTAACGGGTCCAAACTATGTGGACTGGAAAAGGAACCTGGACATAATACTCACAGCGGAGGAGTATAAGTATGTCCTTTACGAAACCTGCCCTGTTATCGGGGAAGGTTCCACCGTTGAAGAGCGAGAGGCTGAAAAGACGTGGAAGAAAGCTGACGAAATGGCACGTTGCTATATATTAGCTTCCATGTCTAATGTGCTCTAGTCAAAATACGAGCACATGGCTTCTGCATATGACATAAGTCAATCATTGGCAACTATGTTCGCAGACAAGAGCCGGCCCGCAAGGCAGGAGGCTCTTCGAACAATTGTAAACACTAAGATAGCTGAGGGAGCATCAGTCCGAGAGCATATGCTCAAGATGATTGCTGCTTTTGAGGAGGCAGAAATCTTAGGGGTTGTCATTGACCCCGAGAGCCAAGTGGATATGATTCTCGAATCTCTATCGGGCTTTTTCACTCAGTTCAAGTTAAACTATAACATGAACAAGTTGAACATGAGTTTAACTAAATTGATGAAGGAGCTCCAGATGGCGGAGAAGGTCATGAAGCCGCAGTCTAAGGCCATGATTGCTAAGGCCTCTTCTTCAAGAACTGGGCCTAAGCCCAGAAAGTTCAAGAGGAAGAAGGGGAATGCAGCAGCCCAGCCCAAGAACCAGCCCAAGGACAAACCAAAGGGCAAGTGCTTCAAGTGTGGAAAGAAGGGACACTGGAAAAAAGAGTGTCCAGATCTTCAGGCCAAGAAAAACCCCATAGGTAATGTTTACTATCTAGAGTCCATATCAATGGTAGGATCAACTTCCACTTGGATTGTTGATTCAGGAGCCACTGATCATATCTGTAACTCCTTGCAGGGGTTTAGGAAGATAAGAAGACTTAGGAAGGGCGAACATGGGCTTCGAGTGGGTAATGGAGCACAAGTCTGGGCCGTTGCAGTGGGAGAGCTGGATCTTATTTTTTATTGTAATAGGATAGTGGTTTTAAAAGACATTTTATATGTACCTGGTTTTCGTCAGAATTTGATTTCAGTTGCAAAACTTATTAATCAAGGATATTCTGTATCTTTCCATTCTGGTATTTCTATCAGTAGAGATGGAGAAATTTTATGTACGGGCACATGTATGGAAATCTGTTCTTTTTAAACCCTATTAACAAACAATCAAATAACGCTCAGTCTGAACCTTTAACTAAGAAGAGAAAGACCAATATCAATGATTCATACCATTGACATCTAAGGTTGGGTCATATTAACTCAACCAGGATTCAGAGGCTAATCCATGATGGGCCTTTGGGCTCATTGAGATTGGAAAGTTGGCCTCAGTGTGAATCCTGCCTAATGGGAAAAATGACCAAGTGGTTTTTTACACCAAAGGCGGATAGAGCCAAGGAGGTATTGAGTCTTGTTCACACTGATGTGTGCGGTCCATTGTCTACACCAGCTAGGGGAGGTTTTGAGTATTTCATCACGTTCACGGATGATTGTACGAGGTATGGTTACATTTACCTGATGAGACGCAAGTCTGACTCTTTTGACAAGTTCAAAGAGTTTAGGGCTGAAGTGGAGCGTCGGACAGGTAAATTAATCAAAACCTTACGATCGGATCGTGGTGGAGAGTACCTCCTAGGTGAATTCAAGGACTACATGGTACATGGGATAGTATCCCAGCTCTCTGAGCCGGGAACCCCCCAGCAGAACGGAGTAGCTGAGAGAAGGAACAGGACGTTGATGGAAATGGTCCGAAGCATGATGTCTCATGCTACTCTTCCAGTGTCCTTTTGGGGATATGCCCTGGAAACAACGGCATATATTCTGAACTTGGTGTCTTCCAAGTCAGTACCTAGGACTCCCTATGAGATGTGGACTGGGCATAAGCCAAGTCTGAATCATCTTAGGATTTGGGGTTGTCTAGCTTATGTACTGATCAAGGGAGACAAGTTGGAACCAAGATCAGAATTATGCTATTTTGTTGGGTATCCAAAAGGGACAAAAGGAGGCTACTTTTATCATCCTAAGGAGCAGAAGGTACTAGTCAGTACCAATGCCAGATACTTGGAAGATGATCAAAGTACTTCCACTAAAGGTTCAATGAGGTTGGAACTTCAGGAGAAGTTATCTACGGAATCAACTTCTTCTGACCCAATTTTGGAACAAGAAGAGGCACAGCCTCAAGAGCTTGTGCAAATGGAGCCTCGTCGTAGTGGGAGAGTGTCTAGGGTTCCGGATAGATGGACTGGAGAAGCCTTTGAGTTGGTCTCCGACCATCAGGAACAAGACCCCGCTAGATACGAGGAGGCTATTGCTGATGCCGATGCAAATCTGTGGCATGAAGCAATGAAAGCCGAGATTGAGTCTATGTACCTCAATCAGGTTTGGGATCTTGTAGCTTCACCTGAAGGGATAAAACCCATTGGGTGCAAATGGGTATACAAGAGAAAGAGAGGAGTGGATGGGAAGGTGGAAACCTTCAAAGCTAGGCTTGTGGCGAAAGGATATACTCAGAAAGAGGGTATCGACTATGAGGAAACTTTTTCCTCGGTAGCCATGCTTAAATACATCCGTATCCTCCTTGCCATCGCATGTCACTATGACTACGAGATATGTCAAATGGATGTCAAGACGGCATTCTTGAATGGCCATCTTAGCGAAGACATCTATATGTCCCAACCGGAAGGCTTCATTGCTGAAGGCCAGGAACACATGGTTTGCAAGCTTAAGAAGTCCATTTATGGACTTAAGCAGGCATCAAGAGCATGGATCATTCGTTTTGATGAGACTGTAAAGTCTTATGGTTTTATTCAAAACGAAGATGAACCATGCGTGTACAGGAAACTTGAAGGCATTAATGTAGTTTTTCTTGTCCTGTATTTGAATGACATTCTACTTATTGGAAATGATATAGGGACATTGTCATCTACAAAGGTTTGGCTGTCTAGTCAATTAAGTATGAAGGACTTGGGAGAAGCCAGCTACATTCTCGGGATTAGGCTTCTTAGAAGTAGGAAGCAGAGAATGTTAGAATTATCCCAAGCGACATACATTGACAAGATGCTGGCCAAGTACAGCATAGACTCATGTAAGTGAGCTCTAATCCCTTGCAGACATGGGTTGTCATTTTCTTCAAAGGACTGTCCTAAGTCTCAAGAAGAAAAGGACAGAATGAGTAGGATTCCCTACGCTTCGGCTGTGGGAAGTCTCATGTACGCCATGCTATGTACTAGGCCAGGTATTGCTTTGCCGTGGGCTTAGTTAGCAGATATCAGTCAAACCCAGGGGAGGTTCATTGGCAAGCTGAAAAGCATATTCTCAAGTACCTCAAGGGAACGAGAGATTATATGTTGGTTTACAGGGCTGATGATTTGGTTCCTACAGGATACATAGACTCAGACTTCCAGGCAGATAAGGATGAGAGAAAATCCACTAGTGGATATGTCTTCACCTTGTCTAGAGGAGCAATTTCATGGAGGAGTATTAAGCAGTCTTGCATTACTGACTCAACAATGGAAGCTGAGTATGTGGCAGCTTCGGAAGCGTCTAAGGAAGCAGTTTGGCTCCAAAAGTTCCTTTCAGAACTTGGAGTCGTACCACATATGGACAGGTCGATTGTGATGTATTGCGACAACACTGGAGCAGTATCGCAATCTAAAGAACCTTGGAACCATAAGAAGGGGAAACACATCGAGAGGAAGTACCACCTGATCCGGGATTTCATCCAGAGACGGGAAGTCATGGTGGAGCATATTGCCTCAGAAAACAATCTAGCAGATCCATTCACCAAGCCTTTGGCTGAAAGAGTCTTCAAGAGACACTTAGACGCCATAGGGGTGGGCACCTATGGACTTACCTAGTCTTAGAGTGCAAGTGGGAGATTGTTGGATAGTATGCCCTCTTAGACTAGGTTTCTGATGTAAAATCGAATATTTTAATGAAAGAATTTATTTTCAGAAATTGTTTGTGAATTTACTTTTTGTTTGTGCACGTTTTTTGTTTGGAATAGACCCATTGTGTTTAAATAAGTGATCCATGTGAATGGTGGTCTTTCACAGTAAGGTATGGATCACGGGTTATTTAACACATAAACATTTTTTCTTAACCTATTGATGAGATTGGGAACCTCATCATGTTTAGGTTATTATGTTATGAATTCCAAATGGGGAATGGCTTACCTTTAGCCAGTGGGTTGTCCACTCACTTCATGACATAAGCGTATTTCGAATACGTAGAATATGACCTGTAGTAGTGGTTTCTCGAAGTACTATATGGTAGAAACCTAGACTACTACCGCTACAGCGTGGACTAGTACTCTACGACTTGAGTGTGAGTTGGTGGTTTGGCGAAGCTGGAAGCATATACTTTGATTTGCTGTAGTTGAGGTTCTATCGTAGGGCCAATATACTTGCATGTTGGGTATGTGTGACTAGTTAGTTAAGACAGACTTATACAAGATAGTTTCTGCACTATATCGCCCCTTGTGGTTGTCCGAATGGTCTAAATTATTTAAGGCCCTGGGAAACATGACTTGGATGTTTACTTTAGGGTAGCTCCCTTGGAAAGCGGAAACACTCCAGGAAGTCGTGGATCATTGGACTAGAAGCCTAAGGATGGTAGATGTCATTTAGAGTGGTGTTAGTACATTTCTTCCTCTCTAAATGTACGGCGATGTGTAGAAGGGTATTTTAGTCATTTCACCTGTAGGTCGAAGACTTTGCTAACGCAGCATTGTCCTTGGGGTCAATATTTCCTTATGGTGATATTAGGAAATATTTAAAATGCAAAATACAGCTATTTTTATGGCAAGGGTATTTTGGTCATTTTAGTAGCCAAGGCGGTGCGTCTTTTGGTCCCCAGTATAGACCGTGAGTCCTAATTAAATATGGGCTAAAGAATTGATCTTAAATTAAATGGAATTTATTTTATTTAAGTAGTATGATTTAATTATTGGGCTAGAATAAAATAAAGGTCCATGGAGAGAGAGAATTAATTAAATTAGTTTGGTGGGTTAATTAATTATTCAGGGCTTTGGCCCAGTTTGAATAATTAAAGATTAACCTGGGACTAAACTAATATAGGCTTAATTAATTGGACTAATTTATTTGGGCTGGAAAAATTAATTATTTATTAATTGAGCCAATTATTTGGTTTTAGTTAGAATAATTAATTAAGCCCAAAAAGTTAAACTAAGAGTCCAATGGCCCAATCCAGTTTAACCTAGGGTTTTATTTAGGTTAAACAGGAGAGAAAAAAAAAGTACGGGGTTTTTCCCCAGTGCTTCCTCTCTATGAAAAATACCAGACGTTTTTCCCTTTCCCTCTCCAGAAAATATTCTTTAGCCCCTAAGTTGTTCACCAAACGAGATTAGGCAGGCCATATACTGGAAGATCGAAAGCTAGGCGTTCATCTACATGCAAAGACGAAGTAGAAGGCTTGCAGGGATTGCACCAGAGGCTTCTACGAGCGTGCCTACCCCAGTTCCGTATATTCCAGTTTAGCCGAGTGTGAGATCAACAAGAAGAGGTAAATGAAAATATTTTTTCCCCCTTTTTTCTTCTTCACGCAGGTGTGCTGCGTTTTTGTTGTTCACGTGGCTGGTTTTTTGGCTATGTTTGGCTTGCAATTTTATCTTCAGTAACCACTTCTCATATTTACTAAATATTTTGTAAATTTCGATATTTTTTTGTCTTATTTGCAGACTTGAAATTTGTCGTCTACAAATTTCTGGCACGCCTAGTGGGACAATTTCTGCCTCCCATCTATTCTCTTCAAATCAATCCCAAGTTCAAGTACAAGTACAAATCAACTCAATGGCTCCAAAGAACAGCAAAACTGCATCTGCTCGTTCAAAGGTTGCTGATATCATGGAGACTGCTGCAACTGTTGGCAAGGCTCCACAAGCTTCAAGCCAAGGCATGCTGACAAGAAGTAAGACTCGAGCTCTTTCACAAAGCGAGGTTCAAAACTTCAGCATTGTTTCATCGCCTGCAACTGCAAAGTTGAAGCAAGATGCTGCTTCTACAATGCACAAGATATCACCTTCATTGGAGAAGACCAATATCTCCAAACAAGCTGACCAAAGTTCAAGTACTGGCTCTGCGCCTCAATCCCCTCATGGGGACTTCAAATCCAAAGCTTCATCAAATGAAGATTCCACTGCTTCTTCTGTGGCACTGGTTATGATGACGGGCACACAAAATCTAGAAGAGCAACTCGCGCACCTCACGAAGTTGGTGGAGGGACTTGCCAAACGCTTCCAAGAGCAAGATCTTACCATCTCGCATCTCATCAATCACTTTGAGAAGACTGGCGAAACAAGTCAAGCTCCTCTAAAGAGATTTGAAGTGCAAGAGGAAGTGGAAACTTCTAAGAAATCACAAGATATTCAAATGTCCTCCGAAGGTATGATTCCTGTGGACTAGCTCAAAGACTTCATCATGGGCACGATTAAGGACAAGTATGAAGGAGGTAGCAAATCTACCTTCACATATGCAAAGCCTTATTCGCAAAGAATTGATGATATGAGAATGCCAGCCGGATATCAGCCACCAAAGTTCCAACAATTTGATGGCAAAGGAAATCTCAAACAGCACGTGGCTCACTTTATCGAGACGTGCGTGAAGCAGTTTGTACGATCCCTCAAAGGAAATGCATTTAACAGGTACACTGATCTGGCACCTGGTTCCATCAACAGTTGGGAGCAACTTGAACAAGAGTTCCTTAACAAATTCTACATCATTCGTAGAATCATCAGTATGGCAGAACTCACAAACTCTCGCCAATGGAAAGACGAGCCAGTGGTGGACTATATCAACATATGGAGGAATTTGAACCTCAATTGTAGAGATCGTTTAAGTGAATCATCTGCAATTGAGATGTGCATTCAAGGCATGCACTGGGGACTCCAGTATATCCTTAAAGGGATCATGCCAAAGACTTTTAAAGAATTGGCGACCCGTGCTCATGATATGGAATTGAGCATCGTCGCACATGGGGGTAAGGCACCTGTCCAAGACCCCAACAAAGGCAAAGAAAAATAAGATTTTAGAAAAGGGAGCAAAGCTTTTTCTAAAACTGAAGTAAAGGAGTCCATGGCCACAGTCGCGGCTCCAATAAAAATTTCTTCAAAGGTAACACAAAAGGTGACTAAGAAGATGGATCCTCCGCAGGAAAGGAAAAAGGTAACCTTAGAAGAAAGGCAGTCTAAGGAATATCCTTTTCTTGACTTTGATGTTTCCTCAATGTTCGATGAATTATTAGCTGCTAAAACTATAGAGTTGCCAGAGGCAAAGTGCCCGAATGAAGTTGGACAAATAAATGATCCCAACTACTGCAAGTACCATCGATTGATTGGTCATCTAATCGAGAAATGCTTTGTATTTAAGGACAAGATCATGCAGTTGGTCCGTGAAGGACATGTAGTCCTTGAAGAAGACAAAACATCTGCGAATTTGACAACTGTTGTCATCCCTCCTGCTGAACTCGTTATTTTGGAGGTTAAATTTGGAAGTTTTGATCTTGTCAAGGTTGAAGTTGACAGACATGTCCTTCCTATCAAAGCACATCACCAAGAAGTTGAAGAACCTTCTGTCCATGGCGAAGATGAAGGCTGGACGCTTGTGACAAGAAGAAAGAAACGCACCAAAGCCTCAAGAGGTGGAGCTTCACTAGTGAGAAGCAGATTCACAAAGAAAAATGTGAGGAAGGTCAAAAGTAAGAAGACCAAATCTACATCAACAGTAGATGATTTTTTCTGGAAGAAATCTCCAGCACCTCTCACACTAAAAGATTTCATACCAAGGGAACTTGCTGAAAAGTTCAACATTGTTTCGTGCTATGCCATACATGAGGAAAACAAAGAAGACAATGATGAATGTATAAATGAAGGAGACCTGGAGAGAATTGAAGCTTCAGCAGACCTTAGTAGCTATATGGCTGAGATCACATTTACTGACGATGATTTCTGCTTGGCTTAACGCCTCACAACTGACCGTTATTTGTGGCTGACTACGTGCAAGAACCGAGGGTGAATAGGATGCTGCTAGATGGAGGATCGGCAGTAAACATCTTACCTCTATGAACATTAAAAGAGTTGGGCATTTCTATGGATGAGTTGTCCCAAAGTCGCCTTATGATACAAGGCTTCAATCAAGGGGGGCAACGAGCTAATGGTACTCTTCGATTGGATATATTGATTGAAGATATGCTTTCAACTGCTCTTTTCTATATTATTGATGCCAAGACCTCATACATTATTCTGCTAGGAAGACTATGGCTCCATGATAATGGTGTGGTGCCATCAACCTTGCATCAATGTTTCAAATTCCGTCGAAATGGCGTGGTGAAGAAAATAGATACTGATGATAAACCATTCACTGAAGTTGAGGCGCATATTGCTGATGCTAAGTACTATATTAAAAAGGATGATGAATAAACTAAGATCGATTTATTAAGAGGGAAGGAAGATAAAAAAGTTACTTTCTCCAAATATGTTAAAGCTACAGTATGTGCAGAGAGCTCTACCAAGCAACATACATGCAATAAGCCACTAGGAGGGCTCATTTTGCCTTTTACCAAGGTTGATCTTGTCAAGTCATCAAATACTCCTATAAAAGGATTTGTTCGACCGAAGAAAGAAGCAAAAGTAGAGCATGATGAATTACCGACCTCATGTACGGAGGAAGGATTTGACCCAAATGCTTATAAACTCCTAGCAAAGGCTGGACATAATTCGCAAAGTCAACATTTGTTAGGATGCTGATATCAACAAGGAAATGGTTCAAGGCTCGGGATCTATCCAAAGCATGCCAACAGGAAAAGAGTGTGCTGGCCTGGGTTACAAACAAGCATCTCCCATCCGACTCAAGATTAAAAGGGCCAATGTACAGTATATTACTGTAGAAGATGAAGTGATGTCAAAACAACGATCTGTTTTTGGGGGGATAGGAGATACAAATTCACGTCCATCTGTCTTCACTAGATTAGGCCCAAAGAAAAGAAGAAAATATGTTTTCAAGAGGCTTGGGGTCACAGTCACTTCAAAGGCAAGACATTCCAGCAAAGTCTCCTCCAAGGCAAGAACGGTGGTGAATTGCAATGGAATCTTAAAAATAATAACACAAATGACGCCTGATGTACCTTGTGATGAAGAAAGTGTAGCCTCTTGTAATAACATTATCATTTATGATGAAGAGTGTACCGAAGAAGAGGATGCTGAGCATGCTCCAGCAGAACTTGAAGAAGGCGTATTGAAGAACTCAAAGAAGTAAACTTGGGCACTATTGAAGATCCTGGCCCAATTTACATAAATGCACTCTTATCGCCTGAAGAAGAAAAGGCCTATATCGACCTATTGAAGGAATTCAAAGACGTCTTTGCTTGGACATATAAAGAAATGCCGGGCTTAGACATCAAAATTGCTGTGCACCATTTAGCTGTAAAGGATGGGGCAACATTAATTGAAGTAAAGCAAGCCCAACGGCGTTTTCGACCTGAGCTGGTTCTATTAATTGAAGTAGAAGTGAACAAGCTGATCGAAGCTAAATTTATTCGAGAGGTCAAGTATCCAACTTGGGTTGCGAATATTGTCCCGATAAGGAAGAAAAATGGACAAATTCAAATTTGTGTGGATTTTAGGAATCTAAACGATGCATGTCCAAAAGATGATTTTCCACTGCCTATTCCTAAACTGATGGTAGATGCAACCACTGGTCATAAAGTTCTATCTTTCATGGATGGATCCTCTGGGTATAACGAAATCAAAATGGCACCCGAAGATGAGGAGCTTACTGCCTTTCGTACTCCAAAAGGAATCTATTGCTACACAGTGATGCCTTTTGGTCTAAAGAATGCTGGAGCCACATATCAAAGAGTAATGCAAAAGATCTTTGATGACATGCTACACAAGATCGTGAAATGCTATGTGGATGAATTAGTGGTCAAGTCACGTAAACGAGCTGATCATATTCAAGATTTGAGAAAGACTTTCAAGCGACTCCGAAAATATCAATTGAAGATGAATCCTCTTAAATGTGCTTTTGGTGTCACCTCTGGAAAATTCTTAGGTTTCATCGTTCTTCATCGAGGTATCGAAATAGACCAATTAAATATCAATGCAATTATGAGGATGCCCGAGCCGAGAAACATCCATGAATTAAAGAGTTTACAAGGAAAGTTGGCCTACCTTCGAAGGTTCATCTCAAATCTTACCGGACGCTGTCAACCGTTCAGTCGTCTAATGAAGAAGGGTGTACCATTTGAATGGGATGAAGCGTGCCAAAATTCTTTTAAATGCATCAAATCTTACTTGATGAAGCCTCCTGTGCTTGCCGCACCTATCCCGGATAAGCCATTGATTTTGTACATTGCTGCGCAAGAATGCTCAGTGGGGGCATTGTAACACCCCGATACCTAGGCCTGCCAGGGCCAGGGATGTCACCCCATCCAAAGGACAAGGGGTCTTTATAACTATGTCACAAAAATATAATAGCAGAATAAAAATGATACTTTAACTTAAAATTTATTATAACCCAAAAGAAATAATAATAAATCCAAGAATATTCAAAACAAATCCATAATAAGAATTCATCCGCTCTCAACTCTCCCAACATTACACAAAATAAATCCTCAGAAAAATTCTCCTAAAGCAGGTAATATATAGCTACTCATGCCCACAGTAGAATCGACCTGAAATCATGATAAAATGTGGTGAGACAGAAATCTCAGTAAGTCCGTGTGTGCTGGAGTGATGGGAGAAAATAGTTTGTGAATGCAGAGTATAAAATTCTTTATAAAAGATCACTGGCAATCAATAAACATTAGTCAATAACAAGAGTGGTGTTTTGACTTTTCCAACCATAAATAATCAATAAAATCAACCACTCAATGAAATGGTCATGGGTTACCACACATTGGGCCCCACAATCGAATGGTCAGCATGCCACACTTTGTGCATACCGCAGGCCAGAATGCCACACTTTGTGCAGACTGACAAAAGTAGGTGATCGGCCTACTGGGTAAGATACTCCTCCTTCCCTATACCCAAACAACAACCGGGTGTCCATTTCGGCACAATACAGTCACTTGACTGAAAATAAACTACTAGCTCAGACCGGTACGACTCACTGGACTAACATCTTATCCGGGAAGGACTCGCCCCTCAGAGGTGGCCTCCTACTAAGGGACTTACCCTAACCCTTCCAAGACTAGTCCTAGTAGTCCACCCTTATTGAGTACTCAACGACGTTTCCCACTTGGGATAAAATGAACAAAACATGATTCCACGTGAAATTGGAAATTTAGGGATTTCCAAAGTCGTTATCAAAATCAGTTTTAGAAAGTGTTTTGAGTTTGAGCAAATCTGCTCAATAATTCAATTGTTTGAAATAAGGAAGAATTCAACCCTCAATTGCCCTTATATAAATGAGTGTCCATACACTCTACATTTGACTTGCCATAAAGAAAATGTTTCACAGTAGACAGGTTTTATGCAGGAGCTTACCTGATTCTTGCTCACAAATAAAAGGTCTCCAACCGCTAACCTAACCCCACATGGCAAATACAAATCGCAATCAATTTCCAAGCCACAAACCACTTCCTCAATTTTAAATTAACACAACTTACTACTACCATGATCCTAGTGTCCCAAGCTTTAAGGTTAAACAATAAATAAATAGGTTTAAGAGTTGAGCCTAATAATTAATGGTTTGGAAAAATAAATTCTAAGAAGTTGAGAGTTTAAATCTTGTTAAGAAAGATTTAGAGTTTATTTGGTCAAGAGTCCTAGGTAGTGTTATCTAAAATAATGATTTATTAATAATTTAGTTGTTAGAAAATAATTGGTAGTTAAAATTAGTTGAAAATAAATTTAATGAGTCTTGCTTGAACAATAATAAATAAATTCTTAACGGGTTTTGATTAAAAGATAATAATTAAATTTTTAGTAATGATCATTTTACTAATTGTAATTATTTCCATAAAAGGCTTTAATTGGTTTCATCTCATTAAATAATAATATATATATATTATTTTTCTAGAAAAAATTATTATTTATTTGACTAAAATATCCTTTATATATATAATAACCCAAATCTACCCTTCCTAGGGTTTTTCCGAAATTACTAGCAAAAATTATATTATTGAATATTTTATTCATTAAGTAAATTAGCTTAGGGACAACTAGATCATGATCAAGATTCTATGGCCAACCACAATCAATAACATACACAATCCTTCAATTCATCAAATCATCCAAATCTTGCATATAGGCATAGATCTAAATTTATTAAGATATGATCTAACCTCTACTAGTATAAACATGATCATGACTTCAACAATCTAATTATGCATATAAATCCTATTCACCAATGGCAACATAATCTCTAGCATGCTTTATCACTAATACTTCATGCATCAAACCTCAAATCATCACACAATTAATCAAGATAATCCTTCCATGCATAACTCCCATCTCCTTCACAGTCATACGTATACTCATGCTTCAATCTCAATGATACATACTCAAATCCTATCACCATTCACCTACTATCAACATCATCCTAGAGACATGATTCTAGAGTTTAAAAGAAGGATTGAAGGGACTTACTTGATCGATGAATGTTTTGAAGGAGTTTAGAATAGATCTCAACTCCTTGATGCCTAACTTTGACCAAGGGAGATGGCGAAAGCATGTTCATGGGAGAAGAAGCCATCCGACCAAGAGAGGGAAGTTTCGGCCATGAGAGAGAGAGAGAGAGAGAGAGACCATTAGTATGTTTATTCACATAGGTTCTCATTAGAGATCAAGATTGGAGGAGATGAAGTTGTTAGAATAAATTTACCTTGAGGGTGTTTTTGTCCTTCACAGAAATTTCTGGTTTTAATCTGGAGTAGCAAGATGATTTGTGGAGTTTGATGTTAAAAATGGTGTCGATGGACTCACGACAGTGAGTAGGTCAAATTTGGAAGTTTTAGAAAGCATTTGAGATGGTTTGGAGAGGTATTAAGTGTAGGAAAGAGGTAGGTGTTCTTGGTGTAGTGTGTGTGTGTGTGTGTGTGTGTTCTTGAAGGTTGAAAGAATTCGAGGGATTGGATTTTGCAGCTGCCGAATTCTATAGGAATTAGGGTTGCCAAAATTCTGTAGGGTTTAGGAAGTTGTTTCTCTGATTTGGAAGGGAAAAGGAAAGGTTAGTTGTTACAATCCTTGAAGAATATTTTTAGGAAGTAAATTTGGAAACTAAATATCCTAAAATATCTTAATTGTTGGAGAGCTTTGGAAGTCTGCCATGGCCGACTGTTTGAGCAGAATTTCGGTGGGATTAAAGCTAGTTTATAGAAGCTTATGGTGGCCGAAAGTAGGGTGCTTAATGGTGAAGAAGAAGTCTGGTTATTTGGGGAATGCATTATGGAAAGTTGCTAAACAAAGGTGGCTGAAATTTTGGAAATCAATCAAGCATAATTGCAGGGATTTGTTGGAGAGATTTTCGGGCAGCCATTGCCGAATTTTGAGCAGAAGTTTAAAGGGAACAATGGAGCTCTGCTACTAGAGGTTTAAGGAAGATTTATGCATAATAAGGTTGTGTTTCGGCTAGAAAAGGAATAGGAAACAAAGCTGGAAGTTGGACTGCCCAGGATTTCGCTAAGCTGAAATTCCTGGACAGCTTTTTCGGCTACCATTTTCCAGCCATCTTGCAGAGAGTTTGAAGGGGAATTTTAGGGGCTTTCAAGGATGGTTTCCAGCCTTCTTCATGGAGGAAAAACATGGCTAAGGTGCTGCACAAAATCTGGAAGAAAACAGCTTGGTTTTGGACTCTCAAAGTGGCGATTTGTACAGGAATTTTTCCTATTGTTGCTCCAGCTTTGAGCAGTCTGAAAATGGCCAAGAAATTCAGATTGCAAACTGATCCTAAAGACCGTTTTTCTAGCAGCATTTGGGAGGGGATGTTAGCTAAGAAACTCGACATTTTGAAGGCACAACAAGCTGGAAAATTTCAGCTCATCCCAAGAAAGAAGATGAACTAGCTAGAGTGAATTTTAGCAAGCTCACTAGAGGGATTTTTTTTTCCGCATGGAATTTCCCACAACTCTTCCACATTTTCAGACCATAAGAAGTCTTTTACTAAGACATTTTGATCCTATAAGACCACAGCACTTTACTGAATTTTCTGGAAAGAAAATGACTAGAACAACTTGATCAAAGTAATGAGTTGAGAGATAAAGAAAATTCAAAGATCAAGGGAAAATGAATTCCCTTAAGAAATTCGAGTAGGCAAGGGAGTAGAATGAGGTTACCCCTAACATGTCTCTCTTAGGACATCATCCCCACTTTACTCCAAACTCATAAGGCCGAAATTATTCCTCCCCAGGCAAAAAAAAAAAAAAAACAAGCTAAAGCTTCTATGATGGAATTTGAACTCAAGACCTCAAGAATTAATTTTAAGGCTCTAGCCACTAAACCACAACAACTCTTGTTGTTATTTCCACTAGAAAATTAATTCCTATTTAGTCCTCAAGCGATCTTCCTATTTTCACCTCGAGCAAAAATTATCATTTTGCCCTTTACACTCAATACTCACCAACAAGACTTCAAGACAATAAAACTCAAATCTAAAGCACATAAAAAATCATATAGAGACATATTTAATCATGAAATAAAGTATGATATGCATCCCAACCCCCTTACTTAAAGGTCGGTCCTGACTGGGGTTTCACAGGCATTGCTTGCTCAAGAAAATGACAATGGCAAAGAAAATGCACTCTATTTCTTAAGTCGGATGATGACACCAAATGAGTTGAATTATTCACCAATTGAGAAGCTTTGCCTAGCCTTGATATTTGCAATTCAAAAATTGAAGCACTATTTTCAAGCGCATATTGTACGCCTTATTTCCAAGGCTAATCCTATAAAGTATGTCATGACAAAGCCTGTGTTATCTGATCGTTTAGCAAGGTGATACCTTCAACTCCAACAATTTGATATTGTCTTCGTCCAACAGAAAGCTGTCAAAGGACAAGTGCTGGCGAATTTCTTGGCTGATCATCCTATCCCTGCTGAGTGGGAACTAAGTGATGAGTTGGCTGATGAAGATGTTCTTATCATTGAGATTCTCCCACCATGGAGGATATACTTTAACGGTGCGGCACATCATGAAGGTGTTAGAGCTGGTGTAGTATTCATTACCCCTGAAGGAGATGTACTACCGTACTCTTTCACCTTGACTAAAAGATGCTCAAATAATGTGGCTGAATACCAAGCCCTTATACTTGGATTAGAGTTGGCTGTTGATATGAAGCGACTACACCTCGAAGTATATGGGGACTCCCAATTGATTGTTAATCAATTACTTGGTGAGTATGATGTTAAGAAACCTGAGTTGATCCCGTATCATAATTATGTGAGACGACTTATAGGATATTTGGGTGATGTAACGATCGAGCATGTATTAAGAAGCAAAAATAAGCAAGCTGATGCGTTGGCAAAATTGGCTTCTACTTTATATCTACATGATCGAGAAATTCAAATTCCTATATGTCAAACTTGGGTCCTACCGCCTCTTTTTGAAGATGAAGATGATGAAGAATATGAAATCCATTCTGTCTTTGTTTACGAAATTAATGAAGAAGATTGGAGACAACCTTTTGTAGATTATCTTAAAAATGGGAAGCTTCCCGATGATCCACGAAGATGGAGTGATATTCGCCGGCGTGCCACCCGCTTCTTTTTCTATAGGGATACACTCTTTCGATGTTCGTTCGAAAGTGTCTTCTTGAGATGTTTAGGTCAAGAAGAAGCTGTGCAAGAAATAGAAGAAGCTCATTCTGGCATATGTGGAGCCCATCAATCTAGTCCGAAGCTTCATTTTCGTATAAAGAGAATTGGATATTATTGGTCTACTATGGTGAAAGACTGCCTAGATTATACTAGGAGATGTCAAGCATGTCAATTCAATGACAATTATCTACATCAACCACCTGAGCCATTGTACCCGACAGTTGCTTCATGGCCATTTGATGCATGGGGATTAGATGTTGTTGGACCACTACTAAAGTCTTCTGCTGGGCATCTTTATATCTTAGCTACAACAGATTACTTCTCTAAGTGGGCAGAAGCTGTAGCACTAAAAGAAGCAAAAAAGGAAAATATCATTGATTTTATATGTGTAAACATTATTTATCGATATGTCATTCCTCGATATATTATCACAGATAACGGCAAGCCATTTTGCAATAATTTGATGGACAAGTTATGCGAGAAGTTTAAATTCAAGCAGTACAAATCTTCTATGTACTATGTCCAGGCTAATGGACTTGCTGAAGCTTTCAATAAAACTTTATGCAATTTGTTGCAAAAAATGGTTACTAAGTTAAAAAGGGATTGGCATCTTCGTATTGGAGAGGCACTTTGGGCATATAGGACCACTTACTGCACTCCAACCCAAGCTACCCCATATGCGTTGGTATATGCTGTCGAAGCTGTTCTTCCACTAGAGCAACAAATTCCTTCCTTGAGGATCGCTATTCAAGAAGGTCTCACCAAGGAAGATAATGTCCGTCTCAGACTTGAAGAGTTAGAAACACTTGATGAAAAGAGGTTAGAGGCACAACAAAGGTTAGAATGCTACCAAGCTCGTGTTTCCAAAGCCTTTAATAAGAAAGTGCATCTTCGTTCCTTTCAAGTTGGTGATTTAGTGCTTGCTGTGAAAAGACCAATCATCGTTGGACATAAACCAAAGAAATTGACATCAAAATGGGATGGCCCATATGTTGTTCAAGAGGTCTATTCAAATGGATCTTATAAGATAGTTGCTGAAGATGGGTTGAGAATTGGACCGATCAATGACAAATATTTGAAGCGATACTATGCATAAATAAAGGCTCCTCGACTGCACGAGCTTAAACTGCAAGTTACTCTTTGACTGCATGAGCTTAAACTGCAAGTTACTCTTGGCCCGCATGAGTTTAAACTGTGTAAAGGCAACCACCAATAGTGTAGTACGTGGTTAAACTGCTAAAATACTCCATCAAGTCCAAGTTGGTAAAAATGGATACTCCTGGCCCGTACGAGTCAAAACTATGAACGCCCCCCCCAAACCATATCGATCCATTTTGAATTACGTCTGACTTAATTATTAAGTTATTCTTAAGATACGTATGTAGCTTAGAAGAAATTTCTAAGTTCAGTCACATCCTTTCATCATTCTTCATTTTTCCCATTTATTGCAATCAAGTGATGACTTATTGTGAAATCAACGTTTGCAATAAGTAAACAAAACACATATGTGCGAGAAAAGGTTGAAAAAATATGAAAGAAGTATATTGTTGATGCTAGTAAGGAAGCAACCTTATTTTACAAGAAAGGAAAAAAATACAACTGCTTAATGAACATATGAGGTGCTACGCGACATCAAGTAAAAAACTTGAAATTTTCCAAGTCTTGCTGCATTTCCACCAAATGTTCTCTTATATTCTTCAAGTTGGCTTCATCCTCTTCGTTTGCTTTAGGGGCGTTTTAAAGTGAAACAAGCTCTTCTTTGAGGGACAAGCAGGTAGACTCTACTTCTAAAAGCTGCCTTTTCTTTTCCTCAACTGCAGTTAAATGTTTTTTATCCTCTTTCTTTAAGCGTTTGAGCTTCCGTTTGAGAGCAGCAATATTGGCTTTAACTCGTTGTGAGTTGGCCTTACTTTCTTCAATTTGGCTTGTGAGGTCAGACTTTTTAGCCTCAACATTGCCTAAGTGTTGGCTAGCAGCAGAAAGCAATTTTGCATAAGACTCCTTTGAGGCTTTCTCCGAAGAGGTGGATCTAGCCTTGTCAAATTCTCGTGCTCTAGCAAAGAAAGAGCTCAAGCGATTATCCAATGGTGACAAGTCCACGATAGGATCCTTGCTCAATTCTTTAAGAATATAGCAAGATTGATCCTCAAGTGAAGAGATCTGTTCAATAGGTATTTGTCGAATTCGTTGATAAAATCGCTGCTATACTTCCATAACAAACTTCTTTTTGCAACTTGACAGTAGGGACTCTCCCGGGAAGGTAGAGATGGCTGAACAATGTTGATGAGCTACTACCATAGATGTCAAATCCTCATGTTGAGAGTAAGAGATGTCCTTGCAACCATCTTGCTTTGAGCAGTGGGAATTATTGATTGAGCCTTGAGAATAAGCATCCTCATCAAGGGCTACAACATTGTCTACCTAATGAAGAAGAATAGCAAAGAAGTTAAGTCAAAAGAAAAGAAAAGAGGAATTAAAAAAAAATAAAAAAACGAAAAGGGAAAACCAGTTTTACCTTGTCCTTGAAGGTCTCTTTTTGGACTCTTGGTTTAAAGTTGTAATTGCTGCCTTCGTTCTCTTCCAACAACGGTCTCTACTACTAGAACTGGCTTCTTCGATTCGATTCAACTCCTTTCGTTTTGAAGATGATGAAAGTTTCTCTACAACCAAGTCATGATCCGAAGAAGAATGTCTGTCACTTCTTGAAGAATTTTCTAACCCCTTTGAAGCATTGAGAGTGGTAGTATCTTAATGAAGTTTCTTCTCGAGGTAAGGCAAGTTCTCTACTTTCTTAAATGCAGATTTTTAGGAATTCAATTTCGAGATGTGATCTTCAAGCAAGGTTCCATGTACTTGTTCCCACCATGCTTTATACTCGGGAGTATAGTACTTCTTTACGCTATAAGGAGTGGCTGGAAATGTTACCTTGGCCATTGTTCCGCGAAGCGTACATCTTACCCAAAGACGTAAGCCATCTATTAAGGCAGTCTTACGGGTAGAAATCTCAAAGTAGCCTGGGATATCTTGCAGGAATCCAAATTGGCGACTAAAACGATGTTGGCTATAAGGCTCAATGATGAAGTGATCGTCCTTCTGCAAAGTTAGAAGACTTGAACGAAGGCTCAAGAAGTAAAGTTGTTCCTCCAAAGGGGTTGCCTCGTTATCAACAAATTCATGTTTTTTATGCTTGGTAAGGATGTTCGTAGTCCAAACAGTAATCTTACCTCTATAAATCCGCTTGCGGGCTTCGTCTTTGCTAAAGTACTTTCTGCTACTTTCACCAGAATAACTCGCCATTGGAGGGTTGTTTAAGCCTTGAGAGACTTCATAGTGAGTTTTGAAGTAGTGTGCAAGCCATCCATATATATAGTGAGTTGGGAAGATAGATTTCTCCTCACTGGGATGGTGAGAGTCGAAAATACGATTCAATCCTCTATAAATGCTGGCCAAGAAGGGAATAGCCAAACTAACTCGTTCCCCATACGCCATCAAACTTGCCATTTTGAAGGTACTTGGACGAATGATGTCTACTTCTTTATTATGCAAAACAAAGATGCAAAGCCAACATGATAAAAATGCTGCAAGGAATATCTGATCTCTGTTGTGGCTTCTAATGCCCAACTTTGAAAACAAAACTTCTTCTTCAGATGTCCATGCAGTATGAGGTGGGATAACTCCGCATGGATTATCAGTAAACTTGGGGCGTGATCTCTTTTCTTCCCTTGGAAGAGGTGCTGAATACTTTATTGCTCTTCCGAACTAGAATTCGAGCCACTTATTGATGGAAAAACCAAAGTTGTTGTTATCCTTTTTGATCAAGTGGTATGTGTGGAGAAGATGTTCTCAACTCCTTGGAAGGAATCGCTTGCCATCATGGTCCACACCAGTGAGTTTCGCATCATGAGGAACAACTTCATCATAGTGCATTCCAAGTATTGGTAAGCCTCCAAGTTCATGCAGGTCCCAAAGTGAAATGGACACCTCACCAGCTGAAGTTAAGAGCGTGTTGGTGATAGGACACCAAGCTTCGCAAAAGGCTTTGAGAACGTTGGGGTTGCAATCGTACGTAAAAAGTGAGGCAGACAGCCTCATAGATCTTCGCAGATCTTAAGTGTCCTTCGTAACGACTTAGAACGTCATGTGCCCACTCCCAATGTCTCTCCCTAAAGCGAAACACGCCCAAGAAGTTAAATGGTGAGGTCCATTCTCCTTTTGAATCATTCGACGTCCAAGTGAAGGTAACACACTGGAATGAGCCTGAGGTTGATGATTTGAGGAAAGAAGAATCCATGCCTTTAGGGAACGAGTGCCTTTGAAATTGACTTCTGTTGACCATTCCTTCACAAGTCATTGGAGTGTCGCCTTTGGAAGGGGCCCCGCATACTTGCCTGACTTTGCCTCATAAATCATCAAAGTCGTCCCTGCTTCAGTTGAATCATTCTTGTGGTCGTGAATGACTAGCAGTTGTTGGCCCGAAGAAGATTGTAAATTTGAGAAGTACATCATAATTGGACCTAGTTAAAAAAAATAAAAATAAAATAAAGACCCAAAACAAAAAAAAAAGAGAGAGAGAAAGTTAGCTTAAAATAATAATAAGTAAAAAGTTAGTTAAAAAAAACAAAAAGATTGAGTTTACGAGGAAAAAAAACAAAAGTTAGTTTAAAAAAAAAAAGGTTGCGAAAAGAAAAGTTGTAGTTTCAATTTAAAGAAAAAAAAAGAGAAAAAAAACGACAAAGTGCATGTGTTTTATGTGAACAGACCGTAAACAAAAGAAATAAAAAAGGAAAGTCAAGGATGACGGCTTGGTCAGTTATGAACCAAAAAAAAAAAAAAACGTCAAGAATGGCGGCGGCACAATTCAACGGATGTAGTGCTGCGATTTCGCTGTAGCAATTGCTAAATTGAAGAGGGAAAAAACTGATTTAAAAAAAACAAACAAACAAACCGAAAGGCTTACTCAGATGTACAATGCCCGCGCGGATATTGAAATTGCCAGGGTCTTCAATTGAGGAAACGAAGATTCTTTCAAATTGGTGTGGAAAAAAATTGATTAAGATGAAGGCATTTTTATAGGCACTATAGAATGTCTTTTTCAAATCCTATAAGAATTTTAATTCTTGATTAAAAGATTTTAATTGAGATTTAAATTTAAGAATTTTGATTGGTGGATTCAAGAAATGTGATTCCTATTCAAAATTGGATTTCGAATCTTTTTCCTTATAAGAATAGAAAAAGAATTCTATGTTATTAAGGAGTAAAAAAAAAAAAAGCCTTTGATATTAATTTCTAATTAAATTGATAAATTAATATTTTAAATACTTCAAGCCTTGTTTCCAAATTCTTTTGACAAAATATTTTTCCTCAAGTCTTGAAGTGGGGGCATTTGTAGACAAAGAATTTTGGATAAAATATATTTTCAAGATTAAAAGAAAATTATGTATTTTAGTCTTGATTAATTAAAATTAATTCATCAATGAATATAATTATTCTTGAATTAATTAATGTAATTAGGCTATCATTAAAAGCCCATTAAATCCAATGAATTATAAAATTGGACAATTAAAATTGGGCTATTGTTAATGGTCCATTTTACATAAAATCTAATATATTATGGATTAAATAGAATTGGACTAGGCTCTAAAGTTGAACTTTTGAAAATCTCATAACCCATCAAATTCAAGGTTCAGAAGCTTCATCAAATTCAAGGTTCAAAATCTTCTTCAAAGCTTGGCAATCAAGTGTTCGTCATCAAATCCCGTTCGATCCGAGATCAAGCTCTTCACCCCTCGAAGAATCAGAGGACTTATTCTGCAATTTAGGACTTCTTCGGACTTCTTCTGAGATTTGTAATCACTTCTCATATTTACTAAATATTTTGTAAATTTTGATTTTCTTGTCTTATTTGCAGACTTGAAATTTGTCGTCTACAGATACATTGCCCACTCAACTATGGTTGCTGAATTGTCGGTTCCACCGGTTACCAAATCCTGGGACCATTTAGGCGCAAAAAGAATCAAGAAATAAATTTAGGTGTTATGAATATCTTAAATTATTGGAAGTTCCATTAATTAGTGGAGGTTCCACTAATTATGGATTTATGTGAATAATTAGAGAAGATTTTTATGGATGTCCACCATTTAGTGGAAACACCACTAATTGAGATTAGTGGAAGATGATGTATGCCATTATGTATTCCACTAATTAGAGCTCTATAGATAGAGCTATTCTCTAAACTTATAATACACCATTATTTTGTGAAAGAAAGATTAGAGATAATCGTGAGAGAAAAGAAAGAGAAAAGTGTGAAGAAATTCTTGTGCAAGAATAGTTAGAGTTTTATTAGTATGTAGTGTGAAGATTTTATTCTAACACTACCTAAATTTTATAACACGTTATCAGCACGAGTCTCTGCCGATATTAAAGCCAGAAGACAGGTACGCATTTATTATTTCTGAAACAAAATTATATGTCATTGGTTCTCGATACATTAATGCATCTAAATGCTGAAAAGAAAGAGTGGACTACCTGAAGATGGTCGTACTACCAATTGCACGGTATGAATGATTGCACCTGAAGTTGCAAAAACCGTGAACTCCGCGATGCATAAAATTACATCTCAGTTAAAATTATGTGGAGAAAGAGTTACTGATGAAGATATATTGGAGAAGACATTCTCCACTTTTCATGCCTCGAATATTGTCATGCAGCAACAATATCGAGAAAAAGGGTATCCAAAGTATACAGATTTAACATGAATTATTATTGAGAAATCATGAAACCAGATGAACTGGCTCAACAGCACTCCCAGAAGTGAATGTTGTTGGCTCCAGCAGAAGCCAGCGTTATAGTCATAGTTGTGGCAGTGACCGTGGTTATGGTCATGGACACACTCGATATTTTCCTTATCACAGAGAAATACTGGCCACCTGAAGTGGAACAGGAAAAGATACTAAGGGAACAATATATTTCCATTAATAATAGCATCAAATTGTTGAGATGTTACATTCGGATGTCAATCTACATGACTACTAACAGTTAAAAAAAAAATCATAAGTCATTTTTATTTCCTTCATTCATTTCATTGGTGTTCATGTGAACTTCATGTGAACTTGAGGATGCATGCTTGTAGTTGCTCTTTTTCAATAGAGCTCACAAATTGTTGAGATGTTACATTCGGATGTCAATCTACATGACTACTAACAGTTAAAAAAAAAAATCATAAGTCATTTTTATTTCCTTCATTCATTTCATTGGTGTTCATGTGAACTTCATGTGAACTTGAGGATGCATGCTTGTAGTTGCTCTTTTTCAATAGAGCTCACAAATTTAGGATAAATGTTTGTCGTTGTTCTTCTTCCATGTTTGCATTAGAAGAAGACAAATAAGTAGCAATTATGGATTTCAAATCCTCTTCTTCGACATCCTCCTCCTCTTCCTTCTCCCTTGCGCCAGCATCTAAACTAGCAGCAGACTTAGCCATGAAGTTACTGCGTAATTGTTGGGGATATGCCCTAGAGTCAATTTGTACTTATACAATTGTCATTATGTTTTATATAATAATATGAGGCTTTCCTTTCCATGAATAGTGAGTTTTGTTTTGTTGGTCATCAAGTACGTGACTTGATAGTAAAACCCTACAATGAATACAATGACTATTATAAAACTGTCCCTGATCGATTATTATTATTGAAATAATAATAAATTAAGATTAGTATGTTTGTGACTTGATGGCTATGTTTTACTGGCCATGGATATTTGTGATATCGAGTCAAGACATAAATAAATGTTAGAGAACATTGTATTGGACATGACCCACTGTGAGAGTACTTAATGGAATATGTCATAAGTACTTTCTAGCCATAATAATATTGAAAGTCATTCGACCTAAATTCATCATAGTTTCTTACTTGATAAATTCTATATTTTGACATTGTCTAAAGTTGTCTTTAAACCAGATAATAAATTAGACTACTGTTGGATATAGAATAAATCAAGGAGAGGAATATGATTGATTGTGAAGGAATTTGTCCCTCTCAGTTATGGGAGAGATATCCATGGGCCCCTTGATAAGTTAGATTGTTAAAATGCATGGCCGTGCTCAAATATATCAATCTAAGATATTGATATCATTTGTTTGAATAGTCTACTATGAAATCAAGAAATAATTGATTAAGCTTAATAAGGATGACATGCTCCGTGCCTTATGCTTAATCTGGATATCGTGTGACAAAAGGACTAAATATAAAATTATGGTTTGGTTCAAAGAGATCACCGATCTTCATTTAACCTGGATAGTTATAATGTTTTGCTAGAAACCGCTTATAACTTGTGGGCCATTTAAATATGATTTAGGCACACTGCCAGTGTTAAATGAACCTATAGGGTTACACAATAAGCGAACTTGTTAGGTTATTTTTCTGGTGACCAGGTTCGATGAATCTGGATGATATCCAGATTATAAGAATCTGACTCGGTAAAATAATTAGTTAAATTACCGAGATAATGGCAGAATCTTATCATATCAATTTTAATTTAATTTGAATTTGAATTAGAATATGATAAGATACTATTAGGGTTGGACTCTAAGAGGTTCGAGGGTTTTTAAAGAAAACCCTAGCCGTCTTTTCAATAGTCCAATTTTTCGGTTGAGAACATTCGTGCCATTCTCTACCAGAAAAAAAACCTCTCAAACCCTAGGCGCTAGCACTCCCCGGGTATTGAGTGAGTTCGCGGTGTGCATCCGATAGAGGACGTTCGCATACTGCAACGTCTGGTGATTGTTCGGGTTGAACGTACAACAGCACAACCAGAATCGAAGGATTTCGATTACAGCAACCAGAGGTAATTCTTAAAGCTTAGATCTTCTTAATCGTTTACTTGGGTCATCGGGAGGGATTCGTAGATATTTTCCGCGTTTAGGAGTCCACAAATCCTAACAGTAATGAGTCTTGAGATTTTCTCATCCCCTTAAGTTTCTTATTATATTTAGCCTTGAAGCATGCTTGTCTCCATTTCTGTGTTTGGTCCTCCAACTGCGTATCAGGACTTTCTTCCACCAACTGTTTTTCACATTCCAGTATCTCAATGGATTCTTGCAACTTTTTCTCAGCCATATGTCCTCCTTCTTCTTTATTTTTTATCTCCTGTAAATCGAAGTGATATCATCGGTTATTTACTTATAAATCTTTCATAGTTTTATACTTGCAAATTACAAGTGTGTGTGTGAGAGAACCTGAACACTCTGGATTAGGGTCTCCAAGCTCATTAACTTCCTGTGAGGCCATCGACGAATTCCCAACTACCTACATCTGTTCTTAAGACGGGTTAAGCCAATATTCAATTCTTTGGATGCGCTCTTGATTGGCAGGTAAAAGTATTGCGAAATGGTTTCTCTTGATAGTGTCTGAGAGTTATTGCCCTTCTTCTCTCTCTGCCTCTTAATCTTCTTCTTCTCCATAGGAATTTTATCTGTAATAATATCTTGACTTTCTAGATTAAATGCAAGATTCATGTCATGAGTACTCACTCCGAATTTGTTGCCACTACCACTCATTATTTCTCCTAGAAAAAGAAAATAATATCAGTAAAGATTATACTATTCAAAATCCATGTTTAAATGTATAATAACCTGGAATCATATTCTGGCTTTGTTCAAAATCTATTAGAGAGTAGAAAGGATCATGAACAAGCATATCCTCATTCAGAGGAACAACATCAAAAGCAGTCTCTTGCATGGGCAGATCAAATTGGTCCAAAGCAGTATGTTCACTGATTTACATCAAAACAAACCAAAAGAGAGTTTAATTTCATTATCAAGCACACTAAAAACAAATGGAAGCCCTCAAAGGTATCTCACCTGAAATTAGGAAGAAGCGGTTGGCTTGGAAAGGAAAACATATCAAAATCTTCTGCGTTAGAATTAGGAGGAAGCGGTTGGCTTGGAAAGGAAAATACATCAAAATCTGTTGCAGAAACCAAGTCAAAATTTGACCATGTCTCAAATGAATTACGAGCTTCCATATCTACTTTGTGGTTTTTGTTTTTTGATGTTTACTAATGACTGATGACTAAGATATATATCGATACATACATATATATATATATATATATATATCTGTATGAGGAAGAAGAAGAGGTAGATGGTAGGTAGAGAGTCGGAGGAGAAGAAAAGACAAGAGAGGAAGAGGAAAAGTCGGTACCGGGAAGAGTGAAAAAAAAAAGAGATAGATTTCTTGGCATTTCCTACTTGTCATCATGTCCTTTTCTTTTTCATTATTTTTATTATTCTCTTGTGAAATCATTATTCCCTAAATTAGGGGGAGAACAGAAATAGTATAAGAAAGATCTTAATTGGACAACATCATTAAATTATCTTGATCCGCGTACAAGTGCGTGTGAACTTGATCAACAATATAATGCATTTATAAAGCATTGCAAATCAAATGCCAGACACTTTTGTTGACTCCAGAAGAGTAACAAAATCACATATTCCAGCTATAGATGTTCCTATTGAAGTTCCAGCAGAACAAAAGATTATACATATAGCTGCAGAGCCAAAAGTACGCTAGAAGTGTGGCCGACCTCTTGGTTCTAAAAATAAAAATCCTCAAAAGAAAAGAGGATTAAATGATTCAGAAGATCATATTAAAAGAACAAGAGAGAACTGATGACAAAGAACCAGAAATTGATGAAAGTAACACTGAAATTTCTATCAATTATACCACTTCTGGTAGAAGTTGGAATTGGATAGAAACTGTGATTGAGAATATATTTGCATACAATATATCTTTTGATGTTACACAGGATACTGATGATCCTGAACCAATATCAGTTGATGAATGTCGGCATAGAAAAGATTGGCTACAATGGAAAGATGCGATTCAATCGGAGTTAAATGTACTGACAAAATGTGAAGTCTTCAGACCTGCAGTCCGAACACCAGAAGGTGTAAAACCTATTGGCTACAAATAGATATTTGTGCGAAAGCACAATGAAAATAATGAAATCGTACGATATAAAGCACGGTTAGTAGTCCAAGGTTTTTCACAAAGACCAGGTATTGATTATAATGAAACTTATTCTCCTGTTATTGATGCTATTACACTCCAATATTTTATCAGTTTGGCAATACATGAAAAAATAGATATGCGCCTATTAGATGTTGTCACTGTTTACTTGTATGAAAATTTAGAAAATGATGTTTATATGAAAATTCCCGAAGGATTTCATATGCCTGCAACATATAAACACTATCCTCGTGAAAATTACTCAATCAATATGCAGAAATCATTATATGGCCTGAAGCCATCTGGGCGCATGTGGTTCCATCATTTTAGTGAATATTGATTGAAAGCGAGATTTAAAATGACCAGGTATGTCCATGTGTTTTTATTAAGAAATCTGGTTCTAAATTTGTGATATTAGCTATATATGTTGATGATTTTAATCTTATTGGAACTCCTGAAGAGCTCCAAGAAATAATTGATTATTCGACATCAAGGATGGTCGTAAAATTACATTTTGCCTTTGGTTTACAAATTTTACATGGACAAAGCACATCCATTGAGTATTCCAATGATCGTCCGGTCATTAAATGTGAATAAAGATCATTTCCGACCTCAAGAAGATGATGAAGAACTCCTTGGTCCTGAAGTACCATATCTCAGTGCAATTGGTGCATTGATGTATCTTGCTAATAATACACGACCTGATATTGCTTTTGCTGTCAATTTATTAGCAAGATTTAGTTCTTCACCAACACGACGACATTAGAATGGAATTAAACAAGTCCTTCGATATCTCCAAGCTACTTCTTCAAATCATGCTGAAATTATAGACATTCATGAAGCAAGTCGAGAATGTGTATGGCTAAGATCTATGATTCATTATATTCGAGAAAGTTGTGGATTATCATCGATCAAAGATATTCCAACTCCTCTTTATGAAGACAATGCAGCTTGCATAGCTCAATTACGAGGAGGATATATTAAAGGAGATCGGACAAAACATATTTCACCAAAATTCTTCTTTAACTCCAGAAGAAAGGTGAAATTGATGTGCTACAAATTCGGTCACGTGACAACCTCGCAGATAATTTCACGAAGACTTTACCGACTGTAACATTTGAGAAATTGAGATATAAAATCGGTATGCGTCGGTTTAAAGATTTAAATGGATCATCTCATCAGAGGGAGTAATAAATATAGAATAGTGTACTCTTTTTCCTTCACTAGATTTTTTTTCCCACTGGGTTTTTATCTAGTAAGGTTTTAACGAGGCATATTCTTTATGTAATGGATGGACATCCAAGGGGGAGTGTTATGAATATCTTAAATTATTGGAAGTTCCATTAATTAGTGGAGGTTTTACTAATTATGGATTTATGTGAATAATTAGAGAAGATTTTTATGGATGTCCACCATTTAGTGGAGACACCACTAATTGGGATTAGTGGAAGATGATGTCTGCCATGATGTGTTCCACTAATTAGAGCTCTATAAATAGAGCTATTCTCTAAGCTTGTAATACTCCATTATTTTGTGAAAGAAAGATTAGTGAAAGAAAGATTAGAGATAATTGTGAGAGAAAAGAAAGAGAAAAGTGTGAAGAAATTCTTGTGCAAAAATAGTTAGAGTTTTATTAGTGTGTAGTGTGAAGATTTTATTCTAACACTACCCAAATTTTATAACATTAGGATTAATTTTGACAGATATATAGGTGGTGAAAGTTTTGAATGAATATCAGGATGATTAATTATATCGAACCTGCATCAATCCCTTGATACAATCTCCATCGAGCTTAATCTCAAGATTGGGATCCTTTGCCAGCTGCAATAAGACGTCCACCATGTCCCTTGGGACAAAGTCTTTCTCATTTTCCATCTTAGCCTTGTGATCTTCAAGCACCAAGTTGTGAAAATTATCAAAATTCTTCTTGAAATCCTTCATTTGCTTCACATGACCCTGCAAGTCAAAGGGTCTAAGCCATGGTATCCAGTCCCCAATATTAAACACCCCATTGAGCCAAAACCACTTCTCTATCGGTTCTCGCAATTCTTCCGAGTGTCACCGTTGGAGTATCGGAATCGGTGCAAAGTACTTGTTGCTCGAAGACCGTTCCGCTAATCATCGGAGAGTGTATAACGACATAAATGATCCTTCAGGACCAATGGCTTCCGCCCCGAGTCCGTAAGTCGAGACATAAAAGCCCGTCTCTCATCGGAGCGAATATACTCGTAGGATTCCGATCGTTTCGGGTAGAATATCTCGATAGTGAAAATCCTTCGAGCTTGTCGTCAATATGGACCATAAGGCGCCCATACCATGTTAAGACAATTGTAGCTAGTGTATATTCCAGCAGACGATGAACGGGCCTTGAGGCGAAATTGGCATCGTGCACCTTCAAGAACTGTTCTGCCATTTCTGGAGATGAAGCAATCACCACAGGGAAAGAGCCAAACTTCAGTTGCATTATGTCTCCATATCTCTTGGCTAATGAATCTAATGCTCGATGAGGGTTCGAGCCAAGGAGGTGTAAGTTGCCAATGATTGGCCATGGTTTGGGACCTGGTGCAGGACTGTTTTTTGGGCGTTTGGTCTTGAATGCATTTGAAAGAAAACTTATTGCACCGAGGATTAGGAATGCCAAGACTAAGGAAATCCACGATATATCCATTGGTGGAGGAAAAGGAAGCCTGTGGCAGTGCATATGTTCTTACAGAGGTTCATCATTAATTTATGGTTGATCAATATAATTGCTACGTTAGGCGGGAATCTGCTCTCTTATGTCGAGATTCATGTTGTCAAATTTCCATTTCAACAAAAAAAAAAAAAATCTTTTATTATTATGAATTATTGGAATCTTTATTAATTAGTGGAGGCTCCACTAATTATAGATTTATGTGAATTATTAGAAGATTTTTATGGATGTCCACCATTTAGTGGAGACACCACTAATTAAGATTAGTGGAAGATGATGTATGCCATGATGTAATCCACTAATTAGAGCTCTATAAATAGAGCTATTCTCTAAGCTTGTAATACACCATTATTTTGTGAAAGAAAGATTAGTGAAAGAAAGATTAGAGAAAATTGTGAGAGAAAAGAAAGAGAGAAATTCTTGTGCAAAATAGTTAGAGTTTTATTAGTGTGTAGTGTGAAGATTTTATTCTAACACTACCCTAATTTTATAACACGTTATCAGCACGAGTCTCTACCAGTACAAAAGCCGAAGACTAAGCACGAGTTTCGCCGTTACCAAAGCCGTAAGACAGTACGCATTTATTGATCTCTATGGCTAACATCGCAAAACTCGAATTTGTAGCCCTTGATATTTTTGGAAAAAATTATATGTCATGGGTTCTCGATGCGTAAATGCATCTAAATGTCGAAGGCCTTAGTGAAACTATTCAAGCAAATAATAATGCATCCGCACAACACAAGGCTAAAGCTTTGATTTTTATTCGTCGTCATCTCGATGAAAATTTGAAAATGGAATATCTTACCGAAAAAGATCCATATGGCCTGTGGGTAAATTTAAAAGAAAGATTTGACCACCCGAAGATGGTCGTACTACCTCATCGCACGGTATGAATGGTTGCACCCGAGGTTGCAAGATTTTAAAACCGTGAATGAATATAGCTCCGCAATGTATAAAATTACATCTCAATTAAAATTATGCGGAGAAAAAGTGACTCGATGAAGATATGTTGGAGAAGACATTCTCCACCTTTCATGCCTCGAATATTGTCCTGCAAAGCAACAATATCGAGAAAAGGGGTATACAAAATTTACGTGATTTAATTACCGCCCTCCTCATTGCAGAGAAAAATAATGAGTTATTATTGAGAAATCATGAAGCTGCACCAATCGGCTCTACAAAGACTCCCGTAAGTGAATGTCGTTGGCTCCAGCAGAAGCCATCGTTATAGTCGTGGTCGTGGCCGTGGCCGTGACCGTGGTCGTGGTTATGGTCGTAGACACGCTCGATATTTCCCTTATCACAATTATAATCAAACCGTGAGAAATATCGGCCACCGAAGTGGAACAGAAAAGATCAAAAGGGAAAAGAAAAAGAAATTGAAGAAAAGCATGAGGATATATGTTATAGATGTGGCATGAAAGGTCATTGGTTACGAAACTGTCGTACGGCTAAGCATTTAGTTGAATTGTATCAAGCTTCATTGAAAAATAAAAATGTGGAAGCAAATTTTTCTCAACATCCAATAAATAATGTTGAGGATGACGATATTGATCCTGAAGATCTTAATATCAATATTACCCATATGGATGTATCGGATTTTTTTGAACACCCGCACGGTAGGATAGACCATTTAATTGGTGATGGCAGTGTCCAAAAGAACTAAAGCCTCACCCTGATATTTTTGTATTTTCATTTTCATTCTATTCTAATAATATTTACGTTTACATATATTTGTGTTCAGATGGCTGTTATTAATGATGATGTATGCATTATTGATAGTGGAACTACGCACACCATACTAAAAAATAAGAAATATTTTTCTGATCTCAAAATGGGAGAAATAAATATTTATACGATAAACGGTAGTGCAAATGTAATTGAGGGCTCCGGAAGAGCTAGTATATTGTTGCCTAAAGGAACAACAATTATTATTGATAAGGCACTATTTTCCTCAAAATCCAGAAGAAATTTATTGAGTTTTAAAGATATCCGCAGAAATGGGTATCATGTTGAAACAAATGAGGAAAATGGGATTGAGCATCTTTTTATTACTCAAATACATTTGGGTAAGAAATCGGTATTAGAAAAATTGTCGTCTTTTTCTACTGGTCTATATTTTGTAAAAATACGTACAATTGAAATTCATCATCTAGTAAACCGTAAGTTTACCGATCCTATTACTTTTAGCATTTGGCATGACCGGTTGGGTCATCCGGGATCTACCATGATGATAAGAATCATTGAGAATACACATGGTCATCCTTTAAAAATAAAAGGATATTAACATCAGAAAAATTCGCATGTACCGTATGTTCCCTAGGAAAATTAATTGTTAAACCATCACCAAGTAAAAGTAGGAGCTGAAAGTCCTACATTTCTCGAACGGATTCACGGAGATATTTGTGGACCTATTGATCCACCATGTGGACCGTTCAAATATTTTATGGTCTTAATTGATGCATCATCCCGATGGTCACATGTATGTTTATTATCTACTCGCAACCTGGCGTTTGCGAGATTACTTGCTCAAATAATTAAATTACGAGCACAATTTCCGGACCATCACATTAAAAATATCCGTTTGGATAATGCTGGTGAATTTTCATCACATGCTTTTGATGCATATTGCATGTCAATTGGGATTAATGTTGAACATCCTGTAGCTCATGTTCACACACAAAATGGTCTTGCTGAATCTTTGATTAAACGATTACAATTAATTGCTAGACCATTATTAATGAAAACAAATCTCCCAACATCTGCTTGGGGACATGCTATTTTACATGCTCGCAACACTTGTGCGTATAAGACCAGACTAGTTATCATAAATTCTCTCCTTTGCAATTGGCTTTTGGGTCGAACTAAATATTTCTCATTTAAGAATTTTTGGGTGTCTTGTATATATTCCAATTGCACCAAACCAACGTACAAAGATGGGTCCTCAAAGAAGAAAGGGGATATACGTTGGATATGATTCTCCCTCTATTATCGGGTATGTTGAACCCCGACGAGAGATGTATTCACAGACAAGATTTGCTGATTGTCATTTTGATGAATCATTATTCCCTAAATTAGGGGAGAACCAAAACAAGTATAAAAAGGATCTTGCTTGGACAACATCATTAAATTATCTTGATCCGCGCACAAGCGCATGTGAACTTGAAGTTCAAAAGATAATTCATTTGCAAAGCATTGCAAATCAAATGCCGGACGCTTTTGTTGACTCCGGAAGAGTTACAAAATCGCATATTCCAGACTATAAATGCTCCTATTCGAATTGAAGTTCCAGCAGAACAAAATATTATACCTATAGTCTGTTGAGTCAAAAACACGCCGTAAGCGTGGCCGACCTCTTGGTTCTAAAGATAAAAATCCTCGAAAGAAAAGAGGATTAAATGATCCGAAGATCATATTGAAGAAAAGAATGATAAAGACCAAGAGAGAACCGATGACAAAGAACCGAAGTTGATGAAAGTAACATCGAAATTTCTATCAATTATACCACTTCCGGTAGAAGTTGGAATCGGATAGAAACTCGTTATTGATAATATATTTGCATACAATATATCTCTTGATGTTACACAGGATAATGATGATCCCGAACCAATATCGATTGATGAATGTCGGTATAGAAAAGATTGGCTGCAATGGAAAGATGCGATTCAATCGGAGTTAAATGCACCGGCAAAACGTGAAGTCTTCGGACTGCGCAGTCCGAACACCGGAAGGTGTAAAACCTGTTGGCTACAAATGGATATTTGTGCGAAAGCGCAATGAAAAGAGTGAAATCGTTCGATATAAAGCGCGATTAGTAGCCCAAGGTTTTTCACAAAGACCGGTATTGACTATGATGAAACTTATTCTCCCGTTGTTGATGCTATTACACTCCGATATCTTATCAGTTTGGCAAGTACATGAAAAGATAGATATGCGCCTATTAGATGTTGTCACTCGCTTACTTGTATGGAAATTTAGAAAATGATGTTTACATGAAAATCCCGAAGGATTTCATATGCCCGAAGCATATAAACATTATCCTCGTGAAAATTACTCCATCAAGTTGTAGAAATCATTATATGGCCTCGAAGCAATCTGGGCGCATGTGGTTCATACGTCTTAGTGAATATTTATTGAAAGCGGGATTTAAAACTGACCAGGTATGTCCATGCGTTTTTATTAAGAAATCTGGTTCTAAATTTGTGATATTAGCTATATATGTTGATGATATTAATCTTATTGGAACTCCTGAAGAGCTCCAAGAAACAATTGATTATTTAAAAAGAGAATTCGAAATCAAGGATTTTGGTAAAACCAAATTTTGCCTTGGTTTACAAATTGAACATTTGGAGAGTGGAACATTTATTCATCAATCAACATATACAGCAAAAGTGCTAAAAAGATTTTACATGGACAAAGCACATCCATTGAGTATTCCAATGATCGTGCGATCATTAAATGTGGATAAAGATCCTTTCCGACCTCAAGAAAATGATGAATAACTCCTTGGTCCTGAAGTACCATATCTCAGTGCAATTGGTGCATTGATGTATCTTGCTAATAATACACGACCCGATATTGCTTTTGCTTGTCAATTTATTAGCAAGATTTAGTTCTTCACCAACACGACGACATTGGAATGGAATTAAACAAGTCATTCGATATCTCCAAGGTACAATTGATCTCGGATTATTTTATTCAAATAAAACCAGATCCAACATTGATAGGTTATGCGGATGTCTGGTTATTTATCTGATCCACATAAAGCACGTTCTCAAACGGGCTATCTATTTACATGTGGAAATACTTGCTATATCATGGCGTTCTACGAAACAATCTATAGCGACTACTTCTTCAAATCATGCTTGAAATTATAGACATTCATGAAGCAAGTCGAGAATGTGTATGGCTAAGATCCATGATTCATTATATCCGAGAAAGTTGTGGATTATCATCAATCAAAGGTATTCCAACTCCTCTTTATGAAGACAATGCAGCTTGCATAGCTCAATTACGAGGAGGATATATTAAAGGAGATCGGACAAAACATATTTCACCAAAATTCTTCTTTACTCATGAACTCCGGAAGAAAGGTGAAATTGATGTGCTACAAATTCGGTCATGTGATAACCTCGCGAGATATTTTCACGAAGACTTTACCGACTGCAACATTTGAAAAGTTGAGATATAAAATCGGTATGCGTCGGTTTAAAGATTTAAAGGAATCATCTCATCAGGGGGAGTAATAAATAGACATATAGAATAGTGTACTCTTTTTCCTTCACTAGATTTTTTTCCCACTCGGGTTTTTATCTAGTAAGGTTTTAACGAGGCATATTCTTTATATAATGGATGGACATCCAAGGGGAGTATTATGAATTATTGGAATCTTTATTAATTAGTGGAGGCTCCACTAATTATGGATTTATGTGAATTATTAGAAGATTTTTATGGATGTCCACCATTTAGTGGAGACACCACTAATTAAGATTAGTGGAAGATGATGTATGCCATGATGTAATCCACTAATTAGAGCTCTATAAATAGAGCTATTCTCTAAGCTTGTAATACACCATTATTTTGTGAAAGAAATATTAGTGAAAGAAAGATTAGAGAAAATTGTGAGAGAAAAGAAAGAGAGAAATTCTTGTGCAAAATAGTTAGAGTTTTATTAGTGTGTAGTGTGAAGATTTTATTCTAACACTACCCTAATTTTATAACATTTATTTAATTGTTTTAGCTTTCTTGTTCTTATCAT
Source organism: Voacanga thouarsii (assembly GCA_026120185.1). Taxonomy (NCBI): domain Eukaryota; kingdom Viridiplantae; phylum Streptophyta; class Magnoliopsida; order Gentianales; family Apocynaceae; genus Voacanga; species Voacanga thouarsii. The sequence goes on along the minus strand of JANUWF010002315.1, from coordinate 2,325,282 downwards.
TAAATTTATATGTGTTTTTTTAATAAATTTTCTTTACCGCTTCGGGGAAGGGGGAAAGTAGAATATGACACGGAAGATCATTGTAAATGCAAGCCATTCTGACAAAAGACTTGGCCATTCCTGAGGGGAGTCCTTAAGGCAATGGCCCAAGACTTAGACACGCACAATGAAGTCTGACGTCAGCTGGGCCACTGGAATACAATGAACCGAATTAAATTTGAAGACCATTATTTAAGTAGAACTCATCGTTTCGTTGGGTAGGTTCGTCAGTGGTCACCCTCTGCCGATTTGGCGACAAAGGGTGTGATTTATAATATGCAACGTATGCAATTTAGATCCGCGTAAAGAAATTGTAAAATAAATTATAAATATTTTTTTTAAATTATATAAATATCATACAATTATATAAACATTACATATAAAATAAATATTACACATAATTTAACGAATAAATTTTAAAACAACAAATAAAATATTCTTTCACTTAAGTTTTTTTTTTTTAACGTATAATGACTGTTAAATTCTTATAAATTTTAATTTGGATAAAAAAAAATAACTCTGCAATTTAAGTATTCAAATTATACGGCCCCAATCTCAAGGAATAAGAGTGCTTTGCCTATTTTCTCTCTTTTTTTTTCATAATATGCAAGATAAACAAAATTATTGTTTTTATTTTTATAACAAATATAAAATTGTTGTACAATTCAATACATTTCCTTCACATAACTCTCCAATATGACTTTTATTATAAGTTTATAACATAGAAATCCAGGCTGAATACGGTATACTATTATGTAGTGTACTAGTTATTATTTTAATATACTTTAAAAATATTTGGCGTATCACAATAGTTGTATACTAATTTTGCTAATTATATGATAGAATTAGTAGAAATTAGTCTATTAGGAATGCCAAGACTTAGGAAATCCATGATATATCCATTTGGTGGGGCAAAAGGAAGGCCGTCGCAGTGAAAAATGACAATGAAAAATGAAAAATGACACACATACCGTATTTAAAAAGTTACAACTCAAAACACCTCCCCCCTTTAAGTTTTATCAATTGGTATCTGAGCCTTGGTTTACTCTATCTTCGATTTAACAGCATTGTAGAAAAGAACCATATGGCAAACACATCTGCTCTGCCTTACATCAAAGGGTCTTCAATAAACAGACCTTCTCTGTTTAATGGAAACAACTACACATTCTGAAAAAATAGAATGAAAATAGATATGTGTTCAATTAATTTTGAGCTGTGGAATCTGATTGAAAAATGACCATTTGTCCCAACCAAAGCTGTTGAAGGTGAAATAGTGACTAAAGAAAGTGATGAATACAACAGTGATGACAGTGCTAAAATGACTTTAAACTATCAGGCAATGAACATCCTATGATGTGCTCTCGATGCAAACAAATATAACCATGTGAATGGTTGTGATTCAGCTCATGACAAATGGAGACTACTCGAGGTCACCCATGAAGGGACTAATCAAGTGAAGGAATTGAAGCTAGGACTTTTAGTCCGAGACTATAAACTATTCACGATGAAGCCAAGTGAAAACATAACTGATATGTTCACTCGATTCACAAATATTATGAATGGACTAAAGGCTTATAGAAAATTTTATTCCCTCGGTGATTAAAATAGAAAACTGCTTGATGCTTTGCCAAAAAGTCAGCAGCCAAAAACCTTGGCTATAGAGGAATCTAAAAACTTAAATAGCTTACCAACTGAAGAGCAAATCGACTCTTTCTTGACTAATGAAATGAAACTCAAAAGGTTTCAAGAGCATGATGATGATGACAAAGGGAAATGAGGAACTGCCTTAAAAGCAGTTGATGAAGAAGCTAATAGTGATCAAACTGATAGTGACAATGGTACTGATTTGGATACAGAAGAGTTGGTTATAGTTGCCAGAAAGTTTAGAAAAATTTTCAGAAAATGCCACCCTAAAAAAGGTAAGAAACTTATAAAAAAGAAGAGGCAAACTTCTTCTTTCAAGCCTCAATGTTTTGAATGTAAAGCACGGAGCACTTCATCACTGACTGTCTAGTAGCGAAAGAAAAGTAGTCTAAGCAATTCAAAAAGAAGAAGAAAGACACAAATATGAAGAAAGGAAAATGCTTATTTGGGATTTCGAACCAAGCTGAATCCAAGACTGAAGAAAGTTGTGAATCTAAAAATAAAAAAGTAAACATTTGCTTTATAGCCATGGAGGATAAGGTAAATCTCATTCCTCTAAATTTGATATCCGAATTGCATGTTTCTGATTGTGAAAAGCCTGATAACCAGAATAAGTTGCTTTTCGACATGTTTCATGAGCTGAAAAAGTATCTAGAAGAAACATTTAAATGAAAGTGAAAATTGATTCCTTGTTAGAGGAGAATGGAAAGTTGTTGAATGAAAATAATATTTTACTTGATTCCGTTATATGCTCAAATGTTGAAAAGGATGTTTTCCTAAGCATTTTGCACTATATGTCTCTAGAAAATAAATGTTTGTGTGACAAAGTACTTTCTCTCGAAATTATGGTTAACAATTTTAATGATATAAAAAATAAAGTTGATAACCTCACCGCATGCATTAAGAAATTCACAAATGGCAAAAATAATTTGGAAAAATTACTTTGTGTACAACGCATAGCAGGAAACCGACATGGTCTTGGGTATAGGCATAAAATCAAAGCTGGAAATCATAGACCCTACTTTATAAAAGCTAGCACTTCATATATGACACACAATTGTTGCACATATTGTGGAAAATCTAGACACAAAGCATCTAAGTGTCATATTAGGAAGAAAGTGAAATCTGGTACAAAAATAATTTGGAAGGTAAAAGGAACTATTACTAACTCCCGTGGACCGAAGAAGGTATAGGTACCAAAAATTCCTCTTCCATCTTATATATAGGAACATTTATTAGACAAGATGAGCTCCACAAAGTGGTTTTTGGACAATGAATTCTTGAGGCACAAGACTAGGAATGCCGGACTGCTAGAAAACATTCAAGTTACAAATGATGAATTTATCATATTTGGAGACAAAAAGAAAAGAAAGATACCTGGCATAGGTAACATTGGTAAGGGATCTTCTAGTATCATCCAACAAGTGCTATTAATTGATGAATTAAAGTACAATCTACTTAGCATCAGCCAACTATGTGATAATGGCTGCAAAGTTATTTTTGAAAAAGATTCTTGCATCATCATGGATAGTTCCAGCAATAAGACTATTTTTGTTGCTAACTGTGTTGGAAATGTGTATGTACTTTACCTTGATGATCTTGTGGCTCATGATATTAATTAGATGCCTCTTGGTGAATGATGATAATAGCTACCTTTAGCATAGAAGATTAGGTCATGTATCTATCGATTTGCTAAACAAATTATCCTCAAAGGATTTTGTTAGAGGACTTCCCAAAATGAGATTTGATAAAAATATGGTATGTGATGCTTGCCAATTTGGAAAACAAACCAAAACCTCTTTTAAACCCAAAAAAAATAATTTCAATATTAAAACCTCTTGCACTCATACACATGAATTTGTTTGGACCAATGAGGACCACTAGTCTTGGTGGTAAGAAGTATGCCTATGTAATTGTAAATGACTTTTCAAGATTCACTTGGACTTTATTTCTTGTTCAAAAAGTTGAAGCTTTCTCTAAATTTTCAACACTGCTTAACATGTTCAAAACTTCCTTGGTTGCAAATTGATGTCAATGAGAAGTGATAATGGCAAAGAATTTCACAACCATGACTTTACAAAATTCTGTGATGAAAATGGTGTTTCACACAATTTTTTAGTAGCTAAAAATCCTCAACAAAATGGTATGGTTGAGAGAAAAAATAGAACATTGCAAGAAATGGCAAGATAAATGCTTTTTGAAAACTACCTTCCAAAATACTTTTGGGCTGAAACTGTGAATACAACTTACTACATTATCAATCGTGTCATGCTAAGACCCTTCCTCAGAAAAACTCCCTTTGAACTCATATCTGACAAAGTTCCATCCATTTCCTACTTTAAAGTTTTCGATGCAAATGTTTTGTCCTCAATACTTGAGACAATCTTGGAAAATTTAATAGCAAATCTGATGAGGCTATATTTTTTGGATATTCTTTCAATAAAAAGGCATATAGAGTGTACAATAAAAGAACTCTATGTGTGAAAAAATCTGTACATATTGTATTTGATGAATCAAATATATATTCTTCTAGAAATGATGATGATGATGTAGGAATCACAAAAGAAAAAAGCAATAAGCAGCACAATGCTCCATCACTTGACATTCATGCCAAAGAAGAGGAATTAGAAGAACAACAAGCTAAAGAAAACAAAAAAAGGACTGAATAGCCCATGAATCAAGACTTGCCAAAAGATTGAAAGTACAAAACTGTCCATCCAAAAGAATAGATCATCGATGATCCTAGCTGCGGAGTCAAAACTAGACGATATTTTGTTAATAATTTTGCTCTGCTTTCTAGCACTAAACCTAAATGTATTGATACTACCTTACATGATGAATTTTGGATTATGGTCATGCAAGAAGAGCTGAACCAATTTGAAAGAAATCAAGTTTGGAAGGTTGTTCCTAGACCATTTAACCATCCCGTAATTGGTACCAAGTGGGTTTTCAGAAACAAACTTGATGAACATGGTATTGTTATTAGAAATAAAGCCAGATTAGTTGTCTAAGGATTCAATCAAGAAGAGGGCTTTGATTATGATGAAACTTTTACTCCAGTTGCTCGATTAGAATCAATAAGAATGTTGCTTGTGTTTGCATCCTTCAAAGATTTTATGCTCTACCAAATGGATGTCAAAAGTGCTTTCTTAAATGGTTTTATTGAAGAAGAAGTATATGTGGAGCAACCTCTTAGTTTTACTCATAAACGTTTTCCAAACTATGTCTTTTAACTCTCCAAAGCCCTTTATGGTTTAAAACAAGCTCTAAGAGCATGGTATGAAAGGTTTAGTGGTTTTCTTCTTTCAAAAGGTTTTTCAAGAGACTTAATTAACACCACATTATTTATCAAATCTGAAAATTCTGATGATATCGTAATTGTGCAAATATATGTTAATGATATTTTTAGAGCTACTAATGATTCCTTGTGCAAGAAATTTGCTAAGACAATGCAACAAGAGTTTGAAATAAGCATGATGAGAGAACTTCATTTCTTCCTCGGTCTTCAAAACAAGTAAACCAAAGATGGAATCTTCTTAAATCATGCCAAGTATACCAAGGAACTGCTCAAAATGTTTGGTATGAATGAAGCAAAAGAAATAAGTACACCTATGAGCACATCATTAAAGCTTGATAAAGATAAAAAAGTAAGAAAGTGGATGAATAAAAATATAGAGGTATGATCGGAAGTCTCCTTTATCTTACTACCAGCCGGCGTGACATTATGTTCTCAGTGTGTCTTTCTACTCGATTTTAATCATATCTAAAGGAATCTCATCTATATGCTGTAAAACGTATTCTTAGATACTTAATTAGATCATATGACTATGGCTTATAGTATCCCTGATCTAATTCATTTGATAGGATACACGGATGTTGACTATACTGGGTGCAAAGTTGAGAAAAAAAGTACCAGTGGACACTGTCAGTTTCTTGGACACTCCCTTATCTCTTGGTATAGAAAAAAGCAAGATTTTGTATCTCTCTCAACAACCAAAATAGAATGCATTGCTGTAGGGAGCTATTGTTCGCAAAGTTTATGAATGAAAAACACTTTGCTTGACTTTGGTTTAAATTTTAATTGCGTGCCTATCCTATGTGATAATACTAGTGCTATCAATCTGACCAAGAATTCTATTCAGCATTCTAGAACTAAGCACATTAAAATTAAGTTTCATTTTATTAAAGATCATGTACTTAAGGGTTATGTGTATGGAATATATTCCAACTGATGAACAGTTTGCAGATATTTTCACTAAATCTCTGGCCGAAGATAGATTTAATCATCTACGAAGAGGTTTGGGAATTAAAATTATATAACTAGAAATTTTGACAATGATTAGTTTGTTCACTCTTGTAGAACTTTTGAAGATACACACTTTCGAATGGTGATTTTGGACACAATATCTGAGAAATATGAATCTAAAATCCCTTCAATAAAATATCTCTCGATCAGTTTTTGGGCGAACAAATTTGGACTTAGTCTGAGTCCAAAATAGTAGCAGCCGAGAATTGTGTAAAGCCCAATTTTGTTATTTGGATGAAAAGCATATGAGTCCAGAACCCACTTTTTGAATTTTCAAAATGTCTACGCTTTAAAAAAAAAAAAAAAAAAAGAGGCTCACCCTATCTCTGATGTAATCTCTAGTGAGGGTACTTGATTGTACTTATCTACTCAATAACCTAGGAAATCATTAAAAAAAACGGTTACTTTTCTCTCTCCTTGCAATCTGAAACCACCATTGATCTCTCTGCTTCTCTCTCACTTCGTACCTTCACCCTCTCTACTGAAACAAAAATCTCTCATCTTCTTCTTACTACTACCATGGCAAAACTACCAAAATCTAACAAGGGAAGCAAATCAAAAACAAAAAAGAACCCGAAAGGCAAATAAATGGTTGGTGAAAACCAAGTCTGTTGTCGAAACCCAACCCGCCATCAAACAGAAGGCAAGAAGATCGTTGCTAAAGAAACAACTTCATAATCTGACTCATCACAAGAACTTCCTATACAAGAAAGCTCTAAGACACAAGTACCTCAATTTCTTGATTTGAAATATGAATCTGAGTTTAATGACTAGGTATCAAGGAATAGGATTGTAATCTCTGGATATCGGGTTGATGGTGAGGCCTTTTTAGACTTTGCTGATATCTTGAATATGTTTGAGACTCTTGGATAGGAGGCTTTGCTGTCGGTAGATGAAAAATTATACACCACACTGGTTTGGAAATTTTACTCCAACTTGAGAAAATGAAGGCTTGAGAAGACTGGCAGAGGATTTACAGTTCAATGGTACACCTCTAGAGTAGGATGTGTAAACATGGAATTTGACCATAGGATGTTGAATCGAATTTTTGGAGTTAGAGACGAAGGAATCCAATTCTTTGAAATGAACAAATTTTCGGAAGAATCAGACCTATTTGATCTGGGAGGGTTTAAAGTGAAGTTTACTGGATGAAGGAGTTTTAAAAATTCAAATGACCGAAATTCGAAGTGGCTGAATGGTTTTGGAAGAATTCTGCACCATATGGTGTCTACCATGGTGGAACCAAACTTTGGGCATAAAATATCCGTGAGTATCAAGAAAATAATACTGATGTTGGCCCTATCAGAAGGAAGATAGAATAGTTTTGGTTTTCGGGCTATGAAGCTGATGCTTCGATCGCGAAACACTTCTAACAAGGCCCTATCTTATGGAAATCTCCTGTCAAAAGTTTTCAAATACTTCAATGTGAATCTCAGTGCAAGTACCCTGGACACCTCAAGATTAATGTCTATAGCACAGAGTCCTTTGAAAAAATAGGGTTTGTACAAGTGAACAATCAATGGGTTTTGCTAAGGGATGTGTCAGATGAGGAAAGGGAAAATCTTATCAAAATCAAGGTCGAAAGAAAAAAGACTGCACCTACTGCATCAACAGGAACAAAAAGGAAGGCTGAAATAGCAGAGGAATCCTCTAATAAGGGCAAGTAGAGGACTGAGGAAAATGGACTGACTTAGAGCATCTTGAATGCTTTAAACACTTTAGCTGAAAATTTTTATGGATTTAGTACAGAAGTTAAGATAGAACTGTAAAACTTAGGAAGTCGGTTGAGTAATGTGTAATACCCCGCCCAAAATCACCTTTGACCTATGGGGAAAAAGTCATGCATTGCATAGCATTTCGCATTTCATGTGATATCTTAAAATTATTTTTGCATGAGTGCATGTGATTTTCAAGGTTGTGCTTGCATTAAATTATTTAAATGTGTTGTTGCATTATTTAAGAGTTGTTTTAAGTGAAGTTTAGTAGAGGAGATGGAGGGATGAGAATTAGGGTGAAAAGAATTTCCTAGAGAAAGGTTATCATCGGAGTTGGTTTGGAATAGTGGTTAGGTTTTGTGATTATCCTATGGTGACCCGAGTTCGAATCTTACTTCTTGCGAATCTTAGCTTTTCTTTTTGAATTCTATTCTTAGATTTCCTCATGCTTGGCCGAAAATCCCAGCTTTCGTTTTTAAATTTTCAGCTCCATTTTCTTAGGAATAAGTCTCCATAATTACCTCCTAAAATTCAAGGACTTTTGATAAGGATAAAAATTAATTTTATTTCCAGCTTTTATCCTTTTTTATTTTCGAAAATTCTAGCTAGAGTAATTAAATTTCAGCTTGATTTTAATTTATCAGATGTTGTAGTTGATAGCTGGAATTAAATTGTTATTTTTCTAGTTAAATATCTTGGTGATTTTGTTCATGAAACCCTAGCTGAAAATCTGGAAGTTTTTCCAGCTTAATGCCGCCACCTTTGAAGGAGTTCTAGCTCAACACAATCTCTTCCAATACTAGGAAATCTTATCCTAAATCCTTTAGCAAATCAGATTTTATTTCAATCATAAACCAACTAGGTTTTATTCTTTCTTTTCCAACAGAATTTTGGCAGCCTTGTGCATGCACAAGCTGCACGAAAATCCTGCACTCCTAAGTGCATTTAAACTCTTCAAAACCTAGCTCAAATCACCTAAAACACCTCTCACCAAACCAGATCACTTTAGCTACACAAAATTAGATTTTTATCCGCCAAAAATTCCAGAATTTCGGCTAGCTTATGCACAAGAATTTCAGCTAGCCTTGCACAGAAAATTTCGGCCAGCTTTGCACACCATATCACACGAAAATTCTACACTCCAAAACATACCAAAACTCCTTGTTGATTAAGCCAAACTTCAGCACCTGAAACCCTCATTTTTTTCCCCTCTGATTTGCGGTAGAATAGCAACCAATACATCCCAGAATTTTCCCTCTTTTGCTCACAGATTTTGCATAGAATTTTTTGTTACCAAAGCTACACAAAGTCCTTCTTGTTTGGCCAAAAACCTGAACACGCTCAGCCCTATTCTTGAGCACTATTTCAGCCAGCCTAGGAGAGCAATTCCAGACTAATTTTCTCCTCTTAACCCCTCTGAAATTCGGCTAGCAATAAGAGTACAGCAAGCTGCAATTTTTTGCCATTGCTGCCAAATAAACCTAGAGTCATTAGGAGTCCTCTATAGCAACAACCTCTAACCCTAAATCCACCTCTTCTAACCCTAAACCAAGATAGCTGACCACTCCCTCCTTACTACACGAAAATTCCAGCAAATACTCTCCTGCAATTTTCGAAAATCACAAGAGCAATCCCTAGCCAAAACCGATCACACCCTAAGGTAAGCAAAAATTATCTTAACCTCTTGATTCCTTTCTTCCATTGATTCTTCTCTTTTTTTTTTTTTTTCTTCCCTTGAATCACGCCACATAGAGGCTGATTTCACCCTCTTTATCTACTTTTGATCAAAAGGCGGTAAAGAAGACAGCTTTTCTCTTCTTCTCAAGCAACTCAGGACAATCACCATATGAGCATAAAGATCTTGATAATTCGGTTGTTGCAAGGTAAGGGAATTCTTACCCTTGATGTCGAAATTAAGATCTAATGAGATTGATGAGGTCTATGGAAGTATGGTAGTATGATGTATGTGCTTAGTTGGGATAGATGAATATTTTGAGTCGAGTAATTAATTAAGCATATTCGATGGATAGCAAAGCCATATTTTATTGTGATAATAATGGATGGGCATTGTGATGGTCAAGTCAAGACCTTTTTGATATATTATTCATATCTTCGATAGATATATGATCATAGTGTATGTACTATGAGGATTAGATGATTTAATTGAAGTTAGATAATGGATCATGATTTGTTATGGGAATAAATGAGTTCAATGTATGCTTGAGTCGATTGAGACCCTGATCATGATATTATGTGATTCTAGATCAGGAGGGTATTTAAAGGAAGCAAGCTGTGATTTTATCTTGTTTATCTGAGGCATACCAAGTAAGTCCTTACATAAACTCTTTTGTTAAATGTTGTGATGGCAAGTCAAATGTTGTAAAGCTTTGTGAAGCTATTGTTGATCAATGATTATTTGGGTTGTAAACGTGGATAAGAATTCTCTAAATGGTTTTGTCAAACTAACGCCTTTATCAAAAACTGTTCTTTCTCTTAAACATGTTAGAAAACTCTTTTTCCAAGAAAATCACGTTTTACAAAGCCAAGGTATGAAATTATTATTGTGAATCTGGAATTGACGGATATGTTCGTTGAGTACTCAATAAGGGTAGGCTAACAATACTCGTCTTGGAGGGCTAGAGTAAGTCTTCTGGCAGGAGGCCACCTCCAGAAGATAAGCTCTGCTTGAAAAGGCGACAGTGTTGGTTGGTCAGGCCGGTCCAAGCTAGCATTTGTACCTGGTAAGGTATTATTTATTTTCCCGGCATGGACACCCGGATGGTTTTATTAGGTGTAGAGAGGGAGGAATATCTCACCCGGTGGGCTGTACACTCACCTTGATCAGAACGCCCAAATTATGGTAATCTGATCCTGTCTCGGTACACAAAGTGTGGTGCCTTGACCATTTCTTGTCTTGGTGCACAAAGTGTGGCGCCTTGACCATTTTCTCATCATGGAGCCCAAAGTGTGGTGACATGACTATTTATTCGAGTGGATGATTTATATTGTACAAAGTGTAACAATGAGAAAAACCCACTCCTTGCTAAGAGAAATTATTTATGACTTGCCAAATCTTTTTGCAAATGTTTTCGCTATGCATTCACGAACTGTTCAAAGTACCATGTGCACACACAGGACTTACTGAGATTTATTCTCACACTGTTTATATCATGTTTTCAGGAGACTGATTATGCTGAGCAAGCGGGAAGTGTAGTAGTTAGAGTTTTGTTATTTTCCATTATGCTTTGAGAGACAATTGTTGATTTATGCTTCGGGAACCAATGTTTCCTTTTATCTAGTTTTGCTCCCGTTTGAGCCTGATGTAATAAGAGTTTTCCTTTATTTATCTAAGTTTGATTTCTTTGGTTTGTCTTTATACTATTGTACCTCATTTTAAAAACCCCTTATCCTCGGGACGGGGCGACATCCCCGCCATTTTTAGGGTACGTATTAGGGGGTGTTACATAATTTGGAGGGAAAAAAGAAGAAAAGACTATTAGTGGAGTCTCAGAAGAACAAACCATTGCACCTTAGTAAGAAGATGAGTCTACAAAGGATTCTGGACATCCATTTGAAACTAAGAAAGCTGCCACTGAAGAAGTTCCAGCTCCACTCACTATAGCACCCACGGTTGAACAAATTCCATCCCAACCTATTGAAATGATGCCTACTGCACCATCATTGACCCAGCTACCGCTACAAAGGACAAGTTAATTGACAAGCCAATTCCACCGAGTAGCTCCTTGGGGCGCAGAGTGAAATATGTGGTCGTCAAGAGAAAGTCCAGCAGAATTGTTGGACAACATTCCAAGAAGGGTGCGAACTCCAAGCCAGAGACCGTTCACATTTCCTTATTTGCCTCTGACACTTACTACTTGCTAACTTCCTATGCACCGTTTACTCTGATGAACAATTTTATGCCTTCTGTTTTATATATTCTGCATGAACAATTTTACTTCTACTGTAACACCCCTACTAAAGGTAATAGCATACGCATATCAATACCGAGTGTCGCCCCGTCCAGTTACCCAGACAAGGGGTCTTTATAACAAAAAAAAAACCAATAAAGTATGTAAGGTTCAGATCCATACAACAGCCCATACTGATGGTCACGCGCACATATATAATAAGGAATCTCATACATGAAAATTTCCATTCAAACATTAGTAATAAGGTACATTATCCAAAAAGGAAACGTCCGAACCTATTCTGCTGTCACTGTAGTATCGTCCTCTATCCGTAGGTCCGCTCAACTTCGGATCCTACAAAAAGGTGAGTTGAAAGACACGTGTGAGTGAAAAATCACCCAGTGAGTCCCGTGTGTGCTAGTACTTTATCAAAGAGACATAGTACATAAAACTTTTATGGAATAGCATATCGTTTGTTTATTGGAAATAATTCCAAAACTCTTTAACGAAGAGTTTATTCAGAACTCAATCATTTTTGAAAAATTATATTTCAATTTCAAAATATTGTCCCAATTTCCAAATCACAGGCACTTCTCCAACAGAAGGTCGGCCTGTATGTAAAGTTAATAAGGCTTCGCTTCGGCATCACGATCTTATTGTGCCAAGGTCTTCGCCTTACATCACTAAATCGTGCATTCTTGGATAAGTACACCGACTTGCACCGTGTCATCGTACTGAGACCGCAGCCTCCAGTACTCGATCCGTGCGTCGCTGAATAAGCACACCAACTTACACCGTGTCATTGTACGGAGACCGCAGCCTACAATACTCGATCCGTACGTCGTTGGAAAATCTTTTACTTGCTACCATAAGCCAAGGGTCTCAATCCTGACATCAATCACCATCAAGGTAGCAAGGAGTCAAACATGCCGAGTGTCCCCACCCGGCATCCAGCGAATGACTCAAAATCAAAAAGTGCCTGCAGACGCGGCAATTGCCAAGTGTTAAACGGCTAGCCAGGATAACTCATCTAAATGTCCTGTCGCTCTGTTTGGAGTAAGACAATCCCCAGAACTAGTTAGGTTACTTGGGATCGTCTACCTCTAACATGAGCTAATACAAAGATCAAAGTCCTTGCTGAGTACTCAACGTTAACAATACCAACCCTATCTGACAGATCAGGCTAGAAGGCTATCTGATCCCGTAAGATTTTTAAATCAAAACATTTTTGGGGCAAAACAACACTTTCCAAAATTTGATCCCACTGACTCTCAAGTCAGATCATCATTCATATAGGCTCCGCAAAGCCAATCAATTCATTCCATGGTAGACCAAGCCAATAAAACAATTACAGGGATCAAAAAGTCATTTTCTAAAAGTCAATCTCATCATGAGAGATCATTTTCCAAAATTATGTTAAAACAGGATAAAGAGTTCTATTCACACATCAAAACATGTTTTCAAGAGTATTCGGGTCGTTTTCCCCGTACTCAATCAAAAAATTCATTTCCCAAGGATATTCAAGTCATTTTATCCATACCTAATTCCAAAAGACTTTCTAAGGGTATTCGGGTTATTTTATCCTTACCCGATTTGAAAAGTATTCACAAAAGTTTCAATAAAGGTGTTTCGGTCATTTACCATATACCTAATTCCAAAAGTTTTCATAAACATTCTAATAAAAACATTTGGATCATTTTCCAAATACCCGATTCTAAAAGGAATTCAATTTAAGAAATCCAAAGTTCTAATCCCAAAAGAGGGTTAAATTCAAAGATTCCAAACACAATTCCATAAAATGTTCTAATAAGAGCATTTTGGCCAATTTATAAATACCTGATTCTAAAATTTACCATTTTTCTTAAATTTCAAGTATTTAATCCAAAAAGGACTAAATTCACAAAATTAATGCTTTAATCATCCAGTAAGGTTTCCAAGCCAATTATGATGTTCAGTCGAGCCCAAATTGGCATGAAATAATTCTTGCTTAGATAAACCTTAAACATATTCAGGGATTTCCAAAATGGTATAAAACATAGCATTTCATGGAAAAGTGAAGACACTAGCTTTCAAAAGGTTTTAGAAATCAAAGGGACTCACCTCGTGTCCTAACTAAACTCTTTCCGTTGACGATCGTTCAACATTCGTTTCCACTATTTTCAACGTTTTGTTGGCCGTTTACCAACAAACCAACATCAAACATCGTTTTCGGGTTAAATCGTGTTCAGTCAAAAAATAGCCGACGTCCAGCCGACGGGTAGCCGACGACCAACCGACAATTAGCCGACGGGGGACGACGGTTTAGGAAAACGTTCAATTTCCGTTCTTGTTATTTTTTCATCATTTGTTTGATTCTTTCATTTTTATTTTTCCACATCCTTTATCCCTTCATATACAAGGGATTCACTTCATATTTCCCATTTATTTCATCCAAAATCACACAATTAACTATTCTTAAGTTCAACCATTTTATAAGCAAAATTCTGTAATTTTGCTGCTTTGACACATGATTTTGTTTTGGACATAACTTTCAACCTACAACTCCGATTGATGCCGAACTAGTTCCAAAATGTCCTCAAGATCTTCCTTGATGAATTATAATTCACAAAATACTCATTTCCCTTTTTGTTTCATTCAGTTCTGTCCATAATATCTCAGTACTTCAATCCCGTAACTGAAATGACAACCTTTGATATTTATATCATAACTTTTTATTCATAACTCCAAATCATGCAAAATTGGTCCCAAAATGATCCTAAGACATTTAGCTACAAGTTTCAAGTTATGGGATTCCAAAACAAACAATCATATTGTTCAGTTTATTACCTCTTCAGTGCTACACGAAATTCTTCCAAAACAGAATTTCTGTTTTGTTCCTTTCCTTCACATAATCCATTCACTTTTCTTTCCTATCTCATACATAAGTCGTTTAATCATTACAATCCTTTGTTTATCATCTAAACATCACATAATCCTTCTTGATTCCAGTCACGCACAATCAGTATCTTTCATGTATAAACGACTACAAAAGCAACAACTTTGAATAATAACAACAATATTCCATTTTCTTCAACAATTATACCATTTGTTATCTTATTTCCTTCTTCCATTTTAGTAGCCATGAACAACTCTTTAAACCCTCTTCAAAACACCTTCAAACATCATATAAAACACAGCATACATGCCTCCAAATGCACCACTATGCACAGCAAATACAACAACCCCAAAACATAGATATTTTCTAAACATAAATCACAATTCATATGAATTTTCTAAATAAAATTCATATCAAAACAATCCTTATTCTTCATGCTTCAACTTTAATTCATGAAACATAGACTTTTACCTTGTTTATTGATTGGTCTAAACTGAAAATGCTCCAAGTTCCTTCCTTTTTCTCTTCTTGGAATGCTTTCTCTCTCTTTTTCCTTTTTCTCTCAATTTTCTCTAGCTTTTCTTTCCTTTTTCTTCCTCTCTTCTTTCTTTCTTCTTTCTTATACTTGCTGTCCATTTTTGGCTGTTGAAATACAGCTTCCACCGCCATTCTTATGACCAAAATCACATGGTCAAGTGATTCATTAAATGGTCAAAATCTTCCTTTGAAAGTTTTTGCAAATTCTCCTATTTTTCTTTTATTTTCTCCTTTCTTTTCTTCTTTCGTCGTACCAAAATTCAGGCTCTTCTTCAGCAATTTTCCACCGCCACTTTCTTGGACTTCTTGGTCCAAATTGTGACCAAGATTGATCACAAAGTCAACCTTTGTGGGCTATCCAATTTTCAACCATTTTCTTATTGGTTGATTTAATTAATTTCCTTAATTAATAATCTTATTCAATAAGCTTTTGAAATAAAGTAATCCCACAAATATCTTACTTCCCCAATGGTATTTTGACACTTATTTTTTTCCTCCAATCATATTATGCCGCTTGTCTTAATGTCGACCGCACTTTAGAATTTTCTTCAGAAGTGACCAAAATCGAATTCAGAACGGAAAAATATTTTACTTCACCATTCCACTCCAAAAATTCCACTGAATCCATTGACAATACTTAAATTCTTCAATTCCTTCTCTACTTGATCAAATTTGGGGTCAAAGTCGCGGGTGCAGTTAAAATGACGAAAATGCCCCCGATACCCCAGGTAGCATAATTCACACCAAAACGTGTGTTTCATCACACTGATCAATTTCTCTTCTCAACGTATCCTCAAATTCTTATTTTATTAATAACAATAGCCTTTCGAAGATTTAAGGTACGGGTAGAACAAATCCAATAATTACATCCAGGTCCTACCCAAATATTATCATATCAAAATATTCGTCTCATTACACTGATCAACTTTTGTTCTGGTTATTAATACAATTCCTCACCCAATTACAAATAGTAGCTATTCAAAAGTAAAAGGTGAGGTATTACATTCTCCCCTCCTTACAATAAATTTCGTCCTCGAAATTGATTTTCACTTAGAATAGTTTTGGGTACCTTTTCAACATCTTCACTTTCGTTTTCTCAAGTTGCATATTGTACAGGATGATGGTTCCACGATACTTGTACAAGTGAAATTTTCTTATTCCGCAATCCCTTTTCAGTATGTTCCAAGATTTTAATAGGCTTTTCCTCATTTTTCAAGCTTAGAGTCATCTCAATGGATTCTTCATACAAAATGTAGGCAAGATCAGCCACCTACTTTCGAAATTGGGATACATAAGATATGCCGTGAATCACTTGAAGTTCCACTGGTAACTCCAATCGATAGGCTACTTTCCCGATCCTTTTGACAATAAGGAATGGTTCAACGTACCTAAATGCTAATTTCTTTTCTTATTCTTTAATTCCTAACTGTCGTTGTGGAGCCAACTTCAAGAATACATAATCCCCTTTAGTAATTTCAAATCTCTCCCACGTCGATCTGTATACCTCCTTTTTTTTTTTTTTGTCTGTTTTGCACTACTTCTAACTTGGTTTTGATCATCTCTACAGTTTGTCATACCCTTTTCATGATCAAAAGCATCTTGTTCGCCCGTTTTTTATCCTAAACTTTCCCAATATAATAGGGACCGACATTTTCTTCCATATAAAGCTTCAGACGGGGTCATTCCGATAGTTGACTAATGACTGTTATTGTAGGCAAATTCTGTACATACTAAATTATCAATCTATTTAGTTCCAAAATTTAAAGTGTAAGCTCGCAACATATCTTCCAAAACTCTATTCACTCATTTAGTTTGTCCATCCGTTTGTGGATGCGATGCTGTACTGAACTTTAATGTTGTCCCATAATGAAATCCATAGTAATTTCACTCTAGTTCTATAATAGAGTTGGGTAACAACGGCAATACTCTTTAGGTCGTTGCTGATTGGTTTTCACTTGCTGACAAGTTAAATATCGAGCTACAAAATCTGAGATATCCTTCTTCATAAGAATCCACTAATAATGTCATTTTTAAGTCCTAATACATCTTTACAGATCTTGGATAGATAGTAAACTTACTTTGGGGTGCCTTCATTAAAACATCTTGTCTTATCGCAGACTGTTTCAAGATACAATACCGATCTCGATAATGAATGATTCCATCACTGGCAATATTAGAACAGGAGCAGAATGTATTCCTTTTCTCAATTCCTAGAAATTTCTCTCACGCTTCTTGGTTCTAACACAGGAAACTTCCTTTTGGGCGGGTCGAGTCAAAGGTGAAACTATCTTAGGGAGTTTCCTCAATAAATCTTCGGTAATATCTTGCCAATATCAAGAAGCTTCGGATTTCGATCGGAGTCTCGGGACATTTTCAATCTGGCACCGCTTCAACATTTGCAGGATCTACTATAATCCCGTCCTTAGATATCACATGTCCCAAGAATGCTATTTCTTGCAACCAAAACTCACACTTACTGAATTTCGCATACCATTTGGTCTTTTTTAACTTCCGTAAGACTCTTTGAAGGTACTGTTCATGCCCTTAGGGACTTGGAGTACACCAGAATGTCATCTATGAATATGACCACAAAATTACCTAAGTACGACCGAAATGTTTGGTACATCAGGTCCATAAAAATGGCAAGGGCATTAATAACACCAAAAGGCATTACTACAAACTTAAATATCCATATCGAGTATTATATACAGTCTCCGGTATATCTTCTTCCCGAATTTGGACCTGGTAATATTCTTGCCTTAAGTCTAATTTTGAGAAACATCTAGCTTCTCGCAACTAATTGAGCAGTTCATCAACCATGGGTAACAGATTTTTTTATTATTTACTGTCACTGTATTCAGTCCTCAATAATCTACACATATCCGTAATGACCCATCTTTCTTCTTAACAAATAATATAGGTGCTCCCCATGGTGAAGCACTTGGTTGAATAAACCGTTGCCCGATCAATTCCTATAATTATTTCTCGAGCTCTTGCAATTATATAGGTGTCATTCTATAAGGGGTCCTTGAAATTGGCTCTACCAATAGCACAAGAGCAATAGAAAATTCTACTTCCCTCTCTGGTGGCAATTCCTTCAATTCCTCTAAAAAAAACATCTAAATATTTATTCACAACAGGTACAACTTCAGGCTTCTTAACCTCTCTTGGCTTATTAATTACATATGTTAAGTATCTTGTGCATTCTTTCCTAATCATCTTCCGGACCTTGAGTCCCGATACAAAAACATTACTTTTCCTTCCAACCTCATCTATAGTTTCCAATATAGATTTCCTAGATCAATGGAAATGTTCTACCTTATGTCTACAACCAACTTGAGCATGATGCTGAAATAGCTAATCCATGCCCAAAACAGCATCATAATCCTCTATGGGCAATCTTATCAAACCTCCTTCCGAAACTTTATCTCCTACCAAGATCTTACATTTCCTATATATTTTCTTACTATTCATTTTCTTTCCTAATGAGGTACTAACAATCATTTCATATGAAATTTCTTCCCTTTTTATCCCCATAGAATCAAGAAATAAATTGGCAACAAAAATGCATAGAAACAAGATCTACCAATATTTTAGCATTATGACAAAAAATGAAAAGTGTACATTCCACCACTGCAGTCTAATGATTTGTCTTCTTCAATGCCACCACCCGAGCATTTACTTGCGATTTGGGAGGGGGTCCAGTTCTGGAGGTAGAGGCCTGCCTTGGGTTTCCTCTTCCAATCCTAATCTCTGTCCTTGGCTATTGTTTCCAGGTCGGTTCCATCCTCCTATCCTTTGTGGGCGAGGGTAATTTAAAATCTTATACCCTATTTTCCCACAATTGAAGCATTTAAAGGAGGGTGATCCCCCCATAAGTCCAGTCAAGCCTCCCCTTTGTTGCAACTTCCTCTTTCTCTACCATCGGGATCCTCCAGAACTCTTCTGATTCATGCCCCAAAATTCGCATCGGTTCCTCTCACCTGCCTGCTTGATATTGGCCATTTCCGTTCTAGAGGCCATCTCTACTGCAGCGTTATAACTGGTAGGGGCTATACTTGCTAATACTCTTTTCAACTCTGGCCGTAAACCCTTCACAAAACGTTTAACCCTATCTGCCTCTGAATGGACCAAGAGTGGGCAATATTTTGATAGTCTAGTAAATTCAACAGCGTATTGTCCCACTGTACGACCTCCTTACCGAACAGCTTGGAATTCATCCTCCTTTCTTTCTACCACCCAAATGGGAATAAACTCCCTCTTAAAATTGGCCTTAAAATCTGTCCAATCCCATTCCTGTTAATTTTTCTCTCTTGCCCACCAATCTTAGGCAGGTCCTTTCAACTGGAATGTAGCTAATTATACCTTCCTTTGCTCCAAATAATTCAAGGCTGCAAAGATCTTTTCCATATGTTCAATCCAATTTTCAGCCTCCTATTTTGAGTCAGGTTGCCCTTGAAATTGCGAAGGGTGGAATTTCAAAAAGTAGTCAAGGGCTCGATCCTATTCAACTTCACTTTGCTGACTTTCCCAGCTCGTACCCTCATTTATCCTAGCATTCTCAGTCAGTCGTTGGATCGTGTCAGCCATCTTTTGGAAGGTCTGAAATATGGGGTGGTCCAAGGTTGTGAGGTGGGGACCTTCCGCCCGTAGTTCCTCCACCATTGGTTCAGGGTTATTTCGAGTAGCCCAGGATGATCGTTCGGAGGTCCATTTAGGAGGCATCTATACAGTTCATAAGATTTTATCAGTATAACAAATGTAATAGCTCAAAAGCAATCATTAAATAGATATAGTGCAATTAACAAAACGTAACACATGTTCATTTTCGTTTATCACAATTTTAGTACAAAATTCGTGTGCCAAGCACACAGTTATATACACCGGTCGAACTGTATATATCATACTATATTTATCTACCTCTCATCCTCCTACTCGTCATACTCACTATTTGATATGGGAGGTCCTGAATCAGTCAAGACTGTATAGGACTCTGCTACATTAACCTCCTCATCTCCGTTCGCATTTGAC
Organism: Voacanga thouarsii; assembly: GCA_026120185.1. NCBI lineage: Eukaryota > Viridiplantae > Streptophyta > Magnoliopsida > Gentianales > Apocynaceae > Voacanga > Voacanga thouarsii. Next base: position 2,305,227 of record JANUWF010002315.1, on the reverse strand, counting down.
TGCAACTAAGTCTATAGTTCTGGCTCTACTCTAAATCCTCCTCTTCATCAACATTGTCTTAGTGGTATAGCTCAATATCACCATCTAACTCATCGGAGTAGCCGCTTGCCTCATCATGTGGCGACGGTATCTTCTCAAGATAGGTTTCCTCGCAATACTCGAGCTCTCACCTACCTCTCTCTTCCGTTCATCACTATGCTCGACTATTAGGCGCTTGCCCTTATCACTTCTATCCACCATATCTACACAATAAAAGGGTTCTATCCATTCCTATGACTATACCACAGTTCTATAAAACTAGGCTCTGATACCAATTGTAACACCCCTACTAAAGGTAATAGCGGAAGCATATCAACACCGGGTGTCGTCCCGTTCAGTTACCTAGACAAGGGGCCTTTATAACAAAAAAAAACCAATAGAGTATGTAAGGTCCAAATCCATACAACAGCCCATACTGATGGTCACGTGCACATATATAAAAAGGAATCTCATACGTGAAAATTTCCATTCAACATCCGTAATAAGGTACATTATCCAAAAGGGAAACGTCCGGACCTATTCTGCTGTCACTATGGTATCGTCCTCTATTCGTAGGTCCGCTCAACTTCGGATCCTACAAAAAAGTGAGTTGAAAGACACGTGTGAGTGAAAAATCACCCATTGAGTCCCGTGTATGCTAGTGCTTTATCAAAGAGACAGAGTACATAAAACTTTTATGGAATAGCATATCGTTTGTTTACTGGAAATGATTCCAAAACTCTTTAACGAAGAGTTTATTCAGAACTCAATCATTTTTGAAAAACTGTATTTCAATTTCAAAATATTGCCCCAATTTCCAAATCACAGGCACTTCTCCAACAGAAGGTCGGCCTGTATGTAAAGCTCACAAGGCTTCGCTTCGGCATCACGATCTTATTGTGCCAAGGTCTCCGCCTTACAGCACTCAATCGTGCATTGTCGGATAAGTACACTGAATTACACCGTGTTATCGTACTGAGACCGCAGCCTCCAGCACTCGATCCGTGTGTTGCTGAATAAGCAGACCAACTTACACCGTGTCATTGTACGGAGACCGCAGCCTACAATACTCGATACACGCATCGTTGGAAAATCTTTTACTTGCTACCGAAAGCCAAGGGTCCCAATCCTGATGTCAATCACCATCAAGGCAGCAAGGAATCAAACAGGCTGAGTGTCCCCACCCGGCATCCAGCGAATGACTCAAAATCAAGAAGTGCCCGCAGACGCAGTAATTGCCATGTTCTAAACGACTTTCCAGGATGACTCATCTCAATGTCCTTTCGCCCTGTTTGGAGTAAGATAATCCCCAGAGCTAACTAGGTTACTTGGGGTCGTCTACCTCTAACATGAGTTAGTACAAAGATTAAAGTCCTTGCTGAGTACTCAACGTTAACAATACCAACCCTGTTTGACTGATTAGGCCAGAGAGTTATCTGATCCCGCAGGATTTTCAAATTAAAACATTTTTGGGGCAAAATAACACTTTTCAGAATTTGATCCCACTGACTCTCAAGTTAGATCATCATTCACATAGACTCCGCAGAGCCAATCAATTCATTCTATGGCACACCAAGCCACTAAAATAATTACAGGGATCAAAAGGTCATTTTTTAAAAATCAATCTCATCACGAGAGATCATTTTCCAAAATCATGTTAAAACAGGATAAAGAGTTCTGTTCACACATCAAAACATATTTCCAAGAGTATTCGAGTTGTTTTTCCCGTACTCGATCACAAAAGTCATTTCTCAAGGGTATTCAGGTCATTTTACCCATACCCAATTCCAAAAGACTTTCCAAAGGTATTCGAGTCATTTTATCCTTACCCGATTTGAAAAGTATTCACAAAAGTTCTAATAAAGGTGTTTCAGTCATTTACCGTATACCCAATTCCAAACGTTTTCATAAACATTCCAATAAGGATATTTGGATCATTTTCCAAATACCCGGTTCTAAAAAGAATTCATTTTAAGAAATCCAGAGTTCTAATCCCAAAAGAGGGTTAAATTCAAAGATTCCAAACACAATTCCATAAAATGTTCCAATAAGGGCATTCTAGTCAATTTATGAATACTCGATTTTAAAATTTACCATTTTCTAAAAATCTCAAATATTTAATCTAAAAAGGTCTAAATTCACAAAATTAATACTTTAATCATCCAGTAACGTTTCCAAGTCGATTATAATGTTCAGTCGAGCCCAAAATGGCATGAAATAATTCTTACTCAGATAAACCTTAAACATATTCAAGGATTTTCAAAGTAGAATAAAACATAGGATTTCATAGAAAAGTGAAGCACACTAGCTTTCAAAAGGTTTTAGAAATCAAAGGGACTCACCTTGTGTCCTAACTAAACTCTTTCCGTTTATGGTCGTTCAACTATCGCGTCCACCATTTTCAACGTTTCGTTGGCCGTTTACCGACAAACCTACACCAAACATCGTTTTCGGATCAAATCGTGTTTGGCTGAAAAATAGCCGACGTCCAACCGACGTTTAGCTGATGGGGGCCGACGGTCAAGAAAAACGTTCAGTTTCCGTTCTTGTCGTTTTTTCATCGTTTGTTCGATTCCTTCGTTTTCTATTGTTCACATCCTTTATCTCTTCATATACAAGGGATTCACTTCATATTTCCCATTTATTTCATCCAAAATCACATAATTGACTATTCTTAAGTTCAACCATTTTCTAAGCAAAATTCTGGAATTTTGCTGCTTTGACACATAATTTTGTTTTGGACATAACTTTCAACCTACAAGTCTGATTGATGCCGAGCTAGTTCCAAAATGTCCTCAAGATCTTTCTTGATGATTTCTAATTCACAAAATACTCATTTCCCTTTTTTTTTTTTCATTCAGTTCGGTCCATAAATCTCAGTACTTCAATCCTGTAACTAAAATGATAACCTTTGGTATTTATATCAAAATAACCAGCCATATTATTCAGTTTATTACCTCTTCATAGCTGCACGAAATTCTTCCAAAATAGAATTTCTGTTTTGTTCCTTTACTTCACTTAATCCATTCATTTTTCTTTCCTATCTCATACATAAGTCGTTTAATCATTACAATCCTTTGTTTATCATCTAAAAATCACATAATCCTTCTTGATTCCAGTCATGCACAATCAGTATGTTTCATGTTTAAACGACTACAAAAGCAACAACTTTGAATAATAACAACAATATTCCATTTTTTTTTTAACAATAATACCATTTGTTATCTTATTTCCTTCTTCCATTTTAGTAGCCATGAACAACTCTTTAAACCCTCTTCAAAACACCTTCAAACATCATATAAAACACAGAATACATGCCTCCAAATGCGCCACCATGCACAGCAAATACAACTACCCAAAATATAGATATTTTCTAAACATAAATCACAATTCATATGAATTTTCTAAATAAAATTCATATCAAAACAATCCTTATTCTTCATGCTTCAACTTTAATTCATGAAACATAGACTTTTACCTTGTTTATTGATTTCTCTAGGCTGAAAATGCTCCAAGTTCCTTCCTTTTTCTCTTCTTGGAATGCTTTCTCTCTCTTTTTCCTTTTTCTCTCAATTTTCTCTAGCCTTTTCTTTCCTTTTTCTTCCTCTCTTCTTTCTTTTTTCTTTCTTATACTTGCTGTCCATTTTTGGCTGTTGAAATACAACTTCCACCGCCATTCTCATGATCAAAATCACATGGTCAAGTGATTCATTAAATGGTCAAAATCTTCCTTTGAAAGTTTTTGCAAAATCTCCTATTTTTCTTTTATTTTCTCCTTTCTTTTCTTCCTTCATTGTACCAAAATTCAGGTTGTTCTTCAACCATTTTCCACCGCCACTTTCTTGGACTTCTTGGTCCAAATTGTGACCAAGATTGGTCACAAAGTCAACCTTTGTGGGCTATCCAATTTTCAACTATTTTCCTATTGGTTGATTCAATCAATTTTCTTAATTAATAATCTTATTCAATAAGCTTTTGAAATAAAATAATCCCACAAATATCTTACTTCCCCAACGATATTTTGACACTTGTTTTCATCCTCCAATCATATTACACCACTTATCTTAATGTCGACTGCACTTTAGAATTTTCTTCAGAAGTGACCAATATCGGATCCAAAACGGAAAAATATTTTACTTCACCATTCCACTCCAAAAATTCCACTGAATCCATTGGAAATACTTAAATTCTTCAATTCCTTCTCTACTTGATCAAATTTAGGGTCAAAGTCACGGGTGCGGTCAAAATGACGAAAATGCCCCCGATACCCCAGGTGGCATAATTCACACCAAAACGTGTGTTTCATCACACTAATCAATTTCTGCTCTCAACGTACTCTCAAATTTTTATTTTATTAATAATAATAGCTTTTCGAAGATTTAGGGTACGGATATAACAAATCCAATAATTACATCCAGGTCCTGCCCAAAGATTATCATACCAAAATATTCATCTCATTACACCGATCAACTTTTGTTCTGGTCGTTGATACAAATCCTCATCCAATTACAAATAGTCCATTTGAAAGTGAATGGTGGGTATTACATCTGCACTGGCATTCCTAATATGTTGGTTATAATATGTTTTACTATTCTCCTACTTAATTCCTTACATTTTGATTAATGCCAAAGGGGGAGAAAATTGGATTGTGATTATGACTTGGGTTATATGGTTGGATTGTGATTATGATTTAGGACTGCGATGCTATGACTTTGGCTTTATAACCTAATGTGACTTGGGTTATATGGATTGAGGAAATGGCATTGTGGGTATACAAAAATTATGCTTGTGATTTTTGGTCTGATTCTGTTGGCCTCATTCCATTGTAATTTGGTTGAATGATATGAATGATATCTCTCTCACTGTCCTTATCCTCATAAATATGGATTGAGAACTTGAAATATGTTTTATGTTTCAGTACTATCAAAAGTGATTATGCGACTATAATAATGGCTGCGATGCGCATTATGCCAAATATTTGGATGATTAGGATATTTATGCTTATGAAAACTGTGTAGTTTCTTTTTTGGTTGCACAGAAAATTCCTTGTATTTTACTACCTTGAGAAAACTAGGTTGGGTTGAAACTTTTGATCTATCTTTGTGAAAATTCTCTTTTACCCAGCACAAACACAGGGGTAGTTTTGGATCTTCAATTTGTCAATCCAAAACACCAGTCCAAACCTGCTTTTTGAAGAAGTGATATTTTGGCTTATTTTAACCTATTTTGGATGCACGATTTAGAAGTCCAAAATCTCAAATCCCAATTAGTTTTTTAACGCACTTCATTGCTAAGTGCCCCTAATCTACTGTTTATATATGCACATACATAGGGGGAGTATTGCTGTTGATAGTTTCTCTTCTACTCATCTTCACGTAAATACTTACATTTTTTTGTGACCCTTATTTGGTTATTTCTATATGAAATAGTCCTATTTATAGAAGGAAGAGGATAAGGGGGTTGGTTGGGTCATAGGCTCATTGAACCATGTTTATGAGAGCATGTTTAATTTTTCATATCTTAATCTCATAAGCACTCTTTGAGTCCTATAATGAAAGAACACATTTTAGTTAAAAGTATTCTTATTTCTCTCGGTCTAACATGTCCATACTGTCTTTTTTTTTTTTTTTGTCACAATCCCATCAAGTTTATCATCGCTCAAAAAGGGGGAGATTGTTAACTCTAAGGGCATTCTCCTGTGTTTTGACTTATGACAAATATTGATGAGGACTAAATTATGTGATTTATATGTGATATGATATATTTGACCTCAATTCTTCCAAGGCGTGCATATGAGACTAATGAGTAACTCTTAAGCAATAGAATCCAAGAGAGAGTGATTGAGTATAAGACAAACTTAAGAGATTGTATACTGAGAAGCCTTTAGGAAGAATCGTAGACTAGGAATTGTTGTCAATGTATTATTTGTAAATTCCTATATCTCTTTACCTTATATTCAATTTGTTTTACCTTGAAGCACTCAAAAATAATTTCAAAAGAAAAAGATATTTCTAAATCTAAATTTTCGGTTGAAGTAGTTTTGGATGGATCTCTAAATCCAAAACATCATCCAATGATCTGTAGCATTTTTCAAACTATATCTTTTTGCGAAAAGTACCATTTTGGACTCACCTTTTGAATGGACATCCTTCCATTCTGTGAATCCAAAACCCTGAAAATCCTGACAAAAGTAACTAGTCGTTACTAGCCGTTGGGACTTCGGGTTTGGCTCCTATAAAAGCTTCTAAAACCCGATTTTAAAGAAAATTTTTGTGCCATCTCTCTCAAAAATATTCTTACACTTTAGAATACAAAAATTTCCATTTTTATTTGTGCTTCAAATTGAAATAAAATTGTTCCAAAGGTAAAAGATATTGGTGCTTAGTTGTTCATATTCTACTCAATCTGTGAGCTATCTCTGTACTCTTTCTTAAATCTGCTTTGTATCAAGGTTAATAAGGTAAAACCCAGTTGGGGTGAGCCTTTATTATTGTGTTTAAAGAGGTGGGTATAAAATCAAGTATGGTGATTCTTTTGTGTAAGATTGGTGTTGCCTACCACCATCAATTTGGAAAAAGGTTTTATTGAGTGGTGTTAAAATCCTTAAGTGTGAACTTAAGGCAATGGATGTAGATCACTTAAGCATCGAACCACGATAAATCCTTGAGTCTCTTCTTATGTTGTTTGCCTAAATTTCTTTACTGCATTTTTTGCCAGTCTTAAAATCTTAAATGCTAGACCTTTTTTTCTAAAATCAATGGCTCATTTAAAACTCTTGCATTATGTGGTAAGCTTGTCATTGATAACTCAACTACCTATCTTTATTTCATACTATCCTCTCACCATCCTATACTAATTTAAAAGATCTCAGTCTGCACTCTTAAAGTTGTGAAACAACTCTGCAATTCAATTCGCCTTTTGCAAAAGTCATAAAATTTTTAATTTGTATATGTTTTCCATAACCCTTATTCACTGCCCCCCCCCTAAGGTTTATCACCACTCATTATTGCTAACCATAGAAACATTAGAACTAATGAAGTATCCAAGTTCCTCAACTTCTATCTCAGCCACCACATCAATTAAATGTAGCAATTCATGTGCAACATATTCATCCCTATTTAAACTAATGACTTCTACTAATTGTTGATGCTCTATATGGCCCAAGCTCTCACTTGCTACTGCCAAGTTTTCGTCCTCAATTCTTGACATTTCAAATTGCATCATACCTACAGCAATCTCTTTGTTCTTCCTAAGAGAATCATGAAGGTTAATCACATCACCTCCACTTGCAATTGGGATATCACTGACTTTGGAATCATCAGAAATATCTTTTCCATTGAATGTAGGCTATGTCTGAATGTAGTAAAATCCTCCAAAGTAAACTAATCCTTTTTCAACTACAATGCATAAAATTAAGAGTATAAGAACCAAAGTAAACCAATCCTTTTTATTGATGCCTAAACTTATATAAAAATATAGAGTCAAAGCATTTTTTGGACTTACAAAGTAAGGGTAGCCATCAATGATGCTGAAAATTTCAAGAGCATTGTGCATAAACAAATAAGTATAATATAGAATATAATAGCCACAATCTTCCCCATTTGTTTATTATGGAACTAATAATAAATTGACCAAGTAATTAGCACAATAGACATTCTTTAATTGAATGAAAAAACTTGCAAAATAATCATATTGAAATTTATCTTACCTTAGGTAAGTGCAAAGGATTTTTTTTTTTTTTTTTTACTATGTCTCTACTAGCTAGTCACCGCTCCAATTTAAGTATATACAGTACAAAACTATCCACAATAAGAAGTATATTTAAAATCAAGGAATCATCTACTTACTAAAATATATTAAATTTTAGTATACAAGGATGAAATAAAGGTATTGTAAACTTACTATAGATGACTTTTTTTAAGGTAGATTTAAAATAATTAGCTTAAACACTATAGCTTACTCTTTAATATGAGGCTCAATTATCTATTCTGCTGATTGCAGTGAGTCTAATAGGACCATACATGGACTCTTTGAGTTTGATTCATCATTGAAGTTAAATAAGATCAACATACTCCAATGACCCCTAAAAATTTTCATAAAAGACAAACAATTTTTTAACAACAAAGAAACAACATTACGTCCGGTCATCTCTTTCTAGACCAAAAAAGGAAAAATGCAATAGGATTGAGTACACCAAAGGACATATCAGAGGATGACAGGAACCAAAACATACTTCTTAGACAAAATGTTTTTATTCTTCAACCATTTCAACATCTTTTCTTGCTCTGACATGTATATATTTGAAACCATAGTGAGCCCAAATATGCAAATACATTTCTCTTCTCCTTTACCATACCCCTCCAGATTATACTACAAAATTCACAATTACTATCAACTCAATCGATGAAAGGCAAACCTAAAACTTCATGGCTACTTAGAAAAATCATAAATTATCTTACCCAAAGTATCACTCAACTCTATCTAAGTTGAGTATCCCCTGTAAGATGTTTTTTTGGCTGGAATACCGTGAAGAAATTTGAACACTTGAACATCTATTTCTAGTCTCTTCCATCACTCTTTTAGTCTTCCTTCATTTTTGTCCTCAATCTATTCCAGATTTACTGATCTTCTGTTAACTTTGAAGAGAGAAACCCTAGTGCTAAAATGAATAGACAAACACTAAACCCTAGTGCTAAAATGAAGAGAGAAACTCTAGTGCTAAAATGAAGATTCACTAGTCACTAATCACTGATCTTCTTTTAGTCTTCTATTGAATTGAACAGAGAAGCCATAGTACTAATACAGTTGAATTGATGAAGAAAGATTGGAAATCGGCATCATCAATTGATGAAGAGGAGTGTTTGATTTTGTTTAATTCTCATGAGCAGCACACGTAAAAATAAGTTGGTAGGAATAACAATAGTAGAGGGACGAAATACCCTCTATTATTTTTGCCATGCAAATATAAGATGTTGACTGCGTATTGACTTGCCGGAATTGGATCGAAAAGACCAAATAATTTACACGAACATTTTTTGAGAATCTAATAAGTTAAAATTAAAGATTAGGGACCAACCCAGCCAGTAAAACAATGTTCAGGGATGAAATCGCTAATTTGCCTAATACAAATTAAGGGTGCTAAAAATAATATTACAGTTTAGATAAAATTCCTATTCTACTCCTACTAAACACACAACAACTATATTTTTGTTTCACTATATCCAACTGGAAATTAATGCCACTACTACCACATTCTTTCTTTTTCCCACCATTGTTATTTCTCTCTTCATCTTCTTTCCTAATTAATACATATTTCTCTTTGCATCTTCTCTCTTTATCTTCTTTCTTTGTTAATGAACTAAGAACTTAAAATTGAAAAAGAAGTTGGAATGATTCCAAATCACCATCAGCAACCCGAGGTTGGAACGACTCCAAATAGACATCGGCAACCCTTTGGGAGAATTGATCAAAATGTTGATTTTAGGGAACCCATTTTGTTAAAGTCCTATTCTAGTTTTGGAAAAGAAAACATAGTTTTTTATCTAAACTTGAACCCATAAACAAGTAGTTAATTCCATTAATCTTAATTTTGGATCCTCTAATTAAAGATTTGTGAATTGATTCTGCAAAAATTGGTAAGCTGTTGATTATCTATCTTACTCGATTATAATTTTGAAGAATTTTAAATTTTGATTACCCATCAATATTTAGATGCAAAATTCTATGATTTTCCAGTTTACAAACATTACATTGTTTATAAATGAAGAACATGGCTCACGAATGCACACCTTTAGCTAATTTAATTCGCTAGAGAGATAAACCAATGGCCCTTTCCATTGTGCAAGCAACAAGAAAGAAACAAATTATTCATTCCCTTGCAAAGAGGACTGGGATCTTTGATTGAAATTCGTTTTGTTATTAATAGATTAGGAAGAGCGAAAGGAATAACTGGAAGAAAAGAAATAACTTAGTTATTCATGAAAGTTTCATCTATTAAATGACTAGAATTAGACGGGGATATATAGCTTGGAGACGTAGAACAAAAATTTATTTCTGTGGGCCTTAGTGTAACTGGTTTATCTATAAATATACGCACCCATAGTTTTCTGCCACGTTGCGCATTTCGTGTCATTGCTCGTCGACCAGCTTCTATTTGTCTATATGTGATCCAAGCGGGGTTCAAACCATTTTATGGATAGGAATGTAGTCTTTTTTATCTTAATTTGGATCATCCAACTAAAGATTTGCATTCTACTTCTCCAAATATGGATAAGTCTTTAGTATATCTCTTACTTGGTTGAGAATGTTATGAGATTTTATCCTTGTATAGATGAATATATTATATATTATTTTTAATATATACTAATATACATATTTTTATAATGTTGTATAGGTGCGGAAGATAATAATATCTTCCAAGAAGCGATTAGAGTTAAGAAAAGGTACTTATCAGACCAACAAAATCATGCTATCTATGTTGCTTTGTTGGAGAGAAGTATTAGTGGAAAACTAAAAAGAGATGTTACAACAATTGTTGCAAAGTTATTTTCAGTTAGTAGGAAAACTGTTAAGTGCATTTGGATAAGAGGAAAAAATAGTGCAAATGGTGAAATAATTGATGTCTTTAATAGAAAGGTAAAAAACTATGGCCACAAAAGGATTGAAATTGATGTTAATCATATCCGAGAGATACCTTTACATAAGCGAACAATGCACGCTTCTTTAGCTGCTAGCTTGAGCAACAACAAAGGTAGAGTGAATGAACTTTTGAAATCAGGCTCAATAAGGTGACAGACAAATACCATCAAGTCATATTTGAAAGAAGAAAACAATATAGCTAGATTGAAGTTTTGCATCTAAATGTTGAAGAAAAATAGCTTGGTTCATAAACCAAAGTTCATTGACATGTTCAAATTGGTTCACATCGATGACAATTGGTTTTACATTGCAAAGAAATTGAAGAAATACTACCTTCTAAAGGATGAAAAGAAACCTACATGAATGTTTAATAACAAGAATTTCATTAAAAAATGTGATGTTCTTGGCTGCTATATCACGTCCAAGGTTTAACTCTGAAGGAAATGAAACTTTCTCCAGGAAGATAGATATTTTTCCTTTCAAAACCAAGGAAGCAGCAAAGCAAAATAGTGTTAATTGAAGAGCTGGAATAATGGAGACAAAACCAAACACATCTGTTACAAGAGACATACTGAATTTCATGATCAAGAATCTATATTCATTCAGCAAGACAATGCTAGGACTCATATTAACCCAAATGATCAAGAATTTCGTGAAGGTCTTCATCTTATGGTTTTGGATATTCAAATGATTTGTCAACCACCTAACTCTCCAGATCTTAATGTATTAGATCTTGGTTTTTTCAGAGCTATACAATCATTGCAGGAAAAAACATCCTTCAAAAGCCGTAGATGAGCTTATTTTTGCAGTTGAGATTTTATTTGAAGAATATTCTACGGAAAAGTTGAATCACATTTTCTCAACATTGCAACTTTGTATGACAAAGATTATGGAAGTTGGTGGTTCCAACAACTACGATATTTCTCATGTCAACAAAGCCTCTATTCCAAATAGTTGCCTTCCTATTCAAAGAAATTATGATCCAGTGGTGGTCCAAAATATTTTACATAAGCTAGCTAATCTCTAATATAAGTGATAAATATTATTTTCAATTCTTTATATATTTTATTAATAGATGAATTTGTTTGTAATATGTCTAATAATGAACCATTATGTATATCTTCTTGTTGAAGGTTTTCAGATGGTGATCTCATTTTCTTCTTTCTATCTCTCTACTTGTGGAAGGCGTCTTGGACAAAGTAAATGCTAGAGGTAATATCTTCTCAGCTGTCAACATTTTTATTTTTTTTTTTTTTGTTATAATCCTATAGCTTTATTCCTTTTTGTTTTGTCAAAACTCTATGTAATCTAAATGTCATCTTAAAATGGGAAACTTAGAGTTTAATTCTGGATTTAATTCACCAAAAAAAAAAAATACATGGGATACATATATTGATGTGGTTACCAACAGACACTCGTCTTTTTTTTTGCTTTTGTCTTTTCTTAGATTATGTGAAGTGGCAAGTAAGTTTTTTATTTTTTGAAATATTTTCCTAGAGGTAAAGGAATTAATTAAATAGGGAATTGTTTGAATCCATATTTACCAAAATTTTATTTTCTTGATCATTCCAGGAATATTCTATATGTAGGGGATACCGTGGAGGCTTTTATACTATTGCAAGAAGAATTGGTTAACTAATAAGAGCGGTCATTCAATTTAACTGAGGTTCATGTTGTAATCGCTTATGGCACAATAAAAGCACATTAATGCTCCCAAATTCATCCATATTTTCTCATTGTGTGCCAATCAAAAGAAAAGAGGAAGATGAAATTTCCATAGCAAACAAATTCATTCATTTGACTTAACATTTTAAGAACAAAATAATAAAGGACACAACATTTATTGCAATAAAAATGAGATCGGAGGAGACAAGCCAGAGAATTCACAGTAAGTTCCAATCTTTTTTTTGCTCCTTAAAATAAAAAAAATAAATAAAAATAAATAAAAAAAAAAGAGATCTGACCAGTACTCGAAACATCTACTAAAACTTTAGAACCCAAATTCTAATTATATGCAATAGGAAGTGCAGAAGTTTCTCCCCATTCGAAATCTCCCCTTCATCATCAGCTTCAAAATTCAAGTTGATTCCGTGTATAAGCTTATTCACATCGAAGACGGCCCTGAGAGGTTCAATTTCACAAACAAGTGTGCCCTTTCATTTTGGGATTTCATTTGAAGGTTCATCTTTGATGCTCATGATTCTTGTACCTTTTGAAGGTTCCTCTTCGGCACTCATGATTCCTATTGCAATCTGATTGAATAATGAGTAGTCCTTGAATAAATTTATAGGCAAAATTAAACAAGTACTCATGGTCAGAAGCATCCATTTCAAGATGTTGAGAATGACAACTATTATTAACAAGAAGATGAAAATTCAAAGAGAAGGATGACTGGATATTGTAATCCTGTGAAGCTTTGTGAGGAAAAGTGCAAGAACAGAGAGCAAAGGGAAGAAAAGAGAAAAAGAAGAGAGGGAAAAAGAGAGCAAAGAGAGAAGAGAGAGATAGAGGAGTGAAAATTTCAACCTTCGAAACAAAGGGAGTATTTGGTGGAAATTCCCGAGAAGTAAGAAGAAAAAATCTTTGGGAAGTTTATGTAGTTGATTTAGAATAAATAAAGATAAAATGAAAATAAACTAATGTCTAGAAATATGCACATGAATATCTATTTTGAAGGAAAATAAAAACACTTCATGGACATCTATTTTAAAACAAAGGGAGTAATATTTTTTACATAGTATAATTTTCCGCTTTCTTGTCTATTTTTCATAGAAGACTAGTTTAACATTATGATTTTAGTATCCTATGAAAGTATTTTTACTCTTTTGTAAATATTTTTTATGCATGATATAGTGTACAAGTTTGATCTTTTTTTCTCTAATTTACTCGCAGCAACAAATATTACATGTTAGAACGTCTTTCTATCACAGATTTTAAATATTATTATATTAAGAAAAAATTCTTATATTATTTTAAAATTAACAATTTGGATGACAATCTAGTAGATATCTAAATTTATTCATAAATAAAACAAATATAAATAACTAAAATTAAACTTATGTACTTAAATAAATGTCTATTTAAATCTAACAAATGTAATGGATTTAAATGTATATTTACTTGAATCCATTTATATCTATTTCAAAGTAGAAAACTCAACTAATTTTCATAATTTGATGGATGAGTTCTATTAACATATGCGTCCAGTACTAATCTTGTGTTAATTATAAAGTGCTAAAAAAATATTTATTTACTTAATTTGAATGATAAGTTTCACTACCACATAGGTTTTACTAATAATATATTTAATTAACAAAAGTAACGTAGTAAAAGAAAAATATTTTATTTATTAGGCCAAAAAATATTAATATATGAATTAATAAATAGATATCCACTATTCATTTAAATCTATTTAATAAATATATTTAAATAGATTGAACTCCATTTAATTTCATATCTTGCCACCTCTAGATTGTATATAGTTTGTGAGATTGATTATTCTGTTATGCTATTTTTTTTATAAATTGTTTAGCCACTCAAAGACAAAGACATCCCTTCCCCCAAAATTTTAAAAGTTTTGTTTTTACCTTAGAAAAATTAAAAATTTTTAGAAAAATTTGTATGAATTTCACCTTTTGCCTCTCCACCAATAATTTTTCAATAATTCTTTAATATATCTTTTTATATAATTTACTTCCCACATCTCTAAATTATTGGCTCCATCCCTACCACCATTAGTAAATTTTTGCTCATAGGACATGGCGACATGTGAATCTTTTATTCCCGTGAAGAGGTTCTCTAAGTTAGTATGTCTACTTGAATATTTTTAAGACATAATTATGTGATTTTGTTTAGGAAGGATAAATCACCAATTTAGTCCCTTAACTTTTATTTTGTGTCAGTTTTGGTCTCTTATCTTTTTTTTCAACTTTTTAGATTCTCTAACTAATTTCAGATAACTTTTTTTCATTTTTATGACAGTTTTGTTAGTCAAATTGTTTCTTTAAAGGGGCAAATCTAGTATTTCACTATTTTGGTCCCTAAAAAGTTTAAATTTTTTTAAAAAGGACCAAAATAGGTAGCAATAAAAGTTAAAGGACTAAATTAGTGAAATTTTTTGGAATTAATTAAGTTTGAGTATTTTTATTTGTATTTTAAGTTGAGTTTAATCTTATATTTGTATTAAACAATACCTTATAACAGAGTAAACAACGAAAATCACTATATGAGAAAAACAACCATGAGCAATCAACGAGACAACATAATAGTTTCAGATGAATGATATTGAATCTCATCATCATCTTTTTCTTTATAATTTATGAGAAGACATTTTAAATTTCAAAGAAAAAATTAGCAATAAAAATAGTTAAAGAAAATTCACGTATATCTAGATAAATAAAAGGGATAAAAGTTAATTAAGTTGTGTGGCATACATCATACTATTACGGATGTTTTTATAGAATACAACAAATAAAAGTTTGCAAAAATGTTGGATTGACAAAAAACCATGTTTTATAAGCTCTGCATGTTGTATAAGTTTTTCACACGTATATCTTTGATACTTCAAAATGTGATTCTAACCATATGCAAGCGAGAAATCTAAGGTTCAAGTTAGCCCACTGAACATGTAAACAAAGATGGTATATCATATATCAACTAGGTTGATGCATAGTTACAACAGTTACAACATTTCCACTTACTGTACCATCTTCTTCACCAAGGAGGTGTAGATATTGATCACATCTATAGCAATAAATTACAAAGCAAATCAAATTCGACATCAATTCCTACTAGAAATGAAATGAAGAGAGGAAAATATTCCTTTTTCGTGCTTTTTTTTTAAGTAAATGAGAGAATCAGTTACCCTTGATTTTACTTGCAAGTTACATTTTTCTACTTTCTTGCATGTATCTTCTTCTTTAGCTTCGAGAAGAAGTGTAAAATAAAGGAAAGACTAATGTTTTAAGTGACAAAAAAAATCATGTCTTCAATCGAAAATAAGTGAACTAAACTTTTACTTCTTACTTCTTTTTACTTTTCAAGTTATTCCAATCTGAAGGAAAATCCAGCTGCATCAATCTTCCACTACCCTCCAATTGTGGCATTTCTGCTCACAAAAACAAATAGGATGAATTGTACAGTGCAAATATAATAGGGAGGACAAAAGAAGGAAAAAAAAACTGAGAACATCTTGTTAAAGGTAAAAACAATATAATGAGGTAGTAGAGCATGCATCATCATCCATTTTAGCAAGAATTGAGGTTTAATTGATTTTGAATTTTGGTTCACCAATCTATAGGTATGAACAAATGAAAAAACCAAGAATTATTTGAATACTTCTTTTGCACAAATACCTCTTCTGTTCCATTCCTTATAATTGTCATTGAGAACCATCAGAGCCCAAATAGTTATGGACTATATGAATTACTGATGAAATATTATATAATGCCAATCCATTTTCAATAGGCATCTTCTTGCCGCATTACAAAATTGAGGTGCAAAGAATGAACCAAACATAATTTTAAAATAAAAAAAACATAAAGAAGAGAGGGAGAATATAAAAAAAAGAACATGCAACTTTTCAATAACCCTTGAATCCTTCAGTAAGTATAGAGGTCAAAATGACAATCCAAAGCTAAATATAACAAATTGTCAGGTTTGATATGGTTCAGTATTTAGTTTGTATTCTCCATGAGTATCACAAAACTTGAACGGTGATCTAGATTATCAATATCTAGGCTAGCTAAACTGTTTAAGGCAGCAAGGAAGTGGCTGAGTTGATGCCTCAAGTTCCACACAATAACATTGTTCTTTTAGCCACACTACGAAGAACATTTATCGCAATTTACCAATTGTAGATGTACCTTCTTAAGAATAACCTTCTCTTTCAAACTTTTATCCATCTCCAGAGAATTTCTTCATCCTCTTTTTGAGACTCTTTCATTCATTTTGACGTTCCTAGGAACAATCAGCCCAGAGTAAACAATACCAAATGACCCTTCTCTGAGCCTCTTCCCAATCAAGAAATCAATCACCTTCAAGTTTCTTCTTCCAGTCAAAGTATCCAAGCCCACTTGGAGAGGAGTATGAATATATGCATCAATGGCACCAATAAGAACACCCAACCTAGCGGTCAAGTATATACAAGTAATCCTAAGAAAAACTAGTACTCCCCATTTTTGCACTTCTGGGCATTCTTCCATGAAGCTATTCATATCTAGACTGAAGACCATGGACTTGGGACATATATACTATAGGCTATAATAAGGATGATTGGAACAAGAAGCTATCTTTTAAAAGCATTTGAGAATAAGTACCGTGAGGGAAAGCTGAATGATCAGATATTAGAAAATTGGAATCGCACAAGAGATTGACCTTGCCAGCCCGCCAAGAAGACGTTGAGAAAGAACTTTCTTCTCAACTACCTCAAGGAATTCCTTGGAAACACGTATATGCATCTACAAAGTTGAGGGAAAAAGAGAGCAAAATCTAATTATGCGATGGAGGAAGACAATTTGATAGTATGCATGTAGGCTTGAATCAGCTATGAAATCATTTGCTAGACAACAATTTACTGCATAGATTAGTGTATGACTTCCAAGTTCTTAGTTTTGCTGCTGCAAAATGCTAAAATATCAACATAACTCTAAAAGCAAATAGAGTTTATGGATCATGAACCACAAAATCTCAAAAACAACAATAACAACAAACTAAACCTTAATCCCAAAAAACTTGAGGTCGGCTACATGAACCAATGTCAAGTAACGTGTGGTTATCCACATGAATCTGAAGGCATAGAAAATGGAAAAACACAGGGCACACAGCGGAAGCGAAGATCAAAAATTGGAAAAAACTGAAGAACAGAGGATTCCCAAACAGAGCCGACGCCGACTCTGGCTCCAGCAGTCCTAGCCGGCGCCGGCAGTGCTCTGGTGTGACTCCGAGGTTAAAGAATTTTTTACCTCTTTTCCTTGTTCGAAGAGTTGGCTGGACCGAAATATGCGTAACTGGGGTAGATGTGCTGGTGGAAGCCTCTGATGTGATTCCTGCAAGCCTCCTACTCCATCTTTGCATATAGGTGAATGCCAAACTCTCTATCTTCCAGTATATGGCCTGCCTAATTCCGTTTGGTGAACAACTACAGACTAAGGAACCTTTTTTCTGGAGAGAAATAGAGAGAGAGAGAGAGAGAGACGTCTGGCTATTTTCACAAAGAAGAAGCCGTCTCTCAGAGAGTGTGTATCTACAACCACGTTGTTTCCAATCCTCCTGTTTAACCTAAATAAAACCCTAGATTAAACTGGACTGGACCATTGGACTCTTAGTTTAACCTTTTGGGCTTAATTAATTATTCTAATTAGAACCAAATAATTGGCCCAACAAATAATTAATTTTTCAGCCCAAACAAACTAGTCTAATAAATAAGCCTATATTAGTTTAGTCCCAGGTTAATCTTTAATTATTCAAACTGGGCCAAAGCCCTGAATAATTAATTAACCCATTAAACTAATTTAATTAATTCTCTCTCTTCATGGACCTTTATTTTATTCTAACTCAATAATTAAATCAGGCTACTTAAATAAAATAAATTTCATTTAATTTAAGATCAATTCCTTAGCCTGTATTTAATTAGGACTCACGGTCTATACTGGGGACCAAAAGACACACCGCATTGGCTACTAAAATGACCAAAATACCCTTGCCATATAAATAGCTGTATTTTGTATTTTAAATATTTTCTAATATCACCATAAGAAAATATTGACCCCAATGACAATGCTGTGTTAGCAAAGTCTCCGACCTACAAGTTTAATGACTAAAATATCCCTTTATACATCGTCGTGCATTTAGAGAGGAAGAAGTGTACTAACACCTCTCTAAATGACATCTACCATCCTTAGGCCTCTAGTCCAATGATCCACGACTTCCTGGATTGTTTCTGCTTTCTAAGGGTGCTACCCTAAAGCAAACATCCAAGTCATGTTTCCTAAGGCCCTGAAAATTTAGGTCATTCATACAACCACAAGGGGAGATATAGTATAAAAACTATCTTGTACAAGTCAGTCTTAACTAACTAGTCACACATACCCAACATACAAGTATATTGGCCCTACTATAGAACCTCAACTATAGCATATCAAAGTATATGCTTCCAACTTCGTCAGACCACCAACTCATACTCAAGTCGTAGAATACTAGTCCACACTGTAGCGGTAGTAGTCTAGGTTTCTACCATATAATACTTTAAGAAACCACTACTACAGGTCCTGTTCTACATAATCGAAATACGCTTATGTCATGAAGTAAGTGGACTACTCACTGGCTAAAGGTAAGTCATTCCCCATTTAGAATTCACAACATAATAACCTAGACATGATGAGATTCTCATTCTCATCAATCGGTTAAGAACGAATGTTTATGTGTTAAGTAACCCGTAATCCATACCTTATTGTGAAAGACCTCCATTCATATGGACCACTTACTTAAACACAATGGATCTTTTCCAAACGTAATTGTGCACAAATAAGATGTAAATTCACAAATAATTTTTTGAAAATAAATTCTTTTATTAAAACATTCGATATTTACATCAGAAACCTAGTCTAAGAGGGCATATTTTCCAACAATCTCCCACTTGCGCTCTAAGACTATGTAAGTCTGTAGGTGCCCACCCCTATGGCATCAAGTGTCTCTTGAAGATTCTCTCAGCCAAAGGTTTGGTGAATGGATCAGCTAGATTGTTCTCGGAGGCATCTGTTCCACCACGACTTCCCGTCTCTGGATGAAATCCCGGATCAGGTGGTACTTCCTCTCGATGTGCTTCCCCTTCTTGTGGTTCCTGGGTTTTTTTTATTGTGATATTGCTCCAGTATTGTCACAATACATCACAATTCGCCTGTCTATGTGTGGCACGACTCCAAGTTCTGAAAGGAACTTCCGGAGCCAGACTGCTTCCTTGGATGCCTCGTGCCATATACTCAGCTTCCATGGTTGAGTTAGCAATGCAAGATTGCTTGATACTCCTCCATGAAATAGCTCCTCCAGACAAGATGAAGATATATCCACTAGTGAATTTTCTCTCATCCTTATCCGCCTGGAAGTCTGAGTCTGTGTATCCTGTAGGAACTAAGTCATCAGCCCTGTAAACCAGCATATAATCTCTCGTTCCCTTGAGGTACTAGAGAATATGCTTTACAGCTTGCCAATAAACCTCCCCAGGGTTTGACTAATATCTGCTAACCAAGCCTACGGCAAAGCAAATATCTGGCCTAGTACATAGCATGGCGTACATGAGACTTCCCACAACCGAAGCGTAGGGAATCCTACTCATTCTGTCTTTTTCTTCTTGAGACCTAGGACAGTCCCTTGAAGAAAATGACAACCCATGTCTGCAAGAAATTAGAGCTCCCTTGCATGAGTCCATGCTATACCTTGCCAGCATCTTGTCAATGTATGCCACTTGGGATAATCCTAACATTCTCTGCTTCCTATTTCTAAGAAGTCTAATCCCGAGAATGCAGGCTTCTCCCAAGTCCTTCATACTGAATTGACTAGACAGCTAAACATTTGTAGATGATAATGACCCTACATCACTTCCAATGAGTAGAATATCATCCATATACAAGACAAGAAAAACCACATTAATGCCTTCAAGTTTCCTATACATGCATGGTTCATCCTCGTTTTGAACAATACCATAAGACTTTACAGTCTCATCAAAATGAATGTTCCATGCCCTTGATGCCTGCTTAAGTCCATCAATGGACTTCTTAAGCTTGCAAGCTATATGTTCTTGGCCTGTAGCAACAAAGCCTTTCAATTGGAACATATAGATGTCTTTACTAAGATGGCCATTTAAAAATGTTGTCTTAACATCCATTTGCCATATCTCAAAGTCATAATGACATGCGAAGGCAAGGAGGATACGGATGGACTAACCATGGCTACCAAGGAAAAGGTTTCCTCATAATCGATTCCCTCTTTCTGAGTATACCCTTTTGCCGCAAGCCTAACTTTGAAGGTTTCCACCTTCCCATCTATTCCACTCTTTCTCTTGTACACCCACTTATATCCAATGGGTTTTATCCCTTCAGGTGAAGCTACAAGATCCCAAACCTGATTGAGATACATAGACTCAATCTGGCTTTTATTGCTTCATGCCACAGATTTGCATCGGCATCAGCAATAGCCTCCTCGTATCTAGTGGGGTCTTGTTCCTGATGGTCAGAGACTAGCTTGAAAGCTTCTCCAGTCCATCTCTCATAAACCCTAGACACTCTCCCACTACGACGAGGCTCCATTTGTACAGGATCTTGAGACTGTGCCTCTTCTTGTTCCACAATCGGGTCAGAAGAAGTTACTTCCAAAGATAACTTCCCCTCCAATTCCAACATAGTTGAACTTTTTGCGGAAGTACTTTGATCATCCTCTAGGTATCTAGCATTGGTATTAACCAGTACTTTCTGCTCCTTAGGATGAGAAAAGTAACCACCCTTTGTCCATTTTGGATACCCAACAAAATAGCATAATTTTGATCTTTGTTCCAACTTGTCTCCCTTGGCCAGTACATAAGTTGGACAACCCTATATCCTGAGATGATTCAGACTTGGCTTACGCCCAGTCCACATCTCATAGGGAGTCCTAGGTACTGATTTGGAAGGCACCAAGTTCAGAATATATGCCACTGTTTCCAGGGTATATCTCCAAAAAGGACACTGGAAGAGTAGCATGAGACATCATACTTCGGACTATTTCCATCAATGTCCTATTCCTTTTTCTCAACTACTCCGTTCTGTTGGGGTGTCCCCAGCGCAAAGAGCTAGGATATTATCCCATGATGTACCATGTAGTCCTTGAATTCACCAAGGAGGTACTCTCTACCACGATCCGATCGTAAGGTCTTGATCAATTTATCTGTCCGACGGTCCACTTCAGCCTTAAACTCTTTGAACTTGTTAAAAGAGTCAGACTTGCGTCTCATCAGTTAAACATAACCAAACCTTGTACAATCATCCATGAAAGTGATGAAGTATTCAAAACCTCCTCTAGCTGGTGTAGACAAGGGACCACACACATCAGTGTGAATAAGACTCAATACCTCCTTGGCTCTATCTGCCTTAGGGGTAAATGGCCTTTTGGTCATCTTTTTCATCAGGCAGGACTCACACTGAGGCCAATTTTCCAATCTCAATAAGCCCAATGGCTCATCATAGATCAACCTCTGAATCCTGGTTGAGTTGATATGACCCAACCTTAGATGCCAAAGATAAGAGTCATTGGCATTGGTCCTTCTCTTCTTTGTTAAAGGTTCAGATTGAGCATTATTTAATTAATTGTTAATAGGGTTTAAGAAAAATAGAGGCTTTTTTATCAGAATGGCCCCATTTGGGGCCATTCGGCTTCACGTGGCCCCGCAGGGGGAAGGAGGCCTGAAATGGCCTCGACGCATTCGCCAATAGCGTCCTCATTTAACTGAGGACGCTATCGATGAATGCATCCTTAATTCTGCATACCCATTTGAATGAGGACGCTATCGTCGAATGCGTCCGTATTACTTAGGACGCATTCGTAGATAGCGTCGTATGCATTACCTCACATTTTAGTGATTATGTTATACAATTTATTATCCTTCACTAGATAAACTGTCTGTATTAATGGTTGAAATTATATTAACTTTTAAAAATGTAATAGAAGTGTGTGTAATTAATGGATAAATAAAAAAAAATGGGACAAACAATGTCAACTGCAAAATAAATTTTATTATCATTAAATAAATTTGTTACAATACAACTGAATACAATCTAATTTATTCTCCGGGTTGGAAACTAGCGCTATTGCAATTTCGCCTGTTATGTCCCATTTGATGGCAATTTCCACATCTTGGTGGAGATCCTTAATTTCGATAGTCCATCTCTCCTCGAAAACGTGCAGTACGTCTCCGTCCCGGTCTATTACCTTTAAGGGCTGGTGTGTAGCCCTCCAAAGAAAAGTCAGCATTACGCCATAAATTTTCATTGTTGACTGGATAGAAGTCATTGTTGTAAACCGCAATATATTTGTCCAATGATTAAATAGGTAGTACAAAATCAGAAGGTTGCCAGCCACGATGTCGACAGACAGCGAATACATGCGTGCACGGTAGCTAAAAATATTCCATTTCGTGCAGTTGTAGTCCCGTGAAGACATTTTTACTGTATACACATTGTTTCCTTTTCCTCCAACTCTTGCGGGTGTCCTAACACTGAAAATTCCAACTCGTTCACTATATTGCACAACCTTATAACTTCTTTCCTTCTGCGATGCTGCTTAGAATGTATTCCATATCAACGGAGGAAATGGTTTGTTACAGTGTGTGGCCTCAGATCGATGCAGATTAAAATATTCGACAATCTTCGAGAATGTTGCATCGACAAGGGCTGTGATAGGTAATGCTCTTGTTTTTTTTAGAACACTATTTAACAATTCGGATAAATTTGTCGTCATGCATCCGTATCGATTTCCCCCATCATGTGAAAGTGACCATTTTTCCGGGCCAATACGCATCAACCAGTTGTACACCTCCTGATTGTATTCTCTTATTTCGTTCATTACAGATTCAAACTTAGATTTCTTCCTCTCTGTTCCGGCTTTGTACATGAGTCGCTTCAACTCGGTGTTCTTGAACTGTTTGTTAAAATTGGCACGAATATGGCGTAGACAGTACCTGTGAACTCCCATTGGCTCCGCCCACTCAGCTTATGTCCTCATAGCTGACAAGATTCCAGCGTGTCTATCCGACACAATACAAACATGTCTTTCGTGCACCACATGTCTCCGGAGAAGTCTAAGAAACCATCCCCAACTTTCATTTGATTCAGCATCGACAACAGCAAAAGCTAGGGGGAAAACGTGATTATTAGCATCCCAAGTGCTTGCTATAAACATGACACCCTTATATGCCCCTCTTAAATGGGTTACATCGATTGAAATCACAGGGCGGCAATGCCTAAATCCGTCGATCGATGGTTTGAAAGCCCAAAACACGAACTTGAAAATCTTTGTATCTCCGGCATTGATGTTGTAGTGTTTCCAAGTGTACAACCGTACTCGGGATTTGAATCTTGTTACGCCAACATATACGCTGGTAGTACTTTGAAAGTAGAGGACCATGTGCCATATAAAAACTCAACAGCAGCCTTCCTAGAATACCATCCTTTTATGTATGAACATCCAACCTGGAACTTGTCGTGTACAACCCTTACTATTGTACTGACACTTGTCTTGGGGTTATCTCTGATAAGATGCAATATGTGTTGTGCAATAAATTTGGAGGACAAATTTCAATTGTTGTTGTTTATGACCCTTTGGAGACATGTGTGTTTGCCATTCCAGACTGAAATTTCCCATCATCCAGTATTTTCTTTCTTAATGATTCGAACGTACCAAGCACATGGGTTCTGCTCAGTGTTATTCCTGCAAGAGGCTGTCCAAATCGTACTCTTACTTTTAATAACAGTGAACTTGCAGCCCTTCTTAACGTGCCATAATCTCACAGCATGCACTGCTTCTGACTTATCCCGAAACCACATTTTATGCCTTAACTCCTAATTTTCTGCTGTCCAGTCATCAACGCGTAAGTCATCATCGGCATAGTAAAAGTCACCTTCAGGTGCCCCCGAGCCTATATCCTGGAAACTGTTGTATGTATGCAAATTTCTTACATGGACTGGTATCTAATGCGCTGGTTCTGGTGGGGCATACATTGATGTGTGTCGAGGTAGCACGTCATCCTAGTCACTGTGGCTACTGCTGCCGGTGTCACTGTGGCCCACGTCATCGATATCGATTCCATACTCTCCTTCTGAGGCAGGTGGTCCATCGATGTCCGATATTGGTCCTAGTGAGTCCATGACTGCAGTCCCATTAATTATTGGTTGCCCATCTGCTTGCATTGTTTCTGGCTCATTTAGTGGATCAGCATTTGGATGGCTCTGTAGTTGTGGCAACTGATTCTGGACGGTTGTTATTTCTAATCCTTCCTGTTGGAGTAGCAAATCTGTGTAGGAAATAGTATGAGGTAGTTGTTGGGCGGGAAATGATGTTGACGGTATGGATCAGTATCAGCCTCAGGAACTGTTTGCACGTTGTGTGGTGCATCTAAAATGGGCTCTGTCTTTACATAAATATGTACTCCACCCTCCTTGAAAATGGAATGCAAAGTCTAAATGTTATCCATATCGCTCTCATCCTGCAATGCAAGCAACCCCCATTGAACACGGTCTCCATATACCCACGGATATCTCATGGATATATCCAATGTAAATAACATCCTATCAATCCGCATGTACGTATAGATTTTGTCGACAAGCATGCGGAATGATATTTTGCGCTGTAAGACTAGTCTCTTTCTACACGAGCCTGCAAAGATGACTGAACCGCCTGCTTCGTATGAGAGAGGGCAATCCCAGAAGAAGCCAAGAGATAGTGGAGTTTCAAGTGACATAAATGGACTTGGAAAAAAAATAACTTCAAGTTATCGTAGTTTAGCTTCCTCTCTGCTGGTGTTTTTTTTTTTTTTTTTTTGGAAGAACGGAATGAAGTGGTTCCAAGATTGCATGGAGCTAAATAGGCGCCATAGGACGCTATTCAAATATGCGTCATTCATAAGGACGCTATTGAGATTGCATGGAGCTAAATAGGCGCCATAGGACGCTATTCAAATATGCGTCCTTCATAAGGACGCTATTACCAATAGCGTCCTATGGTACGATGTCAACTCTAAAGTACGCTCAAATCCCAGGTATCTCATCCCAAAGCGAGAATATTTTGTTGGTTCCAAATAGGACGCTAATATCAGTAGCGTCCTATTGAACCGAAACAGCAATTTCCGAATAATTTCAGAAAGGCTGTCATAGGACGCATGTCACGGTAGCGTTCAACGTCATATCGAAATCCAACTAAAAGATCCAACGGACAAGGTGGCCGACCGCAGGGTGAGGATGCATCTGTAGTTAGTGTCCTCATGTAGGACACTATTGTCAGTAGCGTCCTTTCTCTCAAATTCTGCCTATATAACATCTCTTGAAAATTTAAGACCACGGGCAGAAGTTTTCTAACTCTTGACAATCTATCTTTGACGCACACATTCTACGTCTCTCTTTTGTTTTCCTAAAACTATACGAGAGGCGTGAACGTGGGCGTCAAAGGTAGATCATCAAGATATACTTACAGTATTACTCTGCGAATTATTATTTAACGTCCAGGGTGTTAAAAAATGGTAAGTATATTTATCTCCATCTGCATTCAATTTTTATACTATAAATATAAATAAATATATGCATAAGAACCACATGAAGTGTAATATAAATGTAAATAAATATAAATAAAGTGTGGGGACAATGAAATTGAATGCCACTATCTGATGGTTCTTTTTTTGCCACTATATGAATGAATGTCTCTTTTTGCCACTAAATATTTATCTCCATCGTTCAATTTTTTGCCACTACATGAACGAAGGTCTCTACTAAAAATGCTTATAGAAAATTTCTTGGAGGATTCAAGCTGAATGGAAAGTCTAATAGTATTTCCTGAGGATGAAGAATTCTCCCACGAAAGATTTTTCCATTGAAAATGCAAGACCTTGAGAAACTCCAAATGAAATATATATGGTGGGGACAATGAAATTTTTGTTGATGAAATATAAATAAAGTGTAATATTATAAAATATAAATAAATATAATATATTTAATTTTTAAACTGGAGATAGCTAGTAACAAAATACAACTGGAGATAGTGCAAATGTATTTTGCCAAATCAAAAATGCAAAAAAAAAAAAAGGATAAAAGAAGAATCAATTATATACAGAACAATAAGAAAGCATGCGGAATGAGTCTATGTGCCACATGGTCGGGGTCGGACAACATGTCGAGGCCTCGGGCGTATGTCTACTGCAGCATGTGCACCCTCGACGGGTACAATGGGATCTCCCTGCTCTGGCACTGTCGGATGATAATGTCTAGGTCGCCGTTGATGCCACTAAACTCTAAGTCCTGGTCCCTCCTGGTCATCGACCACCGCGCTAAATGGCATGGACTCTGTAGGTAGAACATGCGCAGACACCTGCGTGACTTGCCCCGGTCCCATATCAGAAGCCTGTGTCGATGTGTCGGGCCTCTGCTCTGCAATACCATCCACCCCGTCCTCTGTCGACGGTGAAAGATAAGTAGTGCTAAAGATCAAGGCATCCGGAGTCTGCACAGCTGGATCCCCAGATGGTCTCGTCTCGTACTCTCCAGATGGTCCTGCCTCGAACTCCTCGGATGGTCCCGCATCGAACTCTAGGATCGGAGCAGCTAATAGCAGTACGGGATCTGGTGCAACCTCAGGGGCAACTGCGGCAGCTGGGGCGGCACGGGCTTGCCTATCACCTCGACGCTGACCCGGAATGGCCCGACCCTCAACCCGTGCTCGAGGCCCTCTACTGGCTGCCTGCTCCGGAATCGCGGGTACACCCGTTTCTGGAACGGGACGCGTGCCATAAGTAGTAAGATTAAACCCGGCCGCGATAAGAGAAAGAGTGCACATGTCCCTGATACGCTCGAAAGCTGCTCTCAAATATGAGTCATCTATAGCTAAAGCCTCCATGGCAATGGATATAGCTCTGTAAAGCCCGTCCGACTGTAATAGCTATAAAAAAAAAAAACACCCATGTCAAAATAAATCAAGTACGAATAATAATACATTATCAAGAAAAAACATGGAATACTGAATAATATACTTACCGTGACTGTGTGTCCTGAACCAGTCCCCTGGCAACCGGCGACCTCACCCCCTGGTGGGGACAGATTACCAATCCGCCACCTAGTCCTCAACCGGTACCAAGATGGATAGTCCGGCTCCACCCCTATCCCAAGAGCGCCCTGCACGACTGTCTGGTGTCGCGAACCCCACAGTGCTATGAACACTGAATGGTGATGAGACCAGTTGGTCGTGTGGTTCCCCCGAGTACCAGTCGCGTGCAACTCAGCATCGTACTCACAACTCTGGGGAATGAGCTGTAACATACCAAACTGTCGAAGCACACGGTCGGGGTAGTGGAACTCTACGACGTCCCAACATATGAGTGGAGTCCATGATCGCTAGATGTTTGAACCCTCCATGTATCTCGCTGGCATGAACTCTAGGTCTATGGCATCGTACGGGCACCAAGTAAACTGACACAATTTGAAAACGTTTAATCGAAACACTAAAATGACAATATGCGTAATAAAAAATTTCTGGCAGAAAAATCTAAATACGTACGTGATGATCCTGCATCGCGTCTAACTGATCTCTGTATGTCACTAGAACGTGCGTCGGCATCCAATGTAGCTGTAGCCACACGTTCCACCTCGCACCATACGGTGCAAGTGGAGGTCAATGGCCTGGCTCAACCCTGTCAGGACGTAGGATAGGGATGTGCTCCCAAGCCCATAACTACACAATCAAATAATACAGGTTACTCAAAATTTATTACTATTTAGCTAGACTATAGAACATCTAAAGTAATTGAAAAAGAAAGAATGGAGCTAAAAATTTAACCTGAAGCAGAACCATAGGACCACAAATCTCCCTCGCAGCAGGGTCAGTTGCCTCGCAGAGGCATCTATACATCCACGCTAGAGCCGCACCACCCCTGCTAAGCTGACCGCAATAATGTAAGTTCGCAAGGAATGGTAGAAAACGAAGGGGCAATAGATGACCTGATTTATCAGACAGAATCATACTACCAATAAGAAGAAAAATGAATCCACGTGCCCTCTGCTGCACCACTGCATCAGAAGCATCGTCTGGAAGAGGGAGTGACAAATGCGCCTCAAGGACCGACTTCTCCAGCCTGTTATCCCTGAACTGGGTAGTCAGAGGTCGAAAGCCAAGGAGCGTATGTATCAAATCCATCCACACTGTCCGAGGGCACCCGTAAACCTCTCCAATGATCGGGTCACCGTCAACTCTAAGTCCCCACAAAATCGCAACATCCCCTAGTGTGACGGTGGCCTCTCCTACCTATAGATGGAAGTTATGTGTCTCGGGACGCCACCTCTCAACTAATGCAGTCACAAGGGCATGATCTACATGAAGATGCCCAACTCTACAGACTACCCCGAAACCAACCAAATCGACATAATCCATTACCCGAGGAGGGAATGGAAATAGCTCCCAAAAACGAGAATCGCAACGTCTAAAGGCTAATGGTATCTCACAGCTCTCAGAATGTCGTGACCAAATCAATGAAGATCGATGTCTATCCTGCCTAGATATCAAGCCCTCGTAAATAGGTCCGGGGACAGTATCGCCACGTATTCGATCCATCCTAAAGGATATTGTTATATGTCAATTTCTTTTAATAAATGCAAGTATTAGTACGAATTTCTATATCCAATCACTAATTGTTTTAATTAAATAGCGTAACACAATAATTTAATAATACAAGTATTGTTATCTAATTTTTTAATAATAATAATAATAATAATAATAATAATAATAATAATTGTGTATTAAAAATAATAATAATAATTTTATATTTAAACAATAAAATATTAATAATAACAACTACAATAATAGTAGTACATTAATAATAATAATAATAATAATAATAATAATAATAATAATAATCGTACATTACAAAAATAAATTAATAATAATAGTATATTTAAAGTAATAATTAAAATAATAATAGCGTATTAATAGTAATTAAAATAATAATAATAGTATATCAAAAGTAATTATAGTAATAATAGTCTATTAATAGTAACAATAATAATAGTATATTAAAAAAATAAACTAATAATAATAGTATATTAAAAAATAAAAATAAAATAATATTAATAGTATAATAATAATAATAATAATAATAATAATATATTACAAAAATAAACTAATAATAATAATAGTATATTAAAAATAATAATAATAATAGTGTATTAAAAATAATGATAATACTAATACTAATTCTAATACAAATAATAATAGTAATATATTGAATAATAAAATAATAATAGTATATTATTATTTTATTATTATTATTATTTATTTACTAAAATATTAAATAATAAATAATAATACTAATACTAATACTAATACTAATATATTAAATAATAAATAATAATAGTATATTAAATTAATAATAATAATAATACTAATATTAATAATAATAGTATATTAAAAATAATAATAATACTAATACTACTAATAATAATAATAATAAAAGTAATATTAATATATTAAATAAATAAGAATAGTATATTAAAAAAATAAATTAATAATAATAAGAATTCTTATATTCCAAATCCTTCCACCAGAATAGTATATTATCCATAATGCAGTTTTCTTTTACTTCCTATATTCCAAATCCTTTCATCAAAATACAAAGCTATAAACATATTTATACAATCAGAGTACTATACAAAAAGGTAATAGAAATTTCTAATGGATAAAAAAAATAAATATACAATATATTCCCAAATCTTAAATGGAAATTTATGATATATAAAAAATAAAAACTAATGCAACAAAAGACATACATTATATTCAGAAATTATATCAACTAATCAAAAAATAAAGACCAAGAAGCATGACATACCTCAAAATCAGAGAAAATGACGTGCACAGGAAGCGCCGCCTAAGTAGACTGCTATCGTCACCTAAGTAGACTGCGTCACCGGAGCCGCCTGCGTCGCCGGAGCAGAAGAAGGGCTGACGTTGCCGGAGAAGAATGCCAAGGGAGTTCGTCCGCAGTCGCCGGAGGAAGTGCCGCACAAGAGAAAAGCCGCCACTGTCGAAGCGAAATGAAAATTGCAGAGGCGCGGCACGGTGAAGAAGACGGACGGGTAGGACGCTATCCGTGATAGCGTCCTAACTTAGGACGCGTTTAAGAGTAACGTCCTAAATAAGGACGCATTCATCGATAGCGTCCTCATTTAAATGAGGACGCTATTGGCGAATGCGTCGAGGCCATTTCAGGCCTCCTTCCCTCTGTGGGGCCACGTGAAGCCGAATGGCCCCAAATGGAGCCATTCTGATTTTGGGGCCATTCGGATCAAAACCCTAAAAAATAGATTCCCATTCATGTGCTCAGTACATAAAATTTCTCCATCTCTACTGATAGAAATACCATAATAGAAAGATACAGAATATCCTTGATTTATTAGTTTCGCAATCGAAATCAAATTCTGTCGAAATCCAGGTATATATAAAATACCTTTCAAAACCACTATTCTATTACAATCAAAAACAAGATCCAACTCTCCCACTACAAGGGCCCAAACTTGTGCTCCACTTCCCACACGTAGTCCATATTCGCCCTTCTGGAGTCTTCTAATCTTTCTAAACCCCTGCAAGGAGTTACAGATGTGATCAATGACTCTTGAATCAACAATCCAAGTGGAAGCTGATCCAACCATTGATATAAACTCTAGATTAAAAACATTACATGTGGGTTTTTTCTTGGCTTAAAGATCCGGACACTCCTTTTTCCAGTTTCCCTTCAGTCCACATTTGAAGCACTTGCCCTTGGGTTTGTCTTTGGGTTGGGTCTTAGGCTGGGCCGCTGCGTTCCCCTTCTTCTTCTTGAACTTTCTGGGCTTGGGCTCAATTCTAGAAGATAAAGCCTTAGCAATCATAGCCTTAGATTGTAGCTTCATGACCTTCTCCGTCATCTGGAGTTCCTTCATCAACTCAGTTAAACTCATGTTTATCTTGTTCATGTTGTAAGTCAACTTGAACTGAGTAAAGGAACCCGGTAGAGATTCGAGAACCATGTCCACTTGGCTCTCGGGGTCAATGATAGCCCCTAAGATTTCTGCCTCCTCGAAAGCAGCAATCATCTTGAGCATATACTCTCTAACTGATACTCCCTCAGCCATCTTAATGTTAACGATAGTTCGAAGAGCCTCCTGCCTTGCAGGCCGGCTCTTATCCGCGAACATCGTGGCTAATGATTGAGTTATGTCATACGCAGTGGTCATGTATTCATGTTTGGATTGGAGCACATTAGACATGGAGACCAACATGTAACAACGAGCCATCTCATCGGCCTTCTTCCATACCTTCTCAGCCTCACGCTCCTCGGTGGTGGAACCTTCCCCGATAACAGGGCAGGTTTCATACAGGACATATTTATATTCCTCCGCTGTAAGTATTATGTCCAGGTTCCTTTTTCAGTCCACATAGTTTGGTCCCGTTAGCTTATTCTCTCGGAGAATAACGGCCAATGGACTAAAAGAACCTCCCACCATTTCTGAAAAATCGAAAAATAAAAGAAAAAGATTCAGTTTGTGAAAACAAAATAAATATGTTCATTTTATCCTTATTATCAAAACTGATAATAATCAATTTGGCTCTTAGGAAAACTAACATAACTTCTTGGGAAGATTAACAGTTTCCTAAGCTAAGTGTGTTAACCACCACAAATTTATTTCCTTTCTAGGTAATGATCTAGAAGATAACTCCATCGAGGGGATGGCTGTTTCCTCTCATTTTCTATGGACATACCTTGTACTATGACCTCCAACGAGGGACTGGCCGATTATAGTACGTGTCACGGGTTATTAATTACATCCCTCCATTAGATCTAGATTCTTGTGGTATCCCCATCCTATACGGGTTCACTCCCAGGGTGACGCGAGGGGACCCACGATCTCTAATGAGGATCGTGATGGAAGCCTTAGGGCCGTTGGAATCCTTCTCCCACATAGTCTTTTAAAACAAGGGTTTTCTGAAAAATATCCTTTTGAAAATTTTCATTAATTTTTTCCCTTAACTTAAAAATAAAATATCTAAATCCATAAAAATCTCTATTGCAAGGTTTATATCCTTTGAGAGTTTTTTCCCATGGACTAATTTTATTTAAGTTAAAAACTTAATGATTTCAAAAATTTTCCAATTAAAACTTTCTAGAGATTTTAGTCTCAAGTTTATTTAACAAAACAATTTTTCTTGTGCCAAAATAAAACAAAATAGCTTTCTATTTTAACCTTACAAAAATATCTAAATCCAATATATTTTCTATGTCAAGGATTAAATCCTTTGAGAAAATATCTAAGGATTAATTTTTGTTCAAGTTAAACTAACCATTTAATTTGTAGAAAAAATATTTTCCTTGTCAAAAACATTCCCAAAGATTTTGGTCTTTGAGAAAACGTGCACATAGGTACCAAAAATAAATGGCATGTTAGAAAACAGTAGACGTTTTCATGCTCTTCTATTTTTAAACCTAAGTGCCCATATAATAGAATTAAACACATTAATTAATTAATCAATTAATGGTCTTGTTTAATCCTAAAATCCCTTACTAATATTTTTCATGCAAAAATATTCCTTGAATATTAACTATTGCAAAATATTAACTTCACCTAGTATGGACCCCAAAACCAAAAGAAATTGCAAGAAGAATTACAAGGAAAATTTTGATAAAAAAAAAAATCCTTGGTCCACTGCACTCGCCGCACTGGATCAACCACCCATCTGAACTGTGATCCACTGCACCTGCTGCAAAGAACCAGGACCCACAAGAAACCAGCGCACGGACCGGCCATCTAGACCCAAGCCGGTGCTGGTTCCAGCATCCCAAGCCGGCGCCGATTGCGGTCTGACCGGCTCTTCCTGCAGTTTTTTTCTGCGAATTTCCTTTGTTTTCTTCTCAACTTCTGGTATCAATGGCTCTCCGATTTCAACCCAAATACAATGAAATCAACCAAAACCAACAATCTCCTATACCCATAAACATTGGGCTTACACGATTTACTGAGAAAAACAGTAAATTACACATCTCCTATACCTCCTCCCGCGAGGTTTAACAGAGAATCTATCTATACCATAAATATCGAAGGATCACAATTTTAATTACACATATATGTCCAGTTTTATTTATCTAGATGCATGCTCTCAATATTTTCACAAAACCTTCATGATTTGATACCAATTGAAGGCATACAAAACGGAAAACACAGGGCACACAGCGGAAGCGAAGATCAAAAAACTGGAAAAAACTGAAGAACAGAGGATTTCCGAACAGAGCCACTGCCGGCTCCGGAAGTCCTAGCCGCCGGTCGTGCTCTGGTGGGACTTCGAGGTTAAAGAATTTTTTACCTCTTTTCCTTGTTCGAATAGTTGGCTGGACCGAAATGTGCACAACCGGGGTAGGTGTGCTGGTGGAAGCCTCTGGTGCAATTCCTGCAAGCCTCCTACTCCGTCTTTGCATGTAGGTGAATGTCAAACTCTCGATCTTCTAGTATATGGCCTGCCTAATTCCGTTTGGTGAACAACTACAGACTAAGGAACTTTTTTTCTAGAGAGAGAGAGAGAGAGATGTCTGGCTATTTTCACAAAGAAGAAGCCGTCTCTCAGAGAGTGTGTATCTACAACCACGTTATTTCCAATCCTCCTGTTTAACCTAAATAAAACCCTAGGTTAAACTGGATTGGGCCATTGGACTCGTAGTTTAACCTTTTGGGCTTAATTAATTATTCTAATTAGAACCAAATAATTGGCCTAACAAATAATTAATTTCTCAGCCCAAATAAACTAGTCCAATAAATAAACCTATATTATTTAGTCCCAGGTTAATCTTTAATTATTCAAACTGTGTCAAAGCTCTGAATAATTAATTAACCCACTAAACTAATTTAATTAATTCTCTCTCTCCATGGACCTTTATTTTATTCTAGCCCAATAATTAAATCAAGCTACTTAAATAAAATAAATTTCATTTAATTTAAGATCAATTCCTTAGTCCATATTTAATTAGGACTCACAGTCTATACTGGGGACCAAAAGATACACCGCCTTGGCTACTAAAATGACCAAAATACCATTGCCATATAAATAGTTGTATTTTGCATTTTAAATATTTTCTAATATCACCATAAGGAAATATTGACCCCAAGGACAATGCTGCTTTAGCAAAGTCTCCGACCTACAGGTGTAATGATTAAAATACCCCTCTATACATCGCCGTACATTTAGAGAGGAAAAAGTGTACTAACACCTCTCTAAATAACATCTACCATCCTTAGGCCTCTAGTCCAATGACCCACGACTTCCTGGATTTCCAAGGGAGTTATCCTAAAGCAAACATCCAAATCATGTTTCCCAGGGCCCTGGAAATTTAGATCATTCAGACAACCACAAGGGGCAATATAGTATAGAAACTATCTTACACAAGTCAGTCTTAACTAACTAGTCACACATACCCAACATACAAGTATATTGGCCCTACAATAGAACCTCAATTATAGTATATCAAAGTATATGCTTCCAGCTTCGTCAGACCACCAACTCATATTCAAGTCGTAGAGTACTAGTCCACGCTGTAGCGGTAGTAGTCTAGGTTTCTACCATATAGTACTTTAAGAAACCACTACTACAGGTCCTGTTCTACGTATTCGAAATACGCTTATGTCATAAAGTGAGTGGACTACTCACTGGCTAAAGGTAAGCCATTCCCCATTTGGAATTCACAACATAATAACCTAGACATGATGAGATTCTCATTCTCATCAATCGGTTAAGAACGAATATTTATGTGTTAAGTAACCCATGATCCATACCTTACTGTGAAAGACCTCCATTCATATGGACCACTTACTTAAACACAATGAGTCTTTTTCAAATGTAATTGTGCACAAATAAGATGTAAATTCACAAATAATTTTTAAAAATAAATTCTTTTATTAAAACATTCGATATTTACATCAGAAACCTAGTCTAAGAGGATATATTTCCCAACAGAATCCTCTCTCTCCACTTCCTTCTATCAATCGGTATACTCTCATCCCAATCTAACAAAAACATAACTCTTTAGTGGCATCCTACAGATAACATTTTAGTTAATTAACTATGAAACAAAAAAATGGCCCCAAATGAATGGACGAACAATAGTATTTTGTAGCCAAGTGAGTGCAATTTACCCAACTTTCATAGCATACCAAAAAAAATTAGAATGACAACCGTGATGAATGGTACTAAAATATTATGATGATAGGTCATAGTTTACACGGTTAGTCGAGGAGAATTGAATATAATGAAATGAAATCCCTGCAGAAACAATCAAGTGCATCCTAAAGGACTATTTCGGCAGTCCCACTAGGATTAAACAAGCCCTTCCACGAAAGTGGGTTGAAGGAATAACAAAAGATAATTAATATAACCCAACTATATATAACACTATTAATTTAATGTAAAGCAAAAGCTTTAACAAGAGAAAAGAAGACGTGAGTGAAAGTGCTTTTCTTCTTTTTGAAAGATGTGTACCCAAATGAATAGAATGGTTTAGTATTTATAGGCAAATGCCACAACTATAAATGAGGAATTTAAGAAGAAAATCCTCCTGCACGTTGGAAGTTTTGTTCACCAAGCAAGGAAGTTTGGGTGAGAAAAATCTGGTGGCTTAGTTGAGAAGATAGTGGAGTATACATTCTTGGTCATTATTTGTTGTGCTTTATCCATTTGAAATATTCCAACAATCCCCCACATATTTCAAAAGGATCTAATAAAGAAAAAAGGCAAGGAAACGCTAGATTATATTTATGGATAACAGTTTTTTAAAGTTTGGTGTCTTCTGGACTATGAACCAAGCATAAAATAATAAAACATAACCTACAGAGTTATCAGTGAAGTTTATAACTTTTATGAACTAATAACCTCTTATTGTAAGTTAAAGATTTTATTATTCAACTTTTACCCCCACACATTTGTCATTCGTCATTGTTTTGCACAAATAGGCCGTGCGCATGCCTAGTTATTCATGAGTGCTCTAGAGATTAGCCAATAACAACCACATAGAAACGGCCCCATTCCATACTCACATAGGTGAATTCATCAAGTGTACACTGCTTAATTACACCACTCATAAGGGATATGAATCCATTAAGAGTTTAACTCAATCTTCACAAATAGTTTGCAGTTACAAATACTTGTTCGCACACCATAGGAGAGACTTAATATTAGTGCTTCAGAGTCAACTTTGACTTGTTATTATCCATATGAACCTACTTTATTGGATCTCCAATCACATAGGTTGCGTTTCCATCATAATTGACTACTCAATTAGCTTTAGTCCCATTCCCCTCGATGTTTCCAAAATCAACTTTTTTCCTGAGGGTTTGGTCAAAGGATCGGCCAAATTCACTTCTGACCTTACGAAATCAATGAAAATTATTCCATCTCTTAACAGCTACTTTACGACATCATGTCTTAATCTCATGTGTCAATTTTTTCTAGGGGTGTTCATTATTCGGTTTGAACTAAAAAATTAAATTGAACCGGTCCTAATTTCAGTTTTCGGTTTAGTTTTAAAGAAATTTGATTCAGTCTAACTCTAAAGCTACAAACTCTGACTCCATAGAGGATCTTGCAAGAATCGTTTGCAAGGATGACTTCCACGCAATTCACCCCCATCGAGGGTGAATATAAAGCCACTAGTGGATCTTGACTCATTTGTGTCTGAGATCCAATTCACATCACTATACCCTTCTAGTAATCTCCATATAGGATGCCATAGTTTATAGTTCCTCAAATATTTCATTAGTCTTACTAAAGCAGACCAATGCTCATGATTCGGATTATGAGTATATCTACTCAATCTACAGGCAGCATATGCAATGTCTGGTCTCATAAAATTCATTAAATGTATCAAACATTCAATAATTTGAGCATATTTAGATTGTGCCACTAGATGACCACGATTCTTCTTCAATTAGGAGTTAGGATCATAAGGAGTGCTCACAGATGTCAGACCATAATTATCAAACTTATTAAAAAATTTCTCAATATAATGTTCTTGTGACAACATAATACCATCGCCTCTCCTTATAACTCTAACACCCAATATTGTTTTAGCTTCACCGATATCTTTCATATCAAAACTAGAAGCTAAAAATAATTTAGTGCTATTCACAACTTCTAAACTTGTACCAAATATAAGCGTATCATCTACATATAAATTTATAATAACACAATCATTATTTACAATTTTGGTATATACACATTTATCCACTCCAACAGATGAAAAACCATCGCTTAACAACACTTGGTTAAACTTCTCATACCACTGCTTAGGAGCTTGTTTTAGACCATATTGAGATTTGAGTAATTTACAAAATTTCTTTTCATATCCGGGTTCAACATACCCTTCAGGTTGAGTCATATAAATCTCTTTTTCTAAATTACCATTAAGAAAAGCAGTTTTGACATCCATTTGATGTACAAATTGTTATGAATTGAAGCTAAAGCAAATAAAACTCGAATTGAAGCAATTCTGGTTACTGGAACAAAAGTATCAAAATAATCAATATTTTCTTTTTGAGTAAATCCTTTGGCTACCAAACAAGCTTTATATTTATCAACTGAGCCATCAGGGTTAAATTTCTTTTTGAAAATTCATTTACAACCAATTGGCCTTGCCCCAGGTGGTAAATCCACCAAAATCCAAATTTTATTTTGTAAAAGAGAGTCTAATTCAGTTTTAATTGCTTCTTTCCATAAACTTGCAACAGATGAAGAGATTGCTTCAGAAAATGTTAAAGGATCATTTTCTATCAAGTGCGTGCAAAAATCATTTTCAAAAGATAATTCTTTTATTGGCCTTTTACTCCTTCTCAACTTTTCACTAGAGTCTTCAACGACTCTACTACCAGGTTCATGAGAATTTTTATCAGAGAGTGGGAAAATGCGTTCAAAGAATTCAGCATTTTTTGTCTCAATAATTGTATTAGAATCAAGCACGTCACTTTTCAAAACAAGAAAATGATAGGCAACACTGAGTGCAGCATATCCAATGAACATGCGATCAGATGTTTTAGAACCCATCTTCCTTTTCTTAAGTTCAGCCAACATAACTTTAGTAAGACACCCCCACACTTTCAAGTATTTCAAATTAAGTACATAACATTTCCATAACTCATAAGGTGTCTTACTGGTTTTCTTATGTGGAATCTTATTTTGTAATTGACATGCAGATAAAATAGCTTCACCCCAAAAATTGTTAGGTGCAAAAGAACTAACTAACATAGAGTTCACCATTTCTTTAAGAGTTCTATTTTTCCTCTCAGCTTCACCATTAGATTCAGGTGAATAAGTTGGAGTTATCTCATGAATGACGATCTCTTTCTCACAAAATTCATCTAAGGCGAAGTATTCTCCACCTCTATCAGATCTAACACTCTTAATTTTCTTATTAAGTTGGTTTTCTACTTTAATTTTATAAGACAGAAAAGCAGAAAAGGTATCCTCTTTATTCCTAAGAAAATATAACTTAGTGAATCTCGAAAAATCATCAATAAAGATCATATAATATCTCTTACCCCCTCTGGTCATGGTTTGCTTCAAATCACCTAAGTCTGTATGAATTAGGTTTAATAAATTTGTTTTTCTATTAATAGGAAAACATGTCTTTTTAGTTATCTTAGTCTTAACACATATTTGACATTTTTTCATACAACAAGAAATAAATCTAAAAATTAAACCAAGAGATTGCATCTTTTTAAGATAACCAAAATTAACATGTCCTAATCTAGCATGCCATAGATTAAATGAATCAATAATGTAAGCAGAAGAAGAAGCATTTTAATTTAGCACTTGTGCTTGTGTTTTAGGTTGTTTTTGTAGTCATTCCAGGTTTCTAGTAACTTTTCAATCAATATACCTACAATGAATTTTTCTAGCAGCACTATCTCTTCAGCTTTAAGTTCTTCTACCAGCTTTTTGTACTCGTTGATTTAAGGTTTTTATCTCCTTGCTACTTGTCATTTGCCACTAGTAATATTTTTCAACTATGAACTTTTGCTTGGTAGCATCTTCCGTAGTGTATTATTTGATAACAGAGTCCCAAATGTCTCTTACTTCTTTGCAAGGTGCATAGATATCAAACAAATCGTTAGATAAAGTTTATAAACTAGTATGTCTACAAACCTTATTTGCATAAACGCATGCTTCTTAAACTTTGGATTCAGAAGTTGATAATGGTCTAGGCTCAATTAGTACATGCGCAACTCCATGAAGATCGAGTAGAGAGTAGACTCGTTCTTGCCATCTTTTGAAATTTTGTTCCATAAAAATTTTAACGTTGGAGACATCCGGAAATGGCTTAGCATACGAGACCGGAAGCGGTACTCCAGTTGTTGGCATAATAAATGATTGAGTTGAATCCATAGCGGTCCTAGTGGTTACGGAACCATCTCCGTTAACAAGAACGTTGGTCAGAATAGGAACATTAGATGAAGCCATAGTCCTTTAGAATGCAGGAAAAAATATAGGAAAACAGAAGAATTAATGGAAATGAACAAAGGCTTGAGTCGTATTAATACTATCCTAAAGGACTATTTCGGTAGTCCCACTAGGATTAAACAAGCCCTTCCATGAAAGTGGGTTGCATGAATGACAAAAGATAATTAATATAACCTAACTATAACACTATTAATTTAATGTAAAGGAAAAGCCTTAACAAGAGAAAAAATGACATGAGTAAAAGAGCTTTTCTTCTTTCTTAAAAATGTGTACCCAAATGAATAGAATGGTTTGGAATTTATATGCAAATACCACAACTGTAAATGAGGGATTTGAGGAGAAAATCCTCCTCCACGTTAGAAGTTTTGTTGATCAAGCAAGGAAGTTTGGGTGAGAAAAATCTGGTGGCTTAGTTGAGAAGATAGTGGAGTATACAAACTTGGTCAACATTTGTTGTGCTTTATCCATTTGAAATATTCCAACATGTAGAACCTAACAACCGGTACATTATATGCTTTACATATAGATGCTCTGCAATTTCCCTTGTTGGGGCTTATATGAGCTCTTCTATTTCTTTCCACAAGAAACATTCATGTGACATTAAAGCTAAATGACCATTCTTGCTTTCAGATCCATTTTTCGAAGTCTTTTGTATCCTTAACATTTTTCCAATTTGGCAAATCAAATAAAACTTGGTAATGAGATATTAAAAAAAAAATCCAAAAATGCATTGCATTTTGTCGAGGTTGTCTTGAAATAGTTGGATAAGGGTCAAAAGAAACTTTGCGACACGATGAGACAAAATTAGATCAACAAAAAAAACCACAGATAACACTAAAACAAACCTTGGTGTCACCATCAATCAGAATTGGGTGATCACAGAGATAAAGATAGAGCTCTTTCTTAGGGTTAAAGGAGCGCAGCAATTCAACACCTTCCTGGGACTGACCAAGAATATCCCAATAGTTTGCCAACAAGAACCACTCCCAAACGGCATCAGATTGTGCCGTGAAGCGAGACGTCGATGCCACAAATGAGAGCCCACACGCGTCCCTTGGACTAGTCAGTGATAGAGCATTGGCAATGCATAGAGATTCATGTCCACCACCATAGCTGATCTCACTCCCATTTATGTTGCAGAAGTTAAACTCTGCGAGGTTCTTGATGGAGAGAGCAATTGAATTTTGGATGTAAGAGTTTCAAAGAAAGCTGGCTTTTCATATTCAGGTAAGCTGGCATAATATTGGTTCGTATCTACTTCTAAATTCATTGAATTCAAATAATCCTCATATTAAAAAAAAAAACAGTTTGTATTCAAATAAGCTGGCATAATGATAATTCATATCTATCTGAATTCAATAGCTCTAATTTTTTTTAAAAGAAAAAACCTTCATATTTTCTTTTAAAAAAAAAAAACTTCTTTTCAATTCAATGCTGCCAAGTGTTAATACGTGACAGTGCCACGTGTCACCTCAAGAGGCTTCCGCAGGGATAGATAACATTTTGTCGATGTAGATAACATTTTGTCAGATGACCTTCTATTTTTTTGAAACAACCAAATAAATTTAATTAAATTAAGAGAAGTATTAATTTGCACATAAATTAAATTAGAGAGTCCCTAACATTTCTTTTTTTTTTTTTTGTTAAATCTAAAAGAACAATTATTGTCACATCAACCCGCCATGTGGCTCAAAAGGGCGAAGCCAAGTGTTACTTCAGGAGCTTCAGGTGTTACCACGTGTCACAATATCAGTCTTTTGTAGCTACTTTTATATAAGCATATATAGATTTATAACCAAGCTTGTGGTCAATGGAACCATGAATTTTGCACATTGTCTTAGAAAAACTTACTTACACTATTGCTAAATTAACCCCACCTCTTGCTACCTCAGTGGCTGATTATCATCTTGGTTTGAAATGTCACATATTCTAATAGTTAAATAAGAAAATATATACATATACATTGCGTATATACTTTGGTTGTTTTTATTGCTAAATTCTTCTTTAAAATTTATACTCTTTTCTCATAAACTATGAAGAAAATGATGATAAATAGACTCAATGTCATTTATCTAAAGCTATTATCCTATCTCGTTGATTGTTTATGATTGTTTTTATTTAGTGGTTTCAGCTTTTTTTTTTTTTTTTTTGGTTATAAGGCATTGTTCAATACAAATATATGTTAAAATTCCATTTAAAATACAAATAAACATATTCAAACATTATTAATTCCATTAAAAAATTCGCTAATTTAGTCCTTTAACTTTTATTATTTAATAGTTTTGGTCCTTTTTCTTTTTTTTAAAAAAACTTTTTAGGTCCCAAAATAGTAAAGTACCAGATATGTCCCTCTAAAAAATAATCTGACTAACGAAAACAGTCATAAGTATTTAAAAAAAAGTCCAAAAATAGTTAATGGACCTAAAAAAATTTTTTAAAAAAGACAAAGAACCAAAACCAACACAAAAAAAAAAAAAAAAAGTTAGGGATTAAATTAGCGATTTATCATTTAAGATATATAATATGAATTTTTTCATATATTTAAATTATTTTTCACCATTATAATATATTAAATATTGTTAACTTGTTAAAACATATTATCTACTTCTTGCCTCAAAATTTCTTTTTTAGGTAAATGGTTTCATTGATATAAATCTATCTTATTACACAATAGAAAATATATCATATCTTATAAATTTTAGATGAATAAAATACAAAAGGAGGAAAAGAAAAAAATTAAAGCAAACACACACTAATATTCAAAATAGCATGGTCTTAAACATCATAAGTAAAAAAAAATCAACTTTATTTCTTTTCTTATGTGGCAATAGAAAGAATTTAAGTGTATCAATGGCTTTGACAATCACATCATAAGGGGATGATAGATTGAGAAAGGGCTTGAATCTAATTAGAATAAAAAAACAATTCTATTAAAATAGAGTATCGAATATCAATCTATAGATTT
This sequence comes from Voacanga thouarsii, assembly GCA_026120185.1. Taxonomy (NCBI): domain Eukaryota; kingdom Viridiplantae; phylum Streptophyta; class Magnoliopsida; order Gentianales; family Apocynaceae; genus Voacanga; species Voacanga thouarsii. Next base: position 2,262,365 of record JANUWF010002315.1, on the reverse strand, counting down.
GGAGGAATTCTTGTTTTTGAACTTTGGATCTAAAAGAATAGAAATGAAAAAGAAGAATATCATGATTTGTGTTAAAATCAAAGTGATATAGAAATAAAAAGAAAAGTAGTAAAAAAAAATAGAGAAGAGAGGAGCAGAGAAATATAGTAGAAAGAAAATTGTATTTGAAAAATAAAGAAAAATATTAAATATTAACTCGGAAGTAAATTACCATACATCATTAATTCAATTCGGATAAATTAAAACTAGTGTTTAGGCAGCGTGAAAGGATAATTACTCGAGCGAAAAAAAAAAGACTCAAGGGGTGTACATTGTTAAACTCCCCAAACCACAGGGAATTTAAGGGTAAAGACCCCAAAAATTTATGCAAGGACCAAATAGAAAAGCATTCGGGCTGATTTGACTTGTGTAGGAAAAACATTTCAAATGCTTCATATCTGAAATTGAAACTACGAAAGCCTCTTTGATTTGAAAATTCCCTATTTGAAAATATCCAAAAAATGTCAAGATCAAAGCTTTTCAATCTCCCCAAAATCATCAGCCAATTCTTTTGCCCATTATTGTTGTCGTCGCATTTCCTTATCCTTCTGTTCTCTCCCACCGTATCAGCAATCAGGTAACTTGTATGAGCATTGCCATTCTTGAATTGTTTTTTTTTTTTATTATTTGTGTTTATGATTTTCTTTTGTTTTATAGAAAAGATGTGAGCCTTCAAGAAAAGCATTTTTGCAGAACTACAGTTCAAGGGAGGTACTTGCTCTCTGATGATAATGGTAAAGGTGTTTTCTTCCTTTTATTTTCTTTTTTTTTTAATTTTAATTTTCAATGTTCCTTTTAATGCCATTATTTAAAATAGAAATTTTGCATTTGAGTTGTTTCCTGTATTAGAGAATTATTGTCAAAATTTTAAATTGAAGTCCGTCCAAATTTGTCCCATTTTGTGTAGGTACAAGCATGGTTAGTGTCTATAATCTTGGGGAGGAAAAGGGCCATTTTTAAGCCTTCTTTCTTCTTATGCTTCAAGTTTGGTTTATAAAATCATATTTCTGAATATGAGAGTTTTTCTTTATTATTAATGGTATTTTTTTGGCCTCTGAGATGTGTGTTGGGGTGTGTTTGGTGGTATTTTGGGGTTCTATTTTAGAAATTTCATGGAAAGTAGTAAGTGTTAAACTTCAATACGATTTTCCTCTTTCACAGTGAGTGAGTGAGAAAGGGGGTTCTGGCACATGGGTTTCTTGCATTTTACATGCATTATCGTAATATTGAATTTGGCATGCTAAGAGTGATTGCATTTTGAGATGAAAATGACAGAAGGGGATTAGTAATGGGAAATGAAGTGGAGGTACCTGCATGAAGCAGGAACTGCCAACACCTTTTTTTTGGGGGGCTTAGATTTAGAGAGTTGTGGTTTTTGTTGCTTAATTTATCGTTCTGCTGCTAATATTTTTTAGGAAAAGATGTACTGAAATTTTCATAGCTTTGAGCCCAATCTATAAGGGTTTCTTTTGTAATTCTTAATTAATCGTCCAAAATTTTTGTACTATAGTAAGCTTTTTAAAGTGGAAAAATTCCTTTCATTCGTTTTAGGTATTTCACACATGCGATTAATATGACCCAATGGTAAAAGTAAAATCTGCAATTTTTTTTTTGTTAATCAACTCAGACTCTATCTCCTGCCCCCTCCCAGCAAAAATCTTGTGTCTTCCATTAACTGGTTGGAGAAAATTTGAGTTGGTAACATCTGTTTGGTTGCTGGCTTCCTGCTCACTTAAGGTAGTGCTTTTACCAAGGCAATGTGCTTTAGCAAGGTTTCATTCCTTTGCTATGTCATGTACCATCTAAGCATTCTGCAGAGTTCTGTCGTCTGTGTCATTGGCATAACTAATGAGTAGGATTTGTCATTGTAGGTCATGTGTGTGATGCACTGTCACTTGATCCACAGTCCGGCTGTTGTCCCTCAAAAGGAGAGCAATTTTCTTGTTAGTGAGTTATCTCTTATATAAGTTTTCTGGTTTCCCTTTTTTTAACTTTAGTATGATACCAATGCCTCTGATGTTTCTAGTGCCTAATTGATTTAATACTTCTTTCCGCACCTGCTCTCCCATCTTGCAGTGGATGCAATCTTGTTTCACAGTGTTGCAAGTCCTATGAATTTTGTGTTTCATGCTGCCTGAATCCAACTCGAGTAATTTATCTAGTGTCAATGTGGTTTTCACTTTGACTGATAGTAGGAGTTCTAAAAGGTGGAAATTCTTGCTTATGCCATATATTTGTTGTGCAGACACAGAAGGAACTAGTATTGAAGGTGAAGATAGCAAAGCCAGTAACTGCAGGTATTATTTTACACTTTGATTGGTAAGAAATTCTAAGACTTAGGAGGACATTTTGATACGTTCATGTCTATCGGCCAGTTTTTACGTGTAGTATTATTTGGAAGCTTTTAATCATTGCCTGGTTTCTTCTTAACAACTCCTTTTTGTTCTTTTGGCAGGAACATACACAAGTGTGTTTGATTTTTGTGCTGGAAGGTGTCGTCATAATTCTGAGAGTGTGGTATGACTCTTATTCTCCTTTGCTCATTCATGCCCATTTAGGACGGCCCTGTACTGCAAAGAGGTTTCCCAATTTTATCCCGTAACCAAAAAAGCATTATAGAGTTCATTGTTCAGAAGTTTGAAATGAAGGAAAGGATATATGTGCATGGTGCATCTAATCCATTTTTATCAAGTGGGGTTAACCTTCTAATTACAAGTACTAATTGATAACTGTTTTGAGCTTTTAGTTAGTTCTTTTCAATTGATATTTATTATAGCTTCACAAGAACTTGTCTGCCACAACCTATATGATTTATGGAAAGCAAACAGACACCAAAATTATCATGTCACCTGTATTCTATCTTCCCCTAAACTGAACCCCTAAATTTACAACAATTTTTAAAAGCTTCTAGTATAAAAGGGCAAAGCCCAATGCATAAGCACTCCCCGCCTCGCGGGAGTAGGGGGAGGGAACTGCACAAAAGCTTCTAGTATCTTTCCAATAAAATATTTTGCTGCATGTTGATTTTAAACGTTAGGGCATCTGGTACTCCTTTGGTTAGGCTGTTACAAATGGATGAAAAAATGCATTTGGAGCCCAAATTCTATCAAACCCTAGGCCAGACGGTTGTTAATCATATAGGTATAAAGAGCATTATTTACAATAATTAGTAAAATATTTCACTATTAAACAAGTTTCAAATTGTTCTAAAAGAAACTTTAGTAATATTTTGGGAATATATAGTTTGAGCTTGAAAATGAACTCAAACTCCAGTTGAGCATGGAACATGCCATAGGAAAAATCAAGCTTGACCTCTAGTTCTTGCCCCAAAAAAAAAATAAAAATAAAAGAATGCGTATCAAAAATCTCTTGGGGATGTTGATTGTCCTCTATTTTTCCCCCCTCCCTTTTGTCTTCTACTCCCTTTGTCCTACTAAAATGGACCTACTTACTATTTTAGGATGTCCCAAAATAATTTACACTTTTCTTAAAAAGAAAGCTTTTAATAAGTTATATACCATAAAAATCAAGTGTCCCCACCATAAATTACTTTTCTATGTTTAGATTCAACATAAACTACTCATTGGCCCACATGTTTTCCACATTTTGTTGCATTATATTACTACTATTTTACAATTTTGACTTTTGCAGAAAATTCATTACCAAGCCAAACATTGTCAATTTTGGTGGGACAGAAGGGGGATTTTTGTTTTGGGGTGGGGGAGGGAGGCTGCTAAGCAGCAGGTTTTAGGGAACTATCAAAATGTTCTGGTGATTGTACCGACCTTTTTGATATTTCTGAAAGTCTGTACTAAGTTGTTATAGACGCTATTATATTCAATTTCTCTTATTGTTAGTTTCTCACTATATTGCCTCTTGAATTTTATGATGGTCAATGCTTCCCATTTTGCTAAATATAATGATCATTTTCACATTTAACAAGTGTTGCTGGCTTTCAGGTCCATGAAAATGCATACCTCAATGACTTCCATCATTGTTTCTCACTACCATCTAACTCGTCTGGTGAGTCAGATGATTCTGTTTGTGTAATCCATGTGGATATGTAAATTTCTCCGAATGATGGTGTATGTGTATCTTTTATTACGGATTCTACCCATTTGCATAAAATTTATATTATAATGTATCTATATATTCACTTGTCCATTGCTTACTGAAACATTAAAAGATGTCAGATTCTTGTTAAATTCTATATTGACTGATAGTAGATTTTTCTCTAATTGTGTTTATTGAGTATTTGTTTTGACAGAAATTTCTAATATGCAAACAGAAGCAAGGTTGGCAGGCATAAAGATAATTATTGGAAGGTAAGTTAATAATGTCAATTGTGGTTGATCTTTGGTTGTAATATTTATAAGCTATGCTCTCTATTCACAATTTGCATTTGGTTGGGAGGTAGGCAAGGGGAGTCATGTGACTCTGTATGTAAGTCAAATGGGCAATCTTGTGTACCCAACAAGTTAGCGCTTCTTAATCAGTGTGAAATGTAAGTTCATCAACATTTATAGTTCAATCTGATTTGCTGTATCCTTCTTTCTGTTGCTGCCTGCAATATTATTGTTTTGTTATTTGTGTAGCATGCAGAAATACTTTACTTGCAAAGGATCGTGTTTGGCAAGCATCGGAGCAGATCAACCTGCTGAAGTAGTTGAGGATGCTCCAAAAGATCTGGTATGCATTTGCTTCTTTGCTAGATCTTTTTTGTTATTATTGTTTCTCACAACTATTTAACCTTCCTCCTCCATTTTTTTTTTTGGTGAAAGGTAATTCTTGGGCAATGTTCATTAGCCCAAGTTTAGCTCAAAGATATTGTTCTTTGGGACCATGCTGTTTAATATTTTATGTATGCTAACCTTATTACTGTTTTCAGTACAGCCGGATGTGTTATTAAGGAAAAGAAAAGTGACTCAATAACACTGAACTAAAATATTTTGTATATATTTGCCAAAATGGTCATGAGATGTGTTGCTGATTTTTGCATGACTCTTCATAAAAGGGCTATCCAGTATGAAGCATTGTCATTTACCTTACCCAAAAGACCTACGTTCTCCAATTGGGCAAAGAAAATTCAATCCATTCTTCTGCCATGATTTTGTTTCTCAATCATGCAAGTTCCTTATTCAGGCCACTTACCATTGATTTTCTCACTCCTTGCTATGATGATTTCTGCAAGTTTTGTATAATAAAATGAAGACAAACTGACATTTTATAGTAGAGGTTGCAGGTGTTATGCAGGTTTGCTTTCCCAAGTTCTAGCTTTATCCACTTCCTTTCGTCCTATATAATTTTTGGTTTAAATCCTTCTAAGCAATCGGTACCATTTACTTTTTGGTCTGGCAAAATACAATTTTTGCTCCATTTTCTTCTTTCACAAGTGTTCTTCACACTGTTTGAGAAGATAAGCTCAAGAGCTCTCATTGTTCTACACAAAAAAAAAAAAAAGGCTTGAAATGTAATAAGTAGCCCACTTGCACAATGATATTCATTGGACTCAGCTCCCAATGAGGAATGTATAATCCTTTCATTCTTTAAGACATAATGTAATATGTGATAGCTACGTCGACAGTTTTGTGCAAGTTGATGACTTAGCTTTCTTTTCTGTATCAGAATCCAGGAACATGCTTGTACACCGAGAAACTATCGATGCTTTCTTGTGAGGGTTCACATCAGCACACAAGGAGGCTGTGTCCTTGTGCATAATGCATTCTAGAGGTAATTTTTTTCCCCTGCCATGTGTTTTTCTTTCAATTGCTTAAGGTGACAGGTTTCTAATAAATTCAGCATAATTGGTGTGGTTTAAATTTAAGAGATATCATCAAGATTTGCACATGTAAATAGGTCAAGGAGCCAGCTAACATTGTTTGTGACACATTTTGGGTGCTTACAAGTAATGTTAGTGACACATTTTGGGGCTCACAAGTATTGTATCATGTAATTGTCCAAAACTAACCTATGCTATTTGATTTCTACTTTTAACTTAACATCTTCTAGCATTTGCTAGGAAGGATTTATACTTTAAGATTCTAAAGCTTGACTAAAAGTTTGAACAGAAACCAAAAATATTAGGTATCTATGCAACGTGTTTTGGGCTTAGCAATATGTAATAGTTCTTTTAACTTTTCAGATCAAAGGACGAAGTAGCCAGATAGTTTGCAGTTTCTCTGCAAAGGAGGCATTACCCACATAGTCCCGTAACTGCATTCTTTCTGTTTAAGTTCCGGTGAAAGGATAAAAATTTTCTCCCCTTCCCAATTTTTGTAATTGAGCAATTGAATGATGTAATTGCAAGGTGACTTTACATCTTTGTTTACAATGGTTTACATCTTCTCCCCTACCACCTTCTTCATCTTTTTTCTTTTCTTACGACCAAAGTGTAAGGACTCCTTAATGTTAAGAATATATTTTCAGGTTTACTATGATGTGCTTCATGCATTTTTCTTTTTCTTTTGCCGACCTTTGCATTCAAACTAAAGGCTAGTAAGGCATTTTACTTTTAACGTTGATTGTATGTTCAGTCTGTAACCGAAATAGCTTTCCACAACGATCACTTTAAAATGCATATTTTGTTTTCTGGTTTGATATACATGTTACCAGCTATTCTTCCTGTCCTCTGATCATACATTGACCTTCTCCTAGTGCTAATGGCAACATCAACTAGTTAGGTGAAAATAACTTAGATTTCTGCACTTTCTCCTGTGATTATAAATTTGTAATGATGTTTTTACATATAGAATGATGTGTGTACTTTTTGTATATCATGTGAGGCAGTGTTAGAAGTGGCTTGGGAATGTTTTGAGGATTGGAAAAATTGGATAATGAAGGAAAAGTTTCTGGGCACTTGGACTTAGTTTAGGTCTGGCTTAGAAATTACCGTCATTGTTCTATGAGTAAAATGCCATGGTCAATTCAGTTCTAGGTGGAAAGGAGTTGTGGAATAGACAACGGGATGCTTAGGGATGATTGGTGGTAGCTTTTGAGTTCTAAATTACTGTAGATAATGAATAAATGATAGTTAACTTGTGTATAGATGTAATTTCCCCCCTTAAAAGATCTTTGGCTCTGCCCGTGCTTTTTGGGATCCCAAAAAACCTGTGGTCTTACCAGCCGATAGACCTGTCAAAATGGGTCAGCCCATGGGCTAGGCCCAGCTCACAAGTAATATGGGTTGGAGTGGGTTGAATTTTATATTCTAACTGGGCCTATTTGGGTTAGCCCACGATGCCCATAGGTTGAGTGGGGCTGAACCGGGCTTGGACCATGGGTCATCTTTTTTTTAAAAAAAATTCTAAATTCAAAAATTATAAAAGTTTTAAAAGTCAAAATCACGTACTACTAATTATAGGTGATGATTGTAATATATAACAACTTTTTTAATTTATTTAATTAGTTAATAATTAGTAAGTATAATACTAATTATATTCTTCTTTCTTATTGTGATTTGTGATTATTAGACGAATAATTCGATCTTGAAACAGTCATGTCAAATATATCATCAACAGTAGATTCAAATAAAATCATTGAATAAATGTTAAATGATTGAAGAATCAAGAATGTGCATCTTTTTGGTAAACTGACAGTATAAGCAATATTTTTAGTCTTTCATAGACTTCTTATGAAATTGTGAAACAAATGTTAATTTTTAACTTTGATGTTTCTAAATTTGAACTTTTAAATTGGATGACAGAGTTATAGATTTAATATGTAATTTGTGATGTTTAATTCTCGCACTTGTTAAAATTATAAATTTATGTAGAATTATGTTAGTAAAGTATAATAAATAAAATATGCTTAACATATTATTTGATATTTATATTTTATTTTAATTTATAATTTGATTTATTATATTTGTACTAAAATTAGAATTAAAAATTAAAAAATTGTTATAAAATTAGGGTAGTGTTAGAATAAAATCTTCACACTACACACTAATAAAACTCTAACTATTTTGCACAAGAATTTCTCTCTTTCTTTTCTCTCACAATTTTCTCTAATCTTTCTTTCACAAAATAATGATGTATTACAAGCTTAGAGAATAGCTCTATTTATAGAGCTCTAATTAGTGGATTACATCATGGCATACATCATCTTCCACTAATCTTAATTAGTGGTGTCTCCACTAAATGGTGGACATCCATAAAAATCTTCTAATAATTCACATAAATCCATAATTAGTGGAGCCTCCACTAATTAATAAAGATTCCAATAATTCATAATACTCCCCCTTGGATGTCCATCCATTACATAAAGAATATGTCTCGTTAAAACCTTACTAGATAAAAACCCAGTGGGAAAAAAAATCTAGTGAAGGAAAAAGAGTACACTATTCTATATGTCTATTTATTACTCCCCCTGATGAGATGATTCCTTTAAATCTTTAAACCGACGCATACCGATTTTATAGCTCAACTTTTCAAATGTTGCAGATCGGTAAAGTCTTCGTGAAAATATCTCGCGAGGTTATCACATGACCGAATTTGTAGCACATCAATTTCACCTTTCTTCCGGAGTTCATGAGTAAAGAATAATTTTGGTGAAATATGTTTTGTCCGATCTCCTTTAATATATCCTCCTCGTAATTGAGCTATGCAAGCTCGCATTGTCTTCATAAAGAGGAGTTGGTATACCTTTGATTGATGATAATCCACAACTTTCTCGGATATAATGAATCATGGATCTTAGCCATACACATTCTCGACTTGCTTCATGAATGGCTATAATTTCAAGATGATTTGAAGAAGTAGTCGCTATAGATTGTTTCATAGAACGCCATGATATAGCAGATATTTTCCACATGTAAATAGATAGCCCGTTTGAGAACGTGCTTTATGTGGATCGATAAATAACCAAAGATCTCGCATAACCTATCAATGTTGGACTGGTTTTATTTGAATAAAATAATCCGAGATCAATTGTACCTTGGAGATATCAAAGGACTTGTTTAATTCCATTCCAATGTCGTCGTGTTGGTGAAGAACTAAATCTTGCTAATAAATTGACAGCAAAAGCAATATCAGGCCGTGTGTTATTAGCAAGATACATCAATGCACCAATTGTATTGAGATATGGTACTTCAGGACCAAGGAGTTCTTCATCATTTTCTTGAGGTCGGAAAGGATCTTTATCCACATTTAATGATCGCACGATCATTGGAATACTCAATGGATGTGCTTTGTCCATGTAAAATCTTTTTAGCACTTTTGCTGTATATGTTGATTGATGAATAAATGTTCCACTCTCCAAATGTTCAATTTGTAAACCAAGGCAAAATTTGGTTTTACCAAAATCCTTGATTTCGAATTCTCTTTTTAAATAATCAATTGTTTCTTGGAGCTCTTCAGGAGTTCCAATAAGATTAATATCATCAACATATATAGCTAATATCATAAATTTAGAACCAGATTTCTTAATAAAAACGCATGGACATACCTGGTCAGTTTTAAATCCCGCTTTCAATAAATATTCACTAAGACGTGTGAACCACATGCGCCCGCATTGCTTCGGGGCATATAATGATTTCTGCAACTTGATGGAGTAATTTTCACGAGGATAATGTTTATATGCTTCGTGCATATGAAATCCTTCTGGGATTTTCATGTAAACATCATTTTCTAAATTTCCATACAAGTAAGCGAGTGACAACATCTAATAGGCGCATATCTATCTTTTCATGTACTCGCCAAACCGATAAGATATCGGAGTGTAATAGCATCAACAACAGGAGAATAAGTTTCATCATAGTCAATACCTGGTCTTTGTGAAAAACCTTGGGCTACTAATCGCGCTTTATATCGAACGATTTCACTCTTTTCATTGCGCTTTCGCACAAATATCCATTTGTAGCCAACAGGTTTTACACCTTCTGGTGTTCGGACTGCAGGTCCGAAGACTTCACGTTTTGCCAGTACATTTAACTCCGATTGAATCGCATCTTTCCATTGCAGACCAATCTTTTCTATGCCGACATTCATCAATCGATATTGGTTCAGGATCATCATTATCCCGTGTAACATCAAGAGATATATTGTATGCAAATATATTATCAATAACAGTTTCTATCCGATTCCAACTTCTACCGGAAGTGGTATAATTGATAGAAATTTCAGTGTTACTTTCATCAACTTCTGGTTCTTTGTCATCAGTTCTCTCTTGGTCTTTATCATTCTTTTCTTCAATATGATCTTCTGGATCATTTAATCCTCTTTTCTTTCAATGATTTTTATCTTTAGAACCAAAAGGTCGGCCATGCTTCTGGCATGCTTTTGGCTCAGCAGCTATATGTAAAATCTTTTGTTCTGTTGGAACTTCAATTAGAATAGGAGCATTTATAACTGGCATATGCGATTTTGTTACTCTTCTAGAATCAACAAAAGTGTCTGGCATTTGATTTGCAATGCTTTACAAATGAATTATCTTTTGAACTTCAAGTTCACACGCGCTTGTATGTGGATCAAGATAATTTAATGATGTTGTCCAATCACGATCTTTCTTATACTCGTTTCTATTCTCCCCTAATTTAGGGAATAATGATTTCACAAGAGAATAAGAAAAGAAATATAAGAAAATGATGACAAGTAGGAAATGCCAAGAAAAATATCTCCCTTTTTTTTTTCACTCTTCCCGCACTCGACTTTTCCTCTTCCTCTCTTGTCTTTTCTTCTCCTCCGACCCTCTACCTACCATCTACCTCTTCTTCTTCCTCATACGATATATATATATATATATATATATGTATCGATATATATCTCAGCTTATCGATCATTAGTAAACATCAAAAACAAAAATCACAAAGCAGATATGGAGACTCGTAATTCATGTGAGACATGGTCAAATTTTGACTTAGTTTCTGCAGCAGATGTTGATGTATTTTCATTTCCAAACCAACCGCTTCGCCTAATTCGAACACGGAAGATTTTGATATGTTTTCCTTTTCAAACCAACCGCTTCGCCTAATTCGAACACGTAAGATTTTGATATGTTTTCCTTTTCAAACCAACCGCTTCGTCTAATTCGAACGCTGAAGATTTTGATATGTTTTCCTTTCCAAACCAACCACTTCCTCCTAATTTCAGGTGAGATACATTTGATGGCTTCCATTTGTTTTTAGTGTGCTTGATAATGAAATTAAACTCTCTTTTGGTTTGTTTTTTTATGTAAATCGATGGAAGTTTTGAACATACCGCTTTGGACCAAGTTGATCTCGCTCCTACAAGAGACTCGCTTTTGATATCTGTTCCTCTTGATACTATTCCTTTGAATGAGGATATGCTTGTGCATGATCCTTTCTACTATCTAATGGATTTTGAACAAAGTCGTAATATGTTTCCGAGTTATTATACATTTCAACATGGATTTTGAATGGTATTACCTTTATCGATATTATTTTCTTTTTCTAGGAGAAATAATGAGTGGTCTTGGCAGATGAAGTCGGAGTAAGTACTCATGAAATGCATAATATCGAAGTTCAAGATATTATTGCAGTACAAAATTCCCGGGGAGAAGAAGATGATTAAGAGGCGAGAGAGAGAAGAAGTGCAATAACTCTCAAACACTATCAAGAGAAACAATTTCGCAAGATTTTTACCTACCAATCATGAGCGCAACCAAAGAACCGAATATTGGCATAACCCGTCTCAAGAAAAGATGTAGGGAGTTAGGAATTCGTCGATGGCCTCACAAGAAATTGGTGAGCTTGGAGACCATAATCAAGAATGTTCGAGTTCTCTCTCATACATACTTATAATTTGTAAGTATGAAACTATGAAAGATTTATAAGTAAATAACCGATGATATCACTTCGATTTACAGGATATGCAAAATAAAGAAGAAGGAGGACATATGGTCGAGAAGAAATTACAAGAAGCCATTGCGATACTCGGAATGTGAAAAACAGCTTGGTGGAAGAAAGTCCTAATACGCAGCTTAGAGGACCAAACACGTAAATTGAGATAAGCATGCTTCAAGGCCAAATATAATAAGAAATATAATAAACTTAAGGAGATCATAAAATCTCAAGACTCATTTCGCAGTAATTTTACTGCTACTTCGCCGCTAGTCTCGATGCTCGGCTCAAAAGGGAAAGAAAAGGAGGAGGATGTCGAAAAAGAGGAGTCGAAGTCCATAATTACTAATTGTTTATCGTCCTCTAATGTAAATATTGAAAAAGAACAATTACAAACCTTCATCTTACATTTGTCAGCTCAATTACAAAAGAGCAACTATAAGCATGTATCATCAAGTTCATATGAACACTAGTGCTATGAATAAAAGATGTGATACTTATTATTAATGGAAATATCTTTTTCCCTTATTATCTTTTATGTTCCACTTCAGGTGGCCAGTATTTCTCTGTGATAAGGGAAATATCGAGTGTGTCCATGACCATAACCACGGCCACCGCCACAACTACGACTATAACGATGGCTTCTATCGGAGCCAACAAGCATTCACTTCGGGAGTGCTCGTTGAGCCGCTTCATCTGGCTTCATGATTTCTCAATAATAACTCATGTTAAAGCTGTCAATTTTGGATACCCTTTTTCTCGATATTGTTACTGTAGAACATGAAAAATGGAGAATGTTTTATCCAATATAACTTCATCAGTAACTTTTTCTCCGTAAAATTTTTAACTAAGATGTAGTTTTATACATCACGGAGTTCACGATTTTACAATCTTGCAACTTCGAGTGCAACCATTCATACCGTGCAGATGGGTAGTACGACCATCTTCGAGTGGTCAAATCTTTCTTTTTATCCACATGACATATGGATCTCCTTTTTTTTTAGCATTTAGATGCATTTTTGTATGACATATAAAATTTTTTTTCGTAAATATCAAGGGTTACAAATTCGAATTTAGCGAGATCAATAAATGCGTACCTGTCTTCTGGCTTTAATAACGGCAGAGACTCGTGCTGATAACGTGTTATAAAATTAGGGTAGTGTTAGAATAAAATCTTCACACTACACACTAATAAAACTCTAACTATTTTGCACAAGAATTTCTCTCTTTCTTTTCTCTCACAATTTTCTCTAATCTTTCTTTCACTAATCTTTCTTTCACAAAATAATAGTGTATTACAAGCTTAGAGAATAACTCTATTTATAGAGCTCTAATTAGTGGATTACATCATGACATACATCATCTTCCACTAATCTTAATTAGTGGTGTCTCCACTAAATGGTGGACATCCATAAAAATCTTCTAATAATTCACATAAATCCATAATTAGTGGAGCCTCCACTAATTAATAAAGATTCCAATAATTCATAATAAAAATATAAATATTATATAATTTTTTTTTTAAAATATATTATTTATATATACATGACCCATGAGCCCGCCTCATGGGCTAAGAGGGGCTGAGTTGAGCTTAAAATTTTACAACTTATAAAAAAAATGAATTGGCCCATCCCAATCCATATTTCTGTTAATCCACATGGGCCGGATCAAACTGAGCCGGATTGGCCCATTTTGACAGGTCAACCAGCCAAGACCCGTCTGTCAGGCAAAGCCCCAAACCCAATAATAGGGACCAATGCTTCGCAGAAAACGGTTTCCGTTGATAGAATTTCTTGGAATAGATTGATATAATGAAGTTGTCATCAATATCCGAATGACATCAATGGAAAATAAATACCAGTTCACCTAACTGGAAAAGTCCTACATTCTGTTTGCAAGATGAATCATTAACTCTTACAAACACACCATCAATAGACTTCCACATGCCACTGTTTGTTCTTTTTAAGTTGCGACAGCTTCTGATCCCAACTCTCTCCTCTTTGCTCTGCAACCCTCTTCAAGGTATCTTGGATTCCAGGCATCATGCCCTTGAGCCCACAGAAATAAATGTGAGCTCCATTGTCTAGAAATTTGAAGATTTCGTCGCTGTATTCTTCAATTTTATCCTGAACATACATTTTGCCTCCACTCTTGTTCTTTTGCTCTCGGCTAAGAGCACGGTCATACCGAAAATTATCTGGGTAGTCCTTAAGATATTTGGTGAATTCATCATCATATAGAAGACTATCCGTGTTTGCCACCCCAAGGAAGAGCCAAGCAAGACCACCAAACTTAAATGTGGGGACAGATTCCATGAACATTCGCCGAAGGTAGCCCCTGTAGGGAGCCACACCAGTACCAGTTGCTATCATAATGTGGGTAGCATTTGGGTTTTCTTCTGGCAAAAGCATGATCTTGCCAGAAGGACCTGAAAAAAATCTCATTTAAAATCAATTAGACAGAAAAGAGGGCCTTAATTATAGGATAACTGAAGCCTGTTTTTAAGTTTGCATACATTAAAGTGTCCACTAAATTGAACATCCAATTACATTACCAAAAAATTCAAAACCACTGTGTGTGTAATTAAGCTTCAGGCAAGAAAATACAGGATCTAAAAGAGAGATGGCAAAGTCACGAGACAGAAGACAACAAAAGCAAGTAAACCAGTTGCACTATTTGTTCCAATGTTTTCAATTGATTGCCAAGGTTAAACTCACTCATGCAAGCATCAAAAGGCTACTCTAGCCAGGTACAAAGTTGTATGGAAAAACTAGTTTTATAAAGGTTTCCTGCATGTAAATTTTCCAAGTTAAATCCAGGAACTTATTTTGGCAGAAAGGATTTGAGCCTGTGTTAACACACACAAACCATGGCACATGGTCATGAGCACCAGGAAGGTGTAAGTTAATAGCTAAACATATCCTTTTAAGACCGGTATTAAGTGCAAAGTTGCAAAATTCAAGCGGCTGTGAAGCAAATTGTCGGTGCTTACTAAATCTGCTAAATGATTCATACGAAGGGAGATAAGGATTTGTTTCAAGAAAGGAAATATACGTGATAAATATTGAATAATACATTCCCAAAGGAGATCCTTGATCATGAGAAACTGCAACAGTAAAGGACTTCAACATCAAAATATGCATGCCTACAAACATCTATTTTCTGTGAATAAATAGAATCTCAGAAGCAAAAGATCTTCTCTCCCTACCATATTATGCCTATTTGACAAAAAAGTCAAAGCACAGATACTCGAAGCATCAATTTCAAGAAATAGAAACACCTGGTCTATGGGGCAAAGGCTTAGATTTGTGACAGATTCTAATCATGTTAACAAAGTTTCACCACCCACAACACTAAAATTTCCAAATCTATGAGACAAGACTATTTCCAGTGACACTGTTAATTACCAACCGATTTGTTCAGCTATTCAACAAATCACATAATCAAATCAGTGCCAATTTTCACAAGAATTTCTTACTTTACCTGTGATCAGAACCTTGTCTCCAGGCTTTGCATCACATAGAAAATTGCTGCATACACCATTTTTTGAAGGGTCTTCTTTTCCAGTCTCAGGATCATAATATACAGCACGCCGGACACACAAACTGGCTGTCCTGCCATCAAAAGAGTCCCCATACCTAGTAGAAGCAATTGAGTATAGGCGAACATTGTGAGGGTTCCCTGGTTTTTTTGGATTTTCACCCTGCAAGGTAATGAAAAACAAATTAGAAAATAAAAAGCCAGGAGTCACATATAACATTACCATGCTAGGATGCCAACAACGAAGCTGAGGATTTGTCAGAAAAACAGAGATGAAATAGATAATAAATAAAATTAAAATTTACTTGAAGCTGAACATCAAGTGATTAGAAATCGGCCAATTTTTAATCATTAAGACAGTTGCTTGTTTTGTTGTTTCATTAACTGACAGATTCAAAAGATTTTGAAAGTCTAGGTAATAAGTCCTATTGCATGGCATTACAATCCTAGAAACAAAGTTAAAGATACTAATAACAGAAAAAGTTATGCAAAGAAATGGTTAGGCCCTACGTTGAAGGACAGAGAATTGTAAATAAACTAGGAAATCAAACTTAATCTTGATGCTTAATGCCCAGGGCTTTTCTCCTTTTATGCGGTTGGCTACTAAGTAGTTGGATGAGATAGTACACGATGGCTTCCTATATCTTTTGCTTAATCATGCACACACAGTCACACTGAGATACTGTAAACTGCTTCTTTGAGGTTCTCCATATAATGAGGAACCAAGATCATGTCAGTAAAAAGAGAAGCTCAGCCTTTTACCAATGTGTTGTACAAGATAAAAATGTTTTTAGCCATAGAGCAAGTATGAAGTCAGACTCGGCAAATGGGCATCATATATTAACTGTTAAATGAAACAAAATTACTGAATATGCTCCATAACTCACTAAAATCTTATCAATGTAATCAAGATAAACAAAGCTAAGAATTATGACTTACAGGAGGAATAACACCATAACTTTGTCCTTCCCAATAAGGAACATTGCCACCATGATTGATCACAATATGACAAGTTTCACCAGGAGCTTTTGGGCCAACAAGCCTCTCAACAGAGACAATGGTTGCTACATAAGGATCCTTTGGCTTGTATAAGTTCAAAGGAGGCTCTTTTGCACCTTCAAGGGATAAAGGTGAAACGGCAACCTTAGGCTTGCTTGCTTGTTGCACTGACATACAAATAATAGCTTTACTTCTGAATTGCACATTCTTGGGTTTCAAGTCAAAATGTAAGCCAAGGACGCAAGATTTCTCATAGAAACTCAAATTATCTGTCTGCAACAAAGCAAAATTCAATTTTATCAGAAATTGAGGACCACAGACGCTTAACATGTATTCATAAATGCCACCAATTACACCAGTCACACCAAATATGACACTAGGGGGAAGTATTTGTTCAAGCGAAACAATTATAACTGGATAAAGGTTATGCAAGACAAGAAAAATGCAGGCAAAAACCAAAAAAGACAAGTAGCAAAAAATGAAAACACATCATAAACCTAAGAAATATGACCTAGGAGACCTGTAGCATGGAAAGGATAGAAAATTATAGAAGAAGAACCGATATGAGTTCACCGGAGTTGGCCAAGAGAATCTTAGAAATAAAACTAATATGAGTTACCAAATAAGCTTGAGCTGACTGCAGAAAACTAGGGACAAATTATTTTTACAGAATTATCAGGTGACAAATATAACTAGAAACATTATTATTATTTTTTTAATATGACAAATACATGTCATATATCAGATCAAGCAAATAACAAAGATCAATAACCATCTAAAAGCAAGCACAAAAAAATTTCAACCAAAATTTCAAGTCCCGACCGCTCAACCGTCTATATAACATGATCAGAGTTTTAGTAGTGTATAATCAACAAAAGAAAGCTCAATACAAATAAATCATTCACATAAAGCATTTTTTTCCTGATGAACAGCTAGAAAATATCTTCACCACACCTCATAATTTAACTCCCTCACCAAGGAGGAAAAAGCATAAAACAAATGAACTGATAAACAGGCAAGATTGAATATTATTGACCTAATAGAGAAATTGAAGGGGTAAAAAGGATCCTTTCCACCAAAAGTGATCCTCTATGACCCAGTTTTCCTGAGGGGGGGCGGGGGGGGTGGAAATTCTTTCTTTATTAGATAGGCTGATAAATTTAAACGAATTCAATACTGATACAACCAGAATAGCCATCAATTAGCACAAGAAGATAACTGAGCAAGCACTCTAACATTCCATAAACCCAAAGTAAAAGTAAATGACAACTGCGGACCCTCAACACGGATCTCATCAGAGAAGAATCACGGTGATTGGCCGTCACAGCAACAGAAACCTGCAACCACGTGCAAAACCAAAAATCAATAAATTTCAACAAGAACCCAGATAAAAATAAAAGAAATCTACGGGGAAGAAAAAAAAGAATCCATCAAGAATTCAGTGTTCACCTGTGAGAAAGCTGCCTGAGCCATCGTAAGATCACAAATGCAGCCCCACAAGTCAACAGACAACAACTTCGTGCCTTAATGTATCTGTATATGCAGAGAGAGATTTTTGAGATAGATTTGCAAAGGAACGACTACTGGGTTTTGTATATATATATATATATATATATGTAAAATCAGTTCTATGATTGATTAAAGGGGTTTAAGAAGTGTGCTTTGCAGTTCTGATCCTTTGGGACGCTGCAAAGGACAAGATGAGAGTAACTGTGAGGGAGGGGAGGCCTTACCTTAGGTAAATGGCTTTTCAGTGTTGCTCTGTGTACGCAAACACAAATTGACGGCTTAGGAATAGGAAAATCGTCGAGTCAGAAGAAACAGCTCATTTGGACACTCATTATGCTAGTAATATTTTGGGTAAGGTACAGCGGCTGCTTTTGAATGTTTTTCATAAAAAAAAAGTTTTTGGATGTAAGTGGTAAATTAAAATTCAAATTAAAAATAATATTAATTTAAATTATTTTTATTTTTTAAATTTTATTATATTTTTATAATATATTATATTTTTATTTTGAATTTTATTTAATTTTATTATATTTAACTATTTTTATTTTAAACAAATTATTTCTCACTTACAATTTATTTTTTAATATAATAAATTTATTATTTCTTACACTTTAAAATAATTATTATTTTAAAAGTTTAAATTATCTCTCATTTTAAAAAATTAAATATATTTTTATTATTTATTTTAACTATATCTTATAATTTATTAATTTATGTAATTTATATAATAATAACGTATATTTTAAAACGAAGAAAAAAGAAAATCTAACTAATTAAGACATTTAACGATGACCCTCTATTTAATTGAGCCCTTAATCACTAACGTAACTAATAATATGTCATTTAAATGAGCCCCATCTGAAAATTGTACGGTGTGATGTTCCCATAGTGTGTAGAAATAATGGAAAATAGCTGTACATTAAAAGGGCTATTCTGCCCTCTAAAAGATAGAAAACGACTAGAGTACATCATTTTTATTTATTTTTCTATCATCCCCTCAAACCCACGAGGGGAAAAGAAAAAGAGTTTGCTAAGAGATGAATTAAGAAACATTATGGGATTTGGTGAAAAAGTCATCAAGTTGAAGATGAGAGGGAGTATAAGGACAAGAGATAATGCCATGTTGGAAATGGTGTCAGACAAAGAGATAATTAATTTTTATATACTTTCTTCATTTAATAATATAAATCATTTTAAATTTATATATAAGAATTAAAAATTTTAAATTTTACACAATTTTAAAATTAAATTTTTTAAAATACCTCTAATTAAATCTTTATCTATTTTAGTCATAATTAGTGGAAAGAGAGAAATTGTAGGGAGGGGTAAAGGAGGAAAAAAAAATAATAAATATTTATAAAACTTTTTAAAATGACTTATGTGAAAAAAAATTTCAAGTTTAAAATGACATATATTGTGAAATAGAGATAGTACTTTATTCTCTCGTACTCCCTCCGTCTCTTTTTATCTGTCCATTTTAATTAAGATTTTTATCTCAATTTATCTGTCCTATTAGCAAATCAAGACTATATTAGTTGTTATTTTTCACAAATATCTCTCTTTAATACAATGAGTATTGTGCACTTGTAGTAAAAATTAAAAATAAATTAAATATGCTTACAACACATAAAGTTTCGGAATTTGATTATTCCTTAATAAAGAGAGAGATTATTTGAGAGTAAAATAAAAAATGTTAATTAATTAATCAAAAACCCTTATTTTTCTTAAAACTTGTGAATCGATTAAAATAAACAGATAAAAGGGGACGAAGGGAGTAAAAAAATATAATTCTGTGTAATTTAAATCACATTTTGGTTATCACAAAATAAGGAGGTGAGAGAAGAAGAGATAATACCCATGTTTGTTAACAACCAACGTAGCCAAATAACCTCTATCACAGTATTAGTCATAGCTCTATATTCAGCTTTAGAACAAGAGCGTGAGACCACAAGTTGTTTCTTACTTTTTTCAAGAAATAAAAGTCTCCAAGAAAAATGCAAAAGTCTGTAGTAGACTTCCTAGATGTAACATCTCCAGCCAAATCAAAAAACTTAAAGTTCTAGAGAAGAAGAAAAAGATAGAAGTATGCCATGAATTAAAGTTCCACGCAAGTATTTAAGAATCCGAACTACAGCTGCCTAATGCACTGTACGAGAGGCTACAACAAATTAACCGACAACATGAACAGCATAGGCAATATCAGAATGAGTCACAATAAGATAAATAAGACACCTAACAATCTAGGGATATAAAGTTGGATCATCAAGAGGATTAGTTGGTTAAATTTCACATTTAACTCAAGAGGAGTATCAACACATCTATTGGTAATTAGTTTGGCACTAGAGATGACTTCATTAGTGTATTTGGATTGAGACAGAAAGTAACCCTCTTTAGAGTATGCCACTTCAATGCAAAAAAAAAAAAAAAAAACGTAAATATCCCAAATCTTTCATCTCGAACTGTTTATAAAGGTGTCTTTTTAGTTCAAAAATGCCTTGATTATCATCTCAAGCGATAATCATATCATCAACATAATGCAACAACAAGATTCTAACACGTGAAGAAGTGGAAAGAACAAGACTGGTCAAAAGCACTATTGGAGAAACTAGCATCCTTCATTACGCAGAAAATTTTTCAAATCAAGCACGAGGTGCTTGTTTAAGACCGTACAAAGCGCGCCTTAAGCGGCGTACATGACTTGGAGGTATAGTATAACCAGGGAGAGGTCTCATATAAACCTTTTTTTGCAACTCTACATTTAAGAAAGTATTCTTTACATCCATTTGAAACATACCCCACCCTTTTTTGGTTGCAATAGAAATTAAGGTACGTACAAACGTCATTTTAGCTACAGAAGTAAAAGTTTTTTTCATAATCAAGTCCATATTCTTGAGCATATCCTTTTGTAACTAATTGAGCCTTGTATCTTTCGAAAGATCCATCAACTTTCGTCTTAACTTTATATACCTATTTACATCCAATTGGTACTTTTCCTGCAGGAAGCTTAACAATGTCTCAAGTATGAGTTTTTTTGAGTGAGTGTAATTCTTCACTCATAGCTTGTTGCCAATTTGGATCACATGCTGCCTTTTTATAATGCAATGACTCATTCAAAATATGAATAGAAGCAAGAAATGATGTTTATGAAGAAGAGAAAATTGTTTTGTAATCCTTAAGCCAAGAATAAAAAAAGTTTTGGATGTAAGTGGGAAGAAATCTTCTCATGACTAGAGTTCAAATTTAAAATAATATTAATTTAAATAATTTTTATTTTTTTAAAACTTATCATATACTCACAATATATCATATTCTTTCTCTTACTTTGAGTTTCACTTAACTTCACACTTTTAATAATTTTTTATTATATTCGACCATTCTCATATCAAACAAATTACTTTTCACTTACAATCTATTTTTAACAGTATAATAAATTTATTATTTCTTATATTTTAAAATAATTATTATTTTAGAAGTTTAAATTATCTCTCATTTTATAAAATAAAAAATATATTTTAATTATACTTTTATAATTTAATAATTTATATAATTTGTATAATAGTGACATATATTTTAAAATGAAGAGAAAAGAAAATCTAACTAATTAAGACATTTGATGGTGACCTTCTATTTAATTGAGCCCTTAATCACTAACGTAACTAATAATATGTCATTTATTAGTACTTTTAAAAAATTCAATGTATTAATATTAAATATATATTATTATTAATTAATTATTTAGTTAGTTAAAAATTTAAAATAAATTTAGATAGTATTCAAAGAATCACACATTTAAATATATTAATTTAGATAATATTTATAGAATAACATATTTTAATGTATTAATATTAAATATATATATTTTATTAGTTAATTTAATTAATTAAGATTTTAAATGAATTCAAATATAATTTTTATTTTTTTAAAAAAAAATCTATTTAGTCATGTGTCATACTTCCACGTATAGTAATGATAGGTTTCATCTTTGACTTATATATATATATATATTATTTATTTATTTATTTATTTATTTACCATCGAGTGTTCCAAGTGGCCTTTTTAAGGTATATACTACTAATAGATTTAACTATCAGTCAGCAAAAATAGTCACATTATTTTGAAATTACTTTTAATAGATGGTGTAAAATTTATTTGCTACAACAATATAATAATTAGGAGAAGGTTAAATATACTTTTCAAGATTACGAAGTTCGGCTTCTTGGCCTTCTTCACTTCTTTGTTGAAGTTGAATGAATGATAGCATAGAATATCAAAATTTTAATTTTTCTATTATTATAACTAGTTTGATGCAAGGTTGTTATAACTTACATCTGAATTCAATGAATTTAAATAATTTTTATATTTCATTTAAGAAAAAAAAAAGATTATTTTATTTTATTTTAGAAAAAAAAGTAATCTTAAATTAGATACCACCATACAAGTAGAATCATTTGTATCCAATTAGGTGTGATGATCTTTATTTGATTAAGAGAAGTATTAATTTGCAAATAACTTAAATTAGTATAAAAGTATTAATTTGTAAATAAATTAACTTAATTTAATTAAAAAAACACATTCCCTTATTCTTCACGTAAACTTAATATTTGTCAATATCTGAATCTATTAAATTTAGATAAATTTGATATTTTAAATTAAAAAAAAACTCTTTACATTTCTTTTTTTTTAAATCTCTATATAAATTTAATTTTGCCAAATATCAACATATGACGGTGCCAAGTGTCGTATCAAAAATTTCTCGCAACTCCTTATATATATATATATAATGTCAAATATCAACATATGACGGTATCAAGTGTCGCATCAGAAATTTTTCGTAACTCCTTTTATATATATGTATATATATATATATTTTGTTAGAAACCTTTCACAGCTCCTTTTATATATATATATATATATATATATATATATATATATATATATATATTGTTTGTAATGGAAACGTGATTATTTTAAAGAGAAAAATTTATCGTTCTATTTACTCCTTAGTAATTTGACTAAACTACTCTTAAAAAATATGACACGAATAGTATGTTGTTAATTTTGATAAAGACTCAGGTCTTAATAGACATAAGGATCTCGTTGAACATTTTAATTAATTAAAGAAAATATTTAATGATTAAAAAGTCGAAATGCGTTTTTAAAATTGTCAGAAAATTCAAGAGGGGTTGGTGAATGGCACATTGTTAGTTTCGAACGATTCAATTGGATAGAAAGACAGTCATTGAACGTTTTAATTAGTTGAAAGCTAAATTTATTTTATTAAAAATTAAAAAAAAAACAGATTGAACAGTTTTGAATAGTTTAAAAGCAATTGATACTCCTTCCATCCCTTTTTAGCAGTCTATTTTAACCGATTCAAAAGTTTTAAAAAAAATAAAAAATTTTAATTAATTAATCAATAATTTCTATTTTACTATAAAAGAATCTTTCTCTTTCTTAACGACTAATCAAATTCTAAAGTTTTATATGTTGTATGAATATTTAATTTATTTTTATTTTTTATTACAAGTGCACAATATTTATTGTATTAAAGAGAGGTACTTGTGAAAAATAACAATTAATATAGTCTTGATTTACTTATGGAACAGATAAATTGAGATAAAATTTTTAATTAAAATAGACAAATAAAGGGGACAAGAGAAGTATATTTTACTCTAATATTTAAAATTTTGGAATCGAATGTCCATACTAATGTCTATCTCATTTCCCTTTTACTTTTCCTTCTCTTTATAATAGTAGTGTAAATTTCTTTTTCTTTTTTTTTTTTTGGATAAAAGAAAACAATTGCATCTTGGACTTGCGGTCTTTTTCCTTATTTTTCTTTTTCAATACTTTAATAGTACAGTGGTTTCATGACTTACAACTTAAATAAAAAAGACATATTCTTTTGATAATTATAAATACTTATTATTATTATTATTATTATTATTATTATTATTATTTAATAGATATAATGCACTGTAAATCATAAATCAATCATTTATATGTAATAATAGCACTTGTGAATAAGAAATTCTATGTTTGGTTTCAAATGCATGGGAGGACTTTGAACCAAAAAGAACATCCAATAACCCCTTCTCCCCCATTCATGATGTAGTCAAGACGTTTCCTTTTGCATTTGAATACTAGATAACACAGTTGGGGATCCTATTATTATTTTTGTATAACTAGTTTCTTGAGAGTCTAAAAATTTTCATTTGGTTAAAAAAAAAAAACCTTAATTTTTTCAAAAAAGTTGCACACGAGTTATAAGTTTCAATAATTAATTAATCTTTTAATTGCAGTGTATCAGGACAAAGATTGAAAATAATCTTCTGAATTCTAGCTTAATATGCACATAAGGCCCAAGTACTCATGATAAGGCAATTCCTTACATAGACTTAGGATTATTAACAAATTTATCCTCCAAAGTAGACCACTTTTGTAATCATACCTCGGTCATTACAAAACTATCAATCATACCCTACTAAAAATAAAAAAAAATCAATATTATCTCTCTGTTAAAAATTTGACTGATGCTAACTTTTGGTAAATGTAATAAGGGGATCGACCGCATTATAGTTCTTGCCATATTACTTTTTCCTAAGCACACACTGACCTTTGATCTCGGATCCTAATTTTGTGTGTGTATGTATGTGTGTGTGAGAGAGAGAGAGGGGGAAGGTTTAGCTATTACACTTACAGCTAGCGGATGATATTGACATTGTTTCACCATTAGAAGGTTATTAGTTAGCAACTCCATGCTACGCGTGAAGATTTTGTCCATTGTTAAAAAGAAAATTATGATTAAAAAAATTATAAAATATATCAAGTTAAATCAAAATAATATAAATATAAAGAAAATCATTCAATGAAAATTGATATAAAACTATTAATTTTATCAACTCCACATTCCTCTTGGATGTAGAAATAGTAAGTTATGAACTAATGATACCTTTTGTATCTTAACTTGTAAATTTTACAAATATATCCATATTACATATGTCAAATATAACTATTCTATTCATAAATAAAAAATTTAAAAATTTTTTTTACTATTCTTGGACAAATATGGTAAAAAAGCTACCATTCTTGGACAAAATAAAAAACATCTATGAGTACTAAAATTCTTCATAGATGCTGTCTCATCCAATGTATAAAAACAAGCTAGTATACTTATAGAGAGGTGAAAAGTTTTAATAATTTGAATGATATCTACCCATTGATCATTCTCTGATTTCACCACCCTCTGATCATATTCTAACTTCACCACTCGAGTTGCAACTACTTTTTTATCCCTAATCATTTTCCGCTTTTTTATGCTAGAACATAATAGCTTGTCAAGCATCTCCAAGAGTTAAAGTAGATGGTCAAATCATCATAATATAAAGAGAATAAGAAATTGTTAAAACTTAAAAGGGAAAAAATTAGCTGGTATAATAACCTAAATCTAATAATAATTTAGCAAGAGATATGAGTCCATAAAAAAAAGAAAGGTAGAACCTGCCGTCAAATTTTACAACTCAAAGTATTGTCAGTAAATTAATTACCTTTACCACTATCCTACTTCTAAAATATTTATCTGGGTATCCAAAAAAAGACTCATCTTGTTTGAGTACTAAATGGAACTCTTCTTTAAGTATAAGAGGTAAAAACGTTATCTTGCAAAGATCATACATTAGTGTCATCTTGTTATTGGTAGCACGTGTATTGGGGAGTTTTAAAAGGTTATCCAACTTGAACCCAATAGCAAAACTTAGAACACAGGCTTAATTTTCAAAAGCATATTCCATATCTTAAAACTAACAAGACAAGTTTATAGTTTTGGAACATAAATTTCCCGGAAAAGAATTAGTGGAATACGATACACACAATACCAAATCCAAATTGAATTTAAAAAGGTAAGCATAGCATAACAAATAGGTTGAATGAAACTATAAACATGATAGTGAGAAACACAAGAAGTGGGAGCGGATTAATAAGTGCAGTATATTATTGGATTGATTTCAATTTTCTTCGATATTAGCACAAAGTCAAGTTTTGTTCCTCTATAAACAACGCAACTGTCTTTAATCACCATGAAATGTCCATATGCTTAATTGGAATTGCTAATTCATCTGATGCAAGAAAGAAACATAGTTTACAATTGTATTCTTTCTTAGGCCTATTACATTTTTTCTATGCTAATCTAGATATAATTTCCCCTAAACCCTACCCCCTCCTCTCGTACACCACCAAAACCAGAATTAAAAAGAAATTTCACACAAAAATGAACCATTAAACAAAGCAGAAATAAAGAAATTATACCGTGGGATCATTTGAAGGCGAGTCAGAGGCCATTGAAGGACCAAACATATTTCCATATTTCCAGATTCGGTCATGATAGTTTCAGAATTGTTTAGTCATTAACAAGAGCTTCACCAAGCAATAAAGAAGAGCAGCTGCATTTGAGAATTAACATACATTAATAAATAGGAGAAATAAAAAAAATGGATAAGAAGCTTCGTACTCAAATTCGAGAATCATATATGAATAAAAATTTTAAGTTAAATATACTAATTTATTCAAAATAATTGAATCGTATTTTCCTAAAATGAGAAATTAGTAGCTTCAAGTCAGGACCTTGGTATTATTCAAAACCTTGAGAAAGTAATAAACTTTATCAGAAAATAACTTCCTAAGAAGGCTTTAAATCACTTTCTATACCTCAAATGTCATAAAGCCCAAAACATCATAATTCTTCATTTTATTTCTTATGTGCCTCAGCAACCCAAATACTAGACAGTAGACAACTATAATAGAGAACAACCATAGCTAAAAGTATCCCTCGATACACAAAAAATTGCATGCATTAGACCCCAACAATCTAAGATCACATTATTGCCCAGTCAAGAACAATTGAATAATCAATCAGGTAACAAATGACTTACAAGAGTAACAAACTCCGATATTCACCAAAATTCAAAGGAATAGAACCAGAAATATTGTTATTTTGCAAATTTTTGAACAAAATGGGAACAGTTTATTGCATTTAGACCCCAACAAAAGCAACAAGGAATTGATAAAGGAAATGTTACATTTAGTTAAACAACTTCAATGTCTGTTTAGTGATTTCTTACAAAATGCTTTGAGACTTCATATCCTGAGGGAAGTCCAAATAAGAGCTCCCATTAGATAGATCGTTTATCCTCCTACATGTCACGTTTGACCAATAGTATGAATGTCTGGTCAGTGTAATTAATAATCATCAAGCAACAATTCCAGAAAGAAATACAACTAAAAAGGGAACTCACAAGTCTATCAACAAGGTTGAATTGGAAAATGAAGTTGTAGTTGGATCCTCGAAAGTATTTTCTTGGAACCTTCTGCAGACACGTTATTATTTAGCCGATAAATGCAAAAAAGATACATTAACTGTTAGAATTCGTGGACTCCTAAACGCGAAAAACATCCACGAATCCCTTCCGAGGATCCAAGTAAACGATTAAGATGATCTAAGATTTAAGAATTACCTCTGGTTGCTATAATCGAAATCCTTCGATTCTGGTTGCGCTGTTGTACGTTCAACCCTAACAATCACCAGACGCTGCAGTATGCGAACGTCCTCTATCGGATACACACCGCGAACTCACTCGATACCCGGAGAGTGCTAGCGCCTAGGGTTTGAGAGGTTTTTTTTCTTTTCTGGTAGAGAATGGCACGAATGTTCTCAACCGAGAAAAATTGGACTATTGAAAAGACGGCTAGGGTTTTCTTAAAAACCCCCGAACCTCTTAGAGTCCAACCCTAATAATATCTTATCATATTCTAATTTAAATTCAAATTAAATTTAAACTGATATGATAAGATTCTGCCATTATCTCGGTAATTTAACTAATTAATTTACCGAGTCAGATTCTTATAATCGGGACATCATCTAGATACATCGAATGTGGACATATTTCCAGATTCATTGTATCTGGTAAATTTTCTAAGTACGATTAACTTAGACATATTTCCAGATTCATCGAACCTGATTACCAAAAAAAATAACCTAACAAGTTCGCTTATTGTGTGACCTTATAGGTTCATTTAACACTGGCAGTGTACCTAAATCATATTTAAATGGCCCACAAGTTATAAGCAGTTTCTAGCAAAACATTATAACTATCCAGGTTAAATGAAGATCGGTGATCTCTTTGAACCAAACCATAATTTTATATTTAGTCCTTTTGTCACGCGATATCCAGATTAAGCATAAGGCACGGAGCATGTCATCCTTACTAAGCTTAATCAATTATTTCTTGATTTCATAGTAGACTGTTCAAACAAATGATATCAATATCTTAGATTGATATATTTGAGCACGGCCATGCATTTTTAACAGTCTAACTTATCAAGGGGCCCATAGATATCTCTCCCATAACTGAGAGGGACAAATTCCTTCACAATCAATCATATTCCTCTCCTTGATTTATTCTATATCCAACAGTAGTCTAATTTATTATCTGGTTAAAGACAACTTTAGACAATGTCAAAATATAGAATTTATCAAGTAGGAAACTATGATGAATTTAGATCGAAGGACTTTCAATATTATTATGGCTAGAAAGTACTTATGACATATTCCATGAAGTACTCTCACAGTGGGTCATGTCCAATACAATATTCTCTAACATTTATTTATGTCTTGACTCGATATCACAAATATCCATGGCCAGTAAAACATAGCCATCAAGTCACAAACATACTAATCTTAATTTATTATTTTTCCAATAATAATAATTGATCAGGGACAGTTTTAGAATAGTCATTGTATTCATTATAGGGTTTTACTATCAAGTCACGTACTTGATGACCAACAAAATAAAACTCACTATTCATGGAAAGGAAAGACTCATATTATATAAAACATAATGACAATAGTATAAGTACAAATTGACTCTAGGGCATATCCCCAACATTAACTATGCCTATCCACCTCAAAAAAGGATTAGAAGTAAAGATTAATGCATGAAGGTTCAAGCATGAGCACTTAAATAGGAAGGAAAAAGGATTTTAACTATTTCCTTATAGGTATGGGTCCTATGAGTTGAGTGCTAGATCCCCACTTGAAACCCAAGAAAATTTTCAACCAAACTTGATCACCAAGGGATAACTTAAGAAGACAAAGTTGGCTATTATTTCCTTTATTTGTTTGTGCAAACTACTAAGTGGATGGGAAGGAGAAAGCTCTTACACATTCATAAGGCTCTGTAAGTTGGCAAATGTTGACGGTATAGCACCGCTAATTCCGGAGTTATCAAAATATCTACAAAAAACAAAGCAGCATTAATGAGCACAAGTTGCAAAAAGTTTTTCCTAATTTACCAACATGATTACTCATGAGAGATCAATTTGTCCATGGTGAGCTCTAGATTCAAGGCAAGCACCCATCAAAATGAAGAAATTAATCTAAACAATAGCAACTTTTTATCCGAGTGCCTCTAATATTTTCTCATATAGAAGTAGGATCAGTGGGGAGATCTTGATTTTCCTTCATCCCTGCACCAATTTCAAATGCTTTTGTCAATGGAGCTAAACTTTCATTCAAAGAGATCCATTTACTAAACATGAGAATTAAGTCAAGTTGAAATTTTAGACTTGAAGAATTGAAGACAATATGGATTCTTTTTCTGGTTGAATTTCGGTTGGGTGTTTGAGAGAGACTCAACAACACAAGTTGACAAGGCTTGGAGAGAATTCAAAATTGTGAGGAACATATCATGCAATATGCCATTGTTCTCTTGACATTATGAAAACCTGAACTAAAACACTGTTAACATTTGGACATTTTCTAATGTGTGGGAAAAGCTAATGCTACAGAGGAAGATATCCATATAGTTGAATATAAAGTAATCAAAACTTATAATTGTGTCAACCTCCTTAAATTTCCAAGCTCAAATGGGAAAGGACCGGAGAAGTTAAAAAACAGTCAAATAGCATTTCAAGAACATTCTTTAAATTAGTTCTCACATCATATAAAGAGTTAGCAAGATGATTCCAAGAACTTCAATGAATGAATGAAAACAGATTTAAGACTAACCTACATCCAAAGACAGAAAGAGAAAACTAAAGTCAAGTGAAAAGTGAAGAAGACCTTCGAACAAGGAAAACACCAACCAAAAAGTGAGGCAATTGGCAAATGATAATTTTTTCTCACACCATATCAGGTATTAAAATTTTCTAAGAATCATCTACATTTTTTATCTTATCATCTGGTTTCTTCATGGTATTTCATAGCTACCTTTGAAATTCCTAGAACTCATCCCTATTGATAACAAAATGCTGACAGTCATCTCCAACCTACATCAGAGAATGATTGTTTTTTGTATGAAAAACAACCAAGAGGAAGAATGTACAAGCATATAAAAAACACCCTACCAACAGAAAGTAAAACATACATCTGCATTTTAAAACATAGGAATTAGCTGACAAATTTCAAAACCGAAAGTAATGAATCAGACCTCATTTTAAAAGATTTTTTTTCCCAAAAAACTTTTGACTTATTTGTCAATTGAAATTGAAGAGAACTCTAAAGATAAGTTATTTTTGCTGCATATGGCTTCCATTTTACATTTTTTTGCCAATCTTCCACTGTCTTCCTTGTTTCTGAGAAAACTAAGAAATAAAACAAGAGCAGTAAATAAACAAATTTCACCTTGAACAACAACTTCAAAGATGTTCTCAACTCAAAAAACTTGGTAGTCGAAGCACTCTATTTTGAGTCTCAAAATTTGCAAAAGAATCTCAAATCAAAAGGAGAAAAATGGCGGAAAATGGCTACCGAAGATAGGAAAATGCAACAGAGAAACAAGGAGGAGGAGAAGATAGGGCCAAAAAGGCTATCTAGAACATTTCTGGGGCAATGGAAAAGACAGAACCAACCAAACAATGACGGAATAAGTGATTTGCAAGTGATAAATAGGGGTCAACTGTTATTAAGTATCAATAAATAAAAACTTTGATAATTAAAAAAAATAAAAATATGATAAAATGACTAAATTACCTATAACTACCAAACAAATCTTGAATGTTAAAAAAATTATTTACAAATATTAATAAGATCTGAATCATTCATAACAAAATATATAATTTTCATTAAATCTAAACCATTCAGTAAAAGATTTGAGAAGATAAAAAAAAGTAAAAATTTTTTAAAAAATTTATATTGACAATTTACTCCTCTCTTCACTCTTAGTATATACATTTAGAGAATAATTGATCATTATGTAAAAAAAAAAAAAAAAAAAAGAGGGTATAATTACAAAACTGACCTAATTTAAAGGACTAAATTACCAATAATCCCATAGGCTTATTAAGTTCATCTTATGTATTTAAATTTAAAATTTTACAAGGACCAAGATGGAATGACACATTAATCTATTTTAAAGTTAGATGGAATCAACTTAATTAAAACAACAAGCTAATAAAAGTATTCCTCTATATTGTCTTTATATAACTTATCATTTTTCACTGGCATTATGGCAACAGAGATTGACAACCTCAAACTCTCTACCTTCAATAAAATTCTTTTAAGAAAAGCAGTGATGAAGCCACATTGTGGCTAGTGGTGTAAATTGACCTACTAATTTTAAAAAAAAACGTTCAAATATTACATAAAATTTTTTAAAATAATCTCACCCTAATTTTTTTTTTTAATTCAACCTACTAAAAACGATTTCATGTGTAAATAATAAGATTCTTTTTAACCTGAAAACAACCTAACTCTATTGATTTAAAATTATTATTTTATTTTATTTTATCTCAAATTCTCAACTGAATTTTTATCTTTCTCTCTGTATCCTTACTCTTCACTATTTTTTAAATTTATCTTTAAAAAATTGCAGTTAAAATTTGCCATTTTCTAAGTTTTTTATTTTTATAAATTCTATTGATTAGTTTAGATACTAAATTAACTAGACAATGATTAAGGCGCCGTTAGTTTTGAAGGTTTTCGGGTTAGGGATAGAAATGATAAGGAATTAAATCCCATGTTGATATTTGGTTAAACAATATGACTTTCAAAATAATAATAATAATAATAATAATAATAATAATAATAATAATAATAATAATAATAATAATAATAATAATAATAATAATAATAATAATAAATAGAGAACTAATATTAAAGAATCGTCATTTCTATCCAAATTCAAGAGTATCAACTTTTTTTCATTCCTTTTTTTTTTTTTCATTATCAACCACTTTTCTCTGGTTTTATATTTTCCTTCTATTACATCTCTTAGTACTGCCATCGCCCCTCTTTTCTTCTTGTACCCGAATTTTCTTTTCATATTGAAACTTTATACTAAATTTTTTTTCATTATAAATAATTACCCTGTTATTTTTAAAAAATGTTTTGGATATTTTATATTTAGAAAAAATAAAAATAATTTTATTAATTCTCATTCCTGACTTATAATAGGTGAGCCAGACAACCATGGAAACGCGCGCGGCACGGGGGTGGGGTTGGAATTAGGGGCAGAGGATTGTGTTCGCCCCCACAAAAATTTTTTAAATTATTTATTTTACTATAAAAATAAATATTTTTAGAAATTTCCTTTAAAATTTTACTTTTTTACACTTCCAAAAAAATTAAATTTTATAGCATTGTCTTTAGATTGTTTCCTAACCCTAAATTCTTAATTTTGTCCCTTCATAGAAAGTTAAATTTTAAACTTTATTGATTCTCATTCCCATTATATAGATAAATCAAATAAGATATAAAAAAAATTGTTTAAACCCATTGTTATAGTGGATTATAATATTTTCATCACAATTCCATCCCTAATATAAACCAAACAACTCCTTAGTTGTTCAATTTGGACCATTTAAATGGATTCAAATGGTTAGACTATCATATAGGTGTCTCTGCTCACAAATGAATCAATTATGATGAAATTTTTATCAAAGAAGATGCTATTCGATGCATATTTAATACTCTTTGTTATATTTTTCTAGTTGATTTTTTTATTTTGAATTCTAATACTTTATTGAAAAATAATATTGAATATTTTGTCTTTCTTCCTATACAGCTATGGAAAAATTTTTTATTAAAAATTTCGAAAAGTCACAATTCAAACTTTAGAAAAAGTACTTTTTCTGATAATACTATTAACCCCACTAATTTAGAGGTCATGACTTCGGCTAAAAATCTCCCAACTCACGAAGTGTCCAAAGCATAAAACAAGGTCATTTTCTTATTATAGCTCCGGAAAGTTTTTAAAGTACTAATATATCCACAAACTTAAAGTAGGTATAATGGTCTAATGTGGGTTTATGGGTGGAAAGATATTGTTTATTCAACTTAACTAAAATCTCGTTAGATTTCTGCAAGTGAAGCAACGAAAGAAAGACAGAGCGCAAACATACTCCTCTGTGTTCTGTTTTTCCCCATCTGAAAATTTTACAGTGTGATGTTTACATAGTGTGTAGAAATAATGCAAAATAGCTGTACAATAAAAGGACTATTCTGTCCTCTAAAAGATAGAAAATCACTAGAGTACATCATTTTTATTTATTTTTCTATCACCCCTTCAAACCCACAATGGAAAAAGAAAAACATCGAGAGTTTGCTGAGAGATGACTTGAATCAAGAAACATTATAGGATTTGGTGAAAAAGTCAGCAAATTGAAGATGGGAGGGAGTATACGGACGAGAGATAGTGCCATGTTGGAAATGTTGTCAAACAAAATGACAATCAATTTTTATATGCTTTGTTCTCTCATGAAAAATACAATTCTGTACAATTTAAATCGCATTCTAGTTGTCACAGAATAAGGAGGTGGGAAAAAAGAAGACAGTACCCATATTTGTTAACAACCAACGTAGCCAAATGACCTCTACCACAATATCAGTCATAGCTCTAGATTCATCTTTAGAACAAGAGCGTGAGACCATAGATTATTTCTTACTTTTCCAAGAAATAAGAGAGTCTCCAAGAAAAATGTAAAAGCCTATAGTACACTTCCTAAATGTAACATCTCCAGCCAAATCAGAATAAAAAAAAGCTTTAAGTTTTAGAGAAGGAGAAGAAGAAAGAGGTACGCCGTGAATTTTTAGTTCCATGCAAGTATTTGGGAATTCGAATTACAGTTGCCCAATGCACTGTACGATGGGCAACAACAAATTGACTGACAACATGAACAATATAGGCAATATCCGGAGTGAGTCACAGTAAGATAAACAAGACACCTAACAATCTAGCTATATAAAGTAGGATCATTAAGAGGCATACCATCAGTTGGTTAAATTTCACATTTAACTCAAAAGGAGGATCGACACATCTATTTTTATTTTGTTTGGCTCTGGAGATCACTTCATTGGTGTATTTGGATTGAGACAGAAAGTAACCCTCTTAAGAGTATGCCACTTCAATGCCCAAGAAAAAAAAAAGTAAGTAAATATCCCAAATCTTTAATCACAAACTGTTCATAAAGGTGCCTTTTTAGTTCAAAAATGCGTTGATTATCATCTCATGTGATAATCATATCGCCAACATAAAGCAACAACAAGATTCTAACACATGAAGAAGTGGAATAGAACAAGACTGGATCAAAAGCACTATTGGAGAAACCACACATGCTTTATTATGTAGCAAAATTTTTCAAATCAAGCACGAGGTGCTTGTTTAAGACCATACAAAGCACGCCTTAAGCGACATACATGACTTGGAGGTATAGTAAAACTAGGGGGAGGTCTCATATAAACTTCTTTTTGCAACTCCCCATTTAAGAAGCATTCTTTACATCCATTTGAAAAATATTCCACCCTTTTTTTATTGCAATAGAAATTAAGGTACGTGCAAACGTCATTTTAACTACAAGAATAAAAGTTTCCTCATAATCAAGTCCATATTCTTAAGCATATCCTTTTGTAACTAATGGAGCATTGTATCTTTCAAGAGATCCATTAACTTTAGTCTTAACTTTGTATACCCATTACATCCAATTGGTACCTTTCCTGTAGGAAGCTTAACAATGTCCCAAGTATGAGTTTTTTTGAGTGAGTGTAATTCTTTATGCATAGCTTGTTGCCAATTTGAATCACATGCTGCCTTTTTATAATGCAATGGCTCATTCAAAGAATGAATAGAAGCCAAAAATGATATTTATGAAGAAGAGAAATTTGTTTTGTCATCCTTAAGCAAAGAATAAGGATGTTTAGTATGAGATGAATACCTTAAATGATGTTAAGTTTGTTGTGTATCAGTGACATTGGAAATAGCAGGGGACTCCATTAGGGAGGGGGTCATATCTAAGAGTGAAGATTGAGGATTTTCAAGAGTTTGCAACATTTTTTCTGAGCAGTAGAGAAGTCATCTTGTGCATTTTCTACAGTGTCATTTTCATTCAAAAAGATAGAAGATGAAGGATTATTGTCAGAATTCAAAGAATCAACTTCATTAAAAGGATCGAGAGAATGAACATTTTCTTTTGCGAGATTAGTTCAAGAAGAGGATGAGAAACAATAATAAGGGATGTGTTCTAAAAAGGCAACATTCTTAGAGATGCGTAACTTTTGAGCAATAGGATCATAATATCTATATTTTTTTGCTCAATCCCATACTCCAGAAATATACAAAGTGCAGATTTTGCAGTCAACTTATTTCTCTCAACTTTAGAAAGTAAGACAAAATAGGCACATCCAAATACTTTAAGCTCAAAATAATCAGGTTGAACTCTAAATAATTTTTCATATGGAGAAAAGCCACCATTCAAGGATGTAGGAATTCTATTAATCAAATAAGCAGAAGTCAAGACTAATTCTCCCCAAAAAGAACTTGGAACACTAGAGGATAACAGAAGAGATCTAATTGTTTCAAGAATATATGATTGAAATAAGTTGAAACTGAGTTTGAACCATAACAACAAATTACAATAGATATTATGGAAATTAGATTTTTTACACATGAGGTATATCCAACAATATCTACTATAATTATCAATAAAGGTGACATAGTATAAGGATCCGCATTTTGAAGGAATTGCAACAGGACCCCAGACATTAGAGTGTATAAGATCAAAAGGAGCATGAGAAATATATCTACTTTTATTAAAAGGAAGTGACGTAAATTTTTCGAATTTGCAACCTTTATAATCAGATATATCAAAATGAGTGACATTACCTAAAATATCCTTTAATATCATATATTTCAAGCCTGAACTAGAAATATGACCTAATCTAGAATGCCACAAGTGAAACATAGATGAATGTGAGTAGACACCAAGAGCAAAAGTGAGGATTTTACTCTATATGATATAGGACAAAAAAAGTGCTGCAAAAGATAAAAATCCCCTTCTCTACCTCCCAATCTGCATCCCTGTGCAAGGATCCTGAACAACACAAGCAAACTTTGTTAAATAGAACATTATAGAAGCTTTGAGAACATATGAGATATTTATAAAAATAAATAGGATATAAATAAAATAAATATAATAATTTTAAAATAATATTACTTTATTAAAAGCCATGGATCCCACATGATACCTACCCTAACTTTATTAAGGGGGTTGGTCACAAAGTTAAAGTGTTCAAATTAAACTTTACTTTCTTTTTATAAAATAATAATGATTTTTATAATAATAAATTTATAAATATATATTTTCTTATCAAATCAAATATAATATATAAAATATATATTTAAAAATATATATATAATTATATTTTACTTAAAATATTCATTTTCTAAATAATAATTTTTTAAAAAATAACTTTATAAAATTCAAAGAATTCTTAAAAAATCACAGAGATAATAAAAATCTCTTATTTTTAAGATGATGGTGGGATGTTACAAGTTGCGTATCATGTTCCCCAATTCAAATCCACATGCATAGCTGGATTGCGTGTATGCTCTCCTCATATGGTCCCAAAATCCTTCGCAGTAGAAAATGCAGAAAAATGCATGTCAATAGGTGGTTTAACTGAATTATTGATCCAACCTAAAATTGTTGCATTATTTGTTTCTACTCTTTCTACATTTCTGCAAAATCATGTGCATTTTCAACAGGAGCGGTGATTGTTCCATCAATATAACCTTTGAGATACTTTCTAGTGATATGAATTTGCATGAGATGAGAATAGTAGGAGTTTGATCCATTAAGCTTGACTTGAATAACTTGATTCGATTCAGAGGTCATTGTTAGCACTCTCTTCTCAACTCAATTCAAACAAGTATGCCAAAAGGATTCGTCTCCAGAACACCAAATAATTCAGAACAATGCAAAGGAACAGAAGGAAAAGAGTGGGCAGATATACACAGAGACAAACCAAGAATACAGTGAACAAGATTCTCCCCTTTTTTTTTTCTTTGAAGGGCGTCTAACACCACCGGTAGCAAATGGAACTCAGCCCGTCTAAAAGCTTATCAAAGATCAGAGGAAAATTAGTGATCTACTGACACAACAGAGAAGCACCAAAGTGGGTGTCTCAAATCACAAGCCAAAATTGACAAAATCACCAAAAAAAAAGGAGCAACACAAGCCAAAGTGGGTGTCGACTGACACAACAACAGAGAAGCATCAAAGTGGGTGTTTCAAATCGCAAGCCAAAATTCACAAATTCACCAAACAAATGGAGTAGACGCAGCTCACCCATAGCTCAAATCACGAACACACATCAGCTCACACAAATAAGAAAGATTTGGCTAAGATCGAAGAAACCATGTTGGCTCTCATACCATGTTAGATTTATGCAAGTGAAGCAACGAAAGAAAGACAGAGAGCAAACATACTCCTCTTTGTTCTATTTGCCCCCATCTGAAAACCGTACAGTGTCATGTTCACATAGTGAGAAGAAATAATGGAAAATAGCTGTACATTAAAAGGACTATTTTACCCTTTAAAAGATAGAAACTGACTAGAGACTAGAGTACATCCTTTTTATTTATTTTTCCATCGATCTTCTACTTAAGAAAATTCATTAACTTAGTCTTCAATATTTTAGTTAATTATTTGTCTTTAAACAATTTTTCATTTTTTATTCCCTAAATTATTTTTTTATCTTCTAATTTAGTTCTTTTGACCAATACAATTATATATTTCAACTAGTATTTACATGCCCGATTTACAAGTCAATATATTTATAAAGGTATTTTATCCGGGAATATCTATTTCCTCTAATTTTCCCCACCTTTTACTCACTCACATAAAAATAGGAGCAAGTGCGCAACTGGTAGCCAAGCTATGTCATCACACAGTTGCTAAAACCACATTTACAGAAGGAAAATAATTTAGGGACAAAAAAGAACCAAAATATAATTTAATATTAAATAATTAAAATAAAAGTAATTTAACAAATAAATTAATAAATTTCCTTTTATAATCTAAAATTTAAAATTATTACATACTTATATCATAATATAATTTTTAAAATATTATTAAATATTATTTTAATTTTATATATTTTATAATATTTAAATAAATTCATCTCAATTTAATTATCAACTAAATAAAGTCTACAACTATAAACGAATTTCAGAGAGGATAGTTATATGTGATTCTCCCAAGAACGAAGGCAGAAATACCAGAGGAACAATCAAATCAATCGACGATATCAATGCAGCTAATAGTAAGTATAGTAATTGGCAGAGAGGAATCACATTCTTGTCTGTATTGTGAATAGTTTCTCATCACAAGTGACAAACTTTAGTTAAAAGCTGTAATCCGGTTTGAAAAGCCTGCTCTTGCTCAGTGGTTTATCACTAGAACCACTGCGGCTCAGCCCTCCATTTTCAGCTTCATTTTCTTCACTTTCTACTTCTTCTTCCTCTTCCTCATCACTATCTTCAAAAGCAGGATGGCTGAGTATCCTGTTCAGCAACTGAGTCCCTCTCAGAGCATTTGTCAATGGCAGATGGCCTTCAGGAGTTTCATCAGTCATTTCCCAGATGAATTCATTAGGAAATGACCTGTAATTGTACTGCTCAACCTCTGTGTCAAGCTTCTTCATCCACCCCACTTTGAGGAAGAATTTGCTGAAGTCTTTGCTCACTTTGTTCCAGATTTTCTTCTG
Organism: Voacanga thouarsii; assembly: GCA_026120185.1. NCBI lineage: Eukaryota > Viridiplantae > Streptophyta > Magnoliopsida > Gentianales > Apocynaceae > Voacanga > Voacanga thouarsii. The sequence goes on along the minus strand of JANUWF010002315.1, from coordinate 2,223,447 downwards.
GACACTGTATCCAAATTTGTCGTCGCTGTATTTTCTCCAGAGTTCATCTATGGTCTTGAGGTCAGCTTCCGAGATGAACTGGACTTCTGAGAAGAACACGTAACCCCGCTTCTGGGCTGCTTCGCCGGCTAGAAGTATGAGAAGACGGCGGGTTTCTTCGTCGGCTTGCCGGAAGTTTTTGGCGGAGAGATGTTGTTGGAGGAGGTCAAAAGAGATGGTACTGGACGTAGAAGGAGCAGTAGTGATGGATGAAGAAGTGATGGAAGATGATGAAAAACGTGTGAAGATGGAACGGAATAGAGACGGGATGGTGGAGGTGGTGGTGGCAGTGGTAGAGGGTTTAATAGTTGGTTTGAGAAAGAAAGAAGAGGATGATGGAGGGCAGTCTATGGAGTGGCGCCTCCTTGGTGAGTGGTGGTGGTGATGATGGTGAATGGCCTTGAAATAATTGGTGGCCATGAAGTGAAAATGACTGTGTTGTGTGTGTTTATGAGGTTGTGGGGAGGTTAAGAGGGCATGAAGGAAATGAGTCTGAGGGGGAAAATGAAGTTGGGAGTGAATGTGGGGATAAGAAATATGTGAAGACTGAAGTCAAGAGGTCATCAGGAGAAATAAAAAGATACATTGTGATTGGCTAGCAAAGGGTGAGGCAGGATACCCTATCATATCTCTATGAAACTATGAATAAAAAAATACTTCCCCTTTGGAACTCTCTTGGTAGTATTATAAAGAATTAATGGTTTCGGAGGCCTATGATGAATCTTTTGCCTAATCACGCAACCATTGAATGGAAAGAGAAAAAGAAAAATGAAAAAAAGGGGAAATTTATATATGTGTTGTGACTTATGAGTGTTGGATAAAAGAGAGTCTATCAATAGTTGATTTTAAATTGAATACTCTTTTGTGTGAATGTTTACATATTTTTGTATGTAATAATTCATATAGTACTTTATCAAAAAATAATATTGTCACAAAATAAAAATAAAGAAAAGAACAAAAATAATAATTTTTATTTAGAATGATCTAACTCGGTATATCTCTTCTTAATTTGAGAATTGGGTTAAGCATAATTGTTCTTAATAATCTTTCCAAAATAAATAAATAAGAATTTATTCGAATGAAAGTTTAAAAAGTTACCTGCATTTCTTCTTCTATTTGGTTAGAAGACTTTCCTATTAAAATAATAGGAGTCATAAACTTTTATCGTTCATATATAATAAAAATTTCCTTCAAATTAAATGCCTTTGAGAAACAAAGGAAAGCTGCACTTCTTTGACTCTTTTGAATAAGTATATCAATGCATAAGGAATATTGGCAAATCTGCATATTGTTCTTAATTATGGTATGATCCTTCCTTTGGGTCTTTCGTGTGGCTCATCAATTTCTCATACTAATAATTAAAAAAGCATATTTAACTAGTTTAATATCAATAAATTTGTGTTATATTCTTTACGAAAATATTATTCAAAAATGTAGTAAATTTAGATAATTTTTAAATAAAATTTCAAAAAATCTTATGATTTAATATTTTAATATTAAATATATAGTTGATTATTTAATTAATTAAAATTTTAAATAAATTTAAATAATTTTTATTTTTATTTTTAAAAAAATCTTCTTTTAAATTTAAAGCTATCACATTCATCTCAGAACGCTCTTATACTTGAAATATTTCTAACTTGCAGGTATCCGACACACACAACAAAAAAAAAAAGCACAACATATTATATTAAAAATTCAGAGAAAGTTTCGGATAAAGGCAAACAGAAATATTGGTGGATGTAACTAAGATGAGATTATTTTATATATAAACATCCCAATCCTTCCCAAGACTTCTCCCTAAAAAGAGCACCATGTTATAAAATTAGGGTAGTGTTAGAATAAAATCTACACACTACACACTAAGAAAATTCTAACTACTCTTTGCACAAGAATTTTTCTCTTTCTTTTCTCTCACAATTTTCTCTAATCTTTCTTTCACAAAATAATGGTGTATTACAAGCTTAGAGAATAGCTCTATTTATAGAGCTCTAATTAATGGATTACATCATGGCATACATCATCTTCCACTAATCTTAATTAGTGGTGTCTCCACTAAATGGTGGACATCCATAAAAATCTTCTAATAATTCACATAAATCCATAATTAGTGGAGCCTCCACTAATTAATAAATATTCCAATAATTCATAGCACTCCCCCTTGGATGTCCATCCATTACATAAAGAATATGCCTCGTTAAAACCTTACTAGATAAAAACCCAGTGGGAAAAAAAAAATCTAGTGAAGGAAAAAGAGTACACTATTCTATATGTCTATTTATTACTCCCCCTGATGAGATGATTCCTTTAAATCTTTAAACCGACGCATACCGATTTTATATCTCAATTTTTCAAATGTTGCAGTCGGTAAAGTCTTCGTGAAAATATCTGCGAGGTTATTACATGACCGAATTTGTAGCACATCAATTTCACCTTTCTTCTGGAGTTCATGAGTAAAGAAGAATTTTGGTGAAATATGTTTTGTCCGATCTCCTTTAATATATCATCCTCGTAATTGAGCTATGCAAGCTGCATTGTCTTCATAAAGAGGAGTTGGAATACCTTTGATTGATGATAATCCACAACTTTCTCAGATATAATGAATCATGGATCTTAGCCATACACATTCTCGACTTGCTTCATGAATGGCTATAATTTCAGCATGATTTGAAGAAGTAGCTGCTATAGATTGTTTCGTAGAACGCCATGATATAGCAAGTATTTCCACATGTAAATAGATAGCCCGTTTGAGAACGTGCTTTATGTGGATCAGATAAATAACCAGCATCTGCATAACCAATCAATGTTGGACTGGTTTTATTTGAATAAAATAATCCGAGATCAATTGTACCTTGGAGATATCAAAGGACTTGTTTAATTCCATTCCAATGTTGTCGTGTTGGTGAAGAACTAAATCTTGCTAATAAATTGACAGCAAAAGCAATATCGAGTCGTGTGTTATTAGCAAGATACATCAATGCACCAATTGTATTGAGATATGGTACTTTAGGACCAAGGAGTTCTTCATCATTTTCTTGAGGTCGGAAAGGATCTTTATCCACATTTAATGATCGGACGATCATTGGAATACTCAATGGATGTGCTTTGTCCATGTAAAATCTTTTTAGCACTTTTGCTATATATGTTGATTGATGAATAAATGTTCCACTCTCCAAATGTTCAATTTGTAAACCAAGGCAAAATTTGGTTTTACCAAAATCCTTGATTTCGAATTCTCTTTTTAAATAATCAATTGTTTCTTGGAGCTCTTCGAGAGTTCCAATAAGATTAATATCATCAACATATATAGCTAATATCACAAATTTAGAACCAGATTTCTTAATAAAAACGCATGGACATACCCGGTCATTTTTAAATCCCGCTTTCAATAAATATTCACTAAGACGTGTGAACCACATGCGCTCGGATTGCTTCAGGGCATATAATGATTTCTGCAACTTGATGGAGTAATTTTCACGAGGATAATGTTTATATGCTTCAGGCATATGAAATCCTTCGGGGATTTTCATGTAAACATCATTTTCTAAATTTCCATACAAGTAAGCGAGTGACAACATCTAATAGGCGCATATCTATCTTTTCATGTACTTGCCAAGCTGATAATATATCGGAGTGTAATAGCATCAACAACAGGAGAATAAGTTTCATCATAATCAATACCTGGTCTTTGTGAAAAGCCTTGGGCTACTAATTGCGCTTTATATCGAACGATTTCACTCTTTTCATTGCGCTTTCGCACAAATATCCACTTGTAGCCAACGGGTTTTACACCTTACGGTGTTCGGATCTGCAGTCCGAAGACTTCACATTTTGTCGGTGCATTTAACTCCGATTGAATCGCATCTTTCCATTGCGACCAATCTTTTCTATGCCGACATTCATCAATCGATATTGGTTCGGGATCATCATTATCCTGTGTAACATCAAGAGATATATTGTATGCAAATATATTATCAATAACGGTTTCTATCCGATTCCAACTTCTACCGGAAGTGGTATAATTGATAGAAATTTCGATGTTACTTTCATCAACTTCGGTTCTTTGTCATCGGTTCTCTCTTGGTCTTTATCATTCTTTTCTTCTATATGATCTTCCGGATCATTTAATCCTCTTTTCTTTCTAGGATTTTTATCTTTAGAACCAAGAGGTCGGCCACGCTTCTGGCGTGTTTTTGACTCAGCAGCTATAGGTATAATATTTTGTTCTGCTAGAACTTCAATTCAAATAGGAGCATTTATAGCTAGAATATGCGATTTTGTAACTCTTCTGGAGTCAACAAAAGCATCTGGCATTTGATTTGCAATGCTTTGCAAATGAATTATCTTTTGAACTTCAAGTTCACATGCGCTTGTGCGCGGATCAAGATAATTTAATGATGTTGTCCAAGCAAGATCCTTTTTATCTTGTTTTGGTTCTCCCCTAATTTAGAGAATAATGATTCATCAAAATGACAATCGACAAATCTTGCTGTGAATACATCTCCGTCGGGGGTTCAACATACCCGATAATAGAGGGAGAATCATATCCAACGTATATTCCCTTTCTTCTTTGAGGACCCATTTTTGTACGTTGGTTTGGTGCAATTGGAATATATACAGGCACACCCAAAAATTCTTAAATGAGCAATATTTAGTTCGACCCAAAAGTCAATTGCAAAGGAGAGAATTTATGATAACTAGCTGGTCTTATACGTACAAGTGTTGCAAGCATGTAGAATAGCATGTCCTCGAGCGGATGTTGGGAGGTTTGTTTTCATTAATAATGGTCTAGCAATTAATTGTAATCGTTTAATCAAAGATTCAAGCAAGACCATTTTGTGTGTGAACATGAGCTACAGGATGTTCAACATTAATCCCAATTGACATGCAATATGCATCAAAAGCATGTGATGAAAATTCACCAAGCATTATCCAAACGAGATATTTTTAATGTGATGGTCCGGAAATTGTGCTCGTAATTTAATTATTTGAGCAAGTAATCTCGCAAACGCCAGAGTTGCGAGTAGATAATAAACATACATGTGACCATCGGGATGATGCATCAATTAAGACCATAAAATATTTGAACGGTCCACATGGTGGATCAATAGGTCCACAAATATCTCCGTGAATCTGTTCGAGAAATGTAGGACTTTCAGCTCCTACTTTTACCGGTGATGGTTTAACAATTAATTTTCTTAGGGAACATGCAAGTACATGCGAATTTTTCTCGATGTTAATATCCTTTTATTTTTTAAAGGATGACCATGTGTATTCTCAATGATTCTTCTCATCATGGTAGATCCCGGATGACCCAACCGGTCATGCCAAATGCTAAAAGTAATAGGATCAGTAAACTTCGGTTTACTAGATGATGAATTTCAATTGTACGTATTTTTACAAAATATAGACCAGTAGAAAAAGACAGCAGTTTTTCTAATACCGATTTCTTACCCAAATGCATTTGAGTAATAAAAAGATGCTCAATCCAATTTTCCTCATTTGTTTCAACATGATACCCATTTCTCGTGATATCTTTAAAACTCAATAAATTTCTTCCGGATTTTGAGGAAAATAGTACCTTATCAATAATAATTGTTGTTTCTTTAGGCAACAATATACTAGCTCTTCCGGAGCCCTCAATTACATTTGCACTACCGTTTATCGTATAAATATTTATTCCTCCCATTTTGAGATCGAGAAAAATATTTCTCATTTTTTAGTATGGTGTGTGTAGTTCCACTATCAATAATGCATACATCATCATTAATAACAGACCTATCCGAACACAAATATATATATATGTAAACGTAAATATTATTAGAATAGAATGAAAATGAAAATACAAAAATATCGGGGTGAGGCTTTAGTTCTTCCGGACACTCGCCATCACCAATTAAATGGTCTATCCTACCGTCCGGGTGTTCAAAAAATCCGATACATCCATATGGGTAATATTGATATTAAGATCTTCAGGATCAATATCGTCATCCTCAGCATTATTTATTGGATGTTGAGAAAATTTGCTTCCATATTTTTATTTTTCAATGAAACTTGATACAATTCAACTAAATGCTTAGCCGTACTGACAGTTTCGTGACCAATGACCTTTCATGCCACATCTATAACATATATCCTCATGCTTTTCTTCAATTTCTTTTTCTTTTCCCTTTTGATCTTTTCTGTTCCACTTCGGTGGCCAGTATTTCTCACGATTTGATTATAATTGTGATAAAGGAAATATCGAGCGTGTCTACGACCATAACCACGACCACGGTCACGGCCACGGCCACGACCACGACTATAACGATGGCTTCTACTGGAGCCAACGAGCATTCACTGGGAGTCTTTGTAGAGCCGATTGGTCACGCTTCATGATTTTTCAATAATAACTTATTATTTTTCTCTCGCAATGAGGAGGGCGATAATTAAATCTGTAAATTTTGTATACCCCTTTTCTCGATATTGTTGCTTGCAGGACAATATTCGAGGCATGAAAGGTGGAGAATGTCTTCTCCAACATATCTTCATCGATCACTTTTTCTCCGCATAATTTTAATTGAGATGTAATTTTATACATTGCGGAGCTATATTCATTCACGGTTTTAAAATCTTGCAACCTCGGATGCAACCATTCATACCGTGTAGTAGGTAGTACGACCATCTTCGAGTGGTCAAATCTTTCTTTTAAATTTACCCACGAGCCATATGGATCTTTTTCGTTAAATATTCCATTTTCAAATTTTCATCGAGATGACGACGAATAAAAATCAAAGCTTTAGCCTTGTGTTGTGCGAGATGCACTATTATTTGCTTGAATAGTTTCACTAAGGCCTTCGACATTTAGATGCATTTCCGCATCGAGAACCCATGACATATAATTTTTTCCGTAAATATCAAGGGCTACAAATTCGAGTTTCGCGATGTTAGCCATAGAGATCAATAAATGTGTACTGTCTTCCGGCTTTGGTAACGGCGTAAACTCGTACTTAGTCTTCTGGCTTTTGTGCCGGTAGAGACTCGTGCTGATAACGTGTTATAAAATTAGGGTAGTGTTCGAATAAATCTTCACACTACACACTAATAAAACTCTAACTATTTTGCACAAGAATTTCTCTCTTTCTTTTCTCTCACAATTTTCTCTAATCTTTCTTTCACTAATCTTTCTTTCACAAAATAATGGTGTATTACAAGTTTAGAGAATAGCTCTATTTATAGAGCTCTAATTAGTGGATTACATCATGGCATACATCATCTTCCACTAATCTTAATTAGTGGTGTCTCCACTAAATGGTGGACATCCATAAAAATCTTCTAATAATTCACATAAATCCATAATTAGTGGAGCCTCCACTAATTAATAAAGATTCCAATAATTCATAATACATAAGAGAATAAGAAAAGAAATATAAGAAAATGATGACAAGCAGGAAATGCCAAGAAAAATATCTCTTTTTTTTTTTTTACTCTTCCCGGTACCGACTTTTCCTCTTCATCTCTTGTCTTTTCTTCTCCTCCGACCCTCTACCTACCATCTACCTCTTCTTCTTCCTTATACGATATATATATATATATATATATATATGTATATGTATGTATCGATATATATCTCAGTCATCAGTCATTAGTAAACATCAAAAACAAAAATCACAAAGCAGATATGGAGACTCGTAATTCATTTGAGACATGGTCAAATTTTGACTCGGTTTCTGCAGCAGATTTTGATGTATTTTCCTTTTCAAACCAACCGCTTCTGCCTAATTCGAACGCAGAAGATTTTGATATGTTTTCCTTTCCAAGCCAACCGCTTCTGCCTAATTCGAACGCAGAAGATTTTGATATGTTTTCTTTTCCAAACCAACCGCTTCCTCCTAATTTCAGGTGAGATACCTTTGAGGGCTTCCATTTGTTTTTAGTATGCTTGATAATGAAATTAAACTCTCTTTTGGTTTGTTTTTTTATGTAAATCAGTGGAAGTTTTGAACATACTTGCTTTGGACCAAGTTGATCTGCCCCTACAAGAGACTGCTTTGGATACTGTTCCTCTTGATGCTATTCCTTTGAATGAGGATATGCTTGTGCATGATCCTTTCTACTCTCTAATGGATTTTGAACAAAGCCATAATATGTTTCCAGGTTATTATACATTTAAACATGGATTTTGAATGGTATTACCTTTCCTGATATTATTTTCTTTTTTTAGGAGAAATAATGAGTGGTCTTGGCAACGAAGTCGGAGTAAGTAATCATGAAATGTATAATATCGAAGTTCAAGATATTATTGCAGATAAAATTCCTGGGAAGAAGAAGATTATTAAGAGGCAGAGAGAGAAGAAGAGCAATAACTCCCAGACACTATCAAGAGAAACAATTTCGCAGTACTTTTACCTACCAATCAAGAGCGCAGCCAAAGAACTAAATATTGGCATAACCCGTCTCAAGAAAAGATGTAGGGAGTTAGGAATTCGTCGATGGCCTCACAGGAAATTGGTGAGCTTGGAGACCATAATCAAGAATGTTCAGGTTCTCTCTCATACATACTTATAATTTACAAGTATGAAACTATAAAAGATTTATAAGTAAATAACCGATGATATCACTTCGATTTACAGGAGATGCAAAATAAAGAAGAAGGAGGACATATGGCTGAGAAGAAGTTGAAAGAAGCCATTGCGATACTGGAATATGAAAAACAGTTGGTGGAAGAAAGTCCTAATACGCAGTTAGAGGACCAAACACAGAAATTGAGACAAGCATGCTTCAAGGCCAAATATAATAAGAAATTTAATTATAATAAACTTAAGGAGATCATAAAATCCCAAGACTCATGTCGCAGTAATTTTACGGCTAATTCTGCTGCTAGTCTCGATCATCGGCTCAAAGGGAAAGAAAAGGAAGAGGATGTCGAAAAAGAGGAGTCGAAGTCCATAATTACTAATTGTTTGTCTTCCTCTAATGTAAATATTGAAAAAGAACAATTACAAACCTTCATCTTACAGTTGTCAGTTTAATTACAAAAGAGCAACTATAAGCATGTATCCTCAAGTTCATATGAACACTAGTGATATGAATAAAAGATATGATGCTTATTATTAATAGAAATATCTTTTTCTCTTATTATCTTTTCTGTTCCACTTGGTGGCTGATATTTCTCGTGATAAGGGAAATATCGAGTGTGTCCATGACCATAACCACGACCATCGCCACAACTACGACTATAACGATGGCTTACTGGAGCCAACGACATTCACTTCAGGAGTCTTTGTTGAGCCAGTTCATCTGGCTTCATGATTTCTCAATAATAACTCATGTTAAAGCTGTCAATTTTGGATACCCTTTTTCTTGATATTGTTACTGTAGAACATGAAAAGTGGAGAATGTCTTCTCCAATATAACTTCATCGATAACTTTTTCTCCAGTAAAATTTTTAACTAAGATGTAATTTTATACATCACGGAGTTCACAATTTTACAATCTTGCAACTTCGAGTGCAACCATTCATACCGTGCAGTGGGTAGTACGACCATCTTCAGGTGGTCAAATCTTTCTTTTTATCCACATGACATATGGATCTCCTTTTTTTTAGCATTTAGATGCATTTCTGTATGACATATAAATTTTTTTGTTTCAGTGTTAGAATAAAATCTACACACTACACACTAAGAAAATTCTAACTATTCTTTGCACAAGAATTTTTCTCTTTCTTTTCTCTCACAATTTTCTCTAATCTTTCTTTCACTAATCTTTCTTTCACAAAATAATGGTGTATTACAAGCTTAGAGAATAACTCTATTTATAGAGCTCTAATTAGTGGATTACATCATGGCATACATCATCTTCCACTAATCTTAATTAGTGGTGTCTCCACTAAATGGTGGACATTCATAAAAATCTTCTAATAATTCACATAAATCCATAATTAGTGGAGCATCCACTAATTAATAAAGATTCCAATAATTCATAGCACACCATATTTTGTATTAAAATTTATCATAAAAATATCAATATTATATAATAAATACTTTATAAATAATATATTTGTTTGAATTACATGAAATTCTTAATAAAATATCGTGAATATAATATTAAATGTAATAGAATGCTCTTCCTCCATCCCCAGACATACTTTCATGTTAAAAACTTCACAGAAATTTTTTTAAAGAGAAATAAATATACTTTTGTTATGTATTAGATTTGCTCATATATCTTTCGAAAACCTCGTCACATTCCCCCCAATAAAAAAAGGAATACAATGTCAAAAATATAGAAATTTAATGTCAAATTAGGACAGTGATTAGTGATTATCAAAAAGAGAATAACTAGTAGAATATTTTTTAAAAAAATTAAAGAAAACTAAGGTAAACTCCAAACTATTCTAACTAAAGAAAAAGTAATAATTTCCAACTAAATCTATTGATTCATCATTAAATTCCTGACTAACATTTATAAAATGATAAACAAGATGAGTTATATTAATCTAATAAATAATTTAAATTTTTTATAATATAAAATATAATAATATGCATTTAACAATTAATTCAAAAGTCATAAAAAGAATAATTAAAATTAGTAATAAAGTTTTATTTTTTCTTTAAAAAGAAAATGAGAACTGAACAAATAAATAAATAAATAAAAATACAGAGCAAACTAGCGCCACAGGACATTCAACAATTTTTATTTTTATTTATTTATTTATATTTTAAGAGCAGGCATGTCATGACGCAGCCATGGAGCAGCGAGGCCGGTCGCGTGGCCAGGAAGGTCTGTGCGTGGGCTGCTAGGTAGGCCCCTTAAGTTGCCACTGACAGACTAAAAACACTGAGCAAGTCTACACTGCCACTGCCACTGCCACACAGCAGTGTGTCCTTTAGCAGTTTCCGTCCCATTTTGTTCCTTAAAAATTAGCAGCATAAAACGAACGCGACAAAGCCAAGTTGCTAGAATAATAACCACAAAAAAAAAAAAAAACAAAACAAAACAAAAAAAACATGGTAGTCTTTCTTCTTCAGAAATCATTTTCCCCCCGCTCTATTACATAGAGCAATTCTAGAGCTATTACTCTCTCTCTCTCTCTCACACACACACAATTTGATCTTAAGAATTTTGAAATTAGGGAAAAATTAACAATATCAATCTTAATTAATTATCTCGTTAGGGACACTAAAGGTATATTTGAATTACAATTTCTCATTTCTATTCTAATTTAAAATTTCACTTTAATTTAAAAATAATAATTTAAATTCTTATTGTTTATCAAAAAAATATTATATATTCACAATTTATTATCTTCTATATCTCTAATTTTATATATTTAATAATTTTTTATTACTTAAAAAAAACTCATTTCAATCCAATTCAATAAAATCTCAATCCACGTATACCCTTAAATTGTTGATACATATACACAGTAAAAGAGTTCTACTTGATTTGAACTTTTATAATCTCTTAATTTCAAAATATATTTTTTTACAAACGTTATCTTTAACCGATCCGATATAACGGTAACTTTGAGCCGAATTCTGCCAAGTAGATGATGACGTCAAGAAAATCTTCAACCGATGTACTCAGTCAACATCAGAACCAGGTGCCGATAAATCGTCACCCCCATATCATGGCACGATCGGTAAAAGACTATCGTTCCTAACCTCCAAAGACGGGCCACGAAGAGGGATTTTCTCTACATTCGAATAGTTGGTAACCATGCCGCAGTAAGCATAAAATGAGCAAGGAGCCCCAGAATGAAAAACCCAACAACAATCGTCACAACCAAATTACTAAATTTTCTTCTAGTTTTCAATTCTTTTTCTGCATTTTCTTTACAACTTTCCTTACGGCTTTGTTTACAACTTTATTTACATTTTCTTTACAGTTTTTCCTTACTCATTTGATTAAATTTCAATACTTTTGTATTTGTTCATTATTTCAATCGAAATACACTGTTTTCAATCCTAATTTGCTTCCGCATGCAATATTTCTACTTTCTTGGACCATTTCTATAGTAAGTTCAATGAACTCATGTCTTTTAAAAGGTCTGCCTCACCTATTCATCTTTCCATCGGACTGTTTATATTCATCGGAAGAATAGCCGATTGATAGTTTCATCGGCTCCCTATTTCGTAAGGCAACAACTCTATACATGAAAAACAATTCAGCAATTAAATTCCACAATCAACACGAATAATAATATTCATAATTTCAGTACAAAATATCCATACTTATTCTAAGTTTATAACAAAATAGAAATTCTCAAATTTGGAATGGTTTTTATCAATTTTGGTATAAAATATCCATACACATTCTATGTTTATAACAAAGATGGAAATTCTTAAACTTAGAAAGGTTTTTAACAATATAGAAGATGTTAGAACAACTTATTTTAGTCGCATTTACTTATAATTGACAGAAATTGAACACTGTAATCTAACTTATATAATCATAAAAATTGTTCCTTAGTAATCAAAACAATAAAATCCCACAATTAATTACTAACAACATTTCCCAAATCAAACTAATAAAACTTAGATAATTGCCTTTTAGGTAACAAACGAATATATATTTATAATACCTAAATATTCAACCTTTAATTGAACTAAGAACAGTAAATACAAAAGAACTCATTAGATTACTTTGGGTCAGATGTTTATATTTTACCTTCCTAACAAAAAGTTTTATCCTCAAAATTTTCACGGACTTACTGTAGACAAAGAAATTTGGATAAAATTTATTTTAAGAAAATTAAATATTTTAGTCTTAGCTAATTAAAATTAATCTATGAATACATATAATTACTCTTGGATTCATATAGTTGGGCCATCATTAAAAGTCCATTAAATTCAATTGATTATAAAATTGAACTATTAAAATTGGGCTATTGTTAATGGTCCATTTCACACTAAATCCGACATATTATGGTTAAATGAAATTGGGTTAGGCTCGAAAATTGGACATTTTAAGAATTTTCTAACCCATATATAATGTAAACTAAATGAAATTGGATCAAAACATAAATTAAGCCCAAGTCATCTTAAGTTCAAGTCCATTAGGGTTTATTAGGAGGCTTCTTAAAAATCCAACATCGTCTATTATGCTAAAGTTAGGGGAATTTCGACCTATAAATAGAGTCTTTCTTCAAGGGTTCAAGACACTCCTGGATCCTCAAGCTTCAACAAACAAGAGACATCTCAAGTATTAACAAGCTCAAGCATTCAAGCTTCATCAAATTCAAGGTTCAGAATCATCATCAATTCAAGGTTCAAAATCTCCATCAAATTTCAAGACGTTTGTCTTGCTTTGCATCAAACAAGTCTCGAAGGTCTGGCAATCAAGTGTTCGTCATCAAATATTATTCAATTTGAGATTAAGCTTTTCAGCCCTCGAATCAACGTTTTTCAAAAAGAGAAGAATCGGAGGACTCATCCTACAAATTTGGACTTCCTTGGAGATTTATAACTACTTTTCATATTTACTAAATATTTTGTATTTTTTAATACTTTTCTTGTCTTATTTGTAGACTTGAAATTTGTCGTCTACAAATTTTTGGCATACCCAGTGGGACAATCTCTGCCTCCCATCTTTTCTCTTCAACCTTTAAATCAATCCCATGTTCAAGTACAATCACAAATCAACTTAATGGCTCCAAAGAACAACAAAACTACATATGCTCATTTAAAGGTTGCTGATATCATGGAGGTTGCTACAACTGTTGGTAAGGCTCCACAAGCTTCAAGCCAAGGCATGCTGACAAGAAGTAAGGCTCGAGCTCTTTCACAAAGCGAGACTCAAAACTTCAACGTTGTCTCATCGCCTATGACTGCAAAATTGAAGCAATATATTGCTTCTACAATGCATAAGATGTCACCTTCACTAGAGAAGACCAACATCTCCAAGCAAGATAACCAAAGCTCAAGTACTGGTTCTGTGCCTCAATCCCTCCATGGGAATCTCAAATCTAAAGCTTCATTCAATGAAGACTCAACTACTTCTTCTGTGGTGCCGGTTATGATGACTGACACACAAAATCTAGAAGAGCAACTCATGCACCTCATAAAATTAGTGGAGGGGCTCACCAAATACTCCCAAGAGCAAGATCGCATCATCGCACATCTCATCAATCGCTTTGAGAAGACTGGCGAAATGAGTTAAGTTCCTCCAAAAAGATCTGAAGTACAAGAGGAAGTGAAAACTTCCAAGAAATCACAGGATATTCAAATATCCTTCGATGGTATGATTCCTGCTGATTATGTTAAAAACTTCATCATGGGTACGATTAAGGACAAGTATGAAGGAGGTAGCAAATCCACCTTCACATATGCAAAGCGTTATTTGCAAAAAATTGATAATATGAGAATGCCAACTGGATATCAGCCACCAAAGTTTTAACAATTTGATGGCAAAGGAAATCCCAAGCAACACGTGGCTTACTTTATTGAGACGTGCAACAAATTTGGAACTTATGGGAATCTACTAGTAAAACAGTTTGTACGATATCTCAAAGGAAATGTATTTGACTGGTACATCGATCTTGCACTTGGTTCTGTCAACAGTTGAGAGCAACTTGAACAAGAGTTTCTCAACAGATTCTATAGCACCCGTAGAATCGTCAGTATGGTAGAACTCACTAACCCCTGTCAATGGAAAGACGAACCAATGATGGACTATATCAACAGATGGAGAAATTTGAACATCAATTATAGAGATTGTCTAAGTGAATCATCTGTAATTGAAATATGCATTCAAGACATACACTGGGGACTCCAGTATATCTTTAAAGGGATCATACAAAAAACTTTTGAAGAATTGGTAACCCGTGCTCATGATATGGAATTGAGCATTATTACACATGGGGGCAAAGTACCTGTTCAAGACCCCAACAAAAACAAAGAAAAACAAAATTTTAGGAAAGGGAACAAATTCTTTTCTAAAATTGAAGCAAAGGAGTCTATGGCCATAGTCGCGACTTCAATAAAAATTTCTTCAAAAATAACTCAGAAGGTGACCAAGAAAGTGAATCCCTCATAGGAAAGGAAAGAGGTAGCTCTAGAAGAAATGCAGTCTAAGGTATATCTTTTCCTCGACTCTGATGTTTCTTCAATATTTGATGAACTATTAGCTGCTCAGGCTATAGAGTTGCTGGAAGTAAAATGTCCAAATGAAGTTGGACGAATAAATGATCCCAACTATTGTAAGTACCACCAGCTGATTGGTCATCCAATTGAGAAGTGTTTTGTATTTAAGGACAAGATCATACAGTTGGTCCGTGAAGGACATGTACTCCTTGAAGAAGACAAAGCATCTACAAATTTGATAACGGTTGCCATCCCTCCCATTGAACTCGTTATTTTAGATGTTAAGTTTGGAAGTTTTTTATCTTGTCAAATTTGAAGTTGACGGACAAGTCCTTACTACTGAAGAATATCAACAAGAAGTTGAAAAACCCTCTATCCATGGCAAGGATAAAGGCTGGACACTTGTGACGAGAAGGAAAAAATGCACCTAAAGCCTCAAGAGGTGGAGCTTCACTGGTAGGAAGTAGATTCACTAAGAAAAATGTGAGGAATATCAAAAGCAAAAAGACCAAACCTGCATCAATAGTAGATAATTCTTTTTGGAATAAATCTCCGGCACCTCTTATGTTGAAAGATTTCATACTAAAGGAACTTGCTAAAAAGTTCAACATTATTTCATGCTATACCATACATGATGAAGAAAGCGAAGAAGACAATGCTGACTATATAAAGGAAGGAGACCTGGAGATAATTGAACCTTCAGTAGACCTTAGTAGTTATATGGCTGAGATTATATTTACTGATGATGATTTGCTGCTTGGCTCAATGCCTCACAACAGACCGCTATTTGTAGTTGGCTACGTGTAAGAACAGAGGGTGAACAGGATACTGTTAAACGGAAGATCGACAGTGAATATCTTACCTTTGTGAACATTAAGAGAATTGGGCATTTCTATGGATGAGTTGTCCCAAAATTGCCTTATGATATAAGGCTTCAATCAAGGGGGGCAACGAGCTAGTGGTATTTTCCGATTGGACATACTAATTGAAGACATGCTTTCAACTGTTCTCTTTCATGTTATTGATGCCAAGACCTCCTATAATATTTTGCTAGGAAGACCATGGCTCCATGATAATGGTGTGGTGCTATCAACCTTGCATCAATGTTTCCGTCAAAATGGCATGGTGAATAAAATAGATATTGATGATAAACTATTCACTGAAGCCAAAACGCATATTGTTGATACTAAATACCATATTCAAAAAGATGGTGAATCAACTAAGATCAATTTATCAAGGGGGAAGGAAGATAAAAATGTTACTTTCTCCAAAGATATCAAAGCTACAGTAAGTGCAGAAAGCTCTACCAAGAAACCTGCACACAGTAAACTATTGGAAGGGCTCACTTTGCCCCTTACAAAGGTTGACTCAGTTAAATTACCGAATACTCCTTTGAAAGGATTTGTCCAACCGAAGAAAGAGGCAAAGATAGAGCATGGTGAATTACCTACTTTGCGTACAAAGGAAAGATTTGACCAAAATACTTATAAACTCTTAGCAAAGGCTAGATATAATTCACAAAGTCAACATTTGTTGAGAAAGTTTCATGCAGATATAGACAAGGAAAATGGTCAAAACTCAGGATCTACCCGAAGTATGCCAACAGGAAAAGAGCGTGCCGGCGTGGGTTACAAATAGGCATCTCCCATCCGACTCAAGATTAAAAGGGCCAATGTATAATATATTATTGTAGAAGATGAAGTGACGTTAAAACCATGATCTGTTTTTGATGGGATAGGAGATACAAATTCACGTCCATTTGTCTTCACTAGGTCAGGCTCAAAGAGAAGAAGAAAATCTGTTTTCAAGAGGCTTGGAGTCACAGTCACTTCAAAGGCAAGACATTCTGGTAAAATCTCTTCCAAGGCAAGAATGGTAGTGAATTGCAATGGAATCTTAAAAATAATAACACAAGTGACACCTGCTGTGCCTTGTAATGAAGAAAGTGTAGCCTCTTATAATCATATCACCATCTATGATAAAGAGTGTACCGAGGAAGAAGATGTTGAGTATACTCCAGTAGAACTTGAAGAAGGCATAAAAGCCACAGTTGATGAACTAAAAGAAGTAAATTTGGGCACTGTTGAAGATCCTCGCCTAATTTACACAAATGCACTCATATCACACGAAGAAGAAAATGCCTATATCGACCTGTTGAAGGAATTCAAAAGCGTCTTTGCTTAGACATACAAAGAAATCTTAGCTTAGATATAAAAATTGTCATCCACCATTTAGTTATAAAAGATGGGGCGACACCAGTAAAGTAAGCCCAACAGCGTTTTCGACCTGAGCTGATTCCATTAATTGCAGTAGAGGTGAACAAGCTGATCGAAGTCAAATTTATTCGAAAAGTCAATTATCCAACTTGGGTTGAGAATATTGAAGAAAAATGAACAAATTCGAATTTATGTAGATTCTAGAAATCTAAATAACGCCTGTCCAAAATATGACTTTTCACTGCCTATTCCTGAATTGATGGTATATGCAACCACTGGCCAAGAAGTTTTATCTTTTATGGATAGATCTTCTGGCTATAACCAAATTAAAATTGTACTAGAAGATGAGGAGCTTGCTGCTTTCGTACTCTAAAAGGAATCTATTGCTATACAGTGTTGCCTTTTGGTCTGAAGAATGTTAGAGCTACATATCAAAGGGCAATGCAAAATATCTTTGATGATATACTACACAAGATCGTGGAATATTATGTGGATGATTTGGTGGTCAAGTCACGTAAACGAGTTGATCATCTTCAAGATTTGAGAAAGACTTTTTAGCGACTCCAAAAATATCAATTAAAGATAAATCCTTTCAAATGTACTCTTGGCGTCATCTCTAGAAAATTCTTGGGTTTCATCGTTCGTCATCGAAGTATCGAAATAGATTAATCAAAGATCAACGCAATTATGAAGATACTTGAGTCAAGAAATATCTATAAATTAAAGAGTTTACAAGAAAGTTGGTCTATCTCCGAAAGTTCAACTCAAATCTTGTCGGATGCTGTCAACTGTTCAGTCGTCTAATGAAAAAGGGTGTACCATTTGAGTGGGATGAAGCATGTTATAATGCTTTCAAATGCATCAAATCTTACTTAATGAAGTCTCATATGCTTGTTGTACCCATTCCAGATAAGCGATCGATTTTATACATTGCTGCGCAAGAACGCTTAATGGGGGCATTGCTTGCTCAAGAATATGACAACGACAAAGAAAATGCACTCTATTACTTAAGTCGGATCATGATACCAAATGAGTTGAATTATTCACCAATTGAGAAGTTTTGTCTAGCTTTGATAGTTGCAGTTAAAAAATTAAAGCACTATTTTCAAGCGCATAATGTACACCTTATCTCCAAGGCTAATTATATAAAGTACGTTATGACAAAGCCTGTGCTATTTGATCGTTTGGCAAGGTGGTACCTTCAACTCCAATAATTTGATATTGTCTTCATCCAACAAAAAGCTGTCAAAGGGCAAGTGTTGGCTAATTTCTTGGCTGATCATCCTATCCCTGCTGAGTGGGAACTAAGTGTTGAGTTTTTTGATGAAGATATTCTTATCATTGAGATTCTCCCACCATGGAGGATGTACTTTGATGGTGCGGAATATTGCGAAGGTGCTAGAGCTGGCATGGTATTCATTACCCCTAATGGAGATGTATTGCCATACTCTTTCATCTTGACTAAAAGATGCTCAAATAATGTGATTGAATACCAAGTCCTTATACTTGGGTTAGAGTTGGCTATTATATGAAATGACTACATCTCGAAGTATATTGAGATTCCCAATTGATTGTTAATCAGTTACTTGGTGAGTATGATGTTAAGAAGCCTGAGTTGATCCCGTATCATAATTATGCGAGACAACTTATAAGATATTTGGGTGATGTGACAATCGAGCATGTATTAAGAAGAAAAAACAAGCAAGATGATACGATGGAAAAATTGGGTTCTAATTTATGTCAACATAATCAAGAAATTCAAATTCCTATATGTCAAACATGGGTCTTGCCGCCTATTTTTGAAAATGAAGATGATGAAGCGCATGAAATCTATTTTGTCTTCGTCTATAAAATTAATGAAGAAGATTGGAGGCAACTTTTTGTAGATTATTTCAAAAATGGAGAGCTTCCAGATGATCCACAAAGACGGAGTGATATTCGCCGGCGTGCCACTCGCTTCTTTTGTTATAAAGATACGCTCTTTCGGCGCTCTTTTAAAGGTGTCTTCTTAAAATGTTTAGGTCAAGAAGAAGCTATGCAAGCAATAAAAGAAACCCATTCTGGCATCTGTGGAGCCCACTAATATGGTCCAAAGCTTCATTTTCGTATCAAGGGGATGGGATATTATTGGCTTACTATGGTGAAAGATTGCTTAGATTATGCTCGAAGATGTCCAGCATATCAATTTAATGCCAATTATCTACATTAACCTCCGAGCCATTGCACCTGACAGTTGCTTCATGGTCGTTTAATGCATGGGGATTAGATATTGTTAGACTGCTACCAAAGTCTTCTATTGGGCATCTTTATAGTTTGGCTGCAACAAATTACTTCTCTAAATGGACAAAAGTTGCAGTATTAAAAGAAGCAAAAAAGAAAAATGTCATTGATTTTATATGTGTAAACATTATCTATCGATATGGCATTCCTCGATATATTATCATAGATAACGACGAGCCATTCTACAATAATTTGATGGACAAGTTGTGCGAAAAGTTTAAATTCAAGTAGTATAAATCTTCTATGTACTATGCCCAGACCAATGGACTCGCCGAAGCTTTCAATAAGACTTTGTGCAATTTATTGCAAAAAGTGGTGACTAAGTCAAAAAAGATTGGTATCTTCGTATTGGAGAAGCCCTTTAGGCATGTAGGGTCACTTACTGCATTCTAACCCAAGCTACCCCATAAGTATTGGTATATGGTGTGGAAGCTGTTTTTCCACTAGAACAACAAATTCCTTCCTTGAGGATCGCTATTCAAGAAGGTCTTATCAAGGAAGATAATGTCCGTCTCAGACTTGAAGGGTTAGTACTTGATAAAAAGATGTTAGAGGCACAATAAAGGTTAGAATGCTACCAAGTTCACTTTTCCAAAGCCTTTAATAAGAAAGTGCATATTCATTTATTTCAAGTCGGTGATTTAGTGCTTGCTGTGAAAAGATCAATTATCGTTGGGCATAAACCAAAAAAGTTAACATCAAAGTGGGATGGCCCATATGTTGTTCAAGAGGTATGCTCAAATGGATCCTACAAGATAGTTGCTGAAGATGGGTTGAGGATTGGCCCGATCAATGGCAAATATTTGAAGCGATACTATTTATAAATGGAGGCTTCTCGATTGCACGAGCTTAAACTGTAAGTTACTCCTGGCCCACATGAGTTTAAATTGTATAAAGGCAACCACCAATAGTGTAGTACGTGGTTAAACTATTGAAACACTCTATCAAGTCTAAGTTGGTAAATAAATGGACGCTCCTGGCCCGCACGAGTTAAGACTGTGAACGACCCCCCCCCTAAACCATACCCGTCCATTTTGAATTATGTTTGACTTGATTCTTAAATTATTCTTAATATACATAGGTAACTTAGAAGAAAATTTCTAAATTCAGTCATATCTTTTCATTATTCTCTATTTTCTCTTTTATTGCAATCAAGTGATGACCGAGATTTGCAATAAGTGAAAACACATATATGCAAGAAAAAGTTGAGATAACATGAAAGAAATATATTATTAATGCTAGTAAGGAAGTAATCTTGCTTTACAAGGAAAAAAAATACAACTACTTAATGAAAATATAAAGTGCTACAAGACATCAAGTGAAACACTTAAAATTTTCTAGGTCTTGTTGGATTGCCACTACACGTTCTCTTATATTTTTCAAGTTGGCTTCATCCTCTTTGGTTACTGTAGGGGTACTTTGAAGTAAAATAAGCTCTTTTTTGAAAGAAGAACAAATGGATTCCCCTTCTAAAAGCTGCCCATTCTTTTCCTGAAAAGCAGTTAAAAGTTTTCTCTCCTCTTTCTTTAAGCGTTTGAGTTTCTTTTGAGAGCAGTAATATTGGCTTTAACTTTTTGTAAGTTAGCCTTACTTTCTTCAATTTGACTTGTGAGGTTACACCTTTTAACTTCAGCATCATCCAAGTATTGGCTAGCAGCGGAAAGGAATTGTGCATGAGACTCCTTTGAGGCTTTCTCTGAAGAAGTGGATTTACCATTGTCAAATTCACGCATTTTAGCAAAGAAAGACTTTAAAAGATTATCTAATGGTAACAAGTCAACGGTAGGGTCCTTGTTCAGTTCTTTAAGGGGATAGCAAGCTTGATCTTCAAGGGAAGAGACCTGTTCGATAGGTGTTTGTTAAATCATTTGATAAAATTACTTTCATACTTCCATGACATACTTCTTTTTGTAACTTGACATTAGAGATTCTCCTAGGAAGGTAGAGATGGATGGGCAATGTTAATGAGCTATTACCTTAGATATCAAATCCTCATGTTGAGAATAAGAAATGTCCTTGCAACCACCTTACTTCGAGCAATGAGAAGCGTTTATTAAGCCTTGAGCGTCCCCATTAAGGATTACAACATTGTCCATCTAATGAAGAAGAATAGCAGAGAATTAAGTCAAAAGAAAAAAAAAATAACAAAACAAAACAAAAAGGGAAACTAGTGTTACCTTATCTTTGAAGGTCGCTTGATCCTTAGACTTTTAGCTCAAAGTTGTAGTTTCTACCTTGGTTCTCTTCTAACAACAAACTCTGCTACTGGAACTAGCTTCTTCAATTCAATTAAACTCCTTTTGTTTTAAAGATGATGAAAGTTTCTATGTAACTAAGTCATGATTTGAAGAAGAATGTCTATCATGTCTTGAAGAATTTGCTAACCCATTTGAAGCATTGAGAGTGCTACTATCTTGATGGAGTTTCATCTTGAAGTAAGACAAGTTTTATACTTTCTTAAATGCAGGTTTTTGGGAATTCAACATTGAAATATGATCTTCAAGAAAGGTTCCATGAACTTGTTCCCACCATATTTTATACTCTGGAGTATAGTGCTTCTTTATGCTACAAGAAGTGGCTAGAAATGTTACATTGGCTATTGTTCTGCGAAATATACATCTTACCCAAAGACGTAAGACATCTATTAAGGAGGCCCTATGGGTGAAAATCTCAAAGTAGCCTAGGATATCTTGCAAGAATCTAAATTGGCGACTAAAGGGTGTTGGGTATCTCAGGCTCATATCCTATACGGCGTAGCAGAAAATAAACGAGATACCATCCCAGGACCCGCCTATGTGTGGAAAACAAGACATAAAGATAATAAAAGTAGTAGCTTTTTACCTTTATTTGATCGTCCGAAGAACAAAATTTCTTCTTCAAGTCGAGGCGTGATCCAGCAATCCTCGTGATCAACCTCAACGTGAGTTGAACGTCTAACCACTATAATCACAGTGTGTGATTATCTCTAACAGTAATCCACACAGAGGAATACTCAAGCATCAAACTTTCCTGTGCTAGCAGAAACAAGATGGCGGCTATGGTTGTTTCTCAAGACAATCGAGAGAGATAGAGAGAAGAGAAGGTCGAGTGTTGCTAGTTTTTCCTGTGTCACTTTTCAGCTAGGGTTTCGTGTGTCTTGTTAATATGTCACATGAAATTTTCCTTCCCAAAATTGAGAATTCTAATCCTATTAGAATTTTCTAATTGTAATTGGAAACTTTATGTTCTCACAATTACAACTTGGACAACAAATTATAACTAATTATAATTTGTCCACAATAATTTCTCTTTCTCTCAATTAACCCCACTATATTATTAAATAACATATTGAGTATATAATTCTCTATTGTGTGTGACCTATTAGGTTTCCCAATCAATTGATAGTGAACATGAATTAATCTAAACGTCTTTGAGATTAATAATCCATAATTAATTAGAATTAATCCTATTAATTCTAATCAGGATTGGTTTATTAATTCATCAATTAATAAACTCATATTCCTAGACCATGAGAGGTATCTAGCAATACATCATGACCACCCAAGTGTTTAGGAAGTCAAGTGGCTTAACATGAACCTTTCAATACACTACAAGAAAAAGGAATTTTCGCAACCATATTATTTACGTCAGATGAATTTTGGTTGCAAATGAGTATTCAATTGCGTCGAAAAAAAATATTCATTACAAATACCATGAACCGTTAATGCCATGCAACGAAAATTAACCAATTGCAATTGAGGTATGTGGTTGCATGAACCATCTCTATTTACGACCAAAATGATAACCTTTTGTAATGAAGAAAATGGTAGGGATTATAATTTTGAATATTGTTATTTTATTTCATAATTTAATTTAAAGCACTTTTAAAAACAAGTATTAAGAGAATTTAAAAATAAATTTAAAATTAATAATATTTATTAACTCAATGATTTAAAGATAAATATTAATTAAGTCATGTAATTATCTATTTATTTGTGGGGGAAAAAAGAGTACCATAAGAATATATATTAAAAGGTTTCAAAGAAATTTTTGCACTCATAAAATGTAAAAGAACTAAAAAGTACCAGTACAATAAAAATCTATTGTAACTACACTTTTTTGATGTCATTAATTAAAAGTGTTGCTATAATAAAGATATTCCCAACATTTAGAATAAAGCGTCGACAAATAAAAAATGTCCCATTATTTTTTAATTAAAGCGTCAGTATATTATATATATTTCCAATATCAACGAAAATACATCGTAATACATATTAAAATATTTCTGACACGCTTTAAAAAAGTAATGTTTACTTAAATAATGCCAAATGACGAATGCCGCTTTTTAATAAAAGCGTCATCTCATTTAAAATTATAGGGATACTTTAAAATTAATTATTCTGATTCAAAAAGAATTTTTTGACCGACATTAATAAAAAGTGTCTCCATAATATAGATATTCTCGACATTTAATATAAAATATCGACTAATTAAAATTTTTTTGATATAAAATAAAAAAGTCGACATATTTATATAGTCTTGACATTAATAAAAAAATATGTCGAACTACAAAAATATTTTTGATGTTTTTTTTAAAAAAATTACAATTTGATCATGTTAATTAATAAAACACTTATGCGTTGTCTCATCCAAAAATTTAAGGATATTTTTTAAATAATTGTCATGATTTTAGGGATATTTTTAGTGTCATGTCATTTTTTTTGTTGCCCCACTCCACTGCCGCTGCAAAACTTCCTTTCTTCCCCTGCCACTGTAAAACTTGAAATTCTTGCGAGCTGTGTGCCGATTTCGTTTCCACTGCCAAAAATCTCATCCAATCGGATCCATATTTGATTTCCTTTCAGTGGGTTTGTGGACTGTCTCTTAGATTAAGTTTTTGGGGGCTAATTCGAGGGTTTTTTGGCACTGAAAGTAGGGTGACTTTGGGGATCGAGAGAAGCGTGCAAAGTCCTATGAGAGGGAGGAATCAGTGGAGAGGAGACATAGTAAGAGGAAGGAGAGAGGGGAGAGTGATGATGACAGGGATGTTGATGGCAAGAGAGCTAGGGTATTGGAAAGTGAGGAGGAGGTTTGAAGAAGATACAGACGGAAAAGATAGGGAAAATAAAGAAAGGTGGAGATTTGAGGATGCGGATGAGCCTAAAGAGCATAAGGAGGGGATGAGGTTTGAGGATAGGGTGAAGAAGGAGGAGAAAGGTATGGAGGTTGATAAGGAGAGGGTGGCAGGGGGGGTTAGAGGAGAGACATGTACAGGAAAAGCTGAAAGAAGAGCCTGTTGATAATGGTGACTAGAATAGAGGTGGTTCCATAACTAATGTAAGTTTTCTTATTTCTTTTTCTTTGAAATTCTAGTAGTTCCATATACTTGCCTTTACATTTTCTACTGTGGATAGATAATAATTTGAACTTTTTTTTAGTTGGTTGTATTGTTTGTGTATGTAATTTAGCATGTGCATTGGTGGATCTATGAGAACCAATTACATTTCATTACATTTTGATTCATATTATTGGTTCTCTGTTATCCTATTGATATTTCATTACATTTTGACTAAATAGAGGAAGAATGTGTATCTGGTGAAATTTCACTGAGGTTGATCCCTGTTTTATTAATAATATGTTATATTTGGGAATAGTATAAGGTCCAGCAAGCAACATGCCTGTTTAATGTGATAGCTAGTCTCCAAAGAAGTGGCTGCTTTTCCACAAGAATGTTCATAGGCTGTAGTATTTGCCATTAAAAACTGAGATCATCTTATGTGTAAGACAAATTTGATAATGGATTTAGCTTGGCTGTTTGAGAACATTGATGGTGTATTCTTCCATGGATTCATAGGATATTAAGTAGCACGAATACTTGTGTTTTGAAGTTTCTATAAATGGGTGGATGTTTTAGTTTTCTTTCTTGAGGATTCCCCATTGTTGTTTCTTGTGTCTTTTATTTACATTAGTAGAATAAAAGATTCTTCTTCTTAAATACACTGCTTCATTGCCAGCATATGATTATCTCCCCATCTGCACTTTAAGGAGACCCTAGGATTGAAGAATCACAAGTAGGCTAAAGCTGAGGTGATATGCTTGCTTGAGACCATCCTTATACATTTGTAGCATAATCATGGTGACAGGGAGAAATAACCAAATGTTTCTGCTTGGATCAAGTTTAAAGTGGATCTCATTGTTGTTGTTGTTTTAGTACAGTTTACCTATGTTTTACTGTAATGCTTCCATTTGCAGTTAAGATTGGGTTTGTTAAGTTTGTGTTGGAGTTCTTGAAGTCTTCTTAGCTATACATTTTAGTTCTCACTATTCACAGATGAGAAATACATCACAGTGTTAGCTTTTATCTCCAGCAAAGAAAACTAAAGACAACTCGTTGTGTAGATGGTGGCCTGATTCTTTAGTGGTGCCCTAAATGCTAGTGCAAGGACATGAAACATACACTTAGTGAAGTTTCTTGTAGGATATAAAGTTTATTACTACTACAGGCTCTCTAGGCGATGCGCTACTTATTGAAATATGATAAGTACTTTTGATCTTTCTTTCTGTGAACTATTATTTGAACTCTACTCAAATTATGACTTTTTTTAATTTTCTTTTCATAAATGAGATTAAAGGCATTGTCATATTTATGAAATCTTGGACATATGATAATTTTAGTACTTCTTTTTTTCCAGGGAGGCATTGTGGAATCACTTGTCATGGCAACAAAGCCTTAATTTGATACTTCTTTGTCTCATCATTCTCCTTTTACTAAGGTATCTTCAATTTCTACCACAAATGAAAATAAGGGAGTTAATATTAACGGATCTCATGAGGTTCCTAGGAAATCCAGTACAGATAGGACAACTTCAGATGTAGGGAAGAGTGGGGGCTTGTCTGGTGATGCTTTAACCAAAGTAAAGAGAGCTTTACAGATGCGGAAAGAAATTGTAGCAAAGCTAGAAAAGCTTAAGAGGATTCCTGTGGTGAGTTAGTAATTAAGATATGTTTTTGTTGTTGCTTTTTGCTTTGTCATATCATATATTGACTGTGAACAAATTTTAGCCTCTTAAACATGCATATCATCATACAATTTGGATTGAAGAAATGCTCACTTTTTCTTTAATTTTTATTTTTAATGTAGCCAAAGAAAGATGGTACTGCAACTAGTGAGGTTAGTCCGAAGTTGGGACCTAACGAGGGTCTTAAAGCCCCTTCAACAAGTTCAGGAATACTCCCGGCCCCTTCTCGGTTCGGGAGTGCCTCTCTTGGTGCTTTAGCTGAAGTGACAAGCGCAACTTTACCTGCTGCTCCTGTAGCTTCAATTAATCCTCCGCCAAGTGGGTTGCCCCACCTTGCTGGCTTCACAACTCAGAAATTTGAAGCTGTAAAACATGCGCAAGAGCTTGCTGCTAAGATGGGTTTTTGGCAGGATCCTGAGTTTGGTCCCCTAATAAATATGTTTCTTGGATAGATGCCACCAGAAGTCTCAGTTTAGCCAAAGCCTGCCAAAGCACCTGTTCTCCCACTAGATCCACTAGGCAGAGAAATTGATGAACATGGCAATGTCATAATGCCTAAGATAAATAACCTGAGTACACTTAAGGTTTGTCTACATTTCTAGTGAAGGTTATCATTTGATAAATCTATGTTTTCGTCTCTATATTTCTAATTTAGTCTTATAAAAAATCTTTGTATTTATTTATGTATGTGTACTGGCAAATTTTCCAGGTTAACATCAACAAGCAGAAAAAAGATGCATTCTAGATACTTAAACCCGATTTAGAAGTTGATCCTGAAAAAAATCCTCATTTTGATGCAAGGATGGGCATTAACAAAAATAAGATCTTAAGGCCCAAAAGGATGAGTTTTCAGTTTGTAGAGGAAGGAAAATGGTCAAAAGTTGCTGAACAAATTAAGTCGAGGGTAAGTCATTTTCTTATGTTCTGTGTGTGTATGAGTGCCGCTCTTTTTTCCTCTTATTTGCATTCTTTCCTTTCCCCTCAACTTGTTTCAATTATTAAATATTTCATTTACTTTGACAAGAGTAAATATGGAAAATTACAGGCCAAAGAGCTAAAGGCAAAGCAAGCACAACTGGCAAAGGCGAAGTCCGAGCTAGATATAAACCCAAATCTTATACAGGTATCAGAAAGGGTTATCACCAAAGAAAAACTGAAGGAGGAACCAATTCCTAAGATTGAGTGGTGGTAAATTGACAAGATTGGCTGTGATTGGAATCCTATACAAACTTACGCCCAGATTCTTTCCTTGCAAAGGTGATTTGATAGTTTTTATATTTTTCCTAGCAAACCTTTACAATTGCAACCTATTCTCAGACTTTTGTGATGCCTCTACGTAACTCCCGAAATTTTCTTCTTTCAGTTGCTACAACATGTTACAACAAAACATGCTGAAACCGGTTTGGGGTTTGTTAACCCTGGAGAAATAAAGTTTGGAAGTAGGAAGTATTACATATATTGCTGTGAGAGTGAGTAACAATACTTAATTCTCAGACTTTTTCAATGTTGAGATTCAAATGATATTGAAACTTCCAAAACATCTTTTATGCGAAGAGATGTTTATGGTTGAGAATTAGTTGAATATTTTGTAATCAAATATTAGTTTACTTGTTTTTTATATGAATATTTAAATTATATATTTTGAATATTTAAATTATATTTCATATTTTATGGAGAAATTGTGTACCAAAAAATTTCACAATAGTAATCATATGTTGTGAATTTTGGGACATTCAAAAAAAGTGATGCTAAATTTTGGGACATTACGGAAAAATTAGTGTTGTTAAAAAGGGATACAATCATACTTACACGTCGTTACTTTGGGACATTTTTTTGGGTTGTTGTGGATTCTTTCGTCAATAAGAAAATGACAAAATTAGAATTATGTGTCGTCATGTTAAGGACATTTATGTAAATAAAGTGTTGCCATATTTGGGACACTACACAATCATAGTGTAGCAAAAAATGGGATTCAAGCGTAATCTTGTGTCGGTAATTTGGATGCGCTTATACAAAACGTGTCGTAAAAATTCTATATAATATATATTAGTAAATTAGGCGACAGTAGCAAACATAAGCGTCGTAAAATTAGGAACACTTATATAATAAGCGTAAGAAATTATGCGTCGTAAAATTTTGGAACGCATAGAAGTAGGGACACATTTAAAAGTGATAGGAATTAATTAAATATTTATTTTAAAATAAAAAATAATTATAATATTAAATATTTGCAACGAGAAATAATTGTTTTTACGACGAACAAAATCCGTTAAAAAAAACCTATTTGCAACAGTCATGCAATGGAAAAAGAACTGTTGCATTTAGTTTAGATAGATTTGAGGTTTCTTGCAACGAAAAAAAATAAGTTGTAAAACGAGGCATTTTTTTGTGGAAAATAGATCATTGCGATGGTGTTTACGGTTGCAAAAGCAATTGCAACCCCCCGCAATAGCAATGAGCATTTTTCTGTTGCAATTGATTATTTACGACCAAATCGATCATTTTTCCTATGAAATTCAGTGGGTGCGAAAATATATTTTTCTTGTAGTGAATAACAAACTTTAGTGCAATTAACTCCGTTCACCATATAATATCTCATTCGGTTTGAAGTACGGAATTAGTGCCAACTCCCTCTAGAATTAATTCTGGCCCAAATACAATAGTACTTGTACCAGGAACCCACTCTCTAGATGTGTATCAATTGGAACTGTTTCCAATACACAATCTCCTTGGCTAAGGACTTTCTGAGTAGTAATTTCTACAAGTGGCCGTGAGATATTCACCCATATTATTAGGAGTGGTGAATCCTTTATTAACCCTCTCAACTACTTTCATTTATTTCACAATGTACCTAATATCCATCCCATAGGTGGCCCTCGATCGAGCTCCGGAGATTGGAATTAAAATACAAAACTCAACAAACAAAGTACCTTGGAGATCTCAAGTCTAAGGATACTTGCACGTTTGCTATATTGAGATTATATCACTGACACTAAATAGTTATCCATATGATTATCTCAAAGATAGGTCATCTAATGAACTTGTTCCATTAACAAGCATCTGTGTGTTAACTTTGAATATCTCAATACTCACGGTTATGAGAACCACCGCCTGATCAAATCAGGAAGTCTAACACATGCTAGTCTTAATGCATTAATGATGTCATGTCTCATTAATACTATGACTAGGGACTATTTAAGCACTAACACCATCTAGTGTAGAAGGAATCTCATATCATGATTTCTATCATAATTTCCTTAACACAGTGTTGTACTAGGGATTTTATCGAATAGTTATATTACTTAAAGTAAACAAAAGAAATTGTAAGATAAATAATGCCTTTTATTAAAATAAAATGTATCATATATAATGTACAAGTGATTGCCTCTAGAGCACAACACTAACAAAGGGATATGGGCTATAAAGCTCAATGATGAAGTGATCATCCTTCCACAAAGTTAGAAGACTTGAACAAAGACTCAAGAAGTAAAGTTGCTCCTCCAAGGGGGCTACCTCATTATCAACAAAGTTATATTTTTTGTTCTTGGTAAGGATGTTAGTAGCCTAAACAATGATTTGACCTTTATAAATTCGCTTGCGGGCTTCATCTTCACTAAAGTACTTCCGCTACTTTCACTAGAATAACTAGCCATTGGAGGGCTATTTAAGCCTTGAGAGACTTCATAGTGAGTTTTGAAGTAGTGCGTAAGCCATCCATATATATAATGTGTTAGGAAAATAGATTTCTCCTCACTTGGACGCTGAGAATTGGAAATACGATTTAATCCTCTATAAATGCTGGTTAAGACGGGAATAGCCAAACTAAGTCGTACCCCGTATGCCATCAAACTTGCCATTTTGAAGGTATTTGGACAAATGATGTCTACTTCTTCATTAGGCAAGATAAAGATGCAAAGCCAACATGATAAAAAAAGCTGCAAGGAATGTTTGATCTTTGTTGTGGTTCCTAATCCCCAACTTTGAGAACAAAACTTCCTCTTCAGATGTCCATGCAGCATGTGGTGGGATAATTCCTCATGGGTTTTTAGTAAATTTGGGGTGTGATCTCCTTTCTTTCCTTAAAGGAGGCGTTGTATACTTTGGCACTCTTTTGAACCAAAAGTCGAGCCACTTACTGATGGAGACACCAAAGTTATTGTTATCCTTTTTGATCAAGTGGTATGCATGGAAGAGATGTTCACAACTCCTTGGAAGGAATCACTTGCCATCATAGTCCACGCCGGTGAGTTCTGCAGCATGGGGAGCAATTTCGTTATAGTGAATCCCAAGTATTGGTAAGCCTCTAAGTTCATGCAAGTCCACAATGAGATGGACACCTCGCTAATTGATGTTAAAGCGTGTTAGTGAGAGGACACCAAGCTTCCCAAAAAGCTTTGAAAATATTAGAGTTGCAATCATACGTAAAAAGTGATACATAGACAGTCTCATTGTTCTTTGCAAATCTTAAGTGTCCTTTGCAACGACTTAAAATGTCGTGCGCTCATTCCCAATATCTCTCCCTAAAGCGAAACACGCCCAAGAAGTTGAGTGGTGAGGTCCATTGAGTCTCATTTTGAATCATTCGACATCCAAGTGAAAGTAACATACTAGGATGAACTTGAAGTTGATGATTTCAGAAAAGAAGAATGCATGCCTTTGGGGAGCGAGTGCCTTTGAAGTTGACTTTCGTTAACTATTCCTTCACAAGTCATTGAAGTGTTACCTTCAGTAGGGGCTTTGCATATTTGCCGGACTTTGTCTTATAAACCATCAAAGTCGTTCAAGCTTTCGTTGGATCATTTTCGTGGTTGTGAATGACTAGCAGTTGTTGGCCTAAAAAAATCACAAATTTGAAAAGTACACCATAATTGGACCTAGTTTAAAAAAGTCCCAAAAAAATAAACAAAAAAAAGAGAAAAAGTTAGTTTAAAAAAAAGTTGGGATTCATAAAAATAAATTTTAAAAATTCAGTTAAAAAAAAGGGTAGTTGAAAAAAAAGTTAGCATAAAATAAAATTAAAAAAAAAGGTTACCAACACAGACAACATGGTGATCAATACGGCAAGCACGTGAATGGAATGTCTAACATGGAGAAGTCAACAAAACAAATATACAAAGTAAATTGAGCAAAAAAAAAAAAAGAAAAGAAAAAGGGGGCTTACATATGGAAACAGGAAGAAAACTCCAAAAGCTATCAAGCTATACCATTTGGAGCCGTAGAAATCAAGTTGAAGTTGATAAATGTTAGAATTCGTGGACTCCTAAAAGCGAAAAACATCCACGAATCCCTCTCGAGGACTCAAGTAAACGATTAAGAAGATCTAAGGTTGAAGAATTACCTCTGGTTGCTGTAATCGAAATTCTTCGATTCTGATTGCGCTGTTGTACGTTCAACCCGAACAATCACCAGACGCTACAGTATGCGAACGTCCTCTATCGGATACACACCGCGAACTCACTCGATACCCGGTGAGTGCTAGCGCCTAGGGTTTGAGAGGTTTTTTCCTCTTCTGGTAGAGAATGGCACGAATGTTCTCAACCGAAAAAATTGGACTATTGAAAAGACGTCTAAGGTTTTCTTAAAAACCCCCGAACCTCTTAGAGACCAACCCTAATAATATCTTATCATATTCTAATTTAAATTCAAATTAAATTAAAACTGATATGATAAGATTCTGCCATTATCTCGATAATTTAACTAATTAATTTATCGAGTCAGATTCTTAAAATCTGGACATCATCCAGATACATTGAATGTGGACATATTTCTAGATTCATTGTATTTAGTAAATTTTCTAAGTACATTAACTTAGACATATTTCCAGATTCATCGAATCTGGTCACCAGAAAAATAACCTAACAAGTTCGCTTATTGTGTGACCCTATAGGTTCATTTAATACTGGCAGTGTGCCTAAATCATATTTAAATGGCCCACAAGTTATAAGCGATTTCTAGCAAAATATTATAACTATCCAGGTTAAATGAAGATCGGTGATCTCTTTGAACCAAACTATAATTTTATATTTAGTCCTTTTATCACACGATTACCAGATTAAGCATAAGGCACGGAGCATGTCATCCTTATTAAGCTTAATCAATTATTTCTTGATTTTATAGTAGACTGTTCAAACAAATGATATCAATATCTTAGATTGATATATTTGAGCACGGCCATGCATTTTTAACAGTCTAACTTATCAAGGAGCCCATGGATATCTCTCCCATAATTGAGAGGAACAAATTCCTTCACAATCAATCATATTCCTCTCCTTGATTTATTCTATATCTAATAGTAGTCTAATTTATTATCTGGTTAAAAACAACTTTAGACAATGTCAAAATATAGAATTTATCAAGTAGGAAACTATGATGAATTTAGGTCGAAGGACTTTCAATATTATTATGGCTAGAAAGTACTTATGACATATTCTATGAAGTACTCTCACAGTGGGTCATGTCCAATACAATGTTCTCTAACATTTATTTATGTCTTGACTCGATATCACAAATATCCATGGCTAGTAAAACATAGCCATCAAGTCACAAACATACTAATATTAATTTATTATTATTCCAATAATAATAATCGATCAGGGATAGTTTTAGAATAGTCACTGTATTCATTGTAGGGTTTTACTATCAAGTCACGTACTTGATGACCACAAAACAAAACTCACTATTCATGGAAAGGAAAGCCTCATATTATTATATAAAACATAATGACAATAGTATAAGTATAAATTGACTCTAGGGCATATCCCCAACAATAAATGCATGGAAAAAATTAATCAAGATGAAGACCTTTTTATAGGCATTATGGAATGCCTCTTTAAAATCCTATAAGAATTTTAATTCTTGGTTAAAAGATTTTAACTTGGATTTAAATTTAAATCCAAGAAATTTGATTGGTGGATTCAAGAAATATGTTTCATCCTCAAAATTAGATTTTAAATCTTTTCATTAATTCCTTATAGAAATAGAAAAAGAATTCTATTTTATTAAGGAGTTGAAAAAGGCTTTTATATTACTTTCTAAGTAAATTGAGAAATTAATATTATTCTTATTTTTAAAAAATACTTCAAGTCTTGTTTCCAAATTCTTTTAACAAAGCATTTTTCCTCAAATCTTGAAGTGGGGGCATTTGTAGATAAAGAAATTTGGATAAAATTTATTTTTAGAAAATTAAATATTTTAGTCTTGGCTAATTAAAATTAATTCATGAATAAATATAATTATTCTTAAATTCATATAGTTGGGCCATCATTAAAAGTCCATTAAATCCAATAGATTATAAAATTGAACTCTTAAAATTTGGCTATTGTTAAGGGTCCATTTCACATTAAATTCGACATATTATGGGTGAAATCAAATTGGATTAGGCCTGAAAGTTGGACTTTTTAAGAATCTCCTAACCCAAATATAATATGAATTAAATTAAATTGGGTCAAAACATAAATTTAGCCTAAGTTATCCCTAGTCCAAATCCATTAGGGTTTGTTAGAAGGCTTTTTAAAAATCTCGTATCGGCTATTTATGCTAAAGTCAAGGGAATTTTGGCTTATAAATAGAGTCTTCCCTCAAGGGTTCAAGACACTCATGGATTCTCAAGCTTCAACAAACAAGAGGCATCTCAAGTATCAACAAGCTCAAGCATTCAAGCTTCATTAAATTTAAGGTTCAGAATCTTCATTAAATTTCAAAGCGTTCGTCTTACTCTACATTAAACAAGTCTCGAATGTCTAACAATCAAGTGTTCGTCATCAAATTGTGTTTTTCAAAAAGAGAAGAATCAGAGGACTTATTCTGCAATTTAGGACTTCCTCAGAGATTTATAATCACTTTTCATATTTACTAAATATTTTGTATTTTTTGATATTTTTCTTGTCTTATTTGTAGACTTAAAATTTGTCGTCTACACTTACTATGTAGAACAAAAAGGAGTACTTTTTGCGCATGTTTTTCTTCAATTTTCACGTAACTTTCCTGGAGTTATGATTAGACCATTGAACCTTAACATAAACTGTAATATATCTTTGCAACATTTCTTCTAGCGTTCTATGTAAAAGGTACATTCATTTTTTAACTTGAGTTTTAGCTTGAGTGTTAACTTCTTTTCCTAATTTAAATGTTAATATATCTGTTTTCATTTCATTATTTTCTTTTCTTAAGTCTTTAATTTCTCATTTTATTTGATTAATTTCCTCTTATAAATCTTGTATAGATATTTTCATTTTTGAATGTTTAAATCTATTAAATACTTCTTTTATATCGGAAGATTCTATACTTTTATGTTCTTGTAAAACTATTTTCTTAATTTTAGTAAATATTTTCTTTTAATATCTTTGTTATCTATTTTGTATATTAAATTAAAAAAGAATTGTTTATTTTCCTTAGTTTAGTAATAACATTTATAGTTCTACTATCACAATTACACAATCCTACACAATTACAATTACTTTCTTAGTAAGAATTAAAATAATCAAATTCTTTTTGAATTTCATATTTTTGATCTTTATCACTATTTTATTGTAATATAACTATTATCATCCTCATCTAATATATGAAAAACCTTTTCTCGAATATCTTCTTCTAACTCTAACTCATTAATTTTATTTTTCTTTTTATATTTACCTTACATTCATTAGCCAAATGTCCTCTTTTTTGACAATTATAGCATTTTGGCCATTATCTCTCTTATCTTTCATACTTCTGGTTTTCTTAAAAATTTCTCTTTTATAATTTCTATAAGATTTGTTTTTTAATGGTTTCTTCTTTTTATATTTTCTAATAACTTTAGACAAAAGTTCTAGCCTAGTTTGTGTGTCCCTAGTTTTTTTTTTTTTTTTCACTATTGTAATAAGAGTACAAGTTGTAAGAATTAGCTGGCACTGGTTAGACGTAAGATAGTTATCCCATTAATCATTTAAAGTGCTTGTAGATCCTGCAACTAACAAAGTTGCGCTTGATAATTAGTTTTTTCCATTAACTAATAAGTTATAACTACCTTCCCACTTCATGCATTAGATTATATATTTGATGCTCGAACATACCATCTAAATTCTATTTAACCACATCATGTGTTGAAAATGACAACTTTGGGAGTTAGTAATTTATAACTCATGATTAGTTAGTCTAAAACAATTAATGAGAGTTATTCTTGATATGTTAGAGATTGTTTTGATTATGGTAGAAGCCATTTTCATGGTATGAATCCATAATTAAATGTCATTAAAGTTGAGTATTTAATCATTTGGGAACTCATATTATACATGAGTCCCGTATGGGAAAAGTTGAAGAGTGTTGAAGCCTTTATATACTAAAAGGCTTTTCTATAGACTTGGTAGAAAGCCTAAGGTAGTGGGACTGGCACATGCGCGCACCGCCTGCCCGGCTCGAGCTTGGGCTTGGCTATATTTTCACGTTCCTCTCTTTTTATTTTGCTCAATTAACTTAACTTGTCATAAAAAAGAAATATTAAAACTGATAAGAATTAGATCTCCTAATTTGGATTGGTGTAGGATTTTTCCTGAGGCTATGTTAAAAGGAAAAAATGGAATAGAGCGGCTACTCTAGTTTTTTTTTTTTCTTGAGAAAAATCGCCTCTTACCAACTAAAAGGCATCCTAGAGTAGCTGAGATTGCTGCATGGGATGAACGGAACAATGTAAGTAGAGGGACAATACTTGGGAGGACTTTGGTATGTCTTTCAAACACTAGATGGAGAGAATTTCTCTAAAAGATATGATGAAATCAATATCCATTGAAGAGCAGCATATGAAGAATAGTCATATTGTACCTGTGGAGTCTAATATCCATGTGGTGATTACTGGAAAGAAGTGCAATAATCAAAGGAATATGAGGGTTAATTCAAACTCTAAAAATATAAACAAGACAAAAGGTAAGGCTAAAAAGAAACCAAAAGCAAACAAATCTTACTGGAATTGTTGTCAGGTTGGGCATTGGGCTAAGAACTGTTCGTCTAAGAAGTTCAAAGTCAAACAAAGATCAAATTCTAAAGCACAAGTCAATGTGGTGGTAGACGATACTAGTCAAATGAAAATTGATTTAAGTACACACCTCGCTGAGGTTTGTACCATTGAAATTGAGACTGTCATCACTACTTCTAATGATGAGAAAATGTATGTTTCTGTTAACTTAGAAGTCTTTACTATTTATGAGTGACTTGAATGGCTAGTTGATACTGGAGTAAATGTACACGTTTGTGCTGATAAATTACTTTTTGTATCTTACCAGTTAATTAAAGAAAAACTGTAAGGATGGGACACTCAGCTACAACCAATGTATTAGGGATTGGACGCATGAACTTAAAGTTTCCTTCAGGGCGTATTCTTTCTCTTCATATGGTGCAGAATGTTCCAACAGTTCGTAGAAATATTCTTAGTGATTCATATTTATTTAGAGAGTGTTATGAATTTACTTTTAAATGTAATAAAGTAGTGATTATGCACTACAATATTTTTGTTAGTAAAGGTTATTTGTCATATGGTTTATTTAAATTAAGAGTTGAACCATTTACTTCTGATTTGAATAAATCTTCTTTTGTTGAGAATTATGTTTATCCTATTGTGCATATTGTTGAATCAACTGATATTTGGCATAGTAGATTTGGACATTTAAATTTAGATTTTGTTAAAAGAATGATGAATTTAGATTTGATCCCTAAACATGCAATTGAAAAAAAGAACAAATATCAAGTGTGTGTGGAAGCTAAAATAACCAGAAAACCCCATCATTCAATCGAAAGGGATTCAGAAATACTTGATTTAGTTCATACAGACATTTGTGAATTCAATGGTTTTTTTTATTAGGGATCATAAGAAATATATCATTACTTTTATTGATGATTACAGTAGATATTGTTATGTTTATTTACTTAACATAAAGATGAAGTACTTGAAAAATTTCTCATATTTAAAAATGATGCTGAAACTCAAACTGGCAAGAAATTTAAAAGGTTAAGATCTGATAGAGGTGGAGAGTATGGGTTTAATCTATTTGTTGAATATTGCCAAAGTAATGGTATAATTCATGAGGAGACAATCCCTTATTCTCCCCAGTTTAATGGGATTGTTGAACGGAAAAATAGAACTTTTAAAGATATAATTAATAGTTTACTTTTGAATTTTGGATTGCCTAAGTATATATGGGGTAAGGCTTTGAATACGGCTTGTCATATTCTGAATAGAGTCCCCCACAAACATAAAGTGGTAACTCCATTTGAAGTTTGGAAATGTAGGAAACCTAACTTAAAATACTTCCGTGTGTGGGGTTTTCTTAAAAAAGTTTTAATCCCTGAACACAAGAAGAAAAAGTTAGGATAAAAAACTATTGATACCATCTTTATTGGTTATGTGGAAACAAGTTATGCTATGAGGTTTTTGGTAATTAAGTTTGAAGATATTAACACAATTATTCAATGTCGTGATGCTACATTCCTTGAGGATGTGTTTCCCATGAAAACTAGTTTGCCTCAAGATGTTTTTACTTAAGATTCAGCTTTAACATCTGATTCTATTCCTAATCACGTAGAAATGGTGAAAGATGTAAGGGCAGGTCCAAATAGTTTCAACACTCAAATTGTGGAATTGGAAGAACCTAGAGGAGTAATAGAGCTAAGGTAGTCAAGGATTTTGGAAGTGAATTTGTTACTTACAATGTTAAAGATGAACCTTTAACTTTTCAAATAGCCATGGCTTCCTCAGAAGTAGGGCATTAGAAAGGAGCTATCAAAAGCGAAATGGATTCCATTGTCTCCAATGGGACATGGGAATTGGCAGATCTCCCTCCTGGATGTACTACAATTGGATACAAATAGATTTTTAAGAAGAAACTCAAATCAGATGGGACCATAGATAAGTATAAAGTCATACTAGTTGCCAAAGGGTTTAGATAGAAAGAGAGAATAGACTATTTTGATACATACTTTCTTATTGCTCGTCTGACTACAATCCGAGTGCTAATTGCATTGACTTTTATATATGGTTTCACTATCCACTAAATGGATGTGAAGATAACTTTTCTTCATGGTGATCTTGAAGAAGAGATATATATGGATCAACCTGAGGGATTTGTAGCCAAAGGAAATGAGCGAAAAGTCTGTAAACTTGTGAAATCCCTGTATGGTCTAAAACAAGCACCCAAACAATGGCATGAAAAGTTTGATAAAACTATTTTATCATTTGGTTTCATCATAAATGAGAATGACAAGTGTGTCTAATGCAAGGTTAAGAGTAATGCATGTATTGTACTATGTATGTGTGTGGATGATATTTTGCTATTTAGGTCCAATGTTGAGATAATTAATGAGACTAAATTATTCTTAAAAAGTAAGTTTGAAATGAAGGGTATGGGAGTAGTAAATATGATTCTTGGCCTAAAGTTGATTCGCTCAACTAAGGAGATAACTATTTCTCAATTTCACTATGTTGAGAGTGTTCTTCAGAAATATGGTTATCAAAATCATAAAATTGCTAAAACTCCAAGTGACCCTTCTGTAGTTTTTTTTTAAGAATGAAAGTGGTATTCATGTGTTTCAATTAAGATATTCTCAAACTATTGGTAGCTTATAATATGTTGCAAATGGCTCAAGACCAGATATTTCATTTTTTATATCTAAGTTGACAAGATATATAAGTTGTCCAAATCGAACTCATTGGGAGGCCTTGGATAGAGTACTAAGATACTTAAAGGGAACAATTTTCTTTGGACTGTATTATGGAATATTCCCTACTGTACTTAAAGGGTATAGTGATGCAGGTTGGATTGCCAAGAATTCTGGTAGCAATAGTTGCACTGGATATGCTTTTACATTAGGTGGTGAAGCAGTCGCCTGAAAGTCTTGTAAACAGACTTTGATTACTCGGTCAACTTTTGAGGTTGAGTTATGTGCCTTGGATAGTACTGGAATGGAAGCTGAATGGCTGTATGGACTATTCTCCTCTTTGTCAATGGTCAGCAAGCCTTTTACTACTATATCTGTGTATTGTGATAGTCAAACCATAATCGTAAAGATAAAGAATACCAAGTATAATCAAAAGATTAAGAGGCACACTCAAGTTAGACTTAAATTTATAAGGGAGTTAATATCGAAAATGGTGGTGTCTGTTGACTTTGTTGAATTCAAAGATAACATTGCAGACCCCCTAATTAAGGGACCGAAAACATCCTTGTTCCTTAAATCCAGGTTGGGAATGGGACTGATAACCCAATAATGATTCACCTACAGTGGCAATCCAATTGACCAAGTGAAGCTCCCACAAGGTAGTTTAATGTGGTATAAACAAGCTGTTTGAGTGATTCTAATACCTATTCTAATACTTTTGTATTTAGGTCCTATCCCTAAAAGCCTATGGTGTGTTTATTGCAATTAGTAAGATTTTTTACTCTAAATGGGATCAAGTTTTTCAGACAGAATACTAACAGTACATCCTTAGAGATCGCCAACTATGTGAGTGGTGTTATGTGGCCGCAACTAAAAGGAATTGGATTTTCTCTAAATACACTCACGAGACAAGATCAGAGCACATGGCCATAATGTGTCAACACTAAAGATTATCTCCATAGTCGATAGTCTATTATTACCAATAGACGTCGTTACATTCAAGGTTCAGATTCAAGACTTAAGTCCATTTGTTTCTGTGGGGGCATAAGTTGGATAACTTAAGTAATGGTTCAAACCAGAAGGTACCATTATTGAAATTAAGAAGATTATGTAAATCCTAAATTTTCTTTAACTATGGATTTGTGGGGGATTGTTAAAAATGATAACTTTAGGAGTTAATAATTTTTAACTTATAATTAGTTAGCCTATAACAATTAATGGGAGTTGTTCTTGACATGTTAGAGATTGTTTTGATTATAGTAAACGCTATTTTTATGGTGGGAATCCATAATTAAATGTCATTAAAGTTGGGTATTTAACCATTTGGGAACTCATGTTATACATAAGTCCCACATGAGAAAAGTTGAGGAGTGTTGAAACCCTTATATACTAAAAGGCTTTTCTATAGATTTGATAGAAAGCCCAAGGTAATGGGACTGCCACACGTGCGCGCCGCTTACCTGGCCCGGCGTGAGCTCGAGTTTAGCCTTGTTTTCATGTTCTTCTCTTTTTATTTTGCCCTATTAACTTTAACTTATACAGGAAAAGGAAAAATTAAAACTGATAAGAATTAGGTCTCCTAATTTGGATTGGTGTAGAGTTTTTCCTAAGGCTATGTTAAAAGAAAAAAACGGAACAGGTTACTCTAGTTTTTTTTTCCTTGAGAAAAGTCGCCTCTTTTGTTCTCCCTCTCGCAATCCATATTTTTTCTGACTTAACAAGACCGATGAATTGAGGAGATTTTCAAGATGATCGCAGTTGGTGTGCGTCGACGACAATCTGAGATCGTCTTATCCTGCAAGGAAAGTCGCTGTACCCATCGTACCAGTAAGTGAGGCGAATAACTTTTTGAAGGCAAACCAGCATTGAATTGGTGATTCGGTTTGAGCTTCTATCTGATAAGTTGTTGTCCAGTTCTAAAGTTCAGGTCTGTTACTGACTTACTTTTCTATTTTGAATTCTACCTAATTGCTTTGCATTTTGACTATTTGGCCTTACCGGCTTTGTTGATAATTGATAATTGCATTTTTGTAGAACCCTGGTCGGGTATAGACGGTACTTGTTCAATTCAGCTGAGTTACCTGTCTGTACTCATCGATACTATTTTTCTAACATCATGATCACTATAAGATGATGCTATATTAAGATGTCTTTTTTAATATTGTATATTTGGAAAAGAAGGTCTAGGGTAATAATTCCTTCTATTAGGTTGATGCCTAGAAGAACTATTTCTTTTTTTTTTTTTATGGCTATTGATTCTATTAATCTATAAATTGTCTAGAGATTTATTAACTTCATGTCCTTGAAGTTTTTGTATTTTAGAAGTAGATTCTAATATTTTAACTTTTTTTTGCATTAGTCTTCATTAATTTCATTTAAGACACTATCAATGATTTCAAAATTACCTTGCAATTTAGCTGGATCTTTTTTCGAAACTTGATATAATTTATAATTAAGTTTTTATCTAACTTAGATGCATTATTATTTTTTAACTAAAATGTTTCTAATATTGGATCTATTATCAATTTCCTATAATTGATTAACTAAAGATGATAACATCTTATTAGTATAATTATTTTGTTGAATAACTTTTTTCAAATCTTTTTGCATAGGTTCACCTGCAGTATTTACATTTTCTAATGGAGGTACATGTAATTCTATAACTTAATTTATTAGTTGAAGAATGCCATTTATATGTAATAACTTCTAGAGATTGGGGAGTATTAAATTCTATCAAATATTTAAACCAATTTAAAAAGTATAAATAAGTTTGCATTTTACACATATCTAAATACTATTTTGCCTTAGTCTTCCTCTGTCTGACTTGATACAATGAGAAAAGAATTAATCTCGATTTATTTTATTTAAGGATTATTACATATTTGTTTCAAGTAATTTTTGTCTAATTCGCATCTATTTTTAGAGTTAATGGTTATTAACCTATCTTGCTGATGTATTTTAGGTGACTTTATTTGGCTATAAGTAGGACTATTAGATCATATTGTAATAGACTTGTATTGAGTTCGAGGAATTTTCTTCTATGAAGCATACTCCTTCTAAATTTTTAGGAATAAATTGATCTGTAAAAGATCTAGTTATTTGAGGTCTAGTTGTTGATGGTTGAGAAAGGATTGCTTAGTTTTTGCAAACTTTATTTCTATTGTGCCATTTTATAATTCTATTACTTCATGTATTTGGGCAGATTCTCCTACGGATTTTGAAGTAAGCAAATGTGTAAATTACCAAGTATTATTAGTCATAACTTCCTGTCGTTTTAAGATTCGAGGAACAAATGTAGATGTATGTTGAAAATTAGCTTCTAATAGCATAGTCAATCATGATTTATTATAATTAATAGCTTTTGGATTTAATGTAGTGATCATTAGTTTATAACAAACTTTGTAAATCAAAACTATCAATCTAGTACCTGCTTCAAATTATACGTTTTTAGTTTGAATATTTAATGTAAGATTTTTAAAGGTATGGGGGTCTTGAATATCTATAGAAAAATTTGGATAATAGTTAAAATATAGTCGACCATTAACTAGACTTGATCGTAACACGATTAGAATAGAGTTATTAAAATTTAAATATCTAGTATCCCTAAGTAATAGACAAATAGGTGTATCTAATCCTAATCTATAAAGAGGTTTTACTACTTGTACTAATTCAATATGTAAATATCTATATTTCTTTTTTATGAATATCTATACCTTTTTTGGATAAAAGATTAACTGTACCATGTGATTGATTAGTTAAAATAGAGACTTCAAAAGTTTTAATAGTATAATCTTGCACGAATTCAAACTTTTATAGTTCACAAAATTTATTAAACTTTTCCCTAGAACTACTCCATTTGGTTAATTGCTTTTCTATATCACTAATTTTAGTAGAAACTTATGGGATAACAACCTTATTTTCCATATATAAATTATCTAGAGTATCTATTAGCAATATTAATATATGAGAATCTTTATTAAAAGAAATTGTCTAATATATTATTTTAATTACTTAGATTAAACCAGTGCTATTGGAACACCCCCAGGCCTAGCCTTTCAATTCACCTTCACTCGGCTCTATGGGCTAATCCAAACAGTTCTTGGCTTGCCAACATATACATAACTCTCCCTACTATTGTAGAAAATTCTAAGGAGATAAGATAAAAAGTTATCTAAATCCTTTAATTTAATTTTTTGAATTAATATCACTAAAGAAACTAACTAAGATTCTTTAGATATCTATTAATGATTTGTTGTCTATATATGACTCTAGTCATACATTGGTAATGAAACAAATAACCAGGATATAAGAGATCAAAGTCAAAACGTATTATTAAAGCTATGGAAAAGTTGTCAAAATTTTCGGCTTTATTAAAGTTATTCCATTATAATTAGATAAGAGGCCAACATTGTTGATCATTTAGTACAATTATTTTTGGATATCAAAATTTTATGAATTTGAATTTTATTCATTTGAAGTTAGGCTATTAAAAAAGCCTGTCAAGTTTCTCTTTACAAGTAGAGTGAAAAATAGTGCAATTGCATATTTTTCTTTGCAACCAACCTCTAGTATTCTGAAATGTTGGAAAACTAAATCAGAAAAATTTTATAACACTTCAATTTGTAAGTTATTTCTTTCATGCTTGATTTTACTATGAATTTTTATGATTTTTCCAGACCCAAATCAATTTGGGTCAAGTGTTTACATTTTACCTCTCTAACAAAAAGTTTCATCATCTAAACATTCATATACTTACTACGTTGAACAAAAAAAGGGTGCTTTTTGTGCATGTTCTTCTTTAGTTTTCACACAGCTTTTCTAGGGGTATGATTAGACCATTGAATCTTGACATAAAGTATAATATATCTTTGCTACACTTACTTCTTACGATCTATAATCCTTAACTAAACCACCTCGTATGACAAATTCTCATGCATTTGCAACAATTTAACTTCTACTACATGACTCGAATTTGAGATATGCCTCTTCATCTATGAAACATGGAAAACATTGAGCAATTTTGACAGTGTAGGAGGTAGTACCAAACAAGCTCTCCCACACTCTTCAAAATTTTATAAGGAACAAATAAATCTTAGATTCAACTCTACTCTTCTCAAATCTCATTACTCCTTAGTACGTAAAACAAACTCAAAGATATACATTCTCTTCGACTTTAAATTCTAATAGTGATAGAAATTATTTACCATAGGAAGACCAATTTCAAAAAAAGGAAGAGAATGCTTTAGAACAACTCAAGGGACCTTAGACGTGATCAAGAACTAAGAGGTTCTACGAGAACCTACAAGCTTTCATACAAAGAATTTGAAATATGAAGACCCTTGGGAGGTAAAAGAAGACCTAAAAGAACTCAATTTGATCACTATAAAAGTGTAGGATTAAGAGATCGCAAGGAAATGTTAAGAAGATGTTGAAAAGCAAGTTATGGAAGCTCATCGTGTAAGTTGCACAACATGATGCACAGTCACACATTAATCCGTGCAACATCAATCAAAATTGTAGCACTCAAAAGAAGACCATGCATCATGCATTGCATCAGGTGAGATTCTAACCAATAGAAGTCATGCACGGTCGTGTAGATAGCCCAAATTTTCAACTTTCAAGTCTCATTTTGTAATTAATT
Source organism: Voacanga thouarsii (assembly GCA_026120185.1). NCBI lineage: Eukaryota > Viridiplantae > Streptophyta > Magnoliopsida > Gentianales > Apocynaceae > Voacanga > Voacanga thouarsii. The sequence goes on along the minus strand of JANUWF010002315.1, from coordinate 2,178,587 downwards.
AAGTCCAAGACATATATTTAAGAGGGTTTAATACCCCCTAAACCCTAAGGACTAACTTTGCAAATATCATAAGGTTACTCTTGCATAAATACTCTATTTGAAGAGAGAAGAGACAACTTTTGGACATTGTTAAATATACGAACATTTTGGAGAGTCTTGCACTTCTTTTTTCTTCCCCTATTAAAGACCACTCAAGGGATTTAGTCCAACATTTGAAAGAATCTCTAAAACACAAAAGTTAATCTATTCCAATCTCTTTATTGGAGTTCCAATTTCTTTATTACTCTAGGATTTTTTATGAGATAGGCTGAGTGCCTTCAATTCCTATCTTTAGAGTTCCAATTTCAATTCTGAAATTGGGGTTTAGGGTGTTTGGAAGAAGACTAAGCTTATTAATTTAGGTGTCTTTGGCACTTAGCTCTCCTAGGGTCATAAGTTGTGAGTTTGATAAGCATTTGAGTAACCAAATCCTTTTATGTTCCTCTATTTTTTGTTCTTTACTGTCTTTAACATTTTGGGTGTTTTATTCTTCAATTTGTGTATTGAATTCATACTCCTATCAATTGGTATCAGAGCATACTCATTACTGCATTTGACTCACATCAAATTGAGCAGTGTGTTTGTGTTTTGTTCTTTCAAAATTGTAGAGCATTTGAGGATTGTTCACTTTGTTGTTTTAGGATATTTTGTTCTTCATAATTTGAAGGTTTATTATTCAATTTGTAGGCTATTTTTTGCTTGTATCAAGTAGTCTCCTTTTGCTATTAATCCAACTCTTCTACATATTCTAAGAAATCTTAATCCTCTCACAGACAAACGACACCTTCTCCAAGGTGAATTCTACTAAATTTGGACCATATATTTTTCTCCTGTATCATTTGAACACATAGGTTATCGATGTTTCCTCCCATAAAACATTTTATATGGAGCTATACTTTGGTAGCTTTTGTTGTAAAAGGATGCTATCAACATCCAATAATATATCAATCCAACTACCTTTAAAATTCATCACACACACCCTCAACATAGCATCTAACATCTATATTAGTACACATAAATTGTCCGTTAGTCTGAGCGTGAAATGTGATATTACGGGTCATTGTGGTTCTCAGTGGCCTTAGTAATTTTTTTTTAGGATTGTAAGTCTTGTCATATACAATATTAATCAAAACACTATATAATCATACCATTTCTTCCATATATATCTTTACCAACTAATCCATAGTCACTGTAGCCCTTGTAGTTAAAAAATGCACAAATTTAGTTAATCTATCCACAATTACATAAATAGTATTCCTACTAGTTTTGTATCTTGATAATGTAACCATGAAGTCTATGGTGATATGCTGCCACTTCTATTCAAGTATTTCAAAAAATTCAGAAACATTCCAAAATATTAAATACTTAAATATTTACTTGTTGATACACTAAGCATTAGAAAACATTCTTCACTATCTCCCTCTTTATTCCATTCCATCAGAAGTTAATTTTTAGATCTCTATATATCTTGGTAACACTGAATGTATGGATAATTTTGAGTTATGAATTTCTTTCAAAACTTCCACCTTCACTATTAAGCGACTTGGTACACATAGTCTTCTTTTAAATTTCAAACTCCTAAAATCATGAATTTGAAAATCTATTTCCTGACTTTTCTAGACTTCTTTTCTTTTCTTCTTTGACCAAGTATCCTCACCCTATGTAGTGTTTGTATGTTCCAAAGAGATTGGTTGTGCGACAAAGACTGATAAGTGCTCATTTAAACAATTCACTACTTTGATCTCTCATTTCTCAAATTTTTAAATCAATTGCTCCTATTGAGTGATTATGGTTGTGGAGTATTGCATTTCTAACTCAACACATCTGCCATTATGTTCACGTTATCCGAATGATAACTAGTAAATCATAATCTTTAAGTAGTTCCAACCATCTACTCTATAGAATATTGAGTTCTTTCACTAAGCTATAGTTGTCTATGAAAACCTCATAAGGCTCCCCATACAAATAATACTTTCAAATATTTAAAGCAAATACTATTATAGCCAACTCAAATTCGTGTATAGGGTAACTTTGCTTATAAGGGTTCAACTATCTAGAAGCATAGGCTATCACCTTCCCTTTCTATATCAACATGTACCCTATTCTTTTTTTTGACGCATTATTGTAGATAACAAAACCTTTGGATTTGGATGGCAGTGTAAGCATAGGCACTGATGTCAGTTTTTTCTTCAACTCTTAAAAATTGGTCTTATATACTGAACATAAACTTCACTTTCTTTTGAGTTAATCGTGTCAATGGTGCAACACACTTTGAGAAGTGTCGACAAACTTTTGATGATACCTAACTAATCTTAAGAAATTTCTTACTATTGATGTAATTAGCAGGCCTAATCCAACTCATAATAGTCTCCATCTTCTTAGGATCCATGGCTATCCCACTTTCTGATATGATTTGACTTATGAAAGCCATACTCTTGAGCAAACATTCATACTTACTAAATTTTGTATTCAAATTCTTCTTTCATAAGGCCTGCAAAGTCAAGTGCTTTATATGCTCCTCCTTTGATGATAAGTACACCAATATATTGTTAATAAATATAGCTACATACTTGTTCAGTTGGGATTTAAATACCTTATTCATCAAACCATGAAAGTTGCATAGCATTCTTCAACTGAAATGGTATAACAAGAAATTTGTAATGCTCGTAGTAGGTTTAGAAAGTACTTTTAGGTATATCCTCTGCCTTTATATTCGATTAAGGGTATCCAAAACGTAAATTAATCTTGGAAATCATCTATCCAAGATAGGGATATCAATTGTTAATTGTGATTATATTAAGCTCATAGAAGTCAATACAAAGCCCCATACTACCATCCATGTTTTTTCTTCACTCTTAAACTCCACTTCTCATTTTGGGGGTAATCCTAGGAATTCATTAGGAAATACATCTCAAAAGTTGTGCTTCACTGGAATTTCTTCGAGCCTCAAACTTTTTATTATATTATCAACAATAAAAGCTAAGAAACCTTCGCATCTTTTCTAAAGATTTTTACACACTTTCATGAATGATATAATCAGATTTAATGTGCTTGATTTTCTACACTTCCCTAAAAATGGAATTGTCTTTCTCTAAAATTGAAAATTTTAGTTTTTAGCTCTTACAGTTGACAAAAGCATGATTGTGAGAAAGCCTGTTTATGTAAAAAAGTTACTTCAAAATTCACCATGTGAACTTGGATAAAGTCAGCATAATTCTTCCTTCCTAATCTTTACTCTATACCACTTAAGCACAAAGTTGAGTATAAGGATTTTCTCATCATAAATAGATATATGGAAAGGGATCAACTAAAAGGGTACGGTGGAATTAAGAGCTTTGGCAAAATGCCTGGATATAAAGAATAGGTAGTACCGAAGTTGTACCGAAGTAAAAAAAAAAGTCAATACAAATTTAATCAATGGGTCACCTATCACTATGTCCTCTATGGTCTTAGCCATGAGTTAGTACATAAACCCTGACATTTTGCTTCCTCTACTCTATTGGCTTAATGGCTAATTAGATTGTGCATTTAGTTATCTTATGAGCTATCATTGGATACTCCTACACTTAAAGTAAGCTCCAATATTCCATCCGCACTCTCTAGAATGAGCAGGCCCATGTCTCAAAGATCTTCATTCTACTAGGTGCAGTTGCTGAGAGAGTTGTTCTTAGTGGCAAATGCCTCTTCACTATTAGTGGTTCTTTTGAAGAAGGTGTTGAACTCTTATCGTGGCTAAATGCGGGCTTAGGTCACTTCTTCTCTTTTTTTATTCCTTTTTATCTTAACCTTGATGTGCAAGTAAATAATGTAAGACTCCTTATAATTTCTCGAGGGCACCAAGGACAACTGATTCTTGATTTATCTTTAAAGGCCACTCTCAAATTGCTATATCGAACTTAAGGGTCTAGGCTATTGATTCCAACAACAATAATGGACTAATCCCAACATGATTTCAACAACAGTAATAGCCAACTTTCCTTTTTTAAAATTTTTTAATTTTTAATTTTTTACAATTCACACAAAAGTCCAAAAGTAAGCTTGCAAGGCTTGAGATCTCCTGATACATCCTCATGTACAGTCTTTAATACACTACTAATAAATTGACATGTGTCCATTTAATTTATTCTTTATTAAACTCCTCAACAACTCCTTCCACTCCTCAATAATTTCTTCCGCTCATAACATCATGTATTTCACTAATGATAAAATTGCTAGTAAACTATTTTTTGTTTTTTAAAATTAATTGTTATTATCTATTTATCGTCTAATTAATTATTTAATAAATATTCTATTGAACTGAGTATATACTATTTTTAAAAATATTTAAAATCAATTATATAAAAAATCAATTAAAATATATAAGTAATAGTTCAATAATCATTTATTTTATTCATACTTAAAAAATAAAAATAAAAACTTTAGTTAACATGTATGATCGATGCTCAAGAAATTACTGCCTTGTCGTTTTGGGAACCAAGAGTTTTGTACTTTTATCTAATCAATTAATGTGGGGTTGCTATTGAATTAATAATTTGTAAAGATTTGTTTTTTCCCCTCCTTTTAACTTCACAATAGATTCACATTAAACATAAATTTTTAATAAATTGAATTATCATATTTATTATTAACAATACTTGACACACACACACACACACACACACACACACACACACACACACACATAATCGTATATTTGTGTTAATAGGCTGACTAGATTAACTACAAATTGAAATTCATAAACTAATACTCCGTCTATCCCTCTTTATCTGTCACAACTGAAAAATTTTGGTGTCATTTTTTATCTGTTATATTGAAAAAATTTAAGTGTCATTAATGTTAATTTTACTGTTATACTCTTGTATTAAATAATTTTAAAAAATAAAAATGTAATAACTTTAGAGAGAGAGTTGAGCAAACAAAGTAGGAAAATAGTTGTGGAGAATATTAAATTCAATGGTACTTTTGGAATGTATAAATAAAGTTGTATGAATTTAATAGATTAACTAATTTTTTTTGAAAATGTGTGAAGTAATTAACTGTAATAGATAAATATGGACGAAGAAAGTAAGGGATGTTAACATCAATAGCAACCCCACATTAATTGATCAGAAGTAGAAGCAAAATCACTAGGTCTCCAAAACTATAAGGCTGCGATTTCTTGAGCATCCACGTCCGTTAAAGTTTTTTTTTAAATATACAAGTAAATTAATTGATTATTGAACTATTACTTGTATATACTTTAATTAATATTTTTAATATGATTGATTTTAAAATTTTAAATAGACACTATATACTAAATTTAATAAATTATTTATTAGATAACTTATTAGACAATAAATTTGATGATAATAATTAATTAAGAAAAAAATAGTGTACCAATCACATTATAAGTTAAATTCACGGTATTAGAGTGAAAGAGATTGTTGAGAAGCTAAATAAGGAATTAAATATGTGAATACATGTTATTTATTATTAGTGTAATAAAAAGTGTATTAGATAATGTATTAAAAGATTCGTAACTATTATTAGTGACGCACAAAAAACATCAAACAAATTCACTGACATATAACACTTTTTTGCTTTTTATTTTTTTTTTAAACAAACAAAAATATCAACCATTGTAGTGAGCAGTCTTCATCCTTTCTCCCACCCCCCCCCGCCCCTTCTTAAATTTAAGACAAATGTGAAAGCTACAAAGCCAAGTTGCAAGAATGGGCGCACAAGTCCGCGGGATTTGGGGGCTGGCAAAGGCTGACGCCTCAAGTGAGGTGTGGCCTAAATTCGATTCCCACCGCGAACATGCTGGGGATTTATATGGCAGTCCTCCAAGCCCATGGGGATTAGTCGGGCCGAAGGCCCGAACACCCAATGTTAAGCAAAAAAAAAAAAAAAAGCGCACAAAACAATTGACAGGAAGTTACATGGGCATCTTTCTTTTTCAAAAATCTCTTTTTTTTATTATTCTTTCTTTTACACAAATCTAACAAAATTTTAATAGATCTATTACCCATACAACCCAAACTAAAGCTTATCAATTTCAGAATTAGGAAAAATATGTTATATTAATCTTAACTATTTATTTTGTTAAGAAAACCACTAACACTAGATATACATATTAGGAGGGTTGCAACTAATTGCATGAAATTTTAAAAATTTCAGAATTTTAGAATATATTATTTTTGCCCCACACTCTTACATCGATGAGCAAAAATTCAATACTAAAATTTTACAATTAACATGTATAAATAATGATATTTATAATCTCAATATAAAATATCTATCCTTATTTGAAATTTTATTTAAAAAAAATCTTAAATCTAAAATAGTTTTTAACAATATAGAATATGTCAAAGTCACTTACTTCTACCTAGTAGAAATTGGACCCCATAGTTTAATTTAAATAGTCTAGTAGATTGTCCCTTAGCCATCAAAATAATGAAATGCCACAATTAATCACTGACAACTTTCCTAAAGTAAACTAATAAAACCCTAAATAATTGTCTTCCAAGCAATGAACAAATATACCCTTATACCTAAATATTAAATTTCCAATCGAATTAAAGATAATAGATACACAATGGAATTTATCACCAAATGCATTTCAAGTCTCAAACTCTTACTTCCAAGTACCTTTGGATATTCTGGCATTTTTTAGCTTTGACTCCTAAAGTATATGACGATAACAATTTTAGTGTTAATACTTGATTAATATAAAAATAATTATTCCCTAGTTGTTCAAATTTAAAATAATTTTCTAAGACTCTCAAAACTACTACTACTACTACTACTACTACTACTACTACTACTACTACTACTACTACTAATAATAATAATAATAATAATAATAATAATAATAATAATAATAATAATAATAATAATAATAATAATAATAATAATAATAATAATAATAATAATTAATTATTATTATTATTATTATTATTATTATTATTATTATTATTATTATTATTATTATTATTATTATTATTATTATTATTATTATTATTATTATTATTATTATTATTATTATTGAGCTTGAGACCTTTGATAAGGAATACTTCATCAACTAAATAACTGTCTTAGATATTGGACCCAAAATCTTGTTGTGTCTAACATCTTCTTTCTTTATTATGTAAAAGCCATATATGACGTGTATTTTAGAAGCTTCGATAGTAATATCCTATTTCTTATAATAATTTAGTGCCCAAGAAGTCTAAAGCTTCTGATAGCTGCAAAAGAAGTAATCATCAAAATGCTTCATTTGCATATAAAAAGGTTATAGTGCTAGGAATTGTTCTAAAATAAAGTTGATGTCAAACTCACTTCGCGCGTTGAGCAAGCCACTAGTGTTTCAATTTGTAAAATGACGATCTTAAAAATCTTCCCCCCCGCCCCCCCAGGAAGAAATAAGTACTAACCATAAGTGAAGGTTTAAGTGATTGCATTGGACAAGAAGGATGGGAATGAAGAAGTACAATTATAGAAGTTACAGTTTCACTTTATTCTTCGGTGATTTTGTTAAACTTCATGTCAAAGTTATGCCAATTTGACAGATAATAAAGCAAAAAGTCTAACAAATACAGTAAATTGGTAACACAGTTTGGTTATCAACAAGTCTATATCTGTAGGTCCTAAACCAGTAAAAAGTTCCACTAAAACTTTAACAAAGTTTATAAGGATAACACTTATCTCAATCGTCAAATGATCCCTAGTGGACTTTGATGGAATGCAACTACAGTGTTCGGTTGTCAAACTTGTTGAAAACTTTTGCTGCAATCAACTTTATGGATTGAACTCCTTCCAATCATTATCACTGCAACTCAATAGATTCTCATTTGACTAACCCTTTATACAGAAAGGTTGTATGTTTACAAAGTGTATTTAATTCAAACTCACACAAATAGATGAGAATACAGACACCGAATATGCTTGAATTGCTATTGCAATGCAACAAAGAGAAGCATTAACACTAGAGGTTGCAATAGATCACTATTAGCATATCATCATAAATTGCAAACACTCAAACTGCACAGAAGCATTATAGGAAAACTTCTCAAAATATTTTCTCTTGATTCTTTATATATTTCAACCTTTACTTTAGCTATATTTATATTATAAATCATGCAGTTTGCTTGGATTAGGAAACTACTAAACTTCTTCTTTAAACATGCATTTTCTTATTCTTCTGCAATTCCTTTCTCACACAACTTTACCATCTTGGAATGAGATATCCAAAAATTTATCCATAGATTCTCGTGAAATTTCCCTAGATAGATTTCTATATATCTTCTAGAACTCCAGCCACATTAGATATATGCCAAGAATCAGTCTTCTACTCAAATTCACCACATATTCAGTTTGTTAAGGACAACTAGTGTAAATCCATTAACAACAACCATATCAACCTCCCCATTTTAGCATTTTTTTATGCAAACCTCTAATATGCTAACATGCTGATATGATAAGATCATAATATGAGTAATTTTTGAAAACATAACAGCAGTAGTTATGCCTATTTACTATTACATACCATCATCCATAATACATTGCATTAAAAAAACAAGTAGCAACAATAGCGACAATTAAGAGCACCAATAGTAGCACCATTCCCTTTTTTTGGAACAAACAAATGCCAATTATGAATCAGAGAGGGCCTAAAAATCATTCAATTACTATTGAATGGCCTTAAGAGTGTTAAGCTTGCTAAGGATGGTGTTAATAGATGCACTAAAGAGAACTATTTGGTTGGATATCCCAATTAACTGTTGGTGCAATGAGATAGAGTCCACCGAAGGGACTGGATTAGTAGGAATAGAAGCTTCAAAGGAAATGTTACGAACTCTTGGTGACCTTCGAGGAGGAGGTATAGTAGCATAGCTATAGAAGTAATAGCAGAGGATTTCTTCAGGGGGTGGTCGAAGGATGTTGATGTCCTTGATAAGTGATGCGTATGGATTTGGGTATAAAAATAAGCACATTCCCAATCAAGTTTAAATTGAAACGTGAACCCCAAATTACACATATGAGCAAGCGTACTCATCATTAACATAGCATAGGGTTTAAACGAGTGTCGATCCTCCAGGAACAAGTATGCATTAATCACTTTTCTTTCATTATTTAACCGACTCAATAAAGTGAAAAAGAAATAAAAAGAAAAATAAAATAAAAGTATATACTCAAACTATTGTTTTGACAAACATGATCTCAAAGTACTTAATAATTATCATAACTAATTATTCCCTTGGTATCATGAAGGATAAAAGTAGATTCACTTCTATGGTCAATTCATGAAATCACTGTCTTCTAGATAAATTAGCATCACTTGGTCTGTCTCAACTAATTTACCCAAAAGACGCATTAAACACAATCCTTGATTAAATTTCCTTGGTTTGGTAAATTTAAAGCATGAAATTAATCAATAAATCCTTGGTCTGACAGACATCAATTAACTTTTAATTACTCAATCCTCAACAATTAACCCCCTTGGTCTAGCAAGTTAATAGCCAATAAATATGAAATTAATCAATTGCAACCACCATCAACCTCTTTAGTCTAGCAAGTTAATGAAAAGAAACAACGAATTAATCTCGTAATAAGCCCAAGTAATTAAATACCAAGAAGAACAATCAATTAATTAAAAGATCAAATAACTCTAAATATCATGAATATCTAAAACAATGTCAAATTACAATAAAATAATTAATATATCATTGTTCAAGAAAAAGAAAACAAAGTAAAAGAAAGCACTCATAGACAAGCCTCATTCTTCTTCCTTTGAAAACCTTCTTGTACAACCTTCCTTGAATTGAAGAATTCTTCCTTTGGTTTGAGTGATTTTCTATGATAATCTGTGAATTCTTCCCTTTTCCCTTGTGTTTTTCATCTATTTATAGGTTTAAGAAGTGCCTAAACTCGTTGGTGCAAGGTTCTTGGCCAAGTAGAACTAGAAAGATACTAAAATTCCACAGATTATCAAAAACCGCGTACAAAAATCAAAGCTTCGTCTTTTCCTCAGAGCACAGCCGATGCCGCCTTAGCTATTGGAGCCGATTGTGTTCTGTTTTTTCCGTTGTTCGTTGATTTTTCTCGATTTCAGCACAATGTAGTTCAGAGTGTAGCCGGCGCTGCCTTAGCTACTGGAGCTGGTGCCGGTTCGGTTCTATTTCAGTCTCGTTTCAACAATTTTTCATCGCTTCGAAGTTCGTGTCATCAGCATATGGCCGGCGCCAATTCCTCTGTCCTGGCCGGCGTCGCCTCTATTCTATTTTGCGACGTTTTTGCTTCGTTTTACCCCTAAAATCTGAAATAATGAATAAAATACCTTTCTAAGGATAAAATCTCAAATATGAAGGAGTGTGACTAGTTATTGAACAAAATGTATCACAAAAGAGCCTCAAATAACTAGGAAAAATATGACTAATTTAGCCCCTATCATATTCCTCCACACTTAGCTCTTTGCTTGTCCTCAAGCAAAGTATCAAAGACAAGTAGGAAAACACAAGATTTCATCAAATCACTCAATCAATTTTAAAACAATATCTCCAATGCTTCCTTCATTTAAGAACATAAAACACATGCTACTACATCTTTCACACACTACTGGAAAATGGCCGATCACCCACGGCAAATTCCGTGGCTGATCGACCAAATTTCGTGGCTGATTGATCTCAGCCACGGAAATTTTTTCGTGGCTAAAATCGTCATGGATGATTAATCAGCCACGGAAATTATTTCCGTCGGTGATTAGCCAGGGAATATTTCGTGGTTGATTAATAAATTCCGTGGCTGATTTAATAAATAATAATTAATTTTTATTTTAATTAAAAAAAGTCATCAGCCACGAATATAAATTCCGTGACTGATTTAATAAATCATAATTAAATTTTATTTTAATTAAAAAAAGTCATCAGCCACGGAAATTTTTCCGTGGTTGATTTAATAAATAATAATTATTGAAAATTCGTGGTCCACAACCCACTTCGTGGACCAAGCACACATGATCATAGCAGCATCCATTTAGTGTGGTCCACAACCCATTTCGTGAACCAAGCGCACTTGATTGTAACATTCAAATTAATTGAAGAATGTTTTGAGTCCTTTGAGAGTTGAACTCATGACCTCCCATATGAGAAGTTGAGACTTAACCAATTGGGCTATGTCCAATTGCTTGGACATGTCTTTTTTTTTTTTTTCATTTAAACCATTTCTAACATTTATTTTGTATTTTTTTTAAATCTTTATACTATTACAAAATACAACAATTATATTCAATTTACTATGAAACCATATTATTCAATATAATAAATTATTTTGTATATTTATATAATTAAAAGTTTATATACTGTTAATTATTTTATCATTTTTATCAAATAATTTTTTCAAATATATATACATATATATATATATATATATATATATATATATATATATGCATGTATTGATATATGTGTGTATATATGCATGTATTGATATATGTGTGTATGTGTGTATGTATATATATACATGCATATATACACACATATATCAATACATGCATATATATATATATATATATACATATGTATATATATAATATATTTATTTATATAGATAAATATTTATCTATATATCTATATTTATAAATATTTATATATAAATATTTTTAAAAATATATAAAATAAATATGAATTTTTATTTATATATAAATATTTATATTTAAAAATATTTATATTTATATTTATATATAAAATATTTTTTATGTATTTATATATAAATAGTTATATGTAAAGAAATATTAATTTATATATAAATATTTTTAAATATTTATTTATAAATATATATTGATCAAAGATTTTCGTGGCTGATTCATAGGAGATCAACCACGAAAAAAATTCGTGGCTGATTTGTGACTGATCAGCCACGAAAAATTTTTAAAAAATTGATTATATATTGATAAAAGATTTTCGTGGCTGATTCGTAGGTGAACAACCACGAAAATGTCCGTGGCTGTTTCGTGGCTGATTCACCCACGAATCTGTTGGGGATATGCCCTAGAGTCAAACTGTACTTATACAATTGTCATTATGTTTTATATAATAATATGAGGCTTTCCTTTACATGAATAGTGAGTTTTGTTTTGTTGGTCATCAAGTACGTGACTTGATAGTAAAACCCTACAATGAATACAATGACTATTCTAAAACTGTCCCTAATCGATTATTATTATTGGAATAATAATAAATTAAGATTAGTATGTTTGTGACTTGATGGCTATGTTTTACTGGCCATTGATATTTGTGATATCGAATCAAGACATAAATAAATGTTAGAGAACATTGTATTGGACATGACCCACCGTGAGAGTACTTCATGGAATATGTCATAAGTACTTTCTAGCCATAATAATATTGAAAGTCCTTCGACCTAAATTCATCATAGTTTCTTACTTGATAAATTCTATATTTTGACATTGTCTAAAGTTGTCTTTAACCAGATAATAAATTAGATTACTGTTGGATATAGAATAAATCAAGAAGAGGAATATGATTGATTGTGAAGGAATTTGTCCCTCTCAGTTATGGGAGAGATATCCATGGGCCCCTTGATTTCATAGTAGACTGTTCAAACAAATGATATCAATATCTTAGATTGATATATTTGAGCACGGCCATGCATTTTTAACAGACTAACTTATCAAGGGGCCCATGGATATCTCTCCCATAACTGAGAGGGACAAAAGGACTAAATATAAAATTATGGTTTGGTTCAAAGAGATCACCGATCTTCATTTAACCTGGATAGTTATAATGTTTTGCTAGAAATCGCTTATAACTTGTGGGCCATTTAAATATGATTTAGGCACACTGCCAGTGTTAAATGAACCTATACGGTCACACAATAAGCGAACTTGTTGGGTTATTTTTCTGGTGACCAGGTTCGATGAATCTGGATGATATCCAGATTATAAGAATCTGACTCGGTAAAATAATTAGTTAAATTACCGAGATAATGACAGAATCTTATCATATCAGTTTTAATTTAATTTGAATTTAAATTAGAATATGATAAGATATTATTAGGGTTGGACTCTAAGAGGTTCGAGGGTTTTTAAGAAAACCCTAGCCGTCTTTTCAATAGTCCAATTTTTCGGTTGAGAACATTCATGTCATTCTCTACCAGAAAAAAAAAAAAAAACCTCTCAAACCTTAGGCGCTAGCACTCCCCGGGTATCGAGTGAGTTCGCGGTGTGTATCCGATAGAGGACGTTTGCATACTGTAGCGTCTGGTGATTGTTTGGGTTGAACGTACAACAGCGCAACCAGAATCGAAGGATTTCGATTACAGCAACTAGAGGTAATTCTTAAAGCTTAGATCTTCTTAATCGTTTGCTTGGATCCTCGGGAGGGATTCGTAGATGTTTTCCGCGTTTAGGAGTCCACGAATCCCAACAGAATCAACCACAAAATCTTTTATCAATATATAATTAATATTTGATAAAAGCTTTTCGTGGCTGATTCGTGGGTGAATCAGCCACGAATCAGCCACGGATATTTTCATGGCTAATCACCTACAAATCAGCCACAAAAAATTTAAAAAATTGATTATATATTGATAAAAGATTTTCGTGGCTGATTCGTAACTGATCAGCCACGAAAATATCTGTGGCTGATTCGTGTCTGATTTACCCACGAATCAGCCACAACATTTTTTATCAAATATTGATTATATATTGAAAAAATATTTTCGTGGCTGATTCGTGGTTGAATCAGCCACGAATCACCCACGGATATTTTCGTGGCTGATCACCTACGAATCAGTTACGAAAATCTTTTATCAATATATAATCAATTTTTTAAAAATTTTTGTGGCTGATCCGTGGTTGATCTCCTACGCCAGTTTCCGTGGCTGATTTCCGTGGCTGATTGCCTAGTTTCTAGTAGTGACAACAAATACAAGACTTGTGTCAGTGAATAATGACTTAGTAGAACTAGCTCAATACTTAACAATATTCCCAAACCATTGAAAAGAATTTTTAGTTCAAAAAGAATATGCATTCCATAAGCTTACTTTTCATACACTCTCTCCATTAATCCGAGACATATTAAGATTCTACGTTGGTTAAGTAGGACTTTCAAGCTTGTAATGTAAGGCCAAAGGCTTGTACTGTAGCTTATCAAACGAAGGATAGTGGAGAATCAAATATCAAAGAAGTTAAGAGTTTGCAAGAAAAGGATAAACAAAATGTATCAATAATTTTCAAACTCTTCTTGCTCTCCTATTCCCAAAATCAATCAAATCCCATAACCTTATTTAGCAATAACAATACAACTCAAGCAAATCTTGCAATTTCACTCTTTTTCTTTGCTTTTTCTCATCTTTTCACTTCCTTCATCAACTCTTTTCTATTTTTCACAAGATCACTTGACTTTTCAGCAATGGTATCTAGGATTTGATATAAACTCAACTTTTACAGCTCAATCACCATTCCTCTTGTAATCTTTCTTATCTTTCTCTCTCAATTTTCTTTTGTCTTTCTTTTACTCATCTTTTGTTTTTCACTGCAACTTTTCTTATCTTTCTCAATTTCTCTCTTTCTTCTCTTTCTTTTAGCAACTTTTGTTTTTCTTTCTTGTTTTCAATCTCTCTTTTCTCTTTCTTCTCTTTCTTTTCTTTCTTTTCTCTTTCCAGCTCAACATAACTATTGATATATTACTGAAAGCAATGAGTCATGATCTTTCCCCCTTTTATTCTCCCTTAACATTCTCCTTTATATACTTTCATCCATCAAGAGTATAAAGATTTGGAAAATTATTCAAACTCTCATAAACAAGCAATGGACAAAGTATGGTAACGGATTTTAAAGAAAGAATTCAACAATTTAGGCTCAAAATAGGCACTAGGGATAATATCAAAATAGGTAGGCTTGAAAAGCTCAAACTATCCAAAGAAGGCCTATTACCATCATCCCTAAGTTAAATCATGACTGTCTTTCTTATTTCACTTCAAGAGGTATTCAAGTAAGTTCTAGAATGCTCCATGAATTTTAGTAAAAAAACAGGTTTAAGAACAACGTAAAGCATTTGATCAAGAACTACTTAGTCTAAGTGCGGGCAAAAAGTAATGCATAAGTCGTAAATGATCTAGAACATATGCTCTATAATCCATTATAAAGACGTGCATTAAAAATACCACTTGAAATCTGAAAGAAAATCAGAAAAATTCTAAAAAGTTTTTGCTCAAGAAGGTTGGCTAAAGTATATGCATAGAAGTTTCAATAGAAGAATTTTCAATCAAATTACTCCCCCACACTTAAATTGAACATTATCCTCAATGGCCAAATAAATATAACAAAGAATAAATAATGCCAAGAGACCAAAAATATAAAGGAGAAGAGATAAGAAAGACAATACTTCCATATATTGTGCAATGTGTTGTACAAGAGCTGAATTCCATAAGAAAGAGACATTGGTAAAGTACCTAAAAAAGAAAAATACAAAAGAGTACACTAAAGCGTAAAAACTAGAAAAGAAAAATAAATCAAAAAACAAAAGAAAGGAAATAATACAACAAAGGAAAGAAATAAAAAACTGAGTAGAAAAGACATTAAAAGAGAAAAGAAAAACAAGAGTGAGCAAGAAAGTGTGGACAATCAGCATCAGTCCTTCTCATCATCATCATCAACATCATCAGCCGATGTGGAAGTTCCCTCACCACTATATTGCTTGGAAGAATGTTACCTCCATTCAGCCAATTGCTGCTCCATAGTAGCTTGCCGTCTCGCCATGTCATCCATGCATCCCTGCAAACGTAGGAGCATCTCCGTTTGCTAGGCTAACTATCCCAGCACAGTAGTCTCAAAGTCAGTCCGGGGTTGGGACTGAGAACTGCTAGCTTGTGCATGTGCCAGTGGCGGTGGCGGTGGTTGCTCCTCCTCCACAGTGGGTGGCCTAGCCTGATCGAGATGTTTGACCTCATATGGGGTTAGCCACTTTGTCAACTCCTGGCTGTACTTGTGCCTGCAACTCAGTAGAGTTTGTTCCGTAACCATATCATGCTCAGTGATAGCCTCCATCAGTTCTCCCTCAATATTAACACCAAAGTCTTTCAGAATTTTCATTATAACTAGAGGGAAGACGAAGGCTTTTGTAGAGAGACGGTGATGAACCACATCCCTAATAGATTATATAATCAGGGGTGCAAGAGGGATAGGTAGGGTGTTCATCATCCGATACAAAATGTAGGTGTTAATAAGTCGAGTCTCATTAAAACCACTAGCATGGAGTACAACATTGAACCTAAACATATAGACCAGAGTTCTAAAGTTGGCAGCAAGATAATTGTTCGAATAGAAATTGTTGGCTTGAAACGCATTATGCTTATACAACCCTAGAGTGACTCGAGTCCCACTGGCATCCCAATTCGGGTCAGAAAGAATTTTTTGATTGTTCACGTCTATCCCTTGTCAAGAATCATCATCAAACACCTGGAGGAGATTAGCTAATTGATTTTGGGTAATGACAATGGGGATTCCTTTCACTCTTGTCTCAATATAGGGAAAGTGTTTATTACCCTTGTCAACCATATTAGCATAAAATTCATTGATGAGCACTGGACAATACTTCCATTTCAGCTGTACTATTGAACCCTATCCTAGCCTTCTAAACATCATTCCTAATTTAAGGGCACGGTCTAGGGTAGGTGCGAAAGGACATTCTATAATGATTTTGTTGGATGCTCTCCTATTGTACCATTCCTCACAAGATAGATCGATAAACTCAGTTGGTCTAAGGAACAAAGGATTGATGGATGAAGGGGCTGAAAAAGAGGAAGCTCTCGCCCTTTTAGATGAATGACCCCGTGCTCTAGATATGTTAGCAAGTAAGGAGTGGTGAAAATAGGAGGATAGAACAATGGAGCTCAAAGGCTTAAAATGGGGTGTAGCTACCTTTTGCAAACACAATCCTCAACTCACACTTAACCCTCAACCAATCTCACAACCACAAAGCCTAAACTCCTTCAATGTATATCACACTCCAATCAACAATCAATTCAATCCCCTCCAATCAATTCAACACAACCTGCAATAATATATGGAAAGCTCACTGTAAAGAATAAACGTGTTGAATATCCCCAATGCATTCAAGTACACATGATCATGTGAATGAAGGTATTATCATGGCATTACGTGAAAAGTAATTCAAGTTCCATATGTAGCAATTATTCAACCATCATAAATAGCCACAATTCTAACCTTAGATATATGCATGAAGTTCCTAATGATCATGTGCATGAATCAAGTATCTAAGAACTATTAACTCCTAATCTATCCAAAATCATGAAGCTCAAAGAGTAATGCACAATTCAAGATAACATAAACAATCCCAATTTTCGACTAAAATTGTCCCTAAAATTAGAAAGAATCATCTACACCATTTTAATCGTGGGAAGTGAATAAAAATCATACATTTATGCTCGTATATGCATGGCAAGCAAAAGATGTAAGCTTTTTATAGAAATCTAAGCTCCTTACTTGTGGTTTGAAGGTAAGTTTGTTGGGCAAAAATGAAAGATCTTGAGATTTTGATCTGTAGGATCAACAAAAAAGAGGTAGATAAATGTTATAGAAGTGATTATGAGGTAAAAAATTAAATTTTGGGAAGTTGGGGAGGTGAAGCCGGCACGGGTTAGAGAGAATTTGAGAGGGAGTTGGAAATTTTGAAAGAAAAGTTGCCAAAATGGCCTATATGTTGCGCCTTACCCGACAAGAACCGGTACCAGTCCTAGCCCTAGCCGGCGCCAGTTGCATTCTGTCTGGTTTCCAACTTTTTTTTTTAAAAATCAATAAAAATGATGAACACACAATAATAATGAAAAATGCACTTTAATTCATGAAAAACAATCAATCAAAATGAAAGAAGTAAAAATTATCTCAAGCACAAAACTGAAAGTAAAGTAAAACGAAAAAAATTGGCTTCAATGCTTTCCATGGCATTGATCTCGTGGATTTTCCTCAGTGTTTCCTGACAATGTCTCAGCTTGACGATCTCCCAGTAGTTTAGCTAGTTGACCAATTTGGTTTTCCAAGTTGCTCATGGAGGCCTCTACGTACCTTGTTGTAACATCGACCCCTTAAAACTTAGTCTCTGTTGTATTTACCAATTGACCAATCAATTCTTCCAATAGTGGCTTTGAAGGTGCTGCATTATTGTTCGTGGGGTTTTGGTTCCTTTGATTTCCTCCAAAATTGAAAGAGCCCTACCTAAGTTGATTTCCATTGCTTCAAGAGAAATTAGGGTGATTTCTTTAATTAGATTATAGGTAGAGCTATAAGGGTTGTTACATGGCCAGACATTTCCTGCGAAGGCCGCTTGTTCCGGGGTTTCTTGGAGTGAACCCATGTTTTGGCATTCATGATTGGGGTGTCCCTCTACACAGAAATCACAACTTACGTTTAATACCTGGCCTTGAGGTATCACCATTTGTTCTATCTTTTGAGTTAAGGCGTCCACCTTAGCTTCCAATGCTGCCACAGCATCCACTTTGTGTACTCCTTGCACACAAGCTCTAGACCTTGTATTTCCCCAAGAATAGTTATTAGAAGCCAGATTTTCAATAAGATCAAATATCTGTTCTGGGGTCTTATGATGGATGGAACCCCCTGCAGAAGAGTCCACCACTTGACGTGTTGCAAACGTGAGGCCATTCAAAAAGATAACATCTGCATTCCGAGCTCAAATCCGTGGTGTGACCATTTTCTCAACATTTTCTTAAATCTCTTCCAACTTTCATATAAGGGCTCAGAATCTAATTGTTGGAAGGCAAATATTTCATTCCTAAGTTTGGTTGTCCTAGCTGGAGGGAAATATTTGGCTAAAAATTTTTTAGCTAGGGCATTCCAAGTAGTGATGGAACCGATAATTAAAGACTTTAATCAAGATTTGGCTTTATCCCTCAAAGAAAAAGGAAAAAGTCTTAACTTTATGGCATCCTCAGAAACACCATTCATCTTAAAAGTATCACAAATCTCAAGGTAACTAGCTAAATGAGCATTGGGATCTTCTTCAGGTAACCCATCAAATTGAACCATGTTTTGAACCATTTGGATAATATTGTACTTTATTTCAAAATTATTTGCGTCCACCCTAGGCCTAGTAATACTCGAGCATGTGCCCGAGATTGCAGGTTTCACAAAGTCATCTATAACTCTCTTATTCCCAGCATTGTTATTTTGAGCACCATCCATTTCAACGATCAAGTTCCTTTGGATTGTTCGGCGGATCATTGATAGTGTTCTTTCGATTTCAGGGTCAAAATCGACTATCTCGCCTTTAGATTTTCGGGTCTTGTACCAAGGATAACACCTAAAAAAAAAAATAAAGAAGCAAGTTAGATACAGAATTTGAAATTAAAATAAGGTTAAAAGAATACAAAATTAGTTAATAGAACATAGTCAAAGTTAGTACGTTAGGTTACAAGGATATACACAAATACATAATATACAAAAGATAGTACCTTTTTGTGAAAAGAACAATTGTACATATTTATGTATTTACATATTTACATGGTTAAATCAACAAAATCCAAACTTTCATACTATTGTTCCCCGGCAACAGCGCCGAAAACTTGATGCGTATGGATTTGGGTATAAAACTCATATCAAAATAAGCACATTCTCAATCAACTTTAAATTAAAACGTTAACCCCAAATTACATATATAAGCAAGCGTACTCATCATTAACATAGCATAGGGTTCAAACGAGTGTCGATTCTCCAGGAACAAGTACGCATTAATCTCTTTTCTTTCATTGTTTAACCGACTCAATAAAGTGAAAAAGAAATATAAAATAAAATAAAAATATATACATGTCAAGGATGGAGAATTATGTAATTCAGACCATTGTTTTGACAAACATGATCTCAAAATACCTAATCATTATCATAACTAATTATTCCCTTAGCATCATAAAGGATTAAAGTAGATTTACTTCTATGGTCAATCCATGAAATCACTATCTTCTAGATAAATTACCATCACTTAGTCTGTCTCAACTAATTTACCCAAAAGATGCATTAAACACAATCCTTGATTAAATTTCCTTGGTTTGGCAAATTTAAAGTATGAAATTAATCAATGAATCCTTGGTCTGACAGACATCAATTAACCTTTAATTACTCAATCCTCAACAATTTACTCCCTTGGTCTAGTAAGTTAACAACCAATAAATATGAAATTAATCAATTGCAACCACCATCAACCTCTTTGGTCTAGCAAGTTAATGAAAAGAAACAACGAATTAATCTCATAATAAGTCTAAGTAATTAAATACCAAGAAGAACAATCAATTAATCAAAAGATCAAATAACTCTAAATATCATGAATATCTAAAACAATGTCAAATTACAATAAAACAATTAATATATCATTGTTCAAGAAAAAGAAAACAAAGTGAAAGAAAACACTCATAGACAAGCCTCCTCCTTCTTCCTTTGAAAACCTTCTTGTACAACCCTCCTTGAATTGAAGAATTCCTCCTTTGGTTTAAGTGATTTTCTATGATAATCTATGAATTCTCAATTTTTTCCTTGTGTTTTTCATCTATTTATAGGCTTAAGAAGTGCCTAAACTTGTTGGTGTAAGGTTCTTGGCCGAGTAGAAGTAGGAAGATACTAAAACTCCACAAATTACCAAAAACCGCATACAAAAATCAAAGCTCCGTCTTTTCCTCAGAGCACAGCCAGCGGCGCCTTGGCTGCTGGAGCCGGCGCCGCCTTGGCTATTGGAGTCAACGCTGATTCAGTTTTGTTTCGGTCTCGTTTCAATAATTTTTCATCGCTTCGAAGTTCGTGTCATCAGCATATGGCCGACGCCGGTTCTTCTGTCCTGACCGGTGCCGCCTCTGTTCTGTTTTACGATATTTTTGCTTCGTTTTACCTCTAAAATCTAAAATAATGAACAAAATACCTTTCCAGGGATAAAATCTTAAATATGAAGGAATATGACTAGTTATTGAACAAAATGTATCACAAAAGAGACTCAAATAATTAGGAAAAACATAACTAATTTAGCCCTTATCAATAAGCTTATCATATTTAGAAATCATATAATTGGGGCATGCATTGAGGTGCTCTATCAGCAAACAGGGATAAGAAAGTAGAGTAGTATTGGTGACCGTGATCTGAGCTAACTTCGCCACTTGACAAAATTGAACTTCATGTCCTGACCCACTCTATAGATTAACATAACCCTATCCTTGAGTACAGTTGAAATATTGTAAGTAGGTAACCAATTATAATAGGAAATCTTATAAGAAGTAAAGTATAGGCTTGTTAAAGTTGAAGACTTCAAGTATCCCTCAACTGGTCAATTCTTAACAAGTCCCCAGTTATAGTCTGACATATTGTAGTAATATTCATATCCTAACTAAGATCGGAGATGTCTTTGTCGTATAGAATGTCAAAGATAGCTAAGATGTCTTCAGGAATAAAAGCAACTAAATATCTATGAATAAAAACTGAATGATAAAATTTCTTGGAGGGCTATGTTATTGTAGACTTCAAGTTTTCATAAAACTCTCTCACCAATGTGTCATTGTATATTTCCACAAAGTTAACTGACTTTAACAAGTCAACCTTTTGTAATATTATCTTCAAGTTAAAGTTTTTGAACTTTACAAAGTTGAACTTCCTTTCTTCAAGAAAAAGTTTGTCTTTTATTATCTTGAATCTCTCCTCATTCTCTTTATCACAGAAAAGATGAATATCAGGTTTGATTGCCAACCTGCTTGACTTCTTTATTGGAATCTCTATACTATATGACTTTGTTTTTCTTTTCTTTGATATAGAGGTCTCTTCAAGTATTTCAATATCTATATCCTCATGCTTTTCTCCAATATCAATATAATCACTTTCAATATTTCTTGATGGAGGTATTTTAAGAATTTGAACTAGCTCAATGTTTTCAACAGACAATTTAACAGGGTCAAGTTCCTATTGCTCAGTTATAGTTTCACCTTGGGATTCAATAACATTAGGAACTAGAACTAAGGCATTAGATACATTACTATTATCAGACCTTCTCAATTGGTTACCAAGAAAATGTACCCAGTTTCTTTGCTCCATCACCCTCCTGACCACTTGTGGTTCTAGACTAGATTGTAACGCAAATAGAAAATAGGGGTGTATCGAAGCAATGGGAACATTAGACAATCCAGGTAAAACAAGTATAGCACTTGGTTTGATGGACTCAGAAGGATTAATTTCTCTTGTACAAATTTCCTATTTAGCCCTAATTTCTTTGAACGTTTGTACCAAAAATAGGTCCACCATCAAGTTTAGAAAATCATGGTCACTACTATTCATACCACTTTCTTCAGGCTTATTCAAGAACAAAACAGGAATGACAAATTTATAACCATTATGTATTCCCTTATTACCCCTAAATGCATAGTACAGAATAAAATTTTCAAGACTAATAATCACAACTCCACAATAGATATTCATGGCAGTAGAGGGGTTAGGAGTATTGTTACCAATAGTGCCTTACTGTGAGTCAGTGATCGCACTATCCTTTGTGGCTTACATTTTCTGCGGAGTAGTAACATTCTCCTCTGTGATAATTGCACAACACAAACGGCACAATAGTTTCTCTACCATAGGTAAGGTTTTTGCTTGGTTTAATGGAGCTTTCTAGAGGATGGGAAAGAGAACTCTAATAAATTTTAATTTTGTAATGATGTAATATAACAAAGTCACGACTAATAAGGAAAAGATTTGACTCCTTTTGAAACTTCTCAACTTTTGAATTCCTGTCAACCACCTCACACATCACTTGTTGCCTTGATTGAGATGCAAAAATTGGTAATGTGTGATTGGTGCACTGCGTCCTTTCACAGAGTTTAAGTCTTGTCACAACTTCTGCACGCTAACATCACGTCTTTGCACATATCTTGTGTTTTTAGTCCTTTTTATTTTTTGTTAGAAAAATAGAAGAAAATTAATAGAGAAAGTAAACGGGGTATGTACAAAGTTTGACATAAGATCATGAGTGTCAGAGTAGGCAAATTCCTAATACTTTCCCCAATTCTTCAAATTGTGTGGCATCTAATAGTTTAGTGAAAATATTAGCTAACTGTCTCTGAGTGAATACATGTTTTATTTTCATAATCTGTTTTTCAACAAGATCCCTGATGAAATGGTGTCGAATATCAATATGTTTTGTCCTGTTATGTTGAATTGGATTCTTAGGGATGTTAATAGTGTTTGTGTTATCACAATAAACTATTAACTTCTGTTGTTTAATATTATAGTCCTCTAACATCTCTTCATTCATAAAAATTAAGTACAACAACATCCTGCAGCAATATATTCAGCTTCTGCTATTGATAATGATATGTAGTTCTATTTTTTACTATATCATGACACAAGATTGTATCTCAAATAAAAACAACCTCCAGATGTACTCTTACGATTGTTGGGAAATATACCCTCTTAGACTAGGTTTCTGATGTAAACATCGAATGTTTTAATAAAAGAATTTATTTTCAGAAATTATTTATGAATTTACATTTTATTTGTGCACAATACATTTGGAAAAGACTCATTGTGTTTAAGTAAGTGATCCATGTGAATGGTGGTCTTTCACAGTAAAGTATGGATCATAATATGGTATAAATTAGTCATATTTTTTCTAGTTATTTGAGACTCTTTTGTGATACATTATGTTCAATAACTAGTCATATTCCTTCATATTTGAGATTGTACCATTAGAAAGGTATTTTATGCATTATTTTAAATTTTAGGGGTAAAACAAAGCAAAAACGTCGCAAAACAAAATAGAGGTGGTGCCGTCCAGGCCAGAGGAACCGGTACTGGCCATGTGTCTGTTGGCACGCACTTTGAGGCAACAAAAAATTGTTGAAACAGGACCGAAATAGAACCAAACTGACACTGGCTCTAGTAGCCAAGGCGGCGGCGGCTGTACTTTGGACAACGTTGCGTGGAAATAAAAAAAAAATCGGCAAACTACAAAAGAAATAGAACACAACCGGCGCCGGCTGTGCCCTGAGGATTAGACGAACTTTGATTTTTTTTCACGCGATTTTGGTAATCTACAGAATTTTATTATCTTCCTACTTCTACTCGACCAAGAACCTTACACCAACTAGTTTAGGCACTTCCTAAGCCTATAAATAGATGGAAAACATAAGAGAAAATGAGAGAATTCATAGATCATCATAAAAAATCACTCAAATTAAAAGAGAAATTCTTCAATCAAGGAAGGTTGTGCAAGAAGGTCTTCAAAGGAAGAAGAAGGAGACTTGTCTATGAATGCTTTCTTTTACTTTGTTTTCTTTTTCTTGACAATGATGTATTAATTGTTTTATTGCAATTTGACATTATTTTAGGTATTCATGATTTTTAGAGTTATTTGACCTTTTGATTAATTGATTATTCTTCTTGTTATTTAATTACTTGTGCTTATTATGAGATTAATTGGTTATTTCTTTCGATTAATTTACTTCGACAAAGGGGTTGGTGGTGGACTCAATTCATTAATTTCATATTTTTTATCTCTTAACTTGCTTGGACAAAGAGGTTAATTGTTAGGAACAAAGTAGTTAAAGGTTAATTGATATCTGCCAGGATATGGATTCATTGGTTAATTTCATGTGTAAAGTTGCCAGGAATGGAAATTTAATCAAAGGATTGTGATTAATGCATCTTTTAGGTGAATTAGTTGAGACAGGATATGTGATGCTAGTTTGTCTAGAAGATAGGGATTTCATGGATTGAAAAAAGAAATGAATCTATATTATCCTTCATGATGCTAAGAGAATAATTAGTTATGATAAAGATTGGGTACTTTAAGATTATGTTTGTCAAAATAATGGTTTGAGCTACATAGTTCTCCATCATTGACATGTATATATTTTTATTTTATTTTATTTTCCTTTTTATTTTGTTTTAACTTTATTAAGTCGGTTAAACAATGAAAGATAAGGGATTAATGCATACTTGTTCTTTGAGGATCGACACTCGTTTGAACCCTATGCTATGTTAATGATGAGTTTGTTTGCTCATATGTATAATTTGGGGTTAACGTTTTAATTTAAACTTGAATAGGAATGTACTTAGTTTTCATATGATTTTTATACCCAAATCCAAACACATCAGATCACGGGTTACTTAACACATAAACGTTTGTTTTTAACCGATTTGTGAGAATGAGAATCTCATTATGTTGTAAATTCCAAATAAGGAATGGATTACCTTTAGCCAGTGAGTAGTCCACTCACTTCATGACATAAGTGTATTTTGAATACGTAGAACAGAACCTGTAGTAGTGGTTTCTAAAAGTATTATATGGTAGAAACCTAGACTACTACTGCAACAGTGCAGACTGGTACTCTACGACTTGAGTATGAGTTGGTGGTTTGACGAAGCTGGGAGTATGTACTTTGATATGCTATAATTGAGGTTCTATCGTATGATTAATATACTTACATGTTAGGTATGTGTGACTAGTTAGTTAAGATAGACTTGTACAAGATATTTTCTATACTATATCACCTCTTGTGGTTGTCTGAATGATCTAAATATTCAGGGTCCTGGGAAATATGACTTGGATGTTTGTTTTAGGGTAGCTCTCTTGGAAAGCGGAAACAATCCAAAGAGTCGTGGATCATTGGACTAGAAGCCTAAGGATGATAGATGTCATTTAGAAAGGTGTTAGTACATTTCTTCCTCTCTAAATGTACGGCGATGTATAGAGGGGTATTTTAGTCATTACACCTGTAAGTCGGAGACTTTGCTAACGCAGCATTATTCTTGGGGTTAATATTTCCTTATGGTGATATTAGAAAATATTTAAAATGTAAAATACAGCTATTTATATGGCAATGGTATTTTGGTCATTTTAGTAGTCAAGGCGGTGTGTCTTTTGGTCCCCAATATAAACTGTGAGTCCTAATTAAATACAGGCTAATGAATTGGTCTTAAATTAAATTAAATGAAATTTATTTTATTTAAGTAGTCTGATTTAATTATTGGGCTAGAATAAAATAAAGGTTCATGGAGAGAGAAAGTTAATTAAATTAGTTTGGTGGGTTAATTAATTGTTCAGGGCTTTGGTCTAGTTTGAATAATTAAAGATTGACCTATGATTAAACTAATATAGGCTTGTTAATTGGAGTAGTTTATTTGGACTGAAAAATTACTTATATATTGGGCATTTATTTGGTTCTAAATAGAATAATTAATTTAGTCCAAAATGCTAAACTAAGAGTCCAATGGGCCAGTACAGTTTAACCTAGGATTTTATTTAGGTTAAACAGGAGAATAAATCAGTACGTTGTTTTCCTCTTCTGAGGGTTGAAAAAAAAAGGAAAAAAAACGTTGTTTTTTTTTTTTTTTGGTGAGAAAAAAACAGACGCCTCCTTTCTCTCTTCAAGAAAAATTCCTTAGCCTTGTGAGTTGTTTACCAAACGTGGATTAGGCTGGCCATATATTGGAAGATTGAGAGGTTGGTGTTCATATACATGCACAGACGGAGTAGGAAGCTTGCAGGAATCGCACTAGAGGTTTCCACCAGCGCACCTTCCCCAGTTCCACACATTCCGGTCCAGCCAATTCTGAGACGAGAAAAAGAGGTAAAAAAAATTTTCCCTCGGAGTCTCGCCAGACTGTGACCAGTGCCGGCTAAGGCAGCCAGAATCGGCGCCGGCTTCGACCTGGGAGTTTCCTATTCTTCAGTTTTTCAGTTTTTACTTCCACTGCGTGCTTTACTTCCCTCTTTAAACCTTCAACTATAACCACAGTTTCATGCCCAATCAGCATTACTGTATTCAAACAAGTGCAAACTTGAATCCATGCTGAAGTAAATACCATATTTAGAAGTACAATATACATACTTTAGAATTCTTTTGACTACCTGCAAGTGTGACTCTTTAGGACTCGCTTGATATCTTGCATATACACCCATACTGTAGCTGGTATCATGATAGTTTGCTGTAAGATATAGTAGTCCACCTATCAAACTTTTGTATATGTGTTGGTCTACCTCTTGTCCCTTATCATCCTTTGTCGTCTTTTGTGTAATTCTTATAAGTATTCTGACAGACTTTGTTGTGGTTATATTATATGTCTTGACTAAATTGTTATCACACTTGTTTTGGGATATAAAGATGATATCCTTCATATGCTTGTTCTGTAAACCAAGGGAAAAGGTGAGCTCCCTAACAATATTCATTTCAACCTCTATTTACATAAGTTCAACAAAATCTTTTAACATCTACCATAATGTTGATCTGAATACAATGTCATCAATATAGATCTGTGCAACAATAAAATCTTTTCCAAAATTTTTAACAAATATTGTCTTATCAGCTCTCCTTCATTTGTAACCTCTTCTAAGCAAATAGTTTGTGAGTCTTTCATACTATACTCTAGGTACTTACTTCAATCCATAAAGAACTTTCTTCAATTTTTACACATGATCCGGAAATTCTAGATTGATAAAATTAGATTGTTTAACATATGCTTTTTCTTGTAGAATCCATTCAAAAATGTACTTTTCACATCCATTTGTTAAAGTGTGAAGTTCTTGGAACAAGTTACAACAAGTAATAATCCAAC
Source organism: Voacanga thouarsii (assembly GCA_026120185.1). NCBI lineage: Eukaryota > Viridiplantae > Streptophyta > Magnoliopsida > Gentianales > Apocynaceae > Voacanga > Voacanga thouarsii. The sequence goes on along the minus strand of JANUWF010002315.1, from coordinate 2,150,938 downwards.
TGATTCTAGCCTGGCTACAGGTGCAAATGTTTCATCAAAGTCAACTATTTCAATTTATTATGTGTATCATTGTGCAACAAGCATTGCTTTGTTTCTTGTTATATTACCAAGTTCATCTGTTTTGTTTTGAAATATCCACTTGGTTCCAATTAGTACAAGCTCCCAGACATCATTTCTCTTAAACTATTGTAGTTCATCTTGCATAGCAACAATCCAATGTTCATCTATCAATGCTTCTTTGACATTTTTCGGTTCAAGTGTCGATGTATAACAAGCATACTTAAATATATCCTTATAATCAACTTTGGGTCTGTCTCTTGTCCTTCTTAATTCATCCATACTATTACTAATCAAGTCTGTTGGATGATTCTTCTTTACTTTGGATGATGGTGGTTTATATTAGACTTCTCTTTGCTCATTGATTGGATTATCTTTACTTACACTATCAAAGTCGTCTGTTGAGGAAGTCTTACTAGTGGTTTGCACAGGCTCATTATCATCTATTTGTGACTTTTTCTTGTTCATATTTTCTGATAGAATATCCTCAACCACTACATTGATAGACTACATGACAACTTTTGTTCTCCTATTGTATATACATAAGGCTCTCCCATTGTTAGAGAGTACCCAAGAAACATGCCTTCATCATTTTTTCTGTTAAACTTTCCCAACCATTCTTTATTATTCAAAATATAAAACTTACTCCTAAACACGTTAAAGTAGTTCAGTTGTGGCTTTCAACCTTTCTAAATCTAATAATTTGTCTTTTTGGTATGTGGCCTAAAATTTGTCCGGATTATAATGTGTGTTGCGATATTTACTGCTTCTATCCACCATTTATATGGCAATTCCTTGGCGTTCAATATGACTCTTGCCATTTTCTGAATGGTTCTATTCTTCTTTTTAACAACACCATTTTGTTGAGGTGTCTTCAGTGCAAAAAATTCCTATTGAATTCCATTCTTAACATATAGATCATTAAACAATCTATTGCCAAACTCCTTTCCATGATCACTTCTTATTTGTTTCACTTTTACTCCTTTATGAGTTTCTACATTTACATACAATTTTTGAAATACTTCAAAAGCATCTAATTTCTGACTTAAAAAAACTCACCCAAGTGAATCTTGAAAAATTATCAACACAAACCATACCGTATAACTTTTTCTACCAATACTCTCTATTTGAGCAGGAACACACTACAAGAAAAACATCAAATTAGCAACGGATTTTTGCGATGGCCTCTAGGCCGTTGCTAATTTGAGACAGAATAGCAATAGAAGCAAAAATTTTGAAAATAAATTTATTTTTTAAAATTTTCGTCGATAATTACGATGGATTAATGACAGACATTTAGCCGTCTCAAATTAGAGACGGATTTACAATGGCTTTTTATTATTATTATTATTCCTTAGCACTAATTAAATTGAAAGTTGTTGCCAATCTGTCACTAATTTGCGACGGCTTTGCGACTGTCTTTTTTCATATTTAATTAACACTAAAAAATTAAAGTGTGATCAAATCTGTTGCAATTAGAGACGGATTTGTGATGACGTTCCAAAATTTAAAAATAAATTTATTTTTTTAAAATTAAAAAAAAAACAAGCCCTCGCAAATTCATCGCAAATTTGCGAGGAATTTGCAATGGCTATTCAAAATTTAAAAATAAATTTATTTTTTTAAAATTAAAAAATGCCCTTACAAATCCATCGCAAATTTACGAGGGATTTGTGATGGTCATCCAAAATTTAAAAATAAATTAATATTTTTAAATTAAAAAATAATCCCTCACAAATCCGTCATAAATTTGCGAGGGATTTACGACGACCATCTCAAATTTAAAAATAAATATATTTTTTAAAATTAAAAAAATAAGTCCTCGCAAATCCATCGCAAATTTGCGAGGGATTTGCAACGGTCATAAAAAATTTAAAAATAAATTAATTTTTTTAATTAAAAAAATATGCCCTCACAAATTTGCAAGGAATTTGCGATGGCCATCCAAAATTTTAAAATAAATTAATTTTTTAAAAATTAAAAAAAAACAAGCCCTTGCAAATTCATCCCAAATTTGTGAAGAATTTGTGCCGGTCATCTAAAATTAAAAAATAAATTTATTTTTTAAATTAAAAAAATAAACCCTCATAAATCTGTCACAAATTAGCGAGGGATTTACGATGGTATATATATATAACATTTTTATATACATATAAATATGTTAATATACTTTTTTAATATAAAAATAAATATATATACATACATATATACATATTTATTTTAATACATCTACATATTTAATGTTGTTATATACTTAACATATTTATATATATATATATATATATATATATATATTATATAACATTTTTATATACATATAAATATGTTAATATACTTTTTAATATAAAAATAAATATATATACATACATATATACATATTTATTTTAATACATCTACATATTTAATGTTGTTACATACTTATGTTGATATTATATTATATATATATATATATATATGAAATATATATATATATATATATTTAATAATATCATATGTATACTCTATCTGTTTATAAATAACTGGCCTAATTGTAAAACATACGCATATTAAGGAATTGTGAAATTTTATAGTAAAAATAATTAAAATATCCATTATACTATTTGAAGTGTTTTTATTATCTTTCTCACCTCATTAATTTGAATCTCACCATTTTTTTAATTACATCATTCTAATTACATCTGTCTTTCTCTTCCTACTCTTTGTTTTAGAGTCTTTTTTCACCTATATCACCTCATTAAATTATACTTTTGACTATTTTATAGGATAATGTGATTTTATTATTAGTTAAAATAACTTTAGTATGAGTAATTGTAATACTAATTAATTAATAAAAAATTATGCTAATGGTAAAATTAGAAAAAAATAATTAAATACAACTTACATTTAGAAAGGGAACAATTATTTTTAAACAAATCAATAAGGAAATTAGACCAGTTATCTGTGGATGGAGGGAGTATTATAACTATAAATATTTCAACTTAGTAATGTCTTTTCGCGTATTCTACTATTTCAACACAACACCACACACACACATTTATATATAAATATCATCAAACTTTAAAAAAATTTTGGTGAATTTTTTAGATTAGTGACGGATTTGCCAGAAATCAGGATTTATGAAACCCTGATTCCTTGCAAATCCGTCGCAATTAGTAAGGGATTTGCGACGACTATTCAAAATTAAAAAAATAATCCGTCGTAATTAGCGAGGAATTTGTGACGACCATCTAAAATTAAAAAATTAAATCCTCGAAAATTTATCACAATTAGTGAGGAATTTGCGACGGCAATCTAAAATTTAAAAATAAATTTATTTTTTAAAATTGAAAAAATAGAGAGGAATTTGTGATGGTCATTCAAAATTTAAAAATAAATTTATTTTTTAAATCTTGAAAAATTAGCCTTCGCAAATTCATTGCTAATTAGCCACAGATTTGTGACGAAAAATTGGGTCGTCGCAGATTCATCGCAAAGCCCTTGCAAATCCGTCGCTAATTCACATACAAATTTACTATATAATTAATATATAGTATAATAATCACAAGAATATCAATAATTTAGTGGTGGAACACGTGTTCCCCCACAACAAAGACGCAGGTTCGAGCCCCGAATCAGACATAATCTCATAATATTCTTGGCGGGTCGGGGATCGGGTTCTTAGTGGGTTGGGTCAATGGGCGGGTGGACCGAGCAGTTAATTAATTAATTTTTTTTAATAAAAAATTTTGGCCGTCGCTAAATTAATTAATTTTTTAAATAAATTTTTTTGCTACCACAGATTTGTTTCTAAATTAATTAATTTTTTTAAAAATAATTTTTTTACCGTCACTAAATTATTTTAATTTTTGTAAATAAAAAAATTTTTGGCCATCGCAAATATGTTGCTAAATTAATTGCTTTTTTCAAATTTTAAAAACTTTTTGCCATTACAAATCTGTCGCTAAATTAATTAATTTTTAAATAAAAATTTTTTGTTGTCTCAAATCCGTTACTAAATTAATTAATTTTTTTTAAATAAAAATTTTTTACCATCACAAATCTGTTGTTAAATTAATTAATTTTTTGTAAATAAAAATTTTTTCGCCGTTACAAATCCATTGGTAAATTAATTAATTTTTTTATAAAAAAATTACCGTCGTAAATTTGTTGCTATGTTGATTTTAAATTTAATTATAATTTCATCAATTAAATGACCGTCGCAAGTCTATCGCTGTTTATGACGGATTTTCATTCCATCGCAAATTGCAATGATCGTTTCAGTGACAGACGTAATCCGTTGCTAAACGATATTAGCGACAGATTTGGCCATTGCTAATTTGATTTTTTCTTGTAGTGACAAACAAATCCATATGTATCAGTTGAAGTACTGATGTTGTAGCAACTTGTTGGACTCTAACATGTGATGCCTTGATTTGTTTGACATGTTAGCATGCACCACATATGTTTCTGTTCACTTTGCCCAGCTTAGGTAATCTACGAGTAGCTCCTGTTAAACTCAGTAGTTCTAACTAGCTGTAATTAACATATCTTAACTTTTGATGCCATAGTTCAATTTCATTAGATTTAGATGTCATGCACTTATGAAAATTAGACATGTATATTTGATAGCGATTATCAAACATTCTATCTCTAATGATTACACAATTGCCAGTTTGTCTACAACAAGACATTTTGCCTTATCAAAATTGATTAGCATATTCTCCTCACACAATTGACTAATACTTATCAAATTTGATTTCAATCTATTTACATGCAAAGTTTTGAGTTTTCACATGCCTTTAATGATTAGTATACCTATGCCAACAACTTTGTTCTTAGAGCCATCACAAATGTGACTAGACCACCGCTCTTGACTTCATAATCAACTTGCAATTCCTTTCTACCTATCATATGCTTTGAGCAATTACTGTTTAGATACTATACGTCCTCTATCGAGGCTTCTAGAGATATGTGAATTATATGTGCATTAAACTCTACTTTTCTGACCCAAATTCATTTTAATTTTAAAGCTTTCTTTATTTTATCAAACTCAGGTTTGATGGACTTTTGACCGAATTGAAAATCTTTGAATCTTTTCAAGCACTTTTTCTATTTGTGACCTACAAGAGAACAATAGTTACAATAAATAGGAGGTTTCTTCGACTTTTCTCTAAACTTTCTTATTGTCCCTTCTTCTCAACAACTATCATATCTTTATGGTGTGCAATAGCATTCTTGTTAGATTCATCGTATCCCAAGCTTGTCTTATCCAGTGGTGACTTTCTAAAAGCTAACACTTTATCCAATTTAGCTTTTCCAGTGTTTAGCCTTTTGATAACTAATTCGGTGTTTAACAATAGCTGATTTGTTTTTTGTAACTGTTGATCCTTGAGTTTAACTCCTTCTCCTTCTTATCAAGTTCACTTTCATACATGCTCAACTTCTGATGTTGATCATTAAGAGTTTGATTGTTTTGCTTTTCAACCTGTTTCTTTAGTTATTTGATTTGCTTCATACCTTGCAGTCATTTTGAGTACAACAATTCACATTCATTTAAAAGTGCTTCTGGTGTCATCTCTCTATCATCGCTATCAGACATATCATTCTCATTGTCAATTTCTTTTTTAACTATTGCATTAAATGTAATGTTGCTTGATTGACCAAAGTCATCTCCTTCATTAGTGCTCAACTCCTTTGGATAGTCCTAAATATCATCCTTATTATCACTCAAAGTAGTGTTGTAGGATATATTCTTCAATTTGTTTTTCAGATTTCCACAATCAACACGAATATTTACAATTCCACCACACTTATAACACTTTGGCCCTTTTAGAGAATTCTTATTTTCTGTTGATTTTTGTTTAATATGTGCCTTATTCAAAACCTTAAAATTTTTTGTTAAAAGTTCTGCTGAAAGTTTTATTCATTTTGTTATATTTTTTCAGTATTCTATTGAACTTTCTTATTAACAATCCTATATTCTCATCAGAAGTTTCATTTGACTCCTATTTGGCTTCAAGTGTAACACATTTTTCTTTGGATTTCGCTTGAGATTACAAGTTCATTTCGTAAGTCTGGAGAGAACCCACTAATTCGTCTAGCTGCATTGCCGACACATTCTTATATTCTTCAATGGCTACTACTTTGGGTTAAAATCTTGATGATAATGATCTCAACATCTTCTAAGCTAGTCTCTCTTCTGAATAGACTTCACTAAGTGATATGTTTGATTTGTGATATCTCTCAATTTGTTCCCAAACATAGCTATAGTCTCATATTCTTCCATTTTTAACTACTCAAATTAAATTGTCTACAGTTATATTTTTGAGCTCCAAACAGTACTAGTTCATTCAAATATTGTTTGTAGTTTGTCCCATGCTTCCTTAGTAGACTTACAAGTGGACATTAATTTGTATTTTTCTTACCTAACTGCAGAAAAGATATTATTTAAAGCCTTAGCATTAGCATTTGTAAGTTGACATTCTCACTCATCCATTCTGTGATTGATTTCTCTTCAGACACTCCAGTAGTCATACTTGCTTTAGTTGGTGGTTTCCATTTAACTTCAATCGCTTTCCATGCAACAATATCCTAGTTTTGGATAAAAATTCTCATCCTAGTTTTCAAATAAGCATAATTTGTGCTTTTTAGCAATGGTGGATTGAGTTTCTTTTGTCTAGTGGTCTAGATATGATTTCCAAACTAATTGCCAAGTTCTCATATGCTAAATCAATAGCAACTCCAACACGGTGACCAAAGCTTTGATACCACTTATTACGTTTAATTTGTCAATCTCATATGGTTTTGTTAAATTACATGTTAAAGTTATGTCATTTTGATAGATAATAAAGCAAAGAGTCTAATAAACACAACAAATTGATAATATAGTTCACCTATCAACAAGTCTATATTGTGGGTTTTAGACCAATAAAAAGCTCTACTAAAACTTTAATAAAGTTTACATGGATAACACTTATTTCAATCACCAAATGGTCCCTAATAAACTTTAACAGAACACAACTATAGTGTTCGTTTATCAAACTTGCTGAAAACCTTCGCTACAATCAACTCCACGGTTTGAATTTCTTCCAATCATCGTTACCATAACTCAACGGGTTCTCGTTTGACTTAACCCTTCATATAGAAAGGTTGTATGTTGGCAGAATGTATTTGATTTAAGCTAACATAAATAGATGAGAATAACAGACACCGAATATACTTGAATTGCTATTACAACAAAAAAAAGAGAAACATCAATACTAAAGGTTGCAATAGATCACCATCACCAGATCATCATAAATTGCAAACACTTAAACCTCACACGAAGCCTTATGGGAAAACTTCTTGGAATGTTTTCTCTTGATTCTCATATATTTCAACCTTAGCTTCAGCTATATTTATACTGTAAAACACATGGTTTGCTTGGATTAAGAAACTGTTAAACTTCTTCTTTAAACACGCGTTTTCTTATTCTTCTGCAATGCCTCTCACTTATGTCTTGACCATCTTAGAATGAGATCTTCTAAAATTTATTCATAGATCCTCATGAGATTCTCTAGAGATCTTCCTTAGAGAGATTTCTAAATATATTTTAAAACTCCAACCATATTAGACATATGCTAAGAATTAGTCTTCTACTTGGATTTCACCACATATACACTTTGTCAAGGATAACTGTTGTAAATCCATTAACAACAACCATATCACATATAAGTTATTCATCAGTAAATCTTTCAGTAAGGAATCATATTGTAAAATTCAATTAATATTAAAAAAAAAATACACATTTTACAATTTGTTAAAGAAAATTTAAAATTGCATTATAGTATTAAGTGTAAATTTCTTTTCAATTAGACTGTATTTGGATAAGAATTAGATTGAAATGAGTATACTAAAATTTAATAAAATATTGTTAACTTGGAAGTAAATGTGGGGTCCAATTATTAATAAGGGAGAGAAAATATGATGTGTTACGGGTATATGATAGCTTTAAAAAATAAAAATTATTTAATTTAATATTATTTTAAATTAAAAATTTGATTAGATCGAAAAAAATTACTTCCCAAATATAGCCTTTATTGGACAGCACACGTCCGTGGCTGAAAACTCCAGTTGTATGTGATAGTTACTTTATCGAAGGTTTGGGTCAAATTTTACATTTTGAATTCATAACGGGCTGAATCAAAAAATTACATTTTACTCTTGAAAATGAAATCCGTCAAACAGTAACGCCACCATGAAGACAACTCGCAGTTGAATTCTTTCCCACAACGCCAACTTCGAATACATTCTCATCTGGCAAAAAAAAAAAAAAAAAAAGAAAAAAACTTTGGATACATTCTCCGCCACCACCGAAGCCGCCGTTCACCACTGATTTTTGTTTTTCAAGTTCATCGATTCTCTCTCTTATTAACATTCTGTTCAGAAAATTTGTTCTTTGCTGCAGTAGTGGTGTTTGATAAATGAAAGATGGGGCACAGTTCAAAGAAAAAGAAGAAACGCGGCGGCGGCGGCCGCCGGACTCCTTCGAAGGATCACGATTCTTTCAGTGCCGAGAACGCTGAGCTTATTGCTGATGAAATTACTGCATTGTATGTATATGCTTTTCTTCAGTTACTCTGTTCTTTTAGGCGAGCTATTTCTAAAAACAGGTTTATTATTATTATTTTTTGTTTATTTGTGCGAATCAATTGTGAATTGTGTCAGAATAGTTGTTTCTTGCGTGCATTTTATTTGTAACGTATAAAAAGTAGTTGAATTTTGATTACTTCTCTGTTTTCAATTGCTCTTAGTTTGAGTTTTTTAAAAATTTTTTTATTTGTTTTTCTGGCATAACTTAGTGAAGTTAGGCAATCAGTTTTCCATTTTGCATCAACACCACTCTGATACCAATATCACAGGCAAAGTCTGGCAATGCCAAAAACGGGCTGTGCGCCTGTGCACATGGCTTCCTTTAGTGCCTTAAAGGCTTCTTCTGTTTGTGGATTCCAGTGGAATTTATTTTTCTTGCGCAATTCTGTTGATGGTCAGCTGAGCATTCCATACCCCTTGATAAATCTTTGATTGTATCCTGTGATCTTAATCTTGTACCAGCCATTGCCTCATATCTTCAATCTTCAGTTCATTTGCCCTCACTACATCTACTGTGATAATGGCCGAGATACTGTTATCTGCTTTATAGCAAATGAGCACTTGCTTTCCTTAGCAACCGATTGAAGCAAATATGAAATATTAGAATCAAGGTCCTTGCTGTATATCAAAATATCGTCAAAAACCACCAATACAAACCACGTTGTACATTGTGAAAAAACCTTGTTCATGAGCCATTAAAATGTTGCTGGAGCATTAGTGAGGCCAAAGGGCATCATCGTGAACTCATAATATCCCAAATGAGTGCTGAGGTTCATCTCTGGATGTCTTCTTCCTTCATACGAACTTGGAAATCCCATGTTGCAAATTCCTTCAGCTCATTAAGAAGTTCATCTAACAGGAGAATAGGAAACTTATCCTTAATCATTATGGAGTTCAATTGACGTAAATCAACACAGAATCTCCATGATCTGTCCTTCTTTACTAGAATCATGGGTGAAGAATAGGGGTTGGAACTGGGTCTCTCCAACCAACTTCTCATTTTCTGTTTCCTGAAAATGAGGAACCCCATATGGTCTTTGTTTAAAAGGTTTGGCACCCTATTGTAACAAGACTGATGCTTATGACCTCTTGAAAGGGGTCATCCACGTGGTGTTTGAAATACACAAGTGAATCCCAGTAGTGATGGGATTTCCTCTATTCCTTCCCTCTCATTTTCTTTTGCCATGATTCTACACAGCCTCCCCAAAAGCACTTGGGTTTCTCCTTCCATCAATTTTTTAACAGTTTTCTTCCTTATGGCCTGAAGTTGTATTTTGTTCCCTTTCCAAATTCATAGGCTTCTCACTGTATCAATTGACATATTCAAATTCTCAAAATCGAAGTCAACCAATCAACACCCAAAACCATATCACTCTTGCCTAATTTCATAACGCTGAAATTCTGCTTAAATTCCACTCCTTGCATCCTCCACTTCACTCCTTTTCATCCTCTTGTACACCAAAATGTTTCCCTGTTCACCACTGTGAATGGGCTCAGTTGACAATTGCTCCTTAACAATTTGTTCATCTAGGAAGCTATGGGTGCTCCCTATGTCAACTAGGATGGATCTGGGTTTCTGTCTAACGTAGCCTTCTATCCTAATGGTGTTGCAAATTCTATTTCCTTCCATTGCATTTAAGAACATCAAAGCCATATCATCCACTTCCTCTCCCAACATTTGATGGACACCAACTTCTCTTATTTCATCCAACAATTCTAGCATTTCCAACTCCTTGTCATCACCTTTTGCCATTCCTTCCATGATCATCATATTGACTTCCTTCATTACACAATGTTCATTCCAAAATTTTCTCTGCACTTAAAATACAACCCCTTAACTCCCCTCCTCTGCAATTTCTCTGGAGTTAATTTTTTGGACTTAAACGGTTCCTCAAACTTAGTGACTTTCTGGGTTTTTGGTGGATCATTTTGGAGTGGCTTTTTTGGTTGGAAACTCTTTGTGTTGTTGGAGAAAGTTTTGTGAGGTTTTTGGGTGGCACTGATGTGACACGGCTAACTCAAAAACCTTTTCTAAGGTTTCTGGATGGAACATATCACCGTTGTCTGAATTTCATCCTAAGACCATAAAAACACAGATACAAAATAGCTCTTTGGTAGATTGGAGAAACTGCAAGAGAACATAGCTTTGAGTTCCACAAAGTGCTCCACAAACACTTCCGCACTTCCCCTTTGTTTAATCTTACAGAACTCTCTTATGACATCTCCTAGAACTCCTTCCCCACATTGCTTACAAACTGCTATTGCAAAGGTTACCGAATCTACTTGACCATGACTAGCCTTGTAGATTTGAAGCCATATGTATGCCTTCCCCTTCATATACATCTCTGCCCATTCAATTGCCAGATTATCGTTAATTTGATGAATCTGGAAGAATCTATGGCACTTAGACCCCCCATTTATGAGGATAAAGTCCCTTAAAAAGTGGAATATCTATTTTGGGTAATTTATGTCCCTGATTGTTCCTATTTGAATTCCTATCACTGGCCACTTGCAAACTGTTCCCCTTGCTAAGCCCTAAAGGACTACCTGTTTCACCTGCTTGGCTGCTATCTTCTACAACCTTTTTTGTTTAAACTCTCAATCTGATTTCCCACAAATGAGTTGAGCTTAGATTAAAGCAGTTTGATGGAGTGATTGATGTGAATTGATTCATTTTTCAGTTGTGAAGTCTCACCCAACAGTTCTAAGTTCATCATTCTAAGTGAAAAGCCTTTTAAGCCTATTTCCCTTGAATTTCTGTAGAAGTATAGATATCTACTACTTCAAATTTAGATCCCGAAGATTGGGATTTGATTGAGAACGAGTCATCACCATCTAATTTTCCGAGAATCAACTGCTTTGGTGCCAATTTGTTATGAATTGTGCTATAGACAGACTCAGCAACAATTTGGCTCAAATAATTAACTTAAATTGATTAATTGGAAGAGAAATTACTATGGAAAAATTGAGAAGGTCTACAGAAACGAGAAGGAAAACTCGAGACTCAATTCTCAGAGAGAAACAAGATTATGATAATGGGAAAAAAACTACTTGTACAAATAACAGCAATCTGAATTTAAAGGAAGAAACATTGGAGAATAAGCAATTGCCTCCCTTCTTTGCACTGAATCTGAGCTGTCCAATTCCTCTGCGAACTTTTACCACCACCTTAGTGAAACTCCATCGTTTAGTGTATTACAAATAAAAAAAGAGATGGGAAACGATGTTGTTACAATAATTCTGCCTTCAAATCAGAGCTTTAACTTTCTTTTATTTTAATGGTCTGAGAAACCAATTGAAGAAAAAGAAAAATTTCAGTAAATACTGCCATGCAGGAGTTGTACATTTTAGTTTTTATAGAAGCCTTTTCACATTGTAATTAATGCATGGGACTTCATAGAACACTTTTTGTAATTTGTAATCTAATTTGGTATAATAAGTTGACTTGAATGATCATGGAATAAAAAGGTGCGCAATATTTCAAGAAGATTGCCGAGTTGCTTCAGGATCACCTCCTCAAGTTAATATCAAGCTCAGGTTCTGATTGTTATGTTTAGTTATATAATTTATTTCTATTGTTTTGATTCTCTCTTATCTCAATTGTTTTATCTGTGAACAAAAGGCCATACTCTAAGGATACAGGCTATGAGAACTCAGATGTTTCAGCTCTTCTTTCAGTAAGGTTAGTGATTCTCATGTGTGATGCTGTTGACAAGTGTTAACCAAGCCTATTGAATTTGCCCCACCCCCAAAAAGAAACGATAAAACGAAGAAAGGAGAAGAAATACTGTCTACTCTCTTCTTACTATTGAGTCCTCCATTTATCAGGTTTACACCTGGATACCCCAACAAATGTCCAAAGCTGCATATAGTGCCAGAGAAAGGATTATCGGAAACTGATACTGAAAAACTTCTATCATTGCTGCATGATCAGGTTTCAATCCTCTAACTCGATTTATATCATTGGTATTTTGATGAGTGCTTTTATAATCATGCTGTACTTGTTCTTTGGCTTGCTTGGTTATTAGAGATATGGCTGATGCTAGATAACCACATTTATGAGCTCTTGGTCTAAGGTTGCTTATTGATTGTAGGACTACTTCATTGCTTGAAATTTGAATGTTATGGTAATTACTGATAATTTGGGGACATAAATGGCATTTGAGATCTGGTTAATAAAGTGCAGATCCTAGCCTAAACAAGTATTGCCACCTTTGCATGCCTCTGAACCATCCTACTTTTGGTTGTGTGCTTGAAGCTTAACCTTTTTGCCCTTCAATTTCAAATCCTTCCTAAACTCTGCTAATATTGTGGTATGATTTTTTCAATATTTTATTTTCTTCTGATTTTTTCACTCACTAAATTCAGTTGAGAACTGTTTCAGGCAAATTCCAATTCTCGTGAAGGTCGTGTGATGATTTACAGCTTGGTGGAGGCTGCTCAAGAATTCTTGTCGGAAATTGTTCCACAAACACAGCCACATGAATCTGTAAGGCTTAATTCCTATTGTATTGCCGTTAGGGTTGTGCACTGCTGGTGTCAGGACCTTTTGAACTTGAATTATCCTATGACATCAACAGGGGAAAGCATTATTAGGATAAGTTATGGAAGGCTCGTGTCTAAGGAGAGACTATAATCGTTACAATATTGAGTAGGAAGAGATATAGTCTTGATCCCTGCTTACTAGTATCTGCTGTGTGTTGCAAATGGGACAAGTATAAATGTAAGTTGGTGGGGGGTTGCTCTAATAATTTTTTCTTTTTGCCTTGGAAGTTGTATTCTTATGCTTCAAAGAGGATGAAGCCCTATACAGGCTTGGAGTACTAAAGTCTTAAATTGATCTGAATATTTTAGATTTCTGTGAAGCTTCTGTACAAGGAGCCAATGTTAACTCTCCTTCAGTTTTGTCTAGTGGTCATCTTTTAGCATATATTCTCAAGTAGTATTTCATGCTGCTTTATTCTTCGTGTTTGGGTTGAGTGGTCATATTTATTTAAAGAGGCCAATTTTCTTGGCATTGGCAGAGAAGCATTGTTTGCAAGTCATCTTCGCCTCCCTTCTAGATTTTTTTTTTTTCTTTTGGGGGGGGGGGGGGATTAAATATTAGGATTTGTTTTATTGTTATGCTTATAATCTTTTCAGAATTTCTGTAAAATGGGGTCATTTTTGCTTTCAAATTTGAGAATGGAGTTGCTGTGGGAAAAATTTCCCAATCTGGGGTGGTCGTATTTCACAAATGCATCCTCTAAAAGCAATGTCACATTCGCAAGATGCGACCTCGTTCCACTAAATTTCATTTTTTGTAAACTTGGGAATTACCCAAAAAAAAAAAAAAAAAGATCACGTTACCCAAATGCAATAGCTCAAAACATGTAGCTTTCATAACCCCCCTTTCTCTTTTTCTTCATCCTCCTGACTTGTCACATCTTTCATTTGTAAAACTAACATTTCAATGCTCCGGAAGGTTACTAAGGCTAGATATATTGATGCCAGAAATTTCTGATTCCCAATCAGACCAGCATTTCCTGCTAGTGTCGGTTCTTTGTTGTTGTAGCTGGTACGTACATCTTGAAAACCATAATTCCTGTAGGGTCCAGCAACCATTCCTCCAACAAGAGTATTAGGATTGGGTTTTGGTGTATCCCTCCATGTGACCTTGGCTAATGCAATCTTTTTTTTTTTTTTTTCAATCCCAAATTTACTAAAAATGAAATTTAATGGAATGAGGTTGCATTTTGCAAATGTGACGTTTTTGAATGCGACCTCCCTAGATTGGGAAATTTTTCCACAGCAACACCATTCTCGAATTTGAAAGCAAAAATTACCCCATTTTATGGAAATTCTGTAATCTTTTGGAGTCTGGACTCTATCTACAACGATTTTGAAGTTTTAATGTTCTCTGCATTTGATAAAATATTTGCAGTCAACTTCTGAAGCCAAATTCTTTGAATGATTTTTTTTTTAACTCTGATCAGCAAACTCACTGTTGGCTTCCTTGGCACTTGTGATATTTTGCATTTGCTGTTAATAGTGGGAAAAATAACAATTTCCTTCTGGATTGTCTTTTTAGTTATTAACAATTGCCTTCCTATCAGAAATGTCATTCCTCTAGTTGAAAAGTTGGAATAAAGTCTGACATTCTAATTCTTCACTGCTTGTCTATCCCCACATTACACTATATTGAGTGCAAAATGAATGAAAACTGTATTTGTCTGCAAATGTGCTCATGCAACACGACTTGATTGCAATGTGGCATATGATGAAATAGTTCATGACTTGGGGTTGTATTAAATTTTTTTATGGCATTTGTCTTTCCTCCTGGGCCATGTATGGATAAAATTTGTAATAATTTCCTGAAGGGTTGATAATCTAGCCTTCCTTCTTTATGAACTTTTAGACCCTAGTTCATTTTGACATACAAGCACTAAGCATCTTCATTTCCCTGGTGAAAAAGATGCACATCTGGTATCGTTAGTATGTTGGCGACTGTTAAATATGCTACCTGAATGTTACCAGGACCTTTTCCTCGTTTTGAATTGGCCTGTATAGAGATTGTTATAGTGACTTCTCTCATCATTGAGACAAGTCATGTACGTTTTGCCCTTGGATATGCCTTCTGATTGATTGCTTATGCACAATTTGTTTCCTTTGTAGGTTTCATGCGAGGCCACAGACAGGAGTACCCAATCTTCTTGCAAGGATGGGGCTATGTCATGTAGCATGATCTACTCCTCTAAAGGACCTTTTGTTTATGCTTATCTAGATCTTTTTAGTGGCTCTGGGGAATCATGGCACTGGAACCTGACAATGGAACAAAACACTGGTATAAGTTCTTCAGCACATTCTGATACCTTAGAGGATTCCAAACGCGGTCATGAGAATCTAGATAATAGAATGGAGCAGAAACTGAAACCTTTGGCAATTCAGGAGGCTAAGCAAGATTTTGCTTATAAGCCTGCATTGAAACTAGTCCCTGTCGAAGAAGAAACTGAGGATGAGAGCAAGTCTACTGATTCAAGCAGAACACTATCAGATGAATCAATTGGAAGTGGTACTATTGGAGAGGTAAGGCTATTGCTTGGCTATCACTTTCTTTCCCTTTGAGATGCAGGAGGAATGCATATAAAAATAATCCTCGTTTGATGCATCACTATGATTCTGTTATTATTAATTCTTTTTCCATCAATTTGTTGAATGCTTAATGGACCTTTTCTGAGAGTGTTGAGTGTAGAGTTTCTACCTTTTTACCCTCCTTTTCTATAATGAAACATTTGGTAATTGCTGGGCCAAAGGAAATAGATGATCCTTTTGCTTTGCATGCATTGTCAAAATAAAGGCAGAACATCTATTAGAATGTCCACATTCTTTGTTCTGTAATTTAAGTGAAATGTGGAATTATAATGGATTTTTCAGCATAACCTTTTGAAAAATATAAGATGATATCTTCAGCAAGGATTGGAAATCAAAGTCACTGTGAAAAACTGAAGCAACATGAATATCTTTATATCAAAAAGAATATATGTACAAGTTCTACTTGTCCTTTAAAAAAAAAAAAAAAAAACTTATGGAAACATGGTTAAGGTCAAGTACAAAATACATTTACAACTGTTGATTTCTGGGTGATCTCAAAGTTGGCCAAGAATAAATGGATAAATAAAATG
This sequence comes from Voacanga thouarsii, assembly GCA_026120185.1. Classification (NCBI taxonomy): domain Eukaryota; kingdom Viridiplantae; phylum Streptophyta; class Magnoliopsida; order Gentianales; family Apocynaceae; genus Voacanga; species Voacanga thouarsii. The sequence continues at coordinate 2,134,610 of JANUWF010002315.1, read as the reverse complement.
ACAAAGCGATGGCAACAATGATGTTTGAATAGTCTTTTAACCAATTGAATTTTCATCTTCTCATTCACAGTCCAAAGATTTCATTGCAACCTGTGGTAACTATTTGTGAATATATAACTATATTGCAGAGATCAGCCATCTTTGTCAAATTTAATTCTGTTTGTGTACATAGACATCTATATGTAGATTCATCTGCATTGGTTTATCTTATCTAAAGTTTAGATAATTTGAACGTAGTCAGTTTCTTTCTTTATCAGAATACTTTTGTGGAGGAGAATCTAGAAGATACAGATGATGATGATGATCTAGATGGTGATCCTTCAGAATTAGTTTCTTTGAAATATCTGGTTCATAACCAATCATCCCAGACAATGAAAATGGATTTAATCTTGGTAATCTTTTCTTCCTAATTCTTGCCACACTTCTCTGTCATTGTCAACTCTAATCTGGTTATGATATTTTCCTTTAGGCTCACCTGCTTCGTCTTGCTTGCACTCCTAAGGGGCCGCTAGGTGATGTTTTGCCACAAATAACATCAGAGCTTTATGACCTGGGGGTATGTACTTCTTATATATCTGCTTGAGATTTGTACACCTCTTTGGATTTCTCTATTTAACTTTTTTGTCCTTTTGCTTTGGTAGATGAGATCATTATGAATATTACCAGTGGTTATTAAATTGTTTTACAGGTTGTGTCAGAGCATGTGAGAGATCTTTCCATCAAACCATCTCCTGTCTTTGACAAGACTTTCAACCACGTTTTTGGTCATCATATGGTTAGTATGCTGTTCAGTGTTTTTTTGGGCTGTTTGTTTTCAAAATTTTAAAATAATTTTGATAAGTATTATTACTCCTGCATCTAAATTTGAATGTCTACGTTTTATTTTTGGGATGTCCAAAAATGAATCCCCCCTTTCCTAAAATAAACAAGCATACATACAAATGCGTGCACGCAGACACGCATAAATTTGTATTAATGATATATTGTTGTTTCGCTAATCTTTCACAATTAACCTCCACTATTTAAAGGATTAGAGGTCCCACTACTAAGCTCTTTAATTAATAAAGGTAAAGTAGTAACTTATGGTTAAGTGCTCTCCTAAATCTTTTGGGACATTCAAATATAGACGAAGGGGGTATAAGAACAACGACAACATTATTTTAAAATATATATATATATATATATATATATAATTTTTATATTAATTATTTTAACTCTACTTTTCCAAATAGAGTTGAAATTCTATATTTGATCTATTCCTTGCTGTAATTATGTTGGTAGGTGTCATCAAAGGTCTCCCAATTTTGGAGAACTGCTTCTGATCTGCGTGGACAAAATTCTTCTGCAATTGCAAATTCTCGCTATCTGAGTGATTTTGAGGAACTACAGCCCCTTGGTGAGCATCCACCTTTTTTAACTCAGTCCTTGTTTTTCAATGGGACTTCTGTCAAGAAAGAATGGATTTCTTCACATTCTCCATGCATGGTGCAATTGCTTTCTTAGGATAAGTTAAGGCTTAGAATACTTTCTCATGTAATCAAGGATCTGTTGAACACTTCAATTGAAAGTGGTTGAGGTCAACTAGTAGATTATGATCACTGACTATAGGATCTCCCTTACATTCAGGGAAAGATTGATAATATGGAGGCAATATTCTATGCCTAAGTGCACTAGTCATTGTAGATTTCAAGCGAACCTATTATAGTTTTTTCCCTAAAAGCCTAGCTGTAAATGCTAATTAGCTTTAGTGCAGTCCTGTACTTCTCTTTGCCATTTTGGTGAAAAAAAAGTGAGCAGATAGCTCAATAGCAAACAGTCAATCAATGTCTAAATTTCTTTTACCTTGTTATTCTTGTGATTTTGCCAATTCCAGTTGCGTCACTATCAAAAAGCTGTTATTAATCAATCTTTCTACGTTGGAATTTGTGTTTCCCATCTTAGGGTATTTCCTTCATTAGGAGGAAATGGTCAGAATTTTCCAGAGAACTTCCAGATGTCTTCATTTCTCTATGTGATGGAGATAAGTAGTTGTTGAATTGCCTACTCATTTTTAAAAGCAATATTATGCAAATTGACTTTGACTCATGTTGTGGCTAAATTCTTTTTGAGTATCCACAACGTGTCATGTATTGTATAATGAGTTGGGAAACAAAGGCCATTTCTTGTTTTAATATCATCCTGAATTACTGCTTCATCTAAAAGTTTAATCAGGGAGAACAATAAGTTAATTATTTTGTACTCTTGACAGTAAAAAATAATTGTATACAGATCTGTACAAGGATTTGAAATTTTGAAGTTCTAGCTTTGAATGATGTGAGTGTGTGTGATAGAAGGTACATTGATTCTTAGTTTAGTGTCCTCCATGCCTATTTAGTTGTAATTCAGTTTAATTTTATATGAACTTCGCTGAATCAGTTTGTAGAATCTCTGGATATTTGTTTTACTAAACAACGTGGTTTATTGGGTTTCTATGATTTTCGTCTTCTTATTGTTCTTGGTTTGTATCATTTGACATCCAAAATATTATTCTGCTCTTGGCTACTAAACTGTTAAAATAACTGCTTGTACTAAGAGGGTTGGGTAACTTACGCCTTGAGGTCTTTCTCTTTCGTGATATTCTCTTTCCTGCAGCTGTTCTTGACTAGAGCTGTTTGATGTAGTTCTACCCTCAACTATGGTGCCTATGGTATTCTAGGGTGATTGCTCTGCTAAGTAATTGAGAGAGACTGATCTCTTTTTTCATAATATTTTGGAGTTTACAGTGAGCTAATTATATACAAGTTATCTAAGAAACAAAAATGGCAACTACCCTAAAAAACTGATCACCAAATCTTCTAATCACTGATTACAGAATTTCTTAATTTAAGGGTCAGACTTACTTAATTTAGTCTGATTCTATCATTACAATATTTATAGCTGTAGTTTCCTAAAATACACCAATTAGTCATATTTTCCCACACTCCTCCTCAAGCTGGTGATAGATATTCTCCATTCCTAGCTTGGATACAATACTTTCAAACATTGGACCACTTAACCCTTTGGTTAACACATCAGCAAGCTGATCGTTTGTAGACATATAAGGTGTGCAAATTAGTCCACTCTCCAATTTTTCCTTGATAAAATGTTTGTCAATTTCGATATGCTTTGCCCGATCATGTTGCACAAGATTATGAGCTATGCTAATGGCAGACTTATTTTCGCAATAAAGCTTCATTGGGTCCTCCAACTTGATCCTGGTCTTTTAGAATGATCTTTAACTAAAGTAACTCACATACTCCTTGTGCCATTGCTCGAAACTCAACCTTTGCACTAGACTGTGCTACCACATTTTGTTTTTTACTCCTCCATGTCACAAGATTTACACCAAGGAATGTACAATAACTAATGGTTGATCTTCTATCAATCAATAAACCAGCAAAATCAGCATTTGTAACACTCTGTGTGCTGCTCGATGAACCTCTTTTGGACTGTGCATGAATTGACTAATCACACCTATAGCATAAGCTATATCTTGTCGTGTGTGGGACAAATAAATGAGCTTTCTTACCAAACGTTGATACATCCCTTTGTCCACCATAGCATCTTCCTCTGCTATTTCAAGCTTTATATTCGGATCTATTGGAGTACTCACCGGTTCTATGCTGTTGTACCCATCTCTTTGAGAAGATCAGTTACATACTTCTGTTGAGAGAGAAAAATGCCACTTCAATTTTGAGAAAATACTTTAGCTTTCCAAGTGTCTTAATCTCGAATTCTTTTGCCAAGCACTCACTCAAAGAACGTTTCTCCTCATAATAACTTCCTGTAACAATTATGTCATCCGCATAAACTAAGAGAACCATGACTTCTCCTGAGGACGAGTGCTTGATGAACAGAGTATGGTCTCCTTGACTTTGCTTGTATCCTAACATCACCATAACCTTAGCAAACTTGCTGAACCATGTTTGAAGAGATTGTTTAAGCCCATACAATGTCTTCTTTAACCTACAGACTATATGATCAGTAACTCTTTTTCCATAGCCAGGTGGTATCTCCATATATATATATATATATATATATATATCTCTTCCTGGAGATCTCTATGCAAGAAAGTATTTTTTACATCAAACTGTTGTAAATCTCATCCAAAGTTGGCTGCCAAAGATAATAGGACTCTAACAGTATTCAACTTTGCAACTCGGGCAAAAGTCTCTAGATAGTCCACTTCATATGTTTGAGTATAATCCTTGACGGCCAACTTTGCCTTGTATCTCTCCATTGAACCATCAGCTCTATATTTCACCGTTTACATCCATTTACACCCCACTGGTTGCTGGTAACTCCACAAGCTCCCATATTTTGTTCTTTTCCCTACATTCATAGTTTGTTTCCATTTTTCATTAGAGAAAGCTTTGGTTAGATTGGAAGGAATGGCAATGGTTTCTAGGTTACTGAGCAAGGCTCTATGTGATGGAGAAAAACGTTGAAAGGATAGAAAATGTGTAAGGGGATATAAAGGTCTTTTAGTGCACTCTCTTGCATCTTTTCTCAATGCAATGGATAGATCTGTGTCACTATTACCCTTGTGGATCTTACTCTCCACCTTTGGTTCTATTTCAATTTGTAATGTTGAAGTTATTACTTGATTAGACTCTGGAACTTGCATAGGGTTGGGGGCTGCCATCTTCTTCCTTACATACATCTTGCCTTTACCATATCTAACATCCTTGGGAATAGACTTAGTATTAGGTTGAGTACATACAGGTTCAGAAGAGACTGCGAAAGATTCAGATAGTTTAGAGTGAATTGGGCCATGATCACTGGTGGATCAGAAAGTAGGATGATTCGAAACTGAAAGATCTAATTGCAAGTCAAAATCCAAACTCTCATCTTCTCTCACTAACTTCCCCCCTGAGGATAAGGGTTTGAAAAGTAAGAGTTACGTTCATTGAAGGTAACATCCATAGAAACAAAGAATTTTCTGGAAGGTGGATGATAACACTTGTAATCTTTCTGGGTTGATGATATCCTACAAATGTAGCTCTTGGATCTAGTTTCTCGCGGTTGTGACTGTGAACATGTACAAAGGATGGGCATCCAAACACTCGAGGAGCAATATTATTTGTGGTGTGGAATTTAGGGTAGAAGGTGGACAACATGTCCATTAGACTCTGAACCCTAGGACTCTAGATGGTAATCAGTTTATGAGATGTGTTGTTGTAAGAACAGCCTCTCTCCAAAAGGTTTTAGGTATATGGTTTTCAAATAACGCTCGGGTTTTGTCAAGGAGATCACCATTTTTCCTCTTTGCAACTCCATGTTGTTGTGGGGTATTCACCCAGGATGACTCTTGTATTATCCATTCCTTTTGAAAATATGGACTTAGAATTTGTTTGAAATAGTCTCGTGCATTGTCGGATCTAACTCTCTTAATGGTCACTCCAAACTGATTTTTAATCATAGAGCAAATATTTGGTAAAACAATCTTGAAATAAGATATTTGCTTAAGAAGAAAGATCCAACAAACCTGAGTACAATCATCAATAAAAGAAACAAACTATATTGCCCTAGAGCTATTAGAACAGTAGATGGACCCAGATATCACTATGGATTAAATGAAAAGGAATGAGACTTCTTTTATTGCTCACTGGAAAGGGTACACGTTAAGGTTTGGCAAGTTCACATTTTTCATAATGAAAAGACTCAATATCTAAATTTTGAAATAAAGATGGAAACAAGATTTTTATGATTTGAAATGATGGATGTCCAAGTCGGCGATGATGAAGCCACATTTTTTTCTTTATTGGATGACAAAGATTCGGAAACAAATGACACTGACTGTTTACTCTTGGTGATAGGTAGTTGACTTGCTTCAAGGAAGTAGAGGCCACCCTGTTGTCTAGCATGTCCAATCATCTTCCCCAAACCCTTCTCCTGAAATACACAACTATTATGATGCAAAACTATAGTATATTGTAAGTTATGGGCAAGTTTTTGGATGGATATCAGATTGGTAGCTAACTTAGGGACATGGAGAACATTCTGCACGGTTAACAATGGGTTAATTTAGACACTTTCAATTCCTGCTACAGTGGTCAAAGAACCATGTGCAGTGGTTATTTTTCTACTACTTGGGCATGGGGAATATTTGGTGGAGACATTTGGTAAGTGGGTTATATAGTCGGTAGCTTCTGAGTCCATGATCTAAGAGGAGGTAAAAGTTACATCTGAAGCATTTAATCCAATAGAAAGTGGAAACTCACCTGAATATGCCATAAAACAAGTGCCTAAGGGCTTCCCTCGACTGTTGATGAGGGCTCTCACCCTTTCCAATTCATCTTGGTTGAGACCAGCTATTTTTGATTTTGGTGGCTCATCAATTTGACCAGCTACTACATTGGCTTGTCCACTTTTGGATTGTCCACCGTTTTGTTCCCATTCTCGGCTAGGTGGCTTCCCATGAAGCTTCCAACAACACTCAAGAGTGTGCCGCAGCTTCTTGCAATATGTGCAACATAACTTGTCTCAGTCTTGACTTCTAGAGCCTCCTATCTTCATGTCAAGTGCTAGCTTTCTTTCATCACCAGCAAACTTCTTTTCAGTAGGTATATTCAGCTTGTTTCCATTACTTGCAAACATTGCTGAATTGATTGAAACTTGTGGCTCTAGCATTAGACTTCGCCTACTTTTTTCTCCTTGAACTATGGCTTCCGCCTCATTGAAGCATGGGACTTCTGATTTCCCAAGAATCTGAGCACACACCTGATTGGATTTTGGATTCAACCCAACAAGAAAATCATAGACTCTATCCTGTTCAACAAAATTCTTCAAAACAGCAGCATCATTTGAACACTTCGTATTTATTACTTTGTATTGATCTAACTCTTGCCACAGAGCACTCAATTGCTTGGCATACTCTATGACTGTCGTTTTAACCTTTACCTCATACACCTGAGCGGCGTCCTTTGCCTTTGAGTATGTTAGTTGAACCGCATCCCATATTTCTTTGGCAGTGTTCAGAAACATGCACGTGTCACTGATTTCTGGGATCATATGTCCACATAGCCATGCCATAATCATCGAGTCTTCTTCCTCCCATGCTTCAAAGTTCGGACTACTAGACTTAGGACCCGTACCCATGAGATGGCTGGTTTTTCCTTTGCCTTTCAAAATGGTCTGGACTAATTGGGACCATTTCAGATAATTTTTTCCATTCAATTTGTATGCTGCAACTCTCCCGGCTGCTGTGAACAAACTACTTCGTCCGTTTGGGCTGTAGTAGTCTCCGTAATCTCTGACATGCTGCTTGGTACAAATCGGAATCGAAACAACACCAGCAATAAAGGCTAGGTATATAGCACCTACGAAGAGGAAAAATAGAGGAGAAATACCAGCAATTAAGGCTGGCTGGTTGTAGAGATAAGAATGAAGGAAACACTACCAGCCATTAATGCCGGCTGAGGAAGAAGAAAGGGAAGACGGAAGCAGAAAAATCAGAAGCAGTCCAGGATGAACAGCTCTGATACCATGCTAAGAAACTGAGAGAGAATGATCTCTTTTTTCATCATACTTTGGAGTTTACAATGAGCTAATTATATACAAGTTATCTAATAAACAAAAATGGCAACTATCCTAAAAAACTGATCACAAAATCCCCTAATTGATGATCACAAAATCTCCTAATCATTGATTACAAAATCCCTTAATTTAAGGGTTAGACTTCTCTAATTTAGTCTGATTCTATTATTACAATATTTACAGCCATACTTTCCTAAAATACACCAATTAGCCATATTTTCCCACATGCCTGAACAAAACTCCTCTTTTATGCTCTCAGCCAAGACTCAATGATTTTCTTCTTTATCCGAACACTCAAACAAAGCTAAAAATCCCTAAAAGATTGTTCGTAGAAGACTCAAACAGGTCTCTTATTAACTGCTTGCTTTTCCCTCGAGCTTTTCCATTTTTCTCCTTCTCTTTCCATCCTTCAGTCATCCCACACTGATACGCAACACCCATCAAATCCACTATTATCGTCTGCTGTACACTGCTACCCAAATTACTCATTTAGAATTCATAGGGGCATGAGGCTTTTTATGCCCGTATCATATGCTTCACATGGATTCAGTACTGGTAATAAAAAATGTTGAAAAATATCTAAGACTTTGATGGGAAAATAGGAAGCATAATTGATTACTTCAAGGAATGTGAATTCACCATTTTTTTTTTCTTTTGATATATATTTACATATTTCAGTTTTTTAAATAGTTGTAATATTTTTTCATTTCAAAACTTCCATTCAAGGAAAATTTACCTCATTTTGGTACGCAGGCAAACTGGAAGTATAATATGCAATAATAAAATTTTTGAGGAAATAATACTAAATTTAGTAAGGCTAAATTGGTATCTATCTAATCCATGACTAGGCTTTATCAATAGTTCTTCCCTTTTGTTTCTTATCACTTTCAATAGTTTTCTGGGGTAATGTGCTTCCATTTGTGTACGTGGATAATCTATTTATGTATGCATATATACTTTTGCCTGATAGGACGTGGAGGATATGGTCATGTTGTGCTGTGCAAGAATAAGCTAGATGGCAGGCAGTATGCTGTAAAGAAGATCCGTTTGAAGGAGAAGAGCCTACATGACCGTATATTAAGGTCAGCACCTTCTATTGTAACCGTTGAGGATGAAAGCATATATGAATTTCTTGTGCCACTTTGGCTTTTCTCATCCTACCCCTCCGACCATTTTTTTTTCTTTCTTTTTTTAAAGCTTAAAAGTTTTTATTTGCATCTAAAACAGTATGTCTTGCTTTTGTACTTATTCAAAAATTCCTTTAATGCTGGGAGCATGTTATTTCCATTCCAAATCAAGCAGTTGTCATTGAGTTTAACTTGTATGTGTGGTTCTGCAGACTTACTTTTCACATTTGTGCTTGTATCTGATTGTTGAACTCTGTGAGATGGTAATTGTTGTAGGCTAACCATTCTGAATCCTTTAGGGAAGTTACCACACTTTCTCGCTTGCAGCACCAGCATGTTGTTCGCTACTACCAGGTACTAGAGTCGGGCAAACTTGATACTTCCTTCATGTCTTCTGCTGTCTGTTCATAGGATGTCTGAATTTGAGTGTGAGCCTTATGTTATGTTATGTTATGGATTCTGTTTACTTATAACTGTTCTTGATTATGCTATTATCAATTAATAATGTAAAATTAATTAAAAAATTTCAGGCATGGTTTGAAACAGGAATTGCTGGTTGCTATGGAGATGCAGGCTGGGGAACTAGGACTGCAGCGAGCTCCAGTTTCAGCTACAAGGATGGAAGTTCATCTGATCTCTTTGGGCCTGAAAATGAAGTCGAGTCAACTTACCTGTATATTCAAATGGAATACTGCCCAAGGTTGTATTTCTTCTCAGTATGCCTCAATCCCTCCCCCAACCCAAAAGGAAAAGAACAAAAAGAAACAAGGAAAAGAGTTTTTTTGAAAAAAAAAAAATGAAAAGAGGAGGAAAAGGCATAGAGCAGTAAAAAGCCAACACATGAACATACAGATAGCACAGAGATGAAGAATGAAGAGTTCCAAATATTGGGGCTGCCTGTTTCACTTTATCATGAATGATTCAAATGTATATTTATATACTAGGATATATCACATATAATATGCACATAAGCATAGTTGATTATGTTGTTCACGGAAGAGAATACTGAATATATGCTGGTTGATCCTTCTGGGAAGATTGAAATTAATTATTGGAATGGTAGTCAGCTTTACAATGATTCCTGGCTTCTTGATTTTCCTTTGCAGCTGTTGATGTTCTAAAATATTCATATTCTTGCTAATGTCTTCAGCTATTAATTGGCAGTTATATTGCTTTTTTATACTTACTTGATTGCCTGAAATTCCCACCTTATTTCACATGCAGATAAATTGTTGCATAAACATTATTATGCTTTCTCGTTGTTATTCTGTTTTTGTTTATTGGGTTGATGGTTTTTTAATCTATTCTTTGCAGGACTCTTCGGCAAATGTTTGAATCATATAATCATTTTGATAAAGAATTTGCATGGCATTTGTTCCGCCAAATTGTGGAAGGCTTGGCACATATACATGGACAAGGGATCATACATCGTGACTTGACTCCTAACAACATATTTTTTGATGCTAGAAATGACATTAAAATTGGGGATTTTGGTCTTGGTAAGATATACTCTCTATGGCTAATTAAAGAAGCTTGAAGTTGCTAATGGAGATGCACACTAATTTGTTCACTTTTGTTGATGAGAAGTGGTTATATCATAATACAGTCCTAGAGTTCGTGCAAATAAAAATTGTCTTTGTGGTGAGAGTAGGAGACGGGGAACCCCTATGGCAGCAAGCTTGGTTTGCAATTTTTTGTGTGGTATGATAGAATGGAATAGGATTTTCATTAGTATATGCCTAGTGCAGTGCTTTGGGATATAGTTGGTTATATTTCTTATATTTTGGCAATAGCACTGGATGTCTTTAGAGCTGTTGCATTGACATGGTTACAGAGAGATTACAAGTTTCTGCTGGTTTAATTTGCAATTTTCTTGAGAATTCTTCATCATCTTTCTTGGCCCTTTTCTTTTCATTAATAAATTTAATCTTTTATCCAAAAAAAAAAAAAAAAAAAAGGATTAAGTGTTGTGGAATCCATTGTGTTCCATAAATGTGCGAGGATCTTTTTAACCCTTGGTTTTAGTTTTAACCTATTTATCATGAAATGATACATGAGTCTTTGGAAGTCCTTGTCAGCTCTTTCATCATAAACAATCGTGGTGTGGCAAATCTTTTTGGTTATTAATTTGAGGATTTACAAATTAATTACTTTCACAATTGTTATGACTTACAGTTTCTTAGGAGACCTTGACAACCTTTTCCATTTGGTGTCCTATCAAATTCCTTGTATATTCAAACAGGCCAGACTTGTATGTTTTCACAGGATCTTGTCCCATTGCAATGGATTTGTGTTGCTGGTTGATAAATGTGGCAATTGAACTTTTCTTAACTGCTTCTAAGTTTTTGTTGTTTCAATTCTTTTTTTTTTTTGGCTGGTAGCAATAACTGCATTTGAGCATGATCATTGTCCCTGAACTTATTTTGAGTGTTGGAAATATTCTCACAAAATCCACAATCAGTCAAGTTTTAACAAAATGGTAAACACTCAATCACATAATCAGACAAGTATACCTATCATGTAGTATAGGGTACAACAAGTATTGAATCCGCAGGAATTTGGCAACTACTGCTACTTTACTCTAATCTCATTGTTTGGCAACAAAATGAAGAGATAAAATCAATAAAACTAGTATACTAGAGAATATATCAAGTTCACACAAGAAAAGTCAATAGAATTATCAGAGAGTAAGTATAAGGAGAAAAGACATGTAAAGAAGAAATCACTCAATTCTATGTCAAGTAAAGAAAACACACTTAAATCAATTGATTCCCAATTCCATTACTGATATGAGTTAAAAGGTAAATTCCATTCTCTCTTGAGTCATGAAATTCTTATTCTTAGCTAATCAAAGGTTATCTCTACCTGTCCAATTAAATCTTAGAAACATTAAGATCAACTCAATTATATCTGGAAGAAGTAATATCCCTATTTCTAGGCGATATCACAAACCTGTCAATTGTAGAAGCAACAATATCCTTATCTTTAGGTAATATTATTAACTCTTTGATTATCAATTTTTATCCCCCTACCTCTTTTTCGAGTTAGTTAAGAGATAACAAATATTGAATTAATTAGTTTGGTACTACTCTCCTAATCCCATCTCTTGAATTCATTAGAAGGAATCAATCAATTCAATACAATAAACTCAAGTAATCAAATATTCGGAATTAGAGTTCAATAGATCTAAAAGCAAATCAATATAAAACTATAGAATTAGAGTTCATCTTCAATACAATTAAAATTGTCAAAGCAGAATACAAAGAAAAGGAAAAGAAATCACTCATAGACAAGCAAGGCCTCCCCCCCCCCCCTTCCTTGAAATCTCCTTGATCAACTCTCCTCTTCTTCTTCAAGATTTCCCTTTGATCCTCCTCCTGTTAGCATTTCCTTGAAATCTCTAGGAGTTCTCTAGGGTTTTTCAATCCCCCTAGACTAACTACTCCTTTTACAGGAGTTTTCCCATACAAAATTGCACAAAAGAAACCTATTCCGCGTATAATTCCTGTAACCAACTGGCCCTAGCTGCTTCACATGAACCAGTGACATTTAGCATTGAATTTGCCGCTTTCTAGTAACCAGCCAGCGTTGGCCAAGCCACCCCAGGCGGTGCTAGCTCCTCTCTGTCTGGTCCTCTGAATTTCCTCTATTTTCTCTGTTTTCTCCAGGAAGCAACCGGCACCGGCTGGCCTGAAACAACCGGCTCCAGGTCCTCTCTGTTCTTGCCCGGTTCCATGCTCTTTCTTGCACAATCTTGACATCTTTTCACCATCTTTTCAAGATTTCTTCATCTCACCAATTCTGCACAAAAGATAGTAAAATGGTGGGAGTTAGTAGTTATTTGCACTTAAAATCAACACAAATACACCATGAATAACCTCTAAAGTATACACCAAAATAAGCTCTATCAGACCTCATTATTCCAGTGGTGGAATGTATTTGACCTTCTGTTTGGCTGCATTATTGAATGTTGCCTTGGCCGTAGCTTATGAATGCTGCTGTTCTAAAGAGCACATAAATTTCCTTTTCAAATTCTTTGTGGTGTTTCATTTGGTTTTTTAAAATTATTTTTTGATCTTTTCCAATATCCTCACTTAGGTCTTTAGCCATTTGGAATCACTAGAAAAGAGGGTGGGAGGAAGAAAGAAAAAGGTAGATATATGGACAATTTTACCTTCATTCTTTTAATTTCAGCCAAATTCTTGAAGCGAGAGCAAGTGGAACAGGACATTGATACCTCGGAAGCAATAGGAGTGTCAATTGATGGTACTGGTCAAGTGGGCACTTACTTTTACACAGCACCTGAAATTGAGCATGGGTGGCCAAAGATTGATGAGAAGGTCAATAATCTCTGATTGTTCAAACACGGTTAATATGGTCATGTTAGTATTTCTCTCTTATCCCCATGTTTTTCTTGTGATGCTGGTGTGCAGGCTGATATGTACAGCTTAGGAGTAGTTTTCTTTGAGCTCTGGTATCCTTTTGACACTGCAATGGAAAGACATGTTGTTCTTTCTGATCTGAAACAGAAGGGTGAACTTCCTTCTGCTTGGATTGCTGAGTTCTCAGAACAGGCATCCTTGTTAAGGCACTTGATGTCGCCAAGTCCATCAGATCGTCCATCAGCCATGGAACTTCTTCAACATGCATTTCCTCCTCGAATGGAGTATGAGCTTTTGGATAGTAAGTGGTCAAGATGTTGGGTTTTTACCCTGTTGTATGAAAAAAAATCATGGTCCTCAAAATTTAGGGCAAAAATGGTCAATTTAGTATTTTGATATGCATACTCCCTCTGCTCCTATTTATCTGCGACTTATCTTTATTCCTTATTATCTGTCATTTTCTGATATCCTTAAGACATTTATTTATTTTTTCATAATTACCCTTATTAACATTAGTATTACTCCACGTTCCAACTCTTTGTTGGGATTACGAAAAATTAAATTAGTGGTTGAATAGTAACCCATTATTAATTCTGATATCTATTCCCAATAAAAATACTCCATAACAATTGCACTTGTGAAAGTGTTGTGCCTTTATTTTTCTCGAGAGACAAAACAAGAGAGAGAGATAGTAGTAATTGCTTAACAAATTGGAGAGATAAGCATGTGCGGGTAATTTTGAGAATTCAACTAAAATATTCATTGAAATCTAGAAACTAATTACTTTTTTTGGTATGTAAAATTTGGTTATTGGCAACAAATAAATAGGAACGGAGTGAGTAAAATTCATGGAAGTCAAGAGAAAAAGGAAAATTTAGTTTAAAAAAAAATCAAGCAACTAATAAATTCTTCACTGTTGTTGATGTGGAGTGGTTAGGTCCCAATATGATTTTATAGTTCATGCAAATAAATTTTTGGCAAGAGTATGCGAGGAGGAACTTAATTACAATGGAATTTCTTTGCAGTTTTGGATATGAAGGAATAATTGGACCTTTAGAGATCAGCGTATGCCTAATGAATTGTCTTGTCACAAAGTTACAATCCTTTCATCTCTTTGGATGATAGCAAGTGGTATTTCTGGAGAAATGGCATCGCCTGATTTACAAAGAGTTGGAAGGCTGCATTAATGTAGATTTGAATTTACTCGTAGATTTCTCATCTTCTCTCTTGTATTGCTTCTTTTCTTTAATGAAATTTTGACTTTAGACTTAAAACAAATCAAGCAACTAATAGAGGTCTAAATTGTTGTAAGGCATGTTATCTTGAGGTCAGAGCATTTGCTTGTTTTAGCTAGTGTAAAATACACAATTAGAGCTGGAAAATGGAGTTCTAAAGTCTGTTATGTCCATTTATTTGACATGATTGCTTGTAAATATCATTAGGATCCACTTTAATGTGCAGTTAATATGAGTTGATCTTTATTATGGTGAAGATGAAACTTTAAATTCTAGATTTTACCTACTGTTGTGATGGACTGTTGATTGAATGATTTATAATGTACTTGTTACATTGAGTGCTCTCTCTCTCTACTCTTTACATCACTTTCATGAAAATTAATCATTGAGAAAATTAATCATTGACTTTATATCTGTTAATAAAAAAATTTATAAAAGGAGAACTAATATAGCTGTCCTTCTGCCATAAGATTGGAGTGAATTCTTGGAAAATACGTTTGTTTGGTCAAACAGATAGATACTTTAACTTGATGTTCTTTAACCTGCAGATTTTCTGTAGAAAGGTTCAGATAAATTTGTCTGTCTTTCTGCACCATTCCGGCATTACTTGAACTTTGGTCCAAGTTTTAACTGGAGATTTATATTTAATTGGGAGTAGTACTTTAGATTTATGTTTTGCCTTCCTTTGCAGAATATATCTTATTAGTATAGAGTCAATCTCTAGGATCTTGTGAATTTTCCTTTCTATGTGCTTCAAAACTGCCTGAACTTTGGTTGGATTGTGTTTGGCATTGCACTCACAATGATTATGATGTCTCTTGTACACTATATTTGGTTCATGAAGGGTGGGAGGGTAGAGGGACTTGTGCCTTTTAATCTTTATGCTTCAAGCCCAACAGAAATCCCTTTGAATTTGTTTTTGAACTTGAAATGATTATGCTTTCTCTCATTATATGTTTGCTTAGCCTGGGAGGGAAAGAAATTGAGAGAAACTTCCCTTGTGAGAAGTAAATGGCATATACAACGTACTTCTGTTTGGTATAATGAGAAAGTGCATTAGTACTGCTTCCCCTAATTATTGGTTGAGCTGAAATTTGGTGGTGGAAAGTCATTTTTCTGTTAAGTCTACAATTGTACTGTTCGTTTATACTTCACTTACAGGTAATAATGTGGTTATAGTAAACAGAATAACTGATTTTTTTCCCCCTTCTAAACTGCGTATTTGGTTCCTCTACTACTTTAGGTGATAAAAAAAGACTTTGCAACTTAAGTTTTTAATGTCAAATAAGATGGTCAAACAGTACTTTAATGAATTATTCTTTAAAAGCAAAAGAGAGAAAGACAAAAAGAAATTTGGGTTGGGTTTTTTGAGTTTGTATTGTAGTGAGTTCCAAAAAATAACCTATACTCAACATTGTGTTGGATGGAGTGAAAGTTGATGTTCAGAGTTTGCATACCACGCGAGTTTTGCTTTCCCTCCTGATTTACTTCTATGCCCAATGGATTCTGGATCCTTGTTTGAGTATCTGCTGTTAGCATTATGGGAGCATAGTTGTGTTTGAGGATGGGAATGGTGTGTCAGTAAAAGGCCATTATTGCATAGTTAGGATTTTGCTCCATCCCAAATAGTTAGTCATTGTTTTGTGTGTTCGTCGGTCAGCTTATGAGGTCTACATCTTTAAAGCTTTGTGATTAACATTTACACGTGTTGTTACCTGATTTCATCATTACTTTCTCTCTCTCTCTCTCGCATGTGTCTTTACACTTGAAAGTATTGAAAGGTTTTGCTGCCAGAATCATGATCTTATTTGGTGTTGTGATAACTTTTGGGATATAGTAGTTCTAATTTTCATTGTTCTGAGGCTACCTGTTTCAATATTTTCTGAAAGAAATCGTTGATCTTTTTCTTCTAGATTAAGTCTCTTATTGTTAGTGCAGATATTCTACGAACAATTCATACCTCTGAGGACACCAGTGTCTATGATAAAATTGTGAATTCTATATTTGATGAGGAGTTGTTGAGCACAAAAGACCATCATTTTGGTGCTGGAAGATTGAAATTGGGTGGAGATGATACCTCTTCTGTCCTATTAACGGATGTCAACACAAGAAATCGTGATCATGTGTTGGACGTTGCTGCTGGAGTATTTAGGCAGCATTGTGCAAAGCATCTAGAGATCATACCAATGAGAATGCTGGGAGATTATCTGCAAGTCAATAGGTTTGCTTGTCCTTTAGTACTCTTTTATTGCAATTTTCTCTCAAAATGCTTGGCATGTTGTAGATGGCTGCGTGGTTGTTTATTTCTGTTATTCTTTGACTACTAGGAACACTGTGAAACTTTTGACCCAAGGAGGAGACATTATAGAGCTTTGTCATGAACTACGCCTACCGTTTGTCAAATGGGTTACTGCAAAGCAGGTACACAGCCTACAACAATTCTTGATCTGTCAGTAATTTTTTTTGGTATGAATGATCCAACTAGAAGTGGCAGTGGAACCATAAACTGACAGTTTTGCGACTACCAAATCTGAAAACTGAATAGAAGTTAAAGAACCAAATCTGAAATAAAAACTGTTTGGATTTCAATTGTAAAAACCAAAACAACTAACAGTAGGTGTTGGCTTTAGTGGATAATCCATCAGATACCCAAACACCACATACAATTTTCACTTTATTTGAGGCCCATGAAAATTTATAATGCAAAAAATGAGCTGCTAAACACCTTTATTGATCTGCATTTTATAGACAGTGGGAGAGTTAGTTGTAATTTTCTTAAGTACCTTTGTGCGATTTGGAGATTAGCTTCTCATGTTGCTTTGTTTGTCTGCTTTTTATAGCCAATGGGAAAGGTAACCGATCTTTTTATAGCCAATGGGAAAGGTAACCGATCTTTGAAGTTTTCAATGTGGGATTGGGAGCTCTTTATACATCAGTGAAACTTCAAAAGACCACAAAAACAAGACTTGTTTCCCTCCTAATGAAAAGGGCCAAAAAACAAGAGCAAAATAATATTTCAGAAGATAAATCATTTTTAGCATTTTTTTACTAGTCTTTAGTACCATTAGTCAATGTTTAAACAAACAAAGTACTATATGGTAGTGGTGATAATATATATATTCCAAACCCTGGGGGGAATTTGGGATTGGTAATGACCTCGAGAAAACCAAATCCTAATGGATAATTCATTGGTTATGTATTTGAATGCATAATCAAATCAGAAACCCATTGGTATTGGTTAAAAACACCATACCCCTGTTTTCCCTAGCTCCAACTTGTCACAGCAAGGTTTGCTGTTTCTTTGCCATGAAATGATTGATATTCCTTCAGAAATCAGGCTTCATTCAGAATGTTGTCTCCCATCATCCTAATTTTTCTTGTCCATTCTCGTATATTCGTCATTGTCTGATGTTTTATTCTTTCCTCTAATGGAAAATAGTGGATTGAAATTCTAAAATTGATAAAAGGAAGTTGGAAACTATCCAAAAGGGTAGAATGGAAGTTCTCAGGCTGTTGCTCCCTCATACATGCCTAATTATGCAATGAAGATTGGTAAAGTTTGTGAATTTTTGTCTACTTTCTTAGTACATGGGTATACAAAATTTTTTCTTTTTGTTCAAGTGAATGGGTTCTGTTTTGAGATTGCTTTGGTAACATATACTTGTATAGTTAGGCTGTTTGCATGTTGCATCTGCTTGGCGCTGTGTATAGAAAATGGAAGGCCAAATATCTTATATGCTATGCCCAATTTTAAAGTCCCAGATTTAGTCACATTTGTGGATCAACTTTATAACATACTGAAGCGTTAACTCATTTAACCACAAATAAAATGAAGGAAGAATTGTTGCTTTAAAATGCCGTGCATAACTTTTTGAACTGATCACTTGTTTATGATTCATTGACCACAATACTCGTTGCTTGACGGAACTTGTAAACTGGAAGCACTGGTCTTTTTCAGTAGTTTTGGGCACCATATTTTGATCCACTGCATTTGTTAAGATATTAACGAAAGTGAAGGAAGAAAGGTTTCTTTGTTGTTCCTTACTGATCCTATGCTCTACACGGGCTTAAATAGCCAAGTAATTACATCATGGGCAATCCCTATAATTAAGAGCTTATGAATACAATCTACCAAAAATAGCTTAATTGCCTAATTATAGCCTAATTGCCTAATTACAATAATCAATAATAAATCCCAATTACAGCAATTACAGCTATTATATTTCACTTTTTCAACGCTCCCCCTCAAGTTGGCATGAAAATATCTTTTAATGCCAGCTTGGAAATCAAACTGTCGAACTGTTTCTTTTGAAGACCTTTAGTGAGGATATCTGTTACTTGGTTAGTGGAAGGAAAATACACCATACAGATAGCCCCTCTTATCAATCTTTCCTCAATGAACTGCTTGTCTATCTCCACATGCTTGGCCCGATCATGAAGAACTGGATTGTGAGCAATGGCAATTGCTGATTTTTTATTGCAGTACACTTCAATCAGTCGTGGAGTAGAAATTTTCAATTCTTCAAGGATTCTCCTAATACACAAAACTTCACAAATTCCATGAGCCACAGATCTAATCTCAGCTTTTGTGCTACTTCTAGCCACAACATTTTGTTTCTTACTTCTCCAGGCACCAAGTTTCCTCCTACGAAGGTGCAGTACCCTGAAGTATACTGCCTCTGTAAATGCCTCTGCAACTTAAATTTAATTGACTAGTGTGTCCAACTAGCTGGTCCATTCAAAGAAGAACAAGAGAACTCTTTGTTGGCGAGTAGGGTTTCCCCTTCCCTATTGCATAGACGAGTTGGCTAGACTATTAGGAACTTCCCTCCGCTAAGGAGAAAGAGAGCGCAGAGTGGGCATCAGCAAGGAAGTCCGCTTTTTGCTACGTTAAGGCTGTCAAAGCGTATAGTCAAAGGGCCAGTCATCAGTAGTTCTAGTTTTGTTGATTAGGAGCGCGCCCTCACCCCAAACCCAGTGTTGAGACCTCCCTTTATTGGGGTTAAAATAGATAGTCTTTGGAAAGATGAAGATTATCCTTCGATCATAGGCCAATTCTATTTGCTGGTGTTCAGTTAAACTAGAGGGTAGCGTTTACGCTAAGAATGGGGGGCATTTGGCCTAGGTCTACCCCCTCAGAGAAGGAATCGAACTCAATGTAATTCGGCTTTCTATGCCCTTGATGGTCTATTTAAACAACAATCCTCTTCTGGGAGTCCCCTATAGGTACCTAAGGATTCGATAGACAACATCTAAGTGGTCAGAGTTTGGAGAGTGCATAAATTGACTTACTACATTGACAGTTAAGGCGATATCAGGGCGAGTGTGTGAGAGGGAGATTAATCTTCCCATAAGTCTCTCTGTATCAATTACTTGTAGTTTCTTATTGGGTTTAATTGGGGTTTTAGTTGCCTTGCATTCAAGCATTCGAGTTTCATTGAGTAGATCAAGTACATACTTTCGTTGATTGATAGAGATCCCCTCCTTTGATCTAGCAATTTAATTTCGAATTATGTGGCAATTCTTCTTAAAGCTTCAATTTCCTTAACATCATCAGCTGTAAGGATAATATCATCAACATATATAATAAGTATAGCTAATTTACCTATCCCTGAATATTTATAGAACATGGTATGATCAGCTTGACTATGAGAATATCCATATCCTTTTATGGCCTTCCCGAACTTTTCAAACCAAGCTCGCGGAGATTGCTTGAGTCCATACAAGAATTTCTTTAATCCACAGACCTTGTTCTTACCATACCTGTTCTCAAAGGTTGGTGGGGGATCCATAAGCAGTTCTTCTTCCATCTCAGTGTTCAGAAAGGCATTTTTCACATCAAGTTGATGTAGAAGTCAGTTGTGGTTTCCTGCTATAGATAGAAGGACACGAATCAAATTTATTTTGGCTACTGAGACAAAGGTCTGCTGATAGTCAATTACAAAAGTTTGAGTGAACCCTTTTGCCACAAATCGTGCTTTGTATCTTTCAACGCTTCTATCAATCCTACATTTTACAGTAAAAACCAACTTACATCCAACAGTGGTCTTGTCCTATATATATGTACCTCCAAGCCGGACTATTGAGTGCTTCATGTATTGTTCTAGATTCAGATAGGTTTACGATTGTTGACAAAAAAGTTTTGTGTTTGTGTGAGATTTTTTGATAAGATAAATATTTTGCAATGGGATGTTTTGTTGTGCGAAAACGGGCTCCTTTTCTGATGGCTATAGGAAGATCCAAATCTACGACATCTGGATCTTGAGCTTATGTAGATGCAGAAATGGGGCCAAGGTTAGGAATTACCTATGTTTCTTGGAGACCATTAATGTATCAACCCACTACTTACGTATCCAAATAGGGCAGGGATGTCGCCTCGTCCAGTGGACTAGGTGTCTTTATAACGAAGTACAAAAGAAAATTTGACTAAATAAAATAAGATGATAATCTTGTTACATCTAAAACCAAAACTTATACAAGTCTGAAATTTAGAAGCTAACAATCGTCTCTCAAAAGAAATACAAAGCAAAAGAAAATAAACTGAACGATCATCTCTTATTCCTTCGACCTGCTCAATAAAAAGTATTCCCCTGAAAACATGATATAAAACAGTGTGAGATTGGAATCTCAGTAAGTCCCATGTGTGCGGATGTTACATTTAAACATTTCGTGCATGCAGGTTTATCAAAACCACAAAATTTGTTGGCAAGTCAATTTTCGTCAATAAACAACCATTGAGTGGAGTAAGGCTCATCATATTCAAAACAACTCTCAATAAATCATTCACTCATCAATATCAAGAATCATAAGGTAGGGATTAACAATGATTCAATAATAATATCAAAGTCTTATCATGATAGTGTCCCAATATAACCGTTCAACATTGGGCAGTGGGTTATCCGCCCACTAGGGTGAGATACTCCATCTCTACACCCAACACACCGGTTGTCTAATCCGGAAAGATAAAGTCTGTTAAGATTTATATCCTTGTTAGGGTCTTATTGAGAGTATAGATAATTCTAGGGATTTGTATGCAAAGTTGTAAAGGCTGTATATAAGCCTAAATCGTTATCGAATAAATTAAGTTTTACTCGATTAATCAATTTGGTATCAGAGCCAAATCCTAGCCGTAACCTGCTTCGCCGCACAGTACCTGCCGCCACAGTGCCGCCGCTGCTACAGTACCGACGCTACAGTACTGCCACCGCTACAGTATTGCTCCAGTAACAGTACCCCCCTTTCTCTCTAGGCCCCTCACAACTTCGAGTTTGTTTTCTATCTCCGTGCCTGTGCGGGGAGGGCGATACCCCATGGGTCCTGAGATAGCATGAAGATGCCGGAGTTCTAGATAGATCTTGATGTGTAGAAGATCGAGATCGGGTCAAGGAGAAGAAGAAGGGTAAGTGTGTGATAGACTCGTGTGATAGGTGTGCGGAACTTGAATACGAGTCGATGACAGAGGCTAGCAAGAATACGATGGAGGAGGTGGTTAAGAAATTGGATCCTGCAGATCTTGCGACATTGATGCGGTTTATGAGGATGTCGGGGGATGAAAATTTTGCAAGGCCACCTACTGTTAAGGTGGAGCTTCCACCTGTTGATCTGAAACTCGATGGGCTAGCAACGTATCTGAGCTGGTCACGTCGGGTGAGGTATACTCTGGAAGGGAGGAATCTAGGGGAGTACTTGACAACTGAGAAAGCAGAGCCAGCTGAGGGCACGGTAGGGAGAGATGAGTGGAAGTCAACTCACATGTTGGTGTGCATGTGGCTTCTCAACTCAATGGTCCCGTCTATTGCTGCAACAGTGGATGGCATCGAGAAGGTCAATGATGTCTGGGAGAAGTTGAGGAGAACCTATGATGGTGTGGGGAACAATTTGAGGGTGTTCCAGATTAAGAGGGACATCTATGCTACAGTCTAAGGAGATAGGACAGTGCAGGAGTATGCCACAGAGTTGGAACGCTTGTGGCTAGATCATGATCGTTTCTCACCTCGAGCATGCTGTAAAGATCCTGAGTGTAAGGAAAGAGAGGCCTTGATTTAGGAGAGGACTATGTTATTTCTCCAGGGGTTAGCCCCAGCATTTGAGCAAAGGACAGCGATGCTGCTAGCTTAGACGAGGATCCCTTCACTTGAGGAGGCAGTCTCGGCCATGATACAGGAGGAGAGTCGTATTAGGCTATAGGTTGGGACAGGCGGACATCTTGGGATGAAGTCAGCGCTAGTGGTCTCCAACTCAGGTAACACAGGGTTCAAACAGGAGACTAGGCAGTGCTACAACTGTGGTGAAGTAGGTCATCTGAAACAGGCTTGTCCTAAGCTACCCAAGGAGAGAGACTCAGGTGGACGTGGATAGTTTGCAGGTCGTGGTCGCGGCCGTGGGGGCAGAAGAGGTGGAAGAGGCTATCGGGCCAATCTGATGGTAGCGGAGGAAGAGGAAGAGGCGGGTGTGGTCTTTACTGAGGAAGACTAGGTGCTATTAGAAATACTGAGAAGGAAGCAGAGAGCAGCAGGTGATGGAGCTAAAAAGAGTGCGGTTGAGGATGCATCCACCTCCGCTTTGCCCATGGGTAACACTGCTACCTATGCTTAATTGACCAAAGGTACTGCTCTTGCCTTTATCTCCACCACTAGATCACCAGAATGGATCGTAGATTCTGGTGCATCTCGACATGTAACAGGTAATGCTAGTGAGTTCTCTTCCTATACTCACTTAGCGATGCCAGAGAGCATCCAGACCGCTGACGGGACAGCACAACCTGTGGTTGGTAAGGGTACAGTGAAGTGTACGGGTTCAGTAACTTTGTCCAATGTTTTGCATGCTCCTTCTTTCCCAGTAAATCTTTTATCTATTAGTGCCATTATACTCCAACTAAAATGTGTGGTTTCTTTTGATATTCCCAAGGTGATCTTCCAGGAGAAGGAGACGGGCCGGAGACTTGGGATTGGCACGTGGCGTAATGGACTGTGGTACCTGGATCGTGAGGGGATGGACTCAGCATTGATATCTGTGATGGAGAAGGTAGGAGTAGGAGGATCTGAGATGAGTGCTGAGGATGTGTTGATGCTCCATCACCAACGCATGGGACATATTTCGTTTAGTGTGTTAAGTCGGTTGTATCCAGTTTTATTTGAAAATGCCAATAAACAGAAAGTTGTGTGTGATGCATGTGAATTTGGAAAACTTACTAGAAGTTCTTATGTTAGTTCTGGTCATAGAAGCTCTCGTGCTTTTGATTTGATACATTCTGATGTTTGGGGACTTTGTTCCACTAGTTTTATGAATGGTTTTAGATATTTTGTGACTTTTATTGATTGTTTTTCTCGTGTTACTTGGTTGTATTTAATGAAAAATAAGAGTGATGTATTTGACTGCTTCAAAGACTTTCATAGGTCTATTCAGACTCAATATGGAGCAGTGGTGAAAATATTGAGGTCTGATAATGGTACAGAGTATACCAATAGAGCATTTGCGGAATACTTGTCAGCTCAAGGCATACAACAACAAACTACATGTCCATACCCACCAGCTCAAAATGGGGTAGCAGAAAGGAAAAACAGACACCTTCTAGAGACAGCTAGGAGCATGATGATCACGATGAATGTCCCAAAGCAGTTATGGGGGCAAGCGGTCTTAACAGCTGCTTAATTGATCAACAGGATGCCCACAAGAGTGTTGGACTAGAAGTCTCCGTATGAAATGTTGAAAGGAGATAATGGTGGGATCCTCCCATTGAAGGTGTTTGGTTGTGTGTGTTTTGTGAAGGACAACAGACCATCCGTAGGGAAGCTTGGTCCTAGAGCTGTGAAATGTGTCTTTGTAGGATACTCTGCTACCCAGAAGGGGTATGTTTGCTGGAGTCCAGTAGAGAAAAGGTTGTTTGTAAGCATGGATGTGCATTTTCGAGAGTTTGAGCCATATTATACACTGGAGGTGACCTCACCCATTGGTGACTTATCTGATAAAGAAGGTATGAGGCGAGAGGGGGAGAATGGTGAGAGGTTGGTGAATGTAGGATCAATTCCCTTATCGATTCCTTATTTTGTTGAGAGGAGGGAATCAGTTGAGGAGCACGAGAACAAAGAAGAGGAGGAACCCGTCGGTGTTGGGACTCAGGCACAGGGGGAGTTGAGAGTGTATACCAGGAGGAGGCAGAATGAGGTGCCAGAGTCAACATCTACAGTACCACTGGTGCCATCAAGTCCCTTGTCCCGGCCTACTCCAACTTCTGAGACACCCACACCACCCTCAAACTCAGAAAACACAGGTGCTATAATTCCTTCTTCTCATCCCACTCCCATGATAGTAAGGAGGACCTCTCACAATAATGCAGGAGTTCCCCCCGACCGTTATGGTTTCCCACATGACATTGCTCAATTTGTCTCATACTCTAATTTATCACCTATGTATGGAGCATTCATTACATCTTTGGACTCGTTACTTTACCTAAGTGTTGGCAGGATGCTAAACGAGGATCTAAAGTGGAAAGCAACTATGCAAGAAGAACTTGGAGCTCCGGATAAGAACAGTAACTTGGGAGATAGTGTCACTACCACCAGGCAAGAAGGCAGTGGGGTGCAAGTGGGTGTTCACAAGTGAAGCGCACTCCCGAAG
Source organism: Voacanga thouarsii (assembly GCA_026120185.1). Lineage (NCBI taxonomy): Eukaryota > Viridiplantae > Streptophyta > Magnoliopsida > Gentianales > Apocynaceae > Voacanga > Voacanga thouarsii. Next base: position 2,109,692 of record JANUWF010002315.1, on the reverse strand, counting down.
GAAAAATTGATCGCTACAAGGCACGGTTGGTGGCGAAGGGGTATAGTCGGACATATGGCATCGACTATGATGAGACCTTTGCTCCCGTGGCCAAAATGGGAGCAAGAAGGACACTTGTCTCCATTGCAGATGAATGGGGTTGGAAACTACATCGCTTGGATGTTAAAAACGTATTTCTTTACTGGAGATTTGCTAGAAGAGGTGTATATGGAGGTTCCCCAGTGCTTTGGTACAAAACAGACAAGTGGACAAGGTTTGTAGATTAAGGAAGTCACTGTATGGGTTGAAACAGTCTCCTAGAGCTTGGTTTGACAGGTTCAGAAGAGCTATGGTAAGCATGGGCTATCAGCAAATCAATGTTGATCACACAGTGTTCTTTCGACAATAGGGTGGTCACATTACTATGTTAGCAGTGTATGTGGATGATATGATTATCACCGGTGATGACGAGGGTGAGATTGCTCAACTGAAGGCAAAACTGGGCAAAGAGTTTGAGGTGAACGACCTCGGGCAGCTAAAATACTTCCTGGGGATTGAGGTGACTCGTGGAGAAGAGGGGATTGTTCTATCTCAGAGGAAGTATGCGTTAGACTTACTCACAGAGACGGGCATGTTGGGTTGCAAGCCTATGGTTTCACCAATTGATCAGAGGTTCAAGTTGAGCGCAGAGGCAGGAAAGCCGGTTGATCGTGAGCGGTACCAGAGGTTGGTAGGACGTCTCATCTATCTGAGTCACACTCATCTTGACATATTATTTGCTGTGAGTATGGTGAGCCGCTACATGCATGACCCAAGGAAGGGCCACATGGACGCAGTGTACCAAATTCTGAGGTACCTGAAGAGTGCACCAGGGAAGGGGTTGATCTTTAAGAAGAATGGACATCTGAACATTGAGGGCTATTGTGACTCTGACTGGGCAAGTTGTGCTGATGATAGAAAGTCCACAGCTGGATATTGCGTGTTTGTAGGAGGCAATTTGGTATCCTGGAAGAGTAAGAAGCGACCGATGGTTGCAAGGTCAACAACAGAGGTCGAGTATAGGGCAATGGCTTTAGGAGTTGCGGAGATGGTGTGGTTGAGAGCTTTGTTAGTAGAGCTCAAGGTGGATAAAGGAGTTAAAATGAAGCTGTGGTGCGACAGCAAGTCCGCAATTAGCATTGCCAATAATCCCGTGCAACATGACAGAACCAAACATGTGGAGATTGATAGGTTCTTCATCAAAGAAAAGCTAGATAGTGGACTATTGGAGCTGGGACATGTAGCTACTAGAGAGCAAGTGGCTGACTGTCTCACTAAAGGACTTAGTTCATTAGATCTCTCAAGATTGTGTGACAAGATGGGCTTAATGGATATCTTCTGCCCATCTTGAGGGGGAGTGTTAAGATTTATATCCTTGTTAGGGTCTTATTGAGAGTATAGATAATTCTAGGGACTTGTATGCAAAGTTGTAAAGGCTGTATATAAGCCTAAATCGTTATCGAATAAATTAAGTTTTACTCGATTAATCAATTAAGTCTATATGGACCAACATGCTAGCTTGAACTGGCCTGACTAAATAGTACTGTCGCCTCTTTAAGTAGAGTTTATCTTCTGGAGGTGGTCTCCTTCCAGAGGACTCACTCTAACTCTCCAAGACTAGTACCCCTAGCCTACTCCTGCTGAGTACTCAACGCTTACCATTTAGGTGCAGAATCTTTTCCCTTGTTTTCACAATCATTGATTATCTTGTCTTTGCAAAACGTGGATTTCACAATGAGCTTTTCAAAACGTTTTAGTCATAAAGAAAAGAAAATCATTTTCAGTTAAAAGTTGACATTTGATAAAATTATTTAGAGAATAAAATCTCTACGTTCTCAATCCAAGTATCAAAATACCACAATAACATTTCATCATGTTTCAACCATCGTTTCAATTATCATGTAAATCATCATATTGACACCATTTCAATATCATTGTACAAAATACTTGCAAACATGTAATATTTAGCAAAACAGTTATGTAGGGACTTACTTGAATATAACCAAAGCAATGCTTGCCCTTACTTCAAATCTCTTCCTTATATAAAATCAATGATTCTATAATTAGAATCCAAATATTAACCCACTATCATCATGCATCATGAATCCCTATGATCATATTACTCATCTAATTCATCCATGGCATCTAGATGCATTAATTCATCAAATCATCTCTATAGCTTCCCATGATCATGCATCTCATCATTATGCATGCTTAAAATCAAATCAACTCATCTATGCCATGACTTCCAATATTCGTCCACCATTAATCTCATATAATGAACATATTTGCTTCAAAAGATCTCATCTTTAATCACCACGCAATAGATCTAGGTCATCATAGCATTATTTAACCATGTTCAAAGTCATATATGACTAGTTCATTCCATTGTACCCTCAAACTCATCAATCTAGTCTATTCATTCTTTTCATGCTAACTCCATGCATAATAATACTACCATAAAATCAACCTTATGCAAGACAAAAGAGATTGAGACCAAAAATACCTCTTGATGAGACACACTAAGAGCAAAGGTGGCGCCTTTGGTGATTGATTGGTTTCACTTGAGAGGAAGAGTTGATTGTTTCCCTTTGGCTTCCTTGGTTTGAAGGTCATGAGGGATAGGGGTAAATCAGTCCCCTTTGGTTCGAAATTTAGGAGAAAAGAAGAAGAATTGAATAAAAGCTGAAGGAGGTTGAAGAGTTGCTTACCTTGCTTTTAGGCTTCGATTTTGGTGGAGATTGGTGCTGTTTTGGCCGAGATATTGGAGAGGGTTGGCGGCTGGACTTTTTGTGCAGTAGAGGGTGTTTAGGGTTTGATTGAGGGCTGGTTTGATGATGGGAATAGGTTGGAGTTGGGTGTTTTAGTGTTTAGGAGAAGTTTATCTTGTTTTGGACTCTTGATCACAAGAAGGAAAAATGGCAGCTTTTGGTCTCTCTTGGGATGGCCGAACTTGATCAGGTTTTAGAGGGTTCTTGGGCTGTTAGGGTGGCCGAAAATAAGAGAGAGAAAAGAGATGAAAGGGGCTTGTTTTCGGCCTTCCTCTTGGACAAAATTGGGAGGGGGAAAGAATAGGGTTTTGTGTGTTGTTTTTGGCTGGAACAAGGAAAGAGTTTGAGAGCAGTGGAGCTGGGATTTTCGTGAGCTTGGGGGTGTGCTAGGGTGGCTGAAACTAGGGTGAGAAGAAGGGGAAATTTCTGGTTTTTGATTAGCTTAAAAGAATGATTGGTTAAGATTACTTAGGGTAGATCCCCCCTGTATTTTAGAGACTTGGAGAGCAACTACATTACCTATCAAGGTGGCGGCTAGGGGTTTTCAATTCCAGAAATTTTCAGCAAGGAAAATAGGATATTAGTCCAAGAAATAATTTAGTTAATGTCCTAATTTTTTTTAGGCAAAAATAATTAATTAGGGAATAATTATTTTTTTGGTGATAAAATCTAGTTTCCAAAATCAAAGCTTCTATATTTTTCTTTCCATAATAAATCCCTTGAATAAGATCATTTAGGGAATTATAGATGTTGGAATATTTAACTTCCTAAAAGATTAGAATAAAATATTAACTAAAGAATATTAGGAATTTAATTTACCATAATTCCTTTTTAGCAACCCCAAAATAATCACATTCCTATATTTTAGGGATTGGGAAAACAAGGTGGCGGCTACCCTAGGGTTTTCGGCCAAGAGGAGAGAAAATAGGGGAAAAGGAACTTAATTAGAAAAAAGAAGGAAAAGGTTTGCGAGAATTGGAATTTGAACTCAAGTCACCAAAGAATACACACCAAGCTCTAACCACTATTCCACAATAATATTTGTGTAAATATTCATCAAATAAATTCCCATATCCAACTCAACTCCCTTCATTATTCTTTCATTAAATTCCATTCCATAAGAACAAAAGCTCTACCACCTCATATAACACAACTATATCCAAATAAATAACTCCATGAAATATCAAACACATAAATCACATAAGCTTCATGGAAAATAGTTCAGATTTATCGAATAAAATATAATATGCTATGCTATGCATGACTTTCCCCATGAACTAATGGTGGTTCAAAATGGGGTATTACAATTACTCAGTTCTTGAGTTTGGAAAGAAGCTAAAGGGTCAATTTGAATAGTCTTCCTTTTATGAAACCTTTTCCTAGAATAAACCAGAGGCTCAACAGATTTTTGCAGTATTTCTCCCATTGTATTAGGCAAAATCACTTATGGTATTTGACAACTATGATCCTCCACATTTTTATTATTTTAACCAATTATTTCTTGTTCAAAAACAGTTGGCGTTAAGAATCATTTTAGATAATGGTTGAGACATTCGCCAAAAATCATCTTCATCTAAGCGATACCCCCCCTGAAGTTGATTTTTGTTGAAAAATGGTATTTTTTTTTCCATGAAGATCACATCCATACTAATGTAGGTTTTCTTTGAGTCAGGATTGAAACACTTGTAACCTTATTTATTTGAAGCGTATCCAATAAAAATGCAATTTTCAGATATGGGATCCAATTTTGACCGAAACTTGGTTGGAATGTGAACAAAACATATGCATTCAAAGACCTTTAAAGGAATGTCAGATGACATCCAAGAATTGGAAAATTTTCTTTTAACTTTGTTTAGGGGAATCATGAATTTTAAAACTCAAGTAGGCATTCGATTTATCAAATATGATGTTGTTAAAATAGCGTTTCCCCACAAATATTTGGGAACGTTCATCGAAAGCATGATTGCCCTAGCAACTTCAAGTAAATTTCTATTTTTTCTCTCTTAGCAATCCTGTAATACTCCGTATTAGACCACCTTTAGTATGTGGGGAAAAGTCATGCATGTCACATTGTTTTATACTAATGATTTGAACTATTTTCATGAAAATATCAGTTTATTGTTGCATGAATTAATTGTCGTGTTATTTAAGTTAGTTGAGTTTTATTTTATTGAGGAGAATTTATTAGAAAGAGGATGGAGCAAGTGAGTAGGAATCAAGAAAATTTATTAGGAGAATATTTACCAAGAATTATTGTGGAATAGTGGTTGGAGCTTGGTGTGTATTCTTTGGTGACTTGAGTTTGAATCCCAACTCTTGCAAACCCTTTCCCTTTTCACTTTTGATAAACCCTTTTTCCCTTATTTTCCCTTCCCTTGGCCGAAAATCCTAGGGGTTGCTGCCTTCTTATTTTCCAATTTCCTAAAATAGGGGTTTTTGATTATTTTGGATTTTATTAAAAAGAATTTAATATAAATTAAATTCCTAATATTCTCTAATTAATATTTTATTTCAAACTTTTAGGAAGTTTAATTATTTTATCATCTAGAATTTTCCAAGGATCTTACTCAAGGGTTTCATTATGGAAAGAAGATTATAGGAACGTTTCTTTTGGAAACCATATTATAGCTATTACTTTCAAAAGAAGGAAAGTTTCCCAAAGTTGTTCCCTCTAAAAGAGTTTATTTGGAAATAAAGAGATCTTGTCCAAAGCTTTAAAGGAAATAAATATTCTCCCAAGATTTATGGTATTTTCGAAAGCTAGTGTTTAGGGAAAGGAAATTGCAGCTTTATTCGAAGAATCTAGATTTTATCACCTAATATAATTATTCCTTAATTAATTGTTTTTGCCTAAAATAAATTAGGGCATTATCTAAATTAATTCTTTAATCAACATACCATTTTTATTAACTGAATTTTCTAGAATAAAACCAACCCTAGCCGGCACCTTGATGAGTTTTCTTTCCTTTCAAGTTCCCTAAATAAAGGAGGGGACTTCCCTAAGTAACCCTAATCAATCAAGGTTCTTTTAAGCTAATCAAAAACCAGAAATTTCCCCTCCTTCCCACCAATTTTCGTCACTGTTCTCACACACACACACACACACACACACACTCTAACGAAAATTCCAGCTTTTCCTTACTCTTACACACAAAACCCTATTCTTTCCTCCTCCCAATTTCGTCCAAGAGGAAAGCGGAAAACCAGCTTCTTTCATCTCTTTTTCCTCCCTTATTGTGGCCACAATAACAACTAGAAAACGGCCACAAAAAACCAGCCCTAAACCTCCTTAAACCTTGTTGGAATTCGGCTATAGCAATAGGGACAAAAGCTGTCATCTTTTCCTTCTTGTGATCAAGAGACCGAAGCAAGATCAAACTCTACTAAACCCTAAACACCCTCTTCTGCCCAGAAATTCCAGCCACCAACCCCCACCAATAACTCGGCCAAAACAGCACCAATCTCCACCAAAATCGAACCCTAAGAGCAAGGTAAGCAACTCTTCAAACCCCTTCAACGTTTATTCAATTCCTCTTCTTCTTTTCTCCTAAATTTTGAACCAAAGGGGACTGATTCACCCCTATCATCTCGTGAATTTTCGAATTAAGGAAACCAAGAGCCACCACTCGACTCTTCTTTCCAAAGTAAACCCCAAGAAGCACCAAAGGCGCCACCTTTGCTCTTGTTGTGCTGTTAAAGAGGTATTTAAGGATTAACTTTATTGATTTAAATAAGGTTGACCTTATAGTGATGCTAATATGCATGAAGTCTTGCATGAAAAGCTTGAATAGATAGAATTGATGAGGTTTGATGGTGTAATATTGTGAACTAGGTGTATAGGGAGTCAAGCATGGTTAAACACTGCTATGATGACCTAGAACTATTGTATGTTGAATAAAGATGCGATCTTTTGGTGCAGTTAGGGTTAAGATATGGAATTGATGGTAGTTGATTAAGGGGGTCATTATATAAGTTGATGTGAGCCGAGTGTAAGCATGCATGTGTGAGATATATGACCATGGAAAGCATGGAGGTGATTTAATGAATTAATCCACCTAAGTGTTATGGATGAATTAGATGATTAGTATGATCATAGGCATTCATGATGCATGAAAAGATAAGTGGATGCATATTTGGGTTCTAATTATAGAATCATTGATTCTAGATAAGGAAGAAAGTGAAAAAGATATCAAGCATCACTTTGGTTGATTATTGAGAACATCGAAGTAAGTCCTTGCATAATTGTTTTGATGCAAGTTATATGTTTGCAAGCAATTTTTACAATATTATTTGGAATTGATGTCAATATGATGTTTTGACACAAGGATTGAGCCTTGACTAAAAATGATGAGTTATACTGGATTGCTGTGAAACTTGGATTGGAAATGTGGATGTTTTATTTTCAAAACGAATTTACTAAATTTTATTTATTCAAACTCAAAAACGATTTCTTACACTATTGTCAAACAATTTTGAAAATACTGTTACGAAAACAACGTTTTGCAATCAAACTAATCAAAGACTTTCGAAAAAGGGAAAATGATTCTGCCCCTAATCGGGGAGCATTGAGTACTCAGTGAGGGTAGGCTAGTAGTACTAGTTTCGAAGAGTAAGAGTGAGTCTTCTGGCAGGAGGCCACCTCCAGAAGATAAACTCAACTTGGAGAGGCGACATTACTACTTAGTCAGGCTGTCCGTGCTAGCATATTGGTCCATGTGGACATTGTTTATCCGGATTGGACAACCGGAATGTTGGGTGTAGAGATGGAGGAGTATCCCACCTAGTGGGTGGATCCCCCACCGCCCATTGTTGAAAGAATACATTAGGAAGCTATCATGGTGGTAACCATGATATGGATTGTGTTATTATATTGTTGAATCATTTACTAATCCCTATTTAATAAATTATGAATGTGATGAAACGGTGATTTATTGTGAACTGTTTTGGATTTATTGAGCAAGGCTCCTTTGTATAACTGTAATTGATGAAATTGACTTGCAAACACGATTTTGTGATTTGGATAAACCTGCATACACGAAATGGTTTCAATTGACACTTGCACACATGGGACTTACTGAGATGTCAATCTCACACCTTTTATATCATGATTTTAAGGGATTGCTTATACTGAATAGGGTGAAGCGTTAGGAGATGAACTCTAGTTTTTTATTTATTTATGTTTTGAATTTATTTGAAGAGACATTTGTTAGTTTTGATTTTCCAGACTTGTATAAGTTTTGCTTCCGGATGTAATGAAATTATTCCTTTAATTTTATTTAGCAATTTTTATTTATTTATTTGTACCTCGTTATAAAGACCCCTGGTCCTTTGGGCGGGGCGATATCCTGCCCTATCTAGGTACCTAGGGTGTGGGGTGTTACAAATCCCATTTTGTTGTGGAGTGTCACGATAAGTAGATTGATGAAGTATGCCTCGTTCTTTAGAAAGTCCCATAAACATTCATTAAAAATATTCGGTTCCATGGTCTGATCAAAGAATGCAAATTTTTGTTCCAAATTGAGTTTCAATCATGTTGTAAAAATCCTTTAAGAGTGTTTCAACTTCTGATTTATTGCTTATGAGATAAACCCAACATATTCTGGTATGATCATCAATGAAGGTTACAAAACCTCTTTTTCTAGATAATGTTTTTATTTTGGAAGGTCCTCAAACATCACTGTGAATCATAAAAAAATGGTTTTGAGGGATGGTATGGTTTAGGTGCAAAAGTTGTTCGATGACTTTTTGATAAACTAGTTCCACATTGAAGTAAAGAGCAATCAACACCCTTAAACATATCAGGAAATAAATGTCTCAAATAAGAAAAACTAGGATGATCAAGTCTAAGATGCCATTCCATTCCATTATTTTGTCTAAAATAGGGCTCGAACTCATATTGCTGGTCCCGAGCCTTTTTATTTCTAGGAGTGGTCTTATCAAAGTAGTAAAGTCCGCCTATCTCTTTAGCTCTCCCAATCATCACTCCTGAGCTTTGGTCCTGAAAAACACAAGAAGAATCATAAAAAATAACATGACAATTAGGATCTTTTGAGAGTTTGTTGACGGATAGAAGGTTATAGGTGTAACCCCCCACAACCTACGTACCCAAATAGGACTGGGATGTTGCCTTGGCCAATGGACCAAGGGTCTTAATAACGAGGTACAAAAGGAAAATGACTAAATAAAATAAAAACGATAATCCTATTCCATCCGAAATCAAAAATTACAAGTCTGAAAATTTAGAAACTAACAATCGTCTTTCAAAAGAAATACAAAGCAAAATAAAATAAACTGAACAATCATCTCTTATTCCTCCAACTTGCTTAATAAAAGTACTCCCCTGAAAACATGATATAAAACAGTGTGAGATTAGAATTTCAGTAAGTCCCGTGTGTGCGGATATCACATTTAAACATTTCGTGCATGCAGATTTACCAAAACCATAAAATATGTTTGCAAGTCAATTTTCGTCAGTAAACAATCATTGGGTGGAGTAATGCTCACCATATTCAAAACAACTCTCAATAAATCATTCAATCATCAATATCATAGATTCATAAAGTAGGGATTAGTAATGATTCAATATCAATATCAAGGCAAAATCATGACTACCATCATGATAGCTTCCAGTATAACCGTTCAACACTGGACAGTGGGTGATCCGTCCACTAGGGTGAGATACTCCTTTATCTCTACACCTAACACACCGGTTGTCCAATTCGGAAGAATAAAGTCCACATGGACCAACATGCTAGCTCGGACCCGCCTGACTAAGTAGTACTGTCGCCTCTTTAAGTAGAGTTTATCCTCTGGAGGTGGCCACCTACCAGAAGATTCACTCCAACTCTCTAAGACTAGTACCATTAGCCTACTCCCACTGAGTACTCAACGCTTCCCATTTAGGGGCATAATCATTTTCCTTGTTTTCACAATTATTGATTATCCTGTCTTTGTAAAATGTAATTTTTCACAACAAGCTTTCCAAAACGTTTTAGTGATGAAGGAAAAGAAACCATTTTTAGTTTGAAAGTTGAGATTTGACAAAATCATTTGGATTTTAAAATATCCACGTTCTCAATCCAAGTATCAAAATACCACAATATAATTTCATCATGTTCAATCCTTGTTTCAATCCTCATGTCAATCGTCATAGTGACACCATTCCAATACCATTATACAGAAGACTTGCAAAGATGTAATATTTTGCAAAAGAGTTATGCAGGGACTTAGTTGGATATTCTCAATAATCAACTAAAGCAATGCTTGATCTCCTTTTCACTTTCTTCCCTATTTAGAATCAATGTTTCTATAATTAGAAACCAAATATGAATCTACTCATCTTTTCTTGCATCATGAATCCTTATGATCATATTAATCATCTAATTCATCCATGGCATCTAGATGGATTAATGCATTAAGTCATCTCTATAGCCTCCCATGATCATGCATCTCATCATTATGCATGCTTATAGACAAATCAAACCATCTACATAATGACTTACCTACTTAATTTCTATTAACTCCATATATTAACCCTAACTTCATCAAAAGATCTCATCTTTATTCAACATACAATAGATCTAGATCATCATAGCAATTTTTATCCATATTCAACGCCATATATGCCTAGTTCATTATATTACACCATTAAGCTCATCAATCTAATCAAATCATACTTTCATGCTAGGCTTCATGCATAATGTCGCCGCCATAGATTCAACCCTAATCTAAATCAGAGGAGTTAAGCCTCAATTACCTGTTTGACGGTACAACAAGAGCAAAGGTGGCGCCTTTGGTGGTTGCTTGTGTTCGCTTGAGGGAGAGAGTCGATTGTTCCCCTTTGGCTTCCTTAGTTCGAAGGTCACTAGGGATAGGGGTAAATCAGTCCCTTTTGATCGAGATTTAGGAGAAGAAGATGAGAAGAATTGAAGAGGAGTTGATGAAGAGTTGAGGAGTTTCTTACCTTAGCGTTGGTTTTCAGCTTTGATGGAGTTTTGGTGCTGTTTTGGCCGAGATGTGGAGGGGGGTTGGCGGCTGGAATTTCTGGGCAGTAGAGGGTGTATAGGGTTTGTTTGAGGCTGATTTGATGAAGGGAATAGGTTAGGTCTAGGTGTTTTGATTGATGTTTGGAAGAATTACCCCTTGTTTTGGACTTTTGAACAAACAAGGGAAAAATGACAGCTTTTGCTCTTCTTGGTTTGGCTGAGATTGTGCAATGAATAGAAGGAGTTTATGGCTGCGTTTTAGGGTGCTACAGTGGCCGAAATTTGGGAGGAGAGCAGAGAGAAATTTCTGGTTATTTGCTTAGCCTAAAGGAACTTTGGTTGGTTAAAATTACTTAGGGTAGATTCCTATGTTTTAGAGAGTTGGAGAGTAATTAAAACAACCCTTAGTGGCGGCTAGGGTTTATTGTTTTTTCCAGAAATTTTAAGCAATGAAAATAGGTTATTAATCCAAGAAATAATTTAGTTAATATCCTAATTTATTTTAGGCAAAAATAATTAATTAAGGTATAATTATTTTTGGTAATAAAATCTAATTTCCAAAATCAAAGCTTCTATCTTTTTCTTTTCATAATAAATCCTTTGGATAAGATCTTTAGGAAACTCTAGATGTTGGAATATTTAACTTCCTAAAAGGTTAGAATAGAATATTAACTAAGGAATATTAGGAATTTAATTTACCATATTCGTTTTTAGCAATCCCCAAAATAATCACATTCCTATTTTTTTTTAGGAGGTGGGAAAAATAAGAAGGCGGCAGCCCTAGGGTTTCGGCCAAGGGAAAATAAATAGGGGAAAAAAGAGTTTAATCAAAGATAAAAAGGAATAGGTTTGTAAGAGTTGGGATTCGAACTCAAGTCACCAAAGAATACACACCAAGTTCTAACCATTATTCCACAATAACTCTTGTGTTAATATTCATCAAATAAATTCCCATAAATCTAATTCAACTCACTTCATTCTTCTTTCATTAAATTCTACCCCACAAGAACGAAAACTCTACCACTTCATATAACACAACTATGCCCAAACAAATAACTCAATGGAACATCAAACACATAAATCACATAGGCTTCACAAAAATAGTTCAAATTTATCAAATGAATTATAATAGGCTATGCTATGCTATGCATGACTTTCCCCATGAACTAATGGTGGTTCAAAACGGGGTATTACGATAGGTGAGTTGTGGAACATGGAGTATAGATTTAAGACCTATACTCTCAGACAGATTAATATTTCCTTGTCTAGCAATGGAAGAGAAACTACCATCAGCAATACGAACTTTTTTACGGCCAGAATAAGGGTTATACAAATTAAATAAATGAGATAAATTTGTCATATGATTAGAAGCTCCAGAATCAATGATCCAAGGGTTTGATTTTCTGCCATCATGAACTATAGAACCATTAGGAGTACCACTTGTCGGATTGGAGTTTAGCAATTTTAGGAGTTGATCAATCTGCTCCGTGCTAAACGGGTTGGGTTGTTCAGCAATGGCATTTGCAGAGGACTGTTGACGTTTGTTCCTTGGCTTCCAGTTTGCGGGTTTACCATGGAGATGCCAACAAGTTTCCCTAGTGTGGCGTGGTTTGTTGCAATGGTCAAACCACAGCCAGGGTTTTCTTCACTCCTGCAGGTTTGGACCATTCCGCTAGTTGATATGGGCCTTGGCAACATTGAATGTAGAGCTTTTAGTTGGGCTGGCTGAGACCGTGTTTTTCCCGAGCATTACACTCCTACAGGTTTCTTCACGATGAACCTCGGCAAAAACTTCATTGATGGATGGCAGAGGATTTCTCCTGATAATTCTGTCTCTAACCTCATCAAATTCCACATAAGGTCACCAAGAAATTTGAAAACCCTATTCGCATCAACAATTACTCTATAGCGACTTGCATCATTAGGGCACTTCCATTTTTGATCGGTAAACAAATCTAAATCTTGCCATATTCTTTTGAGTTGAAATATTTGGTAACTGAGTCATTGCCTTTACGAATATCACCAAGCTTCAATGTGAGTTCATAAACCTGAGATTGGTTACCCAAATCAGAATACATTTGGGTGACATTATCCCAGAGTTCCTTAGCAGTAGAATAGTACATGTAGTTAGCACCAATGTCCTTCTCCATGGAATTCACCAACCAAGTCATAACCATAGAATTTTCAGCATCCCACGTATGATAGGTTGGATTTTCAGGGTTGGCTCCTTTTCTCCTGTCAGGTAGCCAATTTTTTCTCTGCCATGGATGTACATGCGTATAGATTGGGACCAATGAAGAAAATTCTCTGTGTTCAGCCGTATATTAGTAATCTGGACTGGGTGAGAATCATGTGTTCTGTTTGTGAAGTCTTGGGTTTGATTTTTAGGCTGGTTCATAGGAAAACTTGTGGTCTCAGAAACGGCTTCAGACATGGTGGGAGATGGCTAGAGTAATTTCTGCTTAGGACTGGAAGTGCTTTGTTTTTTCTGATAAAACAGGGAAGTATGGTTAGTTTTTCGGATATCCGGGGTTCAAACTAATTCCTGCCTGATAACCATAACAAAAGTGAAGGAAGAAAGGTTTCTTTGTTATTCCTTACTGATCCTATGCTCTACATGGGTTTAAATAGCCAAGTAATTACATAATGGGCAATCCCTAGAATTAAGAGCTTATGAATACAATCTATCAAAAATAGCCTAATTGCCTAATTATAGCCTAGTTACCTAATTACAGCAATCACTAATAAAGCCTAATTACAGCAATCAATAATAAAGCCCAATTACAGCAATCAATAATAAAGCCCAATTACAGCAATTACAGCTAATATACACAGCTAATATCTTTGACTTTTTCAACAGATATCTGCATGCTCATTACTTGATTGAGCTTGTAACTTGGCTGCATCTCCTAATCGCTCTTAGTTGCTTTAGGCGCCCAATTCCTTATCTATTTGAACAGAAGAATGCTGTTGAAATTTCTTAGCAATTGATTGTCTTTTTTAAGACTAGTTCTTTTGGCTGTTTTCTGCAGAAGTCCTTCTTCAAGCGCTATGAAATATCGTATGTATATCGAAGAGCAATTGGTCATTCAACTCCCAATCGCTATCTTCAGGTGTTTTGTATCATATAGCTTATTAATGTTTTACTGGAGTTCTTTTTGCCATGTAATATACAGTTTGTATCGTGGTGCTGGGGTTTAATTAAATGACTCGTGTTTTTTAATAGGGGGATTTTGATATTGTTGGAGGTGCTACAGCGTTGACTGAAGCAGAGATCATCAAGGTATGCTTGCCTGCTTCACAAGTCACAACATATGCACTTGGCACTAGTTCCAAACATCCCAATCATATTTCCCACCCTGATCCCCAAAGTTGCTGTCTTGCTTACCATTTTAATCTTTAGGAGTTGGAGCCTAAGTTAGTTGTCAGTCTGAGAAATGTAGGCAGGAGAGGACTGATTTTACTGCTAAAAGCTAAATGAGCAAAATACCTTTGACACCTAGGCAATGAGAAGATCTATAACCATCTGAATTTCCCCTCTTTTTCCTTTTTTCTACTTTGAAGTTTGGCTTTTCACTTAGCATATATAGCTGCACATATTTAGGAATTATAGCTGTAATTATTTCCTGTAATTGTTTCTATATTTGTAATGTATAGTTGGCTTACCTTAAATAGGTGTAGGTATCTTGTATAAATACCTTGAGATATATGGAATAAACACAAGAGTATTTTTCAGCCAATTATTAATTTGGTATCAGAGCCAAAGAAAAGACTTCCGCTGCCTCCTTTTCCCAAACCCTAGCCGTCATTGTCTCTTCCAAAACCAGCGCGGCACTGTGGCGACACTGTAGCGGCGGCGACACTGTAGCGCGCACTGTAGCGAATCGCGCTGGTTATCATCTATCATGGCTACCAAAACTGACAATGAAGCGATCCCCGATAGCAAGAAACTCTCGACGGTGACCATTCATGAAACCTCTTCTCCAATCCATATTAAATTGGATGGTACTAATTATCGTGTTTGGTCAAAGATTTTAGAGATGCATATTGCTGGCAGAAGAAGAAGGGTTATATTACTGGACGAAAGGCTGTACCGGCAGAAGATGATCCGGGTTATGATGAATGGGAAGCTGGAGATGCTCTTGTCAAGTCTTGGCTTATTAATTCCATGATTGATAATCTGATGTCACACTTTGTTCAGTGTGGGACATCTAAAGAAGTTTGGGATGCGGTTAAGAGGAGCTATCTTGATGTGTCTGACTCTTCCCAAGTCTATGAACTGATGAAGAGGTCATTCCAATTGCGCCAGGGTGGTCGACTTCTGCCGGAATATTACAACGAGTTGAATTCAATTTTCATGGAACTTGATTATCGTAGGCCCAATGACATGACATGTGCTGCTGATATCGAGAAACAAAGGAAGCGTATTGCAGAGGATCGCATCTATATGTTTCTTGCAGGTCTTGATCACCATTTGGATCAAGTTAGCAGTCGTGTTTGGCTACTTCCCCTCTACCAAGCTTGGAAGAAGCCTACTCTTTAGTTCGTCGTGAAGTGCAGAGACAGGTCACTATGGGAACAGAAAATCATTCTGAAGCTTCAGCTCTAACGATTCAAAAGAGCACCTCTCAGTTGACTCCTTCTGTTCCTGTGAATTTTGTCGCTTCCAATTCTCACTTCTGCACTCATTGCAATAGTACCAGGTATACCATAGAGGTTTGTTGGAAGAAGCATGGATATCCGGAGTGGTATAAACTTAAACAAGCTGAGAGGAAAAATAAGAAATCTGCTCAGATTGCCGTTATTGATACTTCTCCACCTTCTGCTTCTCATGTCTCTCAAGTGTTTGCTCACCAAGGTAATTCTAACACTTGGGTTATTGATTTAGGGGCCACTGACCATATGACTAGTAATTCTTCTATCCTTGCCTCTCTAATGTCTTCACCTGTCAAGTCTGTATAGGTTGCTAATGGGAACTCTATGCCAATTACAAGAGTCGGGAGTGTCTCAATTTCTCCTACATTCCCCATGTCATCTGTCTTACTTGCACCTGCTCTTTCTAATAGTCTTCTTTCCATTAGTAAGATTACCAAAAGTCTTAATTGTTCTGCAACATTTGATTCCACTCATTGTATCTTTCAGGACAAACGTACGAAGAGGACGATTGGCATTGGTAGGGAAAGAGGCGGTCTTTATTACTTAGAGGGGGTTACGCAGTTTCAATCTGAACCTAGCCATGGCCTTCAAGTAGAGAGCAAGTCATTTGATAGAGAGAAGATTCTTTTATGGCATTGCCGTCTAGGGCATCCATCTTTTCCTTATTTAGAGCGTTTATTTCCAAAATTATTTCGCAATGTTGCTATCTCTAGTTTAAGATGTGAACAATGCATTTATGCTAAAAACCATCGTGTTCCTTTCAAAACTAGTTTCAATAAGAGTTCTATTCCTTTTTCGTGTGTTTACACTGAGGTATGGGGTCCTTTTTCTACTCCATCTGCTTCTGGCCATAAATACTTTGTGTCTTTTATTGATGACTGCACTAGAGTGAGCTGGGTATATTTGATGAAATCTAAAAGTGATGTTATACAAGTGATTCCTCAATTTTACAAAATGATTGTGACACAGTTTCATACTCAGGTCCAAGTTTTTTATTCTGATAATGGTCGTGAGTTTGTAAATCAATCTCTTACCCAATTCTTCCTAGAACATGTCATCCTCCACCAAACAACTTGTGCCTACACACCACAACAAAATGGGGTAGCAGAGCGTAAGAATCGTCATATCCTTGACGTTGCTCGGGCTTTGAGCTTTACTATGCATGTTCCTAAACGTTTTTGGGCTGAGGCTGTCATGACTGCTGTCTTTTTTATTAATCGCATGCCTGCTCGTATCTTTAATTTTCAAACCCCTTTACGGATGTTGTCACAATTTCACTCTATCCCTTCTGCTCTAAATATTTGTCCTAAGGTCTTTGGTTGTGTATGCTATGTTCATGTCCACTCTATATATCGGGATAAGCTTGATCCACGTGCTCTCAAATGTGTTTTTTTTGGTTACTCTAATTCTCAAAAAGGCTATAAATGTTTTCATCCTCCTACAGGTAAATATTATGTTTCCATGGATGTTCAGTTTTGTGAACAAGAGTCGTATTTTTCTGGAGATGTCTCTATGATTCCTCTTCAGGGGGAGATTAGTAGTAAGGAAGAGGAACGGTTATGGTTAGAAGAGAAGAAGTTGTGGATGTCGAGTAAGGGGGAGAACTCAGCTATTGTGGAGAATAAGGAATCTTTAGATGATACTTGTTTAGCTGAGGTTGAGTTTGAATTTAAAGAGGGAAAGGATGAAAGACCAGCTAGGTTATTTCAAAAAGGCTATACAAGAAGAAAACAGAATACCACTGTTATGCCTCCTCTTGATTCTAGTGCCCCTCTTGATGATGCTACCATGCCATCGGATGACTCTTCTACTATTAACCCTGAGGTATGTGTTCCTTCTCTTCTCACTTCAACTTCAGAGATAGATTCTACTACTTTGACTCTACCAGTTATAGATCACGATCATGGTAGAAGATATCCCCTTCGTGAACGTAGAGAACCTGATAGGTTGGGTTTTTCCAAGTCATCTTTTAATGTCACTTATCCTATTTCTGATTTTATCTCTTATCACCGTTTGCCTAAGGCTCATCTAGCTTTTGCTCTTCGACTTGTCTTCTCGTGTCTATTCCTAGTCATTTTCGGGAAGCCCTTGGAGACCCTAAGTGGAAGATTGCTATGGAAGAGGAGATGAAGGCCCTTCAAAAAATTCTACTTGGGAGATGGTTGAGTTGCCACGGGAGAAGAGGACAAGTAGGATGCAAGTGGGTGTTTACAAGTGAAATACAAGTCGGATGGGATAGTTGAAAGGTATAAGGCTAGACTGGTGGCCAAGGGTTACACTCAAACCCATGGGATTGACTATCATGAGACTTTTGCTCCTGTGGCTAAGATGAACACCGTTCGAGTCATTCTATCTCTTGCAGTCAATCTAGACTGGCCATTATGCCAATTTGATGTAAAAAATGCTTTTCTCCATGGTGATTTGACCGAGGAGGTGTATATGGATCCTCCTCCAGGATTTACACTAGGGAAAGGTAAGGTGTGTAAGCTGAAAAAGGCATTGTATGGGTTGAAACAATCGCCAAGGGCATGGTTTGGCAAGTTGAGCTACTCGATGAAGGCGTATGGTTTTAAGCAAGCTTTAGCGGATCATACTTTGTTTTATAAGCGGGAGCATGATGATATTACCTTGCTTATTGTTTATGTTGATGATATGATTGTTACAGGTAGTAATGCTGGTGAGATAGAGAAACTTCGAAGCTATTTGGCCAAGGAATTTGAGATGAAGGACTTGGGGGTTCTAAAATACTTCTTGGGTGTTGAAGTATCTCGGTCCAAGCAAGGACTTTTCCTCTCTCAACGGAAGTATATTTTAGATCTCTTAGCTGAAACTGGTAATTCTGCCTGTGAACTTGTAAATACTCCTATTGAGATGAATCATGGCCTGGCTATCTATCCTGATCAAGTTCCAACTAACAAGGAGAGATATCAGAGACTAGTGGGGAAGTTGATTTATCTGACTCATACTAGGCCTGATCTATCATATGCAGTTAGTGTTGTCAGTCAGTTTATGCACAATCCAAGTGATAGACACATGAATGCAGTGAATCGTATTTTGGCTTATCTGAAGTCCTCTCCAGGTAAAGGTATTATGTTCTCCAAACATGGGCACTTGGATATTGTTGGTTACACAGACTTTGACTTTGTTGGCTCTAAGTTAGATAGAAAGTCTACTTCAGGCTATGTGTCATTTGTTGGAGGTAATTTGGTGACTTGGAGGAGTAAGAAACAGAATGTAGTGTCATTATCTAGTGCAGAAGCTGAATACAAGGCTCTTCATCATGCAACCACAGAGCTTGCTTGGTTAAAAATTCTCTTGACAGAACTCGGGTTTGGTCCAAAGAAACCTATGGTACTGTATTGTGATAACACAGCAGCTATTGAGATCGCTAACAATCCAGTTCAACATGATCGAACTAAGCACATTGAACTTGACAGGAATTATATCAAGGATAGTCTGGATTCTGGTATGATAGAGGTTCCGTACATTAAGAGTGCAGAGCAACTGGCTGACATAATGACTCATGCTGTTACTAGTGGACCATTTTATGCATCATTGTCCAAGTTGGGCATGTGTGATATCTATGCACCAACTTGAGGGGGAGACTTAGCATATATAGCTGCACATATTTAGGAATTATAGCTGTAATTATTTCCTGTAATTGTTTCTATATTTGTAATGTATAGTTGGTTTACCTTAAATAGGTGTAGGTATCTTGTATAAATACCTTGAGATATATGGAATAAACACAAGAGTATTTTTCAGCCAATTATTAATTTTTTCTTTTAATTGAACCGTCTTGATTAAACTTGTATGTCTTTGGTGCAAGTTTCTCCTCTAAGTTCATTGTTTCCCTCTCCCATCTATTCTGGTTATGGGAGCACAAATCATATTTGCATTTAGGGATTTAATTAGGTCTTGTTAGACCCACCACAGAGAGGGAGGGAGTGTACTTATATAAAAGAATTTTAGAATCTCTAAGAATTAAATGAGCACTTCCTAGTGCTTTTTGATGCACGCACCATATTTATTTCATAAAGATAAATAAGAAACATGCACAATTCATTAAAATGTTATAGTTAATCACTAATTTCATAATAGCGACAAATAAATTTTGTGAATAATATTAAAAAAGAATAGCACAAATAAATGCCATCACTGCAGTGAATATTGTATATAATATACATGAATTACATACATATATACACATGCAGATACCATATATAGAATTTTATTAAAAGACTATCATTTGTTGCTGTGCACTATTCGGTTTGAACTGACTTTCCTAACTGAATTGAACCAAATAACAAAATTCAGTTCGGTTTTTAACTATTTCGGTTTGGTTAAGTTTTAATTTTTCCATACAATTTCGGTTTGGTTTTCAGTTTTATATAAGTAAAATCAAACTGAACCGAAAAATTGAATTAGATAAATATATTATTTATTTTACAATAATTTGATAAGAAAAAATATAATTACAATTTTAAAACCCTAAAAGACTTTATTTTGTGGCCTTTACTATGACCTCTATACTGCCGTATCCATTGTTGTATTCGTTTCTACTGACCTAACACCTATAGACTTTGATTTAAATTTTAGTTTGCATTAAACTTTATATTGAATTTAGATTTTAGTTTGTATTATATTTTATATTGTATTTGGACTTTAGTTTATATTGGACTTTACATTAATTTGTATGTGTTAAAATATATATTGGGTTAGTAGGCCAGTGGGTTAAATAGATCATTCAAACAAATCAAAATTTATTAAATTTCGGTTTAAAATCGAATCGAATTGTATCGAACTGAACCTATTTCTTTAAAAATTCAGTTCGGTTCGGCTTTCATAAAAATTTTAAAAAACTGAATTAAAACCTGTGAGAAAATATGGCTAATAGGTGTATTTTAGGAAAGTAATATTGTAAACATTATAGCACTAGAATTAGACTAAATTAGGAAAGTTTCACCTTTAAATTATGGGATTTTGTAATAAGTGATTAAGAGATCTTGTGAGCAGTAATTAGGGGATTGATTAGGAGATTTTGTAATCAATTTATTAGGATAGTTGCCATATTTGTTTCTTAGACAGTTTATATATAAACAGCTCATTGTAAACTCTAAGGCATAATGAAAAAAGATTATTCTCTCCGAGTTTCTTACATGATATCAGAGCTCTAGGCTTTCTTGGATTCTTCTTCCTCTTCAAACAGCCTTCATTGTTGCAATATTCTCTTTTGAGTAGCCTTCATTGCTGTTATTTTTTCTTTGCTTTCAAGCAGCCTTCATTGCTGCAGTCTTTTCTTTTGAGTAGCCTTCATTGCTTTCATTTTCTCTTTATTTTTCCTTCTCCACTTCCTGTTTGGGCAGCCTTAATTGCTGCAAATATCTTTCCTTCACCATGTCAACCTTCCAAACCAAGTTGTAAGAGCAAAATGTTGGAAGCTTCATGGGAAGCTACCTAGTCGAGAATGGGAACAGAATGGGGGACAATCCAGAAGTGGGCAAGCCAATGTAGTTGCTAGGCAAATTGATGAGCCACCAAAATCGAAAACAGTTGTTATTAACCAAGATGAATTGGAAAGGGTGAGAGCTCTCATCAGCAGTCTAGAAAAGCTCTCAGGTACTTGTTATGTGGCATGTTCAGGTGAGTTTCTACTCTCCATTGGATTAAATGTTTTGGATGTAACTTTGGCCACTTCTTGGATCATGGATTTAGGAGCTACTGACCATATGACTTACTCACCAAATGTTTTTACCACCTAATCCCAATGCCCGAGCAGTAGGAAAATAGCCACTGCAGATAATTCTTTGGCTACTATGACAAGAATTGGAAGTGTCCAAATTAACCCATTGTTAACCTTTAGAGAATGTTCTTCATGTCCCTAAGCTAGCTACTAATCTGATATCCATAAAAAAACATGCTCATGACTTATAATGTACTGTGGTAATGGTTGTGTATTTTACAAAAAGGGTTCGGAGAAGATGATTGGACATACTAGAGAACGGGGTGGCCTTTACTTCCTTAAAGCAAGTTAACCAACCATCACCAAAGGTAAATAGCCAGCGTCATTTGTTTTCGAGTCTTTGTCATCCAATAAAGAGAAATTTTGGCTCCATCATCGTCGACTTAGACATCCATCATTTCGAGTCGTAAAAATCTTGTTTCCATCTTTGTTTAAACATTTAGATGTTAAGTCTTTTCATTGTGAAAAATATGAACTTGCCAAACACAAACGTATACCCTTTCCAGTGAGCAATAAAAGAAGTTCCATTTCTTTTCATTTAATCCATAGTGAGGTATGGGATCCATCTCCTATTGCTAATAGCTCTAGGGTACGCTGGTTTGTTGCCTTTATTGATGACTGTACTTGAGTTTGCTGGGTCTTTTTTCTTAAATAAAAATTTGATGTTAGTACCGTTTTACCAAATTTTTGCTCTATGATTAAAAATCAGTTTGGAGTGTCCATCAAGGGAGTTAGGTCTGACAGTGCTCGGGACTATTTCAATCAATTTCTAAGTTCATATTTCCAAAAAGAAGGGATAATGCATGAGTCATCTTGTGTGAATATCTCGCAGCAAAATGGCGTTGCAGAGAGGAAAAATGGTGATCTCCTTGAAAAAAAATTCGAGCGTTGTTATTTGAACATCATTTATCTAAAAGCTTTTGGGGGGAGGCTTTTCTTACAGCAACACATCTCATAAACCGATTGTCATCCAGAGTCCTAAGGTTTTAGAGTCCAATGGACGTGTTGTCCACCTTCTATACTATACTAACTTCCACACCACAAATAATCTTGTTCCTAGAGTGTTTAGATGTACATCCTCTGTACATGTTCACAGTCACAACCGAGGGAAATTGAATCCAGGGGCTATAAAATTTAGTTGTAGGATATTCCTTAACCCAGAAAGGATATAAGTGTTATCTTACACCTTCCCGAAAATTCTTTGTTTCTATGGACATTACCTTCAATGAACGTGAATCTTACTTTCCAAACTTTTATCTTCAAGGGGAGAAGTTAGTAAGGGAAGATGAGAGTTTGGGTTTTGACTTGCTGTTAGATCTTTAAGCTTCAAATCATCCTACTTCCTCATCCACTAGTGATCGTGCTCCAATTCACTCTGAGCTATCTGAGTCTATCACAATCTCTTCCGAACCTTTATTTGCACAATTTGACACTGAGTCTGTTTCCGAGGATGTTAAATATGGCAAAGGCAAGATGTATGCAAGGAAGAAGACGGCTGCCCCCAACCTTACACATGTCTAAGAGTCTGATCAGGTAATAACTTTTAAATTCACATTACAAATTGAAACAGAATTAGAGGTAGAGTGAGATTAATGTGAGTAGTAGTGACATAGACTTGCTCATTACTTTGAGAAAAGGTGCCAGAAAGTGCACTAAAAGACCTTTATATCCCCTTGCACACTTCCTGTCCTTTTAGCGTTTTCCTCTATTACACAGAGTCTTCCTCAGTAACCTAGAAACCATTGCCATTCCTTCCAATCTATCCAAAACTTTTTCTAATGAAAAATGGAAATAAGCTATGAATGTAGAAATGGAGGTCCTGGTAAAGAACAAAACATTGGAGCTTGTGGAGTTACTAGTAGGGAAGAAACCAGTGGGGTGTAAATGGGTATACACAGTGGAATATATAGCTGATGGTTCAGTGAAAAGATTCAAGGTAGGGTTGGTTGCTAAGGGTTATACTTAGACGTATGGAGTGGACTATCTAGAGACTTTTGCCCTAGTTGCAAAGTTGAATACTGTTAGAGTCCTATTGTCTTTGGTAGCTAACTTTGGATGGGATTTCTAGCAGTTTGATGTCAAAAATGCTTCATTGCATTGAGATCTCCAGAAAGAGATATATATGGAGATACCACTTGGTTTTGGAAAAAGAGTTACTGATCATAGAGTTTGTAGGTTAAAGAAGGCATTGTATGGGCTTATACAATCTCCTCGAGCATGGTTTGGCAGGTTTGCCAAGGTTATGGTGATGTTAGGATATAAGCAAATTTAAGGAGATCATACTTTGTTCATCAAGCACTCATCTTTAGGGGGAGTCACGGTTCTCTTAGTTTATGTCGATGACATAATTGTTACAGGAAGTGATGATGATGAGAGATGTTCTTTGAGTGAGTACTTGACAAAAGAATTCGAGATTAAGACACTTGGGAAGCAAAAATACTTTCTCGGAATTGAAGTGGCACATTCAGAGAAGGGTATTTTTCTCTCTCAACAAAAGTATGTAACTGATCTACTGAAGGAGATAGGGAAAATGGCATGCAAACGGGTGAGTACTCTAATAGATCTGAATATAAAGTTTGGAATAGGAGAGGAAGATGCTATAGTGGATAAAGGGATGTATCAACGTTTGGTAGGAAAGCTTATTTACTTATCCCACACACAACCGAATATAACTTATGCTGTGAGTGTGATTAGTCAATTCATGCACAATCCAAAAAAGGTTTATCTTTAAGCAGCACACAAAGTGTTGCAATATCTTAAAGGTACAACAAGAAGAGGAATTCTCTTTAGGAGACGGCAGGTCTAATGCTTGAAGCCTATACAGATGCTGATTATGCTGGGTCATTAGTTGATAGAAGATCGACCACTAGATATTGTACGTTCCTTGGTAGAAATCTTGGGACATTGAGGAGTAAAAAACAAAATGTGGTAGTACGGTTTAGTGCAAAGGCTGAGTTTCGAGCAATGGCTCAAGGAGTATGTGAGTTACTTTGGTTAAAAATCATTCTAGAAGATATAAGGATCAAGTTGGAGGGTCCGATGAAGTTTTACTGCGATAATAAGTCCGCAATTAGCATAGCTCACAATCTTGTGCAGCATGATCGGACAAAGCGTATCGAAATTGACAGGCATTTTATCAAGGAGAAATTGGAGAGTGGATTGATTTGCACACCTTATGTGTGTACAAATGATCAGCATGCTGATGTGTTAACCAAACGGTTAAGTGTTCTAGTGTTTGAAAGTATTGTATCCAAGTTGGGAATGGAGAATATCTATTCACCTGCTTGAGGGGGAGTGTGGGAAAATATAGCTAGTAGATGTATTTTTGGAAAGTAATGTTATAAATATTATAACACTAGAATTAGACTAAATTAGGAAAGTTTAACCCTTAAATTAAGGGATTTTGTAATTAGTGATTAGGAGATCTTCTGAGTAGTAATTAGGGGATTGATTAGGAGATTTTGTAATCAATTTATTGGGTAGTTTCCATATTTGTTTCTTTGACAGCTTGTATATAAATAGTTCATTGTAAACTTTAAGGTATAATGAAAATAGATTATTCTCTCCTAGTTTCTTACCAAACTGAATTTTAAAACCGAACACCGAGCCAAAAATTGATTGCACATCCCTTAGAGAGCATATTGAAAAAGACTGGAGAAAATAGAATTTTCATTTGTGAATTCAATGCTTATTAGTTACTGAAACAGCCAAACAAATTTTTTTGTGAAGAAGAAAATTCATTAATTACACTAAAGCAAATTAGTCTACAACATTTTATGTGGTCTAATTGGATTTTATTCTATGGGCAAGAGAGACTTTTATACTACAAAAAATAGAAAAGGAAGGGCAGTGCAAGAAGCTGAAAGGGGAGTGCTGATATCACTCCCCTATATTTTTATTAACATACTATTTGAAGGTAATGTATATTTTTATTAACATACTATTTGAAGGTAATATATTAGCATTGTACCCATTTTTAGGGGACAAAAAGAAACCAAAGCTAACCTCATGCTGCCTCATTAAAATCATGGATAATTAGTAAATTTAAAATCTTGAACATTAAATAAGATTGATCACTAGGAAACTCACTAAGCTAACTTCTTGCAAGTTGCAATTATTTCTATTTTAAGGATGAGTGGAATTGAGTATAAACATATTGTAATAATTGTTTTGCATAGTAAAATATCTGATCAATTGCACTACCTTTATTTAGTATGTTAGCAAAAACTATAAAATTAGTTCTATAAAAATGTTCATAATAAAAATAATCATATGCAGTTATAATTTAATTGATAAGAAATAGGTGCATCTATATATAAGTAAAAATTGTATATCATAATCTGCAAAGTAGTTGGGCCATGGTCGGGCCTCTTTGGTTGGACCTCCATAAACCCAAGTCAAATCTGACTTTTAAATGGATTTTATTTTTAAATCAAACTCAAACATGAATGCAAGCCGTATATTATTGACTCAAACTTCGCTAATACCTACTTGAACTGGTTCAAGTCTAGGACTGACCCTTGCCCACTTGCATTCTTCTTTGTAGGATTTGGGAATGAAAGGAATGGAAGAACTCATACGCTACTTGTAGAAATAGAAATTGGAAGTGGTGAAGAAGCCTAAGTTTTTGTGGTGCTTCAGAAAGTGCAAACTTTAGTAAGAGACAGTAATATAGAGAGTTTTAGTTTAAAAAAAAAATGATTGTTCCTCTATAAGATAAAATAGCATATTTCTAACAAGAGACAGCCTGATGAAGAGAACGATCATTGGAAAGTGCTGCTTTATGTGTAAGACTGACAAAGAAATTGTTGCTTATATTTTTTTTCTACTAAGTACATCTTTAGGCGGAGTGGGGTCGTAGAATGCTTCTTGATTCAGAAATTAAGGATTAGTCTTTAGATTTGCCATTTATGAGGATGGTGTCATCAAGAGTGTGTGATTCTATTGTGGAAGAGTACCACTTAAGTATTATTACTGTATGTAGTTTCATGGATAATAATCCATGGGTGCCTTTCCGAATAAAATGAAAACTATCTACTCATCATGTCAATCTTTTTGAAGGCGGCATTAGCATAGTTTCAGTATTTTATGCTGTTTCCTGCCGCCTATTTTAGACCCAAATGGAAGTCTTTTTTCTTCCCTCATTAACTTCATTGCTTTGTGCATCGAATGTAGAAAAGTATGAAGCGCTGAAATGTCTGCGGGATTCTGGGGGTGTGCACATACTTGGATGTTGATGTATAGTTTTGTATTGTTATTAGGAATTTGCACCTAGATGATTACGTCCCAACTGTTTTTTTTTTTTTTTTTGTTCAGGCAACAATGGACGTCATTGGCAGTTTCTTTCATCCAGGGTCATGTGATATTCATTTGAACCATGGTGATCTGTTAGAAGCAATTTGGTCTTGGACTGGAATAAGGCCAGAGCATAGGCAGAAAGTAGCAGAGGTATGGTTTTAAACTAGAGGTTTTTGTTTTATGTTTTATAAATAATAAATAAATAAATTTAAGAAAAAATTACTTTTTAAAATTTCTTATATGTTTACATTTATAGTTAAATAATTAACATAAGAAATTTATATTTTTAAACTTTTGATCCTTTATATGCTTATTTCCTACGCTTTGATTTTTTTGAGTGTGAAGCTTCTCTCTCTATTGGGCTCTTTGCGTCCACAGTCGCCAGAAAGAAAATCAAAATGGGTGGTAGTAAGACGACAACTTCGACAGGTTTGATGAATATTGACAATTATCCTAACTCTTTTATATCAGTTATCTTGTGTAAAACATTTTTTTGAAACTCTTTATTTTCCCCCCTTTTCTCAGTCCTGAACATCCAAGTTGTTTGTTTGCAAGATGTTTTATTTTCTCTTTTAATTTTTTGAATGTTTTCATTCTTTATTTATCTTACATACTTATGATTTGTAAAGGATTTGATCTTAAATTGGTTATTTAGTTGTGAGGTGAAAGGGAAATTTGTTCGTGGTGTTACTTTGTGGAAGTTTATAGTTGCTGTAAATGTTGGATTCCCTTTCTTTGTTCATTTATTTATTTTTCTACTTCCCATATTGCCAATTCTTTTGGTTCGAATGAGCACTGTCTCTCCTCTTCTATGGGCTGAACTTACTCCCATACACAATTACTTCTATGTTAGTCCTTTGGACTTAGGAAAACCTGATAGCTCCATATAGTATTTCAAACGTCACGTTTCAAAAATTTTCCTGAATGAATCAAGGGAGGCAGCACCATCGTCTCATTGTTTTTGTAGATTAGTAGATGGATGAAGGGCAATTTATGGGATTGTGCACCATTCACCGCAAAGTACTGTTCCTATAAGATGGCTGGTGGATTTGTTATTTCATTTAATTATTTTGGGATACATCAAGTTGGGGGAAGGGAATTGAACCTAGGACCTCTGCCATAAAAGAGTTATATTGCCAATTTAGCTACCACCTTCCCTCTTTTGTCATGTCTGCTTTAGAATTTGTATATTGGGTTTGATTGTATAAGTTCAAACTTTGAAATATATTATTGATAGCGACAACTTTGCCACTGAATCTTTGCTCTTGTAATGCATATGTAGCATCATTGCTGTTGTTCATCCTTTCTAGGTAGAAGGGTTTACCTAATATCGAGGTTGGAATTGTGTAAGAATAAACTTATCTGCCTTGATGCCATTCTGAAACTAATGTTGTTGACACCTCTTTCTTTACGAATTTTTCCCATGTCTGAGAACCAGTATCCCTTGCATAATGCAGCACAACATTCCTTTTTCCCTGCAAGCTTGTGACCAAAATGTTGTCTTCTTCTTTGTGATTATGATAGAGCTTGAGAGAAGGTTGGCACTTCTATATGAGTGAGTGATTATTTAGCTGCCAAGCTACAATTTCTTTATTACTTCAATTGTTCATATTCTTGTTGAACACATATAGGATAATCTGAATGCCTCTAGGCTGTTCAGAACTACGTTTTGCTCATTTCTTATGTTTGGGAGCATTTTATCTTGTGGGTAATATGTTTGAAGTAGCATGTACTTTAAAATTATTGATTTGTTATTCATTTTGAATGAGTTCTTACTAGCTCTATTCCTCCAGGAACTTAATCTACCTGAAGCTGCTGTAAATAGATTGCAAACTGTTGGATTAAGGTTCTGTGGAGTTATAGATCAGGCACTTCCTAGATTAAGAGGTGCCCTTCCTGCTGGTATGTTGTCCTTGACTATTATGCCATGTCGTTTCTATGGAATATTCAGGGAGAAACATTATTTGCTGTGGTACATCGTTACAGATAGATCCACACGCAAGGCACTTGACGAATTGTCAGAGCTTTACAACTATTTAAGGGTTTGGAAAATTGATCAAAATGTTTATGTTGATACCCTAATGCCAGCAACTGAGAGTTATCACAGGAATATATTTTTCCAGGTACTGAGAACATGCATGTTGATGATATACTTGATGACAGGGTAGTCATCTATATTATTGCTTGTATTTTTTGTAATTACAAAGTGGCTATTACACATTAGTGAAAGGAGTCTGATATGTTCACGAGGTGTCCTGTGTGTGTATACAACAGTTTAAACTTTAATTACTGTAACTATTAAAGGACTATGAGCCACATGGTGGAAAATATCAGTAGTGATATCCAGTCATGTCATGCCCTCTTAAGATTGGGCATAGACTTATCTGAGAGAAGCTGTTCCATGCATTTATTTGGTTAATGATAAGTCTTAACCTGTAAATGCTGATGAAATTTTGAACATGACTGCAAATGTGCTTAATTCAGTTTGGAATGGTTTGCATTTTGTTACATTTTATAGCTCTTTGTGTGTTTCTCCTACGGACCAATGCCTTCACATAATTCTGATTGACAAGAACTTGAAACTCTGTTCTTCCTTGAACACTTGTGTCACTATAGTATGAAGTTGTCTCTTTCGCGTTTCTCTATTCTATAAATCAAAAGCATTTCGATGTCTTATGCTTGCATCTAGTATGGTGAAAAAGAGGTGTTACTAGATGGATATTGAGTTTGTCTTGAGCTAGGAAATGAAAGTGTGTGGACTCCATTTTCTATTGTCGATTCAAAGACTTATTATAATTTCCTTGATACAGGTATATCTTAGGAAGAATCCTGGGTCTCTAGTGGAAGGAACCTTGCTTGCCATTGGTGGTCGTTATGACTACTTGCTTCATAATTTGGGCGATCCTGAACATGTATGTAACATTTACTCCGTCCATTTCAAAGTATCTATCACTATTACATAAATCACACAAGTTAAAGAAGCTCTAACATCTATGGTTTTAAAGAAAAAGACTGAATTATGCTCATTGGAAATTGGAGAGTTGTTTTGAAATTTGAAAATTAACTAATGTTACGGTTTAGTGAAGTAATAATGATAAGGGTATTATTGGAAAAAGAACAATAAATATATTCTTGATTTCACAAAGTGACAGATAATTTGAAGCAACAAAAGTCTCCAAAAGTGACAAATATTTCTAAACGGAGGGAGTATTTTCTTATTTCCTGTCATTTCTGTTTTAAGAAAATCAGGCCTAGCTGATAGGCAGATAAGACCGGAACTTTATTATTCACTAACTTCAACTGATTTGTAGCAAAATGTAGTATATCTTAATTCTTGGCCAGAGCTGTAATTGATGAATGAGAAAGCTAAAGGTCATTAAAAGATGAATGCATCTATTATTATTTGCAACTTGCTGTGATTATCAATAGAATGGTTGCTTAATAAATAAAAGAAACTTTGAATGCTCAGAATTCTTCAAAATAAGGGAGAACTAGTAGTCAGAGATTTTTTGGTCTTTTCGTGTGAAAGTGCATCAATGCAGAGGTTTTTGCTGTGCAAATTGTCCACCAGTCTAATCTCTAGATGTCTAGTTTTGAATGCCTCAAACAACATGCATGGGATCTTGTTATTTATTTATTTATTTTTTTGGTTGCTGTTGTCAATCAGGATGTGTAAAGCTATGTGGCGAAACTTGCACCAAAATATCTCTTTGTGTGGGAAAATATAGCTAAAGGGTGTATTTTAAGAAAGTAAGGCTGTAAATATCGTAACACTAGAATTAGGGAAGTTTGACCCTTAAATTAGGGGATTTTGTAATAAGTGATTAGGAGATTTTGTGGGCAGTAATTAGGGGATTGATTAGGAGATTTTGTGAATCAATTTATTAGGATAGTTGCTATATTTGTGCCTTAGGCAGCTTGTATATAATTAGCTCATTGTAATCTTTGAGAAAAATATGAAAAGAGATTATTCTCTCTCAATTTCTTACATGGTATCAGAGCTGTTCATCCTGATCTGCTTCTGATTTTTCTGCTTGCGCCTATTCTTTGCTTCTTCTTCTTCTGCCGGCCGGCCTTAATTGCTGGTGGTGTTTCGTTCATTCTAATTCCTACGACCAGCCAGCCTTAATTGCTGGTATTTCTCATCTATTTTTCTTCCTCGTAGGTGCTATATAGCCAGCCTTTATTGCTGGTATTGTTTCCAATTGTTTTGATACTGATTTGTACCGAGCAGCCTTCATTGCTGTTTCTCTTCGCTTTCAAGCAGTCTTCATTACTGCAGTCTTCTCTTTCGAGCAGCCTTCATTGTTGTCGTTTTCTCTTTATTTTTCCTATTCAGGCAGCCTTAATTGCTGCAAAATATTTTTTTTACCATGTCAACCTCCCAAACACGAGTTGTAAGCGCAAAATGCTGGATGCTTCATGGGAAACCACTCAGTCGAGAATGGGAACAAAACGGGAGACAATCCAAAAGTTGACAAGCCAATGTAGCAGCTGACCAAATTGCTGAGCCACTACAGTCAGACATTGCTAGTCTCAACCAAGATGACTTGGACAGGGTGAGTGCACTCATCAGCAGTTTAGAAAAGCCCTTAGGTACTTATTCTATGGCATATTCTGGTAAGTTCCCACTTTCCATTGGATTAAATGCTTCGGATACACCCTTTTCCACCTCGTAGATCATGGATTCAGGAGATAACGACCATATGACCCCTTCACCAAATATCTTCACCGCCTATTCCCCGTGCTTGAGCAGTAAGAAAATAGCCACTGCAGATAGTTCTTTGACCACTGTGGCAGGAATTGGAAGTGTTCAAATTAACCCATTGTTAACCTTGAAAAATGTTCTCCATGTCCCTAAGCTAGCTACCAATCTGCTATCCATCCAAAAACTTGCCCATCACTTACAATGTATGATGGTTTTTCACCATAATGGTTGTGTATTTCAGGACAAGAGTTCAGGGACAATAATTGGACATGCTAGAGAACGGGGCGGCCTCTACTTCCTTGAAGCAAGTCAACCAACTATCCCCAAGGGTAAACCGTTAGTGTCATTTGTTTTCGAGTCTTTGTCATCTAATACGGAGAAAATTTGGCTCCATCATCGTCGATTTGGACATCCATTGTAACACCCCACACCCTAGGTACCTAGATAGGGCAGGATGTCACCCCGTCCAAAGGACCAGGGGTCTTTATAACGAGGTACAAAATAAAACAAAACTGCTAAATAAAATTAAAAGAATAATTCTATTACATCCGGAAGCAAAACTTGTACAAGTTTGGAACTCAAAACTAACAAACGTCTCTTGAAACAAACTCAAAAACACAACTAAATAAATAAACTGGAGCTCAACCCTAGCTTCACCCCACTCAATGTAAGCAATCCTTTGAAATCATAATATAAAAGGTGTGAGATTGACATCTCAGTAAGTCTCGTGTGTGCAAATGTCAATTATAACCATTTCGTGTATGTAGGTTTATCAAAACCACAAAATCGTGTTTGCAAGTCAATTTCATCAATAACAGTTATACAAAGGAGACTTGCTCAATAAATCTAAAACAGTTCACAATAAATCACTGTTTCATCACATTCATAATTCATTAAATAGGGATTAGCAAATGATTCAACAATATAGTAACACAATCCATATCATGGTTACCACTATGATAGCTCCCCAATGTATTCTTTCAACAAAGGGGCAGTGGGGAATTCACCCACTAGGTGAGATACTCCTCCATCTCTACACCCAACATTTCGGTTGTTCAATCTGGATCAACAATGTCCACATGGACTAATATGTTAGTGCGGACGGCCTGGCTAAGTAGTACTGTCGCCTTTCCAAGTTGAGTTTATCTTCTGGAGGTGGCCTCCTGCCTTGCTCTTCGAAACTAGTACTACTAGCCTACCCCTGCTGAGTACTCAACGCTCCCTGATTAGGGGCAGAATCATTTTCCCTTTTCCGAAAGTCTTTAATTAATTTGATTGTAAAACGTGGTTTTTCGTAATAGCGTTTTCAAATCGTTTGACAATGGTTTAAGAAATTATTTTTGAAGTTGAACCATTAAAATTTAGCAAATTTGTCCACGTTTCCAATCCATGTCTCACAACAATCCAGTATAACTCATCATTTTTAGTCAAGGCTCAATTCTTGTGTCAAAACATCATATTGACATTAATTCCAAATAATATTGTAAAAATTGCTTGCAAACATATAACTTGTATCAAAACAGTTATGCAGGGACTTTTTTGAATATACTCAGCAATCAACCACAGCAATGTTTGCCCCTTACTTCAAATCTCTTCCTTATCTAAAATCAATGATTCCTTAATTAGAATCCAAATATTAACCCTCTATCATCATGCATCATGAATCCCTATGATTATATTATTCATCTAATTCATCCATGGCATCTGATGGATTAATTCATCAAATCGTTGCTATAGCTTCCCATGATCATGCATCTCATCATTATGCATGCTTAAAATCAAATCAACTCATCTAGGCCATGACCTCCAATATTCGCCCACCCTTAATCTCATATAATGAACATATTTGCTTCAAAAGGTCTCACCTTTAATCACCATGCAATAGATCTAGGTCATCATTGCATTATTTAACCATGTTCAAGCCATACATGCCTCGTTCATCCCATTGCTCTTTCAAACTCATCAATCTAGTCTATTTATGCTTTTCGTGCTAACTCCATGCATAATAATACCACCATAAAATCAACCTTTTGCAAGACAAAAGAGATTGAGACCAAAAACACCTCTTGGCGGGACACACTAAGAGCAAAGGTGACGCATTTGGTGGTTGCTTGAATTTACTTTGAAAGGAAGAGTTGGTTGGTGACTCTTGGACCTTTGTTCGGAAATTTCCAACAATAGAAGCGAAGAATCAGCCCCCTTGATGACCGAGTTTTAGGAGAAAAGAGGAAGATTAATTGAATACAAGTTGAAAGGGTTGAAGGGTTACTCACATTAGGTTTAGATTTCAAGTTTGGAGATGCTTGGAGGTTGCTAGGGACGGAATCTTTGGAGAGAGTGGCGGCTGGAATTCTGCAGCAGCAGAGGGTGTTTTAGGGTTTGATGAAGAGAATAGGCTAGGCTGAGGTGTTTTAGGGTTTGGAAGAGGTGGTTCTTGTTTTGGGCTCTTGATTTCAAGAAGGAAAGGTGACAGCTTTTGGTCTCCTTAGTTTGGACAAAATTGTGTAAGGTTTTGGGAGGTTTTTGGTGGCTGTTTCTGGTTGTTATGGTGGCCGAATGTAAGAGGGAAAAGAGAAGGAAAGATGCTGATTTTCTGGCTACTCTTGGACGAGATTAGGAGGGGAAAGATTAGGGTTTTGTGTAGCTGTTTTTGCTGGATTGCTAGAGGGGTTTTTAGTGCAGGCCTTGAGCTGGAAATTTCATGAGAGTGTGTGTGTGAACCGTGACGAAATTCTGGAGGCAATGGATCTGAAATTCTGGTATTCTTTTGGCTAAATTCAAGTCCTAATTGGTTAGGGTTGGCTAAGTTTTGGGAGTGTTTTAGGTAAGTTGTCTTTACCCTATGTGGCGGCTGTTTTGAGAGAATTTTCCAGAAAATCTTAGAAAAGAATTAGGTCATCTAATTAGGAAATAGTTTAATTAATTCCCTATATTAATTTGGGTAATAGCTATTAAATAGTTATTAGGTAATAAAAATTCTGGTTTCCTATTCATATCTACTGAAATTTTACCTAAAGGCTTCGAAAATTCCTAGATTTATCCAAGAGATAAATACTTCATTTAAATTCACCTCTAAGCCTTTTATTTCCATAAAAAAAATATTATTTGAAAGAAGATAAAATATGGGAATTTATTTCCTTGAAAATAATACCTATATACTTTCTTACACATATTTTTCTTTACTAATATATTATTTAGATATTGCTAAAAGAAAATCCAGATTAGTAATTTTAAAATTTTCTAAAAGATTAAGATAAGATATTAGAAACAAAAATTTAATTTGTTCTCCAATATTTTATAAAATAATTTTCAAATAAATCACTCTCCAATATTTTAAAATTAATTTCCTAGTGGCGATTCTCCTAAGGACTTCGGCCAAGCTAAGGAAAAATTAGGGAAGAAGGAAAAAAAAATAAGAGAATGAAAAGGATTTGAAATAGCTAGGATTCAAACTCAAGCCCACCAAAGAACACACACCAAGCTCTATCCACTAAACCACATTAATTATTGGCAAATATTCTCCTAATAAATTCCTTTAATTCTTACTCACTTACTCTATCCCTTTTTCTAATAAATCCCCTTCAATAAAATAAAACTCAACTACCTCAACTACCACAAACACTTCAAGAGCAAATTAATTTATGCAATAACAAATTAATATTTTCATGAAAATAATTCAAATCATCAAATGTGGTATAACTCAATATGACATGCATGACTTTTCCCCACTTACTAAAGGTGGTCTAATATGGGGTATTACACATATGTTGTTGTGGTTGTTGTTGTTACTGTGTTAAATGTAGAAGTTACATTCTTCAACACCTTTAAGATCTGAGATAAGTAGGCAATTTAACATATTTTCAGGCAGTAGGTCATATGTTCAAGTCCCATCACACAACTGTAAGTAGAAAAAGGAAAATAAAATACAAAGTTCTTTTTTGTAGTGTGTAGAACCCAAGGGGATGTGTTAAAGAGTGTTAAATGTGTAAATTAACAAAATTGCTATGATTTATCGATTTTCTCTCTTAAATGAATCCGATTTTTCTTGTGCATTGTAATTGTAAGTCCAGATCTTGTTTTGTCCATTCATATATTGTGACTTTATTGATTTGATGTTTTCAGAAATCAAATCCTCCAGGTGCAGTTGGGACTAGTCTTGCTTTAGAGACGATTTTGTTGCAGCATACTTGTGTAGATACTAAATTGTATAGGTGGCTTTTCTTTTTCTCCTCTCTCTCATTTACTCATGTTTATCTCTTCTATCATATTTTCCCATAACCTGCTCATAGTTTGTAACTGCTGATGGACTAATTATCTGATGCTAACCTCCACAGAAATGCTATTGGAGTTGATGTTCTTATTTGCTCGAGAGGAGGAGGTGGGTTGCTAAAAGAACGCATGGAGCTAGTGGCTGAGTTATGGGAGGAAAATATCAAGGTCAGTGGTCAAACCTAGGAATATTTGGGGATTTGGTTTAAGAATCTGAACTTCAATTTGCCAAACCTTTCTTCAGGCTGATATTGTACCCATGTGTGATCCAAGCCTTACGGAACAGTATGAATATGCTAATGAGAATGATATTAAATGCCTTGTCATTACTGACACTGGTGTATCGCAAACCGATTCAGTTAAGGTATTGTTGCTATCTAATTGATTGATATTTGCATTTGCTTATCAGTTAAACTCCAAGAGGTAACCACTAGGAGCTGTCTTTCGTGTTTCTTATTGAAAATAATGATTTTTACTATGTTTTCATCTTATCTTCGTCTTCTTTTTGTTAATGGGATGGATATGAAATTGTCAGTCTACAATCAAAATCCCAAGGATTGGCATTCAGTTTCATCTGTTGCATGTCCTTGTGGTGTATTAACCTTAATCATCCTTTATCCATCATCAAGGGAAGATGAAGCACACCTATGTATCTTTTGCTTTGAATTACATTGCTGACATCATTGAGATGGAACATCTTCTCAGTTACAAGAGTTACAAGATATTGTAAAATTTTATATTTATTTTAAATGTCTAGAACATGAAAAGTTGAGAGTCAATATTTAGAGCAATGAGGTTTGATTGTAGAAATGAGCTGTTGGTTCAGTTATGAAAAGAAATTTAACATTACTATTATTCCTGGACTAAGATTGAGGATGACAAACTACAAAAATATAACCCTTGGATGCATTATGGGATGGAAATAAATCCTTCAATGCTTGTTGCATGACAATTTACAACTGTTAATAGTCATAAGACCTATTCTATCATCATCAAAGTATGAATATAAATGTATGCCTTAAGGGTCATTAGGAGAGTGCTTTTGGGGCAACTAACACATAACGCAGCAATGTCGAGTCCTGCAGTTGAGAGGACTAAGGATGTAAACTGAAAGGGATAAAGAATATTTGGCGGTGGCAATATCTTCCTTTTGTCTACAAAATATATAATCCTGAACCACTTGCACGTGCAGAGCTATATATCTATGTTTAGAGATATCTATATATGTGTGTGTCTGAATGTATCTTTGTGTATGTTGTTGTAGAAGTTTCCATAAATATATAATCTTTTTTCCAGAAGTATCAATAGGAGGGTATATGGATGGAGCAATTCCTTGTTTCAATTTGCAGAAGATTCTGTTGATGAAAATGCGGGGGGTGGTACTACTGAAATTTCCAATCTTATGCTCTCCAGTTATAGAATTTGACTTTTTATGACATATAAATGCATTATTCTTTCGTGTATGGCTTTGTTCTTTCAATACAAACAATAATCCAGCATTATCATTGTGTGTTTATCTTCCACGACTGCATCCACGTAGGTTATACATGAATCGAGCCTTTTATCGAGCTCTTTGAACTCAACTCAAATTCGATATTTTCAAGCTCAAACTAGAAATTGAGCATCGCTATTAGGCTCTCTTTTTTTTTAGTCAAATTCAAATACCAAGCATTTGGCTCGAACGTTCACAAACATGTTTGATTATATATATCTATACTAATTAATTAATTAATGTTATTTTTATACCTATATAAGAAAATATTTATATAAAAGTATTTATTTTAAAGATATTTTTAATATTTTTTAAACTAATTCAAATTCAAGCCTAATTTAAAACTTTCGAGCTCGTAAATTTATGGAAATTCATATCGAGTTCTTATTGAATCGAGTTCAAGCCTTGATTTAAGACTTCAATCAAAATTGAACTTGAATTCAATTCTTACCCAAAAATATCGAGCTTGGCTCAATGTCTCAAGGCTTGACATGGTTCGATTCAAGTACATCCCTACCCATGCATTGTAATGTGGTAGGACCTGCATTTCTTTTATTCTGCGATAAATATATTACTACTAGTTGTTTCTTTGGTTTCAATGACAACTAAGTCTGAACTGTGATCCTAATATTGGTTACATGACTAGGTTCGGCACATTGAGCTGAAGAAGGAGAAGTCAGTCGAGAGAGAGAACCTTGTCAAGTTTCTCTCAGAGGCAATGGAAACTCAGTTTAGAAATCCATCAATATGGAACTAAGACATCACTACCAGGTATGTCTTTAGCTACTTCATATCCTTAATGGCACTTTAATATCAAAGAGAATGTATACCAGCTTTTCTAGTTTCCCTTTTTGGCAGAAGAAAATGTTCTGTGGTAAAAGAACTTGAAATCCAAACAAAAAACACACATACCCCTCGGTAAGAAGTCAATGCTTGGACTAACAAAGATTAAACTCCAATTAAAACTATCCAGCTCTCACAAGATGGTCGAATTTCTCTCCGCTGCATTGCCTTGCCTCTTAAAGCGAGCCCACAATCCAGAACAATGTCAGCTCTGGACCTCCTCTTGCCTGTTGTCATTCTTTGAAAGAAAATAGACTGTTAGATAATGAAATTTCTGCAGACAGTGAACAAATACGTTAATTGTTGGATCTTTGCAGTTTTATGTATCGATACCCTCACTGTGTATCTGTCTTATTCATGTTAAATCCATTTTCTTACAGAGTACGATCCTTGGGGATGTTCAGGATAGCGAATTCCAATTGCTGGAGTATGAAAAGAAAGAAACGATCATACTATACAAACCAGTCTCAGTTTTTGCCGATGCATAGAATTTTAGTTTGTCTTTTTTTCTGTATAGTTTCTTTGAATCTCCCATGCTTTTGGGAGGGATATAGTTCATTGAGATTGATCAGAGAATTGGGCATGTATATTTTTGAATTGTACATATGGATCTCAGTAATAAAAATAAGATGTTTTCTAGGTCATGAGTTTCAATTGTTATTTACCTCCTGTACTTCTGTTTTTAATCTAAGCAACACCCATAAAGTTTTGCTTTTCAAAGTACTGCTTTTCGCCTAGTTGTCAACTAATTACAATTCCTAGAAAATTAACTTACAAATTGAGTAGAAAACCACTCAACTGAATTATTAAGGACAGAAAACTTAGGAAGTTATAATGGAAGGGTGAGAATGGGATCGAAGATCATAAGGAAGAGGGGAAAAAAAAAACACGGGAGATAGATTCATAATCTGCGCAAGAAATTTGGTTACAAAGACCAGGCTAGAAAGACCTCGGCTAGAAATGAAGGCCATTTCTGTTGCACCGTCCAATTCAAAATCCGGGTCATTAGAAGAGCGTCGGGTACAAGCAGTCCAAGCTGTTCCCTGACTTCTATATCGCCAGCGGCCAACCGTCCAATTCAAATTCGTTTATTAAAAGGACATCCCTCAAGTAAAACAACACCATCCCACTTAGACCACCCTGAGATTTACAACCCAACTATGCAACTGAAAATAAACTTCATTTTCTGACAGTCCCTCTTCTTTTAAGAGCCTCATCCTGAAGGCTGAGATGAACGTCACTTCTGCTGCACTTCATCCACGTCTTCCCAAGTGGCTTCTTCAAGAGGAAGGTTAGTCCATTGAATCAACAACTAAAGTGTTGGTCGATTACCTTTCTTTACCAACCTCCTTTCTAGAATTGTTAAAGATTCAAAAAGAGGTTGACCATTCATTCCAAGAGTTGGAAGATCAACTTGCACAACTTCATGTGCACCAATATTCTTCTTTGGCTAGCTGATTGATAAACAGGACGGATTTTGCAAGGCTGGCGACAATAGCTTGTAGGCCAACTTCAGGATTTTTTTTTTTTTTTTTTGGTTTGCAACCACAGAATTCTATCTGAAAGGCTGTAACTTAAGGTACGGCACCCCAAGGTCCAATTGTCTTTCAGTCGTCTTTTTTATCTGCAAATTGTTTCATACAATTGTTGGCTACTTGTAGATTTTGCTTGAGCAAAGCATGTATTCTCTCTCTTTCAACATATCACCAACAACGCCATTTCTGCAACTCTGTGCTGTTGTTACTTCCCCAAAATAGTTTGCTTTCATACCATAAATTCACTACAAGAAAAATAGACTTTCCTGACGCTAAAAAGCGTCACTAAAGTGAGGCTTTCCTGACGATTAGCCATGGCATCGTCTAAAGTCACGTCGCAATAGGTGATGTGGCGCACAAAAGCGTCAGGACGAGTATCACTAAAGCACGGATAATATGATGATTTTTTGTGTCACAATAGGTTGTTTATTGTGACGGTTGTATGCGTCAGTAAAAGTGTCATTCAAGCACTATTAATATGACAGAATAAAACATCGCAATAGGTAATATATGGTGACAACGTTCACTGTCAGGAAACTACCACTAATATGACACCTTACTGTGTCATAACAGGTTATTCACTGTGACCACCAACTATGTCAGGACCTGTGTCATGAAATCATAGCTAATATGATGATAGTGTGTGTCACAATAGGTGTTGTACTGTGACACAGGAAACGTCACAATAGATGCTATAATGTAACCACTTTGTCATCAGGAAGAATGTCATGAAAGTACTGCTAATATGACATCTATTAGCGTCACAATAGCGTGTCATGAAATGTGAGGACTCTAATATGACGTGAACAAGCGTCACCATAGGGTTTGTAACACTAATAAGGATCAAGGACTCGTTAGGCCTCTACTTTTTTACTTGCCTTAATATATATATATATATATATATATATATATATATATATATATATATATACACCAACCTATTTTACCCATAAATAAAATACAATTTTTAAATACATTATTAAAGGTCAAAATAATCAAAAGTCACACTGAAGAGAAAGTAAATTCAAATATAAATTTTATAATATCCAAATTTAACATTCATATTCATTGAACAAAAGTAGTACAAAAGTGAGTAGTAAGTATATTTATATACATCAATTCTTAAAACCAAGCTAACTTAAAACTAAAAATTAGTTCTTGAAAACCAAGCATCATATATCCTATCCCAATCCTAAACTGCTTTGATACTAAGATGCATATTCAATCTTCTTCGCGAATCCTCATCTACAGTATTATTGTATGGAATGAATTTAGTAACAACAACATTATAAAGCATGATGAAAAATAACAAATATTAAACTAATTAATAAGGTAAGTGTTTAGATAGTTATCAAATGGCATGGCCAAGCAATAGATAATCCAATGGAGTCTCCAATGGTTTGAATGAGATCTAATAACTTTATCAATTGCTCATCACGATGAAAAGGAGCTAAGACCACAACTTCACACTATCCTTCACCTAGCCTTAGGCCTCCAACTTGTTGGGATGGATCCAAATTTTGAATGCGGCCTATTGCAACTACTTTGGTTGAATCCAACATGCTCAAAATTGAAACATATGCATCAACCTGCATTGAATGTTTTATTCAGTTTATGTTTAATGGAATTAGTCAAACAAGCCAAACAACTCATGCTGATAAAAAAGCCATTGATTCCCAAAAAACTAATTAATTAGTAGATGCCAATCACAATGAAAAATGATGTAGCATAAATCAAAACCGAAATTAATTTATTGTGTTGAAGGTATAGAAAAGCTAAGTGAAATCAACGATTATTCCAGAAGACAAAGAAAACAAAGAAGTATTTAAATGTCCCACATCAATGCATAACAAAATCAACCTTCATCCTATTACCAACCAACTATCCCAAGTAACCATTCCAAACAAAGAGGCATTTAAATGTCCCACATCAATACAACATAAATCCAACTTTTTGATTATGGAACTTTCTTTACCATTACTGACCTCCATCCCCCTTGGCCTGTAAACTGAAGCAAACATTATTAATTTCACTAAATATGTCAATGGAACTAATGCCTGACAGAGGCTGATCATTTGAAAGACAAGACACGAGCCCATTTGAGGTGCTCCTGAAAATGCATTGAGACAATTGAAAGTGCTACTGTTTGTGTTAATTGAAAATGCACTGAAATGCTACTGAATATGCTATTGTTTGTGTTCATGGTTTTGTGTTCCTACAATGCATCTTTATGTCTTAAATACAGAAAAATAGTGAAGATTTTTAGCAACAAATTGGGACAACTGCAATCTATATGAGCATGAACGAGTCCAATCAATTGTTGAGTGCAATCTCAAATGGTTCATCTATTCCCCCAGCCAACACCAGCCATCTCAATCGACTTGAAGTCCAAATCCAAACACAAAAACAAAAAGGGGATGAACTATTTATATGGATGCTTTGCTACATTAACGAACAAGTAAGGCATACATTATGTTTAAATATATTCTATACCCTTAATGTATGGTGCTACTTTTGGAACCCATTGATGGAACACTTGAATCAGGTGGGGATGAACTATTTCTCTGGGGCATTAATAGTGAACGTATCTCGGTAAGTTCTTTTGCTTGTTCACTTAACTGGTATTTTATACTTGTAATTTCATCTCTTTGCTCTTTAATTATACGAAAGGATGTTCTATGACTTGGTATTTCACCCCATACATCTAAAGGGTGAACACCATTGTCAAACATATGGATTCTTCCATATCTATCTAGGCTAACAACTTGAGAGAAGATATCATTTGGCCTAAGTCTATCTTCTAAGCCAAGAGGGAGTTGTGTAGTTCTTTCATCCATTTCATTCTGTTGAAAGGAGAACAAATGAACCAGATATAAAGTAGATTTTTAAATTAAAGTGTCAGCCTTATTAGTAGATATTTAAATTTGTTTTGTGCCATAACTTTTTGTTTACTCATCCAAATTACATGGAACTTGTCCAAAAATATTCCTAAGACATTTATCTATAATGTCTAGTTTATAGAATCCCAGGAACATGCATCATTTTACATAGTCAGGTGCACAAACAAACTCTACACTCTAACTACACAAATAGAATTCCAGTTTTTGCATAAACCTTACCTAGGAAATATCTATAACTTTTCCCGGGTAATCTATCACTTCTAACCTTTCTTAGATATTTTTATAAACCTAATGATAGAGTTTCAATCACCCCTTCAATTCATTTCCCTTAGAACCATTCAAACAGGTGATGGTTTTAGACATGGCAAAATAGTATTTTTCATGACCATCATGTAACTAGTTTTGTTCTTATAATTCCTGTAGACTTATTTGCACTTAAAACTTTCTAAAATCCATTTCACCCCTTCCCTAACATCTCAAGACATGCTTAGTTTTAGTCTTTTAAGCTCAGTACCCTGCAAGCACAACTAATCCATAGTTACAAACATTGAACAAATTCATTTCCAACATTTCCTTTACAATTACTTTTAGTATTTCTTCCCTGATTTGGCATACAACTTTTCGAATCTATTTATGGCCTTGTTCATGCATTTTAACTACTTTAGAACACATCAAATGAATTGCAAAATATCCCTAGAACAAGCTCAAGCTGATTGATTAACATCCGAGCTCCAAACAACATAAAAACTGAAATTCCAAACTTAGCACCATCACAAAATTTTTCATTTTCAGCCATGAAAACTTGTATGAAATTGATCCTTATCATGTCTATACAATTTTTGCTCTAAGGGATGAAGTTTTACCTATTTAATGAAGCTATCCCAAGCTTGGAGAATGGCTAAAATGGAGTTCTTCTTGCTCCCTAAGTTCTCGGCAGTTTTTTCTTTTTTCCCTTTTTTTTTTGTTTTCTTTTCTTATGATTAGCAAGTTTATAAATTAGATAAGAGCTGAGAATACTCTAGAATCTAAGGAGACAAAACATTGTTTGTGTGTTTGTGTCCAAAGACAAAACAAATCTTGGAAAGGCAATGCAAGAATAAAGATTATGCAACAGTGTTTGTGTCCGTATTGCTCCCTGTATTCACATTGTTTTCTAGGCTACTTCTATTAAGTCTCAAATGCTATTCTTAATTCTTACAATCTTCTTCATTCCTATCAGTTTAAACTATATTATTTTGCTAGTGTCCTGTAACTGCTTGTATGAAGGCATTGACTGTTGTGTGTTAAGGTACCTTGTCATTAAGATGTTGGATTACTTATTTGAAATTGGAAAAAAATCTATTAGCTGACAGACGTAAAAAGTGTGCATCAAGAAACAGTTCTACTTGTATTCTTACTTCTATTGACTTTAGTTGATGTGTTTTTCTTCTGACCTGATCAATATTTCATGTCAAATTGTGTGGTCATTCACTAAAAACACTGATCAGGGAAGGTTTTTCTTTTGCCTATAGGGACT
This sequence comes from Voacanga thouarsii, assembly GCA_026120185.1. Lineage (NCBI taxonomy): Eukaryota > Viridiplantae > Streptophyta > Magnoliopsida > Gentianales > Apocynaceae > Voacanga > Voacanga thouarsii. The sequence goes on along the minus strand of JANUWF010002315.1, from coordinate 2,065,958 downwards.
GAATCCCCCTATAGGAAAACACTTGAAGTATAAAGTGATGGAAATAGTGAAGTGATATGAGGTGAATATAAATCTAATTTAAGGGTAATTACCCATTACCCATGGAAAGTGATCACTCATCACTCACGGGGATCCAGTAATTAAATATAAAAATGATTTTCTTACTTTACGAATGCTCTTCTTGATAGTCAAACAAACAAATGTATCTTTAACCTATGACACATATCAAACGCTACTTAATTATTAAAGGTACATGTCAAACTAAGAATAAAACTAAGAAGAAACAAAGAATAAAGGCATATCATCTTTTTTCCTTCCTCCTTGTCTCTTTCTCTCCTCAGTCCTCCCTCCTCTCTTCCCTCCCTCCACCTATCATCTCCTGCTTCCTCTTCCTCCTTGTGAAAGGAGATAATATTAAATACATTCTTTAAAAGGATACAGCTTTTATGCATGAGTTGACCAGTTTAATTTATGCGACGATGCATGAACTTTAATGCACTAATTTTTTATAATTACATTCACTTTAAACTATCTCTATTCATGGCGTCTCTTCTTCCTCACACAGATATATATTTTTCTCTCAGTCATCACTCATTAGTGGACTTCAAAAAACCACAAAGGGTCTGGGATTTCTTCTCGGTTCTCTTTCTCAGAGACGGGGAGTCGTAATTCGTTTGAGAGGTGGTCAAATTTTGAATTGGTTTCTAAAGAAGAATATTTTGATGTGTTTTCCTTCCCAAGCCAACCACTTCCTCTTGATTTCAGGTGAGATACTTTTGAGGGATTTTTTTCTTTTGGCTTTTCACCTGTCTTCTTCATCTAGAAATGTGTTTGACAATGAAACTGAACTCTCTTTTGGTTTGTTGTGATGTGAATTAGTGAAAGTTCTGGACATGGTGCTTTAGATTTCCAATTTGATTTGCCCATTCAAGAGACTGCTTTTGATGCTGTTCCTCTGATAGAGGATATATTTGTGCATGATCCTTTTTATTTCCTAATAGATTTTGAACAAAGCTAGGACATGATTCAAGATTATCATACATTAGAGCATAAATTTTGAATGGCATTACCTTTACTGAAATTATTTTTCTTTTTCTAGGGGAAATATAAAATGGTCTTAGGAACGAATTCAGAGTGAGGAATTATGAAATGTATCTTGAATTTAATATCGAGGTGAATCAGCCGTTGTTATAGTGTGATGGCAGTCAAGGTATCACTTCAAACGAAGTTCCTGTAGAGAAGAAGATGATCATGAGGTAAAGAGAAGAGAAGGATAGTAGCTCCAAGACATTATTAAGAGCAACCATTTTGAAGTACTTTTACATGCCAATCACTCTGGCAGCCAAATAACTAAATGTTGCCCTAACCATTCTCAAGAAAAGATGTAGGGAGTTGAAAATTCGTCGATGGCCTCACAGGAAGTTGATGAGTTTAGAGACCCTAATCAAGAATGTTTAGGTTCTCTCTCACATACACTTTTGCATGAATGAAAAATGAGAGAAAAACTTATATCACAGATCTGCAAGTATGAAAGATTCATAAGTAAATAATAACCGGAATGAATGTATCTCTACCGATAATATGTAGAAATCACTCCGATTTGTAGGAAATGCGAAATGAAGAAGAAGGAGGACATATGGCTGAGAAGAAGTTGAGAGAAGACATTGAGATACTGGAATGTGAGAAAAAGTTGATGGAAGAAATCCCTGATACGTAATTGGAGGACCAAATAAAGAGACTGAGACAAGCATGCCACAAGACCAACTATAAGAAGAGAAAACTCATAGGGATGATGAAATCTTAATACTCATTTCACGGTAAAAGAACGACTAATTCTGTTGCTTCTAGTATAGATTTTGGCCCAAGAGAGGAAGAGGATGCTGAAGAAGAGGATCTAAAGTCCATAATTGCTGACTGTTTGTCTTCTTCCAATGCAAACATGTTTCCAGCTTGAATAATCTTTTACGCAATAATAAAACTATAGTTTTCATTTTTTTTTGCAGATGTATTCAACTGAATCATGGATGCACTATAGTAAACCCTAAATGACAAATCATTTACAAAGCCTCCATTTGACGTAACATTATAGCAAGCCTTCTGAAAATTTGACATATGGAAACTTCATACTGGAAAAAGTAAGAGTAGGTGTTGCCAATACCTTGATAAATACAACAATAAGTGTGAAAAGTCTGTCATAGATCCTAATGTGAGATATTTGGTTTTGTATTTTGCTATAGATATTAAACTTTAATCAGTAAAAGAACTTGCGTGTGACTACCCAAAACGTGCAACGGTGAGCTCAGCTTTCTCATGTCATTTGAACCGCTCAGGAGGTGTCCCTCTTTAAATGGAATCCAAGATAATCTATACCTTTCCTTATCATGTCCTCGTTGTTAGGTAATACGAGCTCAACTATAGTTTTCATTTTGTTGCAGATGTATTGTTGTAGAAAGAGATTTAATCGTGTAAATAATTACTTTACAAGAGACGGAAAAAGAAAAACAAATCCCCGTATTTGGAGAAACTGGAAGAACATGCAAATTACAAAAATTGAAGATCTTCGAATCAAAGAATACTACAAACACGACATGTAGTGTTTCAATGCATCATGTATAAGAAACCATTGCACTAAGTTCATTTCACGGACTTTGGTTGCACGAAACAGAAACTATACATGCTGTATAAACTATATACGGCTGTATTTTGCGTTTGCCATCAGAGATAGATGCAAGAACACTCACTAAAAAAGAATAGAGAAAGAGAAGAGGGAGAGAGATTTTACAAAAGCAACTAGCTCCATGACTCAGGAAGCTGCTGGTTATCAGTCCACGAAGAGGAAGATGGTGGTGGTTGGAGAGAGAAATTTTGAATCATTGGGTTTTGAGAACCTTTGTCTATCTTTCTCTCTTTTCTCTATTAGAGTAGCTTTCTCTTTTCTTTTCCTTCATTTCTTTATTGTTTTTCTTTTCTTTCTTTGCTTCTCTCTTGCCTTTTGTTTTATCATCAAAGTGGGTGGAAAAAGGCAGTAGCAATTCTCACTCAAGAGATAAAATTTGTTTATGTAATCATAATCTTGGCTTGCATCAGCCAAGAATTCCTTAAACAATTACATGTATCGCGATTGCGTATTAGGATATAAAAGAAAAGAATTTGAGGGGTTTTTTTTGGGGGGGGGGGGGTGGGGGAAGATGGGGAAGACATCGTAAAAATGGTATTCAAAGAAAATTTTTTGGTTTTTTAATGATTTTTTTATAAGTGTTTTTAATTTTTAATTCATTACTCTCTTGGCCAATTTTTTATTGATATTATTTTTTTAACTTTAAAAATAAAATAAAATTGCATTTACCTTTTTTTTCAATTACTTAATCAAAAATATAAAATTCACACCCATGACATTATAAATATCATTGTGGATATTGTATGCTAAAAAATTAAAAGAAATTTTATTTATTTTATTTCAAACTTATAATATATTAATTAAACAATCATGGAAGTAGAGAAAGAACTAGAGGGACGGAAGATGGTGTTCGTCCTTAGACTAAATAAGAAAATTTTCCTTATAGAAAAATTATATATTTAAGAAATATCTTTTACAATTCTACTGTTTACTTTACAAAATTAAATTTTATTACATTGTCCTCTAAAATATCCTAGCTTATAGATTACCCCTCAATTCTAAATTTCTAATTCTATATCAGCATGAAAAGATAAATCTTAAATTTTATTGATTCTCATTCCCATTAAATTGATAAACCAAATACAAATAAAGGATTTGCTCAAAGTTCTTGTTATAGTAAGTTCTATCATTTCTATTGCCTTTCTCATTCTTTGATATGAACAAAACAGCTCCTCTATTTTTCATGTTTGCGTGTAAAATATACAAATATATTTTGTTTGGTAAATATTATTTTTTAATTTCATCTGTTTTTGTCTTAAATTTCTATTTCAATCAATCCTTTTTCTTTTAAAGATAAATGCCAACTCAAATTCTTAACTTAAAATTAAAATGGCTAGGGAAAGTGAGGATTTTTTTTTTCTAATTGGAATACTCTCGGTAACATATTCACTAGAGACAACGTGCATGAGATTTATTTGAGAACCTTTGTTTGTCTTTCTCTCCTTTCTTTATTACAATATCTTTCTCTTTTCTTTTCCTTCCTTTCTTTATTGTTTTTCTTTTCTTTCTTTGCTTTTCACTTGCCTTTTGCTTTATCATTAAAGTGGGTGGAAAATGGCAGTAGCAATTCTCACCCAAGAGATAAAATTTGTTTATGTAATCATAATCTTGGAATTATTGATTTGTAAGCTTCTAGCTAGTTATAGGTGTGCACAAGAGAGATAAAATTAATTCTAAGGTAAGAAAGAGGAAAAATCCAACCTTTCGCATGGATTTCTCTCTACCAAATTAATAGATTCTGCCAACGTGAGTTGATTTTCTCTGTTGAAAATGGATCCAAGTGCATTTTTAAGTATAATTTTTTGAACGACGTAATTTAATTTGAGTGAATAATAAGTTATTTGTACTTTATAAATAATATTATATCAATTTTTCATTAAAAAACTTAAAATAATACTCTTTTTGAAAAATGGTAAATAAATGCATACTTAAAACATTAAGGTGATTATATATGCTGTATGCACATGTAATATTAACCGTCGTACTAAATTCGTCTAATACGACGGCTAATAATTGACCGTCATAATAAGTTACAATCTTAATTTTTTTTAAAAAAATGATTTTTATTTGTTTTTTATTTATACGAACGTACGTACGTACGTACATACATACATACATACATACATTACTAATATGACAGATAAAATTATATAAAGTTTACTTTTACAATAAAAATTATAGATAGAATGTCTATATATATAATTAAATGCAATAATCAAGGGATAGTATACTCTACCTAGGTGTAATTAAACAAGATAATCACCTAAATAACCAGGAGGAGGAAGCAATCAAGAGTGCTGGAAATATTTTTATTAATCTTAGAAGAATATATAATATGCCGACGTTTTAATTAAAAAATGACGGGATATATTTTATTTGTCAACATTTCATTTTAAGTGTCGGGAATCTCTTTATTATAGGGACACTTTTAATTAATGGCGTCAAAAAAGTATAGCTAGAATAGATTATTGTTGTAGTGAATGTAATAATTAAGAGATAGTATACTCTACCTAGGTATGGATGCATGTTTGTAATTAAAATATTATTTATGTTATATGACAAATTAATTTAATACTCACTAACTAATAATGATATATTATACATGTATTTATAAAGTTAAAATAAATTTAGTTTATTTTATCACATTTGTGCAGTATTAATATCTATAAAATATAAAGATATCTTAGTATTTACAAATATAAAGATATCAAATTAACGATCCAGCTGTTAGATTTATTATAATCATTATCAATAATATTGTGACTAAATTTGAAAATAATCAGATAAAATTTAAAATAATTTTGGGGGGCTTTGTTATAATTAGACTAAAAATGACGGTTATAATAAACTATCGTATTTGGTCTAATCTATTGCGACGGTTACAATAAACCATCGTATTTGGTCCACTCTATTGCGACGATTACAATAAACCGTTGTATTTGATCTATTTTATTGTGACGGTTACAATAAACGGTTATATTTGGCCTACTTTATTGCGACGATTACAATATACCATCATATTTAGCCTACTCTATTGCGATAGTTTTGATAAACTATCGTATTTGATTACAAAATATGACAATTATAGTTTAACCATCGTATAAACCCCTACTAATACGATGGTTTGTTAACTGTCATATAAATTATCCTATTACGACGGTTTTTAGGGCATCGTTTTTGCTTCCGTCGTATTTGCCCCATTTTTTTTTGTAGTGGTTGCCTTTCTTTTAATGATCTTGAAGATGAAACTCTTTACTATGCCGCTACCATTGTGCAATTTACCAAATTAAAGGTTGTATTTTTAAGTTTTGCTATTAGTTTACAATCTTCTTCATTCGTATCAGTTTAAACTATATCTGTTTAAAGTTTTCCTTGCATTTTAATATGGTTTTGTTAACTAACATAGCAAGATTGTATGTCATCAATTTTCTTGTGCCCTATAAGGAAACCATATATATTTGGTAAGGATGTTCCTATTATATATGGAGCTACTAAGAGGATAAGTAGTCCTAAAATTTAGCATGGATCCTATTACCATTTGTCACCTAAAAGGTACAACAGTGATGTCATAGCATATTTTATGTATTTTAGGTCATGGCAGAACTAATGCATTTCTGAGGTTGCACATAAGATGTGGTATATGTCATTTGATAATTTTTAGATTTCTTGTTTTGCCCTTATTAGATTCATCAGATTCTAAAATCTATTAAAAAGGAAGGCGGCAAGAGTGTCTAGGGGAGAACTGACAAGTGAACTTTTTCTCCCTCTATGCTTATGCTTCAGTGCAGCTAGATACATTATGGACCTTTGATGTGTGTGCATAGATTGCTAAGGAAATTATGCTAGTTCCCGTAGCTAGAAATTTAGGCATATTCCAATAAAACAAATATTTATCCTTCAAGAATCAATGCTTACCAATGCATTGGCAATATGATAGTCGGAAGAACTTCCATTAGCATCTATGTAACATTTCTTGAACATTTGTATACGAGTTGGAGATGGCATTGCTCCTATGTCTAAATCATTCAATTTAGGTTATCATTTAATAGCATTCATTAAAATAAACAATTGAACTTGGAGCAAAGTATAAAGTTATCATATCTGTAGGAATTTAACAACATGGCTTCTTCCCTATCCTATGATTCATATGCTTCATGTTTCTATTGCTTTTGTTCTTTTTTGATAGTGCCTTTTTTTTTTTTTTTTCAACATCAACAGATTTACATGGGATTAGTCCATATAACAATAGAAAATTTTTCGAAACGAAGCTTGAATTTTCTAGCAAACAAAATTAAGAATAGTTTTTGCTTTTGTTTTACCTTTATGCCTCATCAACTACTTGCCCATGCTTTGGACTGCATTCTAAGCCAAAGTGATAAAAAGCTTAAAATAAAAATCTAATCAAAAAATAAAAGTATAAGAGAAATAGACATAAACCCTGGGTGATGGGCAACTACAAGAAAACAACTAAACTTAGGGAAAATGAATTTTGCAAACAAAGCTATTAAAAAATTCCTTTTTCAGACTTCCAATCCACTTGATATTGAAGGTGTAATACGGCAAAATAGTTCACAGAAGCATGCAAGGCAGACAAAAATGTAGAAACAATAGCAGCAGAAGAGCCTTTTAAAACTTTAATACCTCTGCATTTAAACGACTTTGTTGGCACTGAAGAAGACATCTGGACCACTTCTTGCTGAATGCTAGAAGTCTCTGGTTCCCTTCTAGTCAATAATGGTTGCTGTCTTGTGATCCTGCGGCTTCGTCTCATCAATGCTAAGCCTTTGGGCTTTCGAAATATATCCACCGCCTGATAAGCATGGTGAAAGCTTGTAGATCAAGAGAGTGATCTTCTCAATCTGACTGAATGCTATCAAGCATTAATCAGATGTGAGTTTGGCGTCTTTGTTCTTTCAACATGGAGAACACATAAGAGAGAGAGAGAAGACGACGTGAAGCTTGAAGGAAGGAAAAACAACGTACTGCTTTAAACCTCTATTGTCCTCTTTGAATCCCAACAACCTTAATGATAGGTTATTATCTAGGCATTTGAAAATCAAACAGAAGCCCTAAGCCCACGTCATGTTCAAGCCATCAAACAGGCCTTTGGACCTGTGGCACAGTTCATTGGGTTAAGGCTTTTAATTTTATTTAATTACTCTTGGGCTAAAACAAGCCCAATAATTAAATTAATTAAATAACCCAATTGACTGATATAAACCTTAAGCCTTGGCCCAGTTCATTAGGTTTAGCCTTTAATTTAATTTAATTATTTCTGGATTAATACAAGCACAATAATTAAATTAATTAAATAACCCAAATAGGCCAATAAATAATTCTATCTCTTTGGACCCTTTATTTTATTTTAGCCTAATAAATAAACTAGGCTACTCAAATAAAATAAAATCCATTTAATATAAGATCAATCCCTCAACCCAAATGCATCAGGACTTCTGGGCTATTTCGAGGACCAAAAGATACATCGCCTTGGTTACTAAAATGTCCAAAATACCCCTGTTATAAAAATACCTATATTTTTACATTTTAAATATTTTGTAATATCACCATAAAGAAATATTGACCCCAAGGATAATGCTGTATTAGCAAAGTCTCCGACCTATAGGTGTAATGACTAAAATACCTTTCTACGCATTGCCGTACATTTAGAGAGGAAGAGTGTACTAACAGCTCTCTAAAAGACATCTACCATCCTTAGACCTCTAGTCCAATGATCCATAACTCCTGGAATATTTTCGCTTTCTAAGGGAGCTACCCTAAAGCTAATATCCAAGTTATGTTCCCTAGGGCCCTAGATATTTAGATCATTCAAACAGTCACAAGGGGCGACATAGCGCTGAAGCTATCCTGTACAAGTCTGTCTTAACTAACTAGTCATATATACCTAACATACAAGTATATTGGCTCTATGATAGAACCTCAACTACAATATATCAAAGTATATACTTCTATTTTCATCAAACCATAAACTGATACTTAAGCGGTAGAATATTAGTCTACGCTGTAACAGTAATAATTTGAGTTTTTTCTAAATAGTACTTTTAAAAACCACTATTATAGGTCCTATTCTACGTATTCGAAATACGCTCATGCTATGAAGTGAGTGGACTACTCACTGGCTAATGGTAAGCCATTCCCCATTTGCAATTTATAACACAATAACCTAAATATGATGAAATTCCCATTCTCATCAATTGGTTAAGAATAAATATTTATGTGTTAAGTAACCCGTGATCCATACTTTACTTTGAAAGACTACCATTCACATGGATCACTTACTTTAACACAATGGGTCTTTTCCAAATGTAATCGTGCACAAAAGTAATGTAAAATTCACAAACAATTTTGAGAATAAATTCTTTTATTAATAAATTCAATAATTATATTAGAAACCTAGTCTAGAGGGCATATATTCTAACAATCTCCCACTTGCACTCTAATACTAAGAAAGTCCGCAGGTGCCTACCCCTATAGTGACTAAGTGTCTCTTGAAGACTTTTTTAGCCAAAGGCTTGGTAAAGGGTTCTGCTAGGTTGTTCTCCAAGGTTATCTGTTCCATCACGATTTTCTATCTCTGAATGAAATCTCAGATCAGGTGGTACTTCCTCTCGATGTGCCTCCCCTTCTTGTGGTTCCTGAGTTTTTTGGATTGCGAGACTACTCCAGTGTTGTTGCAGTACACCACAATCGGTCTGTCTATATGTGGTATGACTTCAAGTTTTGAAAGGAACTTCCAGAGCCAGATCGATTCCTTGGATGCTTTTGAAGCTGCCACATACTTAGCTTCCATAGTTGAGTTAGCAATACAAGATTGCTTGATATTCTTCCATGAAACTGCTCCTCTAGACAAGGTGAAGATATATCTACTAGTGAATTTTCTTTCATCTTTATCTGCCTGGAAGTCTGAGTCTGTGTATCTAGTAGGAACCAAGTCATCAGCCCTGTAAACCAGCATATAATTTCTCATACCTTTGAGGTATTTGAGAATATGCTTTATATCTTGTCAATGAACCTTTTCAAGGTTTGACTGATATCTGCTAACTAAGCCTACGACAAAGTAGATATCTGACCTAGTGTACAGCATGATGTACATGAGGCTTCCTACAGCCGAAGCGTAGGGAATCCTACTCATTCTGTCTTTTTCTTCTTGGGATTTAGGACAGTCCTTTAAACAAAAAGATAACCTATGTCTATAAGGGATTAGAGCTCCCTTGCACGAGTCCATGCTGAACTTGGCCAGTATCTTATCAATGTATGTCACTTGTGATAATCCTAATATTGTCTACTTTATATTTTTAAGAAGCTTAATCCCGAGAATATAACTGGCTTCTCCCAAGTCCTACTAAATTGACTAGAAAGCCAAATCTTAGTAGATAACAATGTTCCTACATCATTCCCAATTAGTAGAATGTCATCTACATATAGGACAAGAAAAACCACATTAATACCTTCTGATTTCCTGTACACGCATAGTTCATCCTCGTTTTGAATGAAACTGTAAGACTTTACAGTCTCATCAAAATGAATATTTCATGCTCTAGATACCTGCTTAAGTCCATAAATGGACTTCTTAAGCTTGCAAACCATATGTTCCTAACTTTTAGCAATAAAACCTTTCGGTTGGGACATATAGATATCTTTATTAAGATGGCCATTAAGAAATGCCGTCTTGACATCTATTTACCATATCTCGTAGTAATAATGACATGCGATGGCAAGGAGGATATAAATGGATTTAAGCATGGCTATTGGAAAAAAGGTTTCCTCATAATCGATTCTCTCTTTCTGAGTATACTCTTTTGCCACAAGTCTAGCTTTGAAGGTTTTCACCTTCCCATCCGCTCCCGTCTTCCTCTTATATACCAACTTGCACCCAATAGGTTTTATCCCTTTAGGTGAAGCTACAAGGTCCCAAACTCGATTGAAGTCCATAGATTCAATCTCGGCTTTTATTGTTTCCTGCCATAGATTTGCATCGGCATCAATAATAGCCTCCTCGTATCTAGTGGGATCTTATTCCTAATGGTCAGAAACCAGCTCGAAAGCCTCTCCAATCCATCTTTCTGGAACCCTAGAAACCCTCCCACTACGACGAGGCTTCATTTGTACAGATTCTTGAGGTTGTGCCTCTTCTTGTTCCATAATTGGGTCTGAAGAAATTGATTAAGAAGATAACTTCTTCTCAAGTTCCAATCTTATTGAACTTTTAGTGGAAGTACTTTGATCATCCTCTAAGTATATAGCATTAGTACTTATTAATATTTTCTGCTCCTTGGAATGATAAAAGTAACCACCCTTTGTCCCTTTTGGATATCCAACAAAGTAACATACTTCTTATCTTGGTTCTGGCTTGTCTCCCTTGATCAGTACATAAGTTGGACAGCCCCATATCCTGAGATAATTTAGACTTGGCTTACGCCTAGTCCACATTTCATAGGGAGTCCAAGATACTGACTTGGAAGGCACCAAATTCAGAATGTATGCCGCTGTTTTTAGGGTATATCCCCAACAAGAGACTAGAATAATAGCATGAGACATTATGCTTCAAACCCATTTCCATCAATATCCTATTCCTTTTCTCAGCTACTCCATTCTGTTGGGGTGTCCCCGGCGTAGAGAGTTGGGATACTATCCCATGATGTACTATGTAGTTCTTGAATTCAGCAATGATGTACTCTTCACCACGATCCTATCGTAAGGTTTTGATTAGTTTACTTGTTCAACGCTCCACTTCAGCTTTAAACTCTTTGAACTTGTCAAAAGAGTCAGATTTGTGCCTCATCAGGTAGACATAATCAAACCTTATACAATCATTCGTGAAAGTGATGAAGTACTCAAAATCTCCTCTAGCTGGTGTAGATAACGGACCATACACATCAGTGTGAATAAGACCCAATATCTCCTTGGCACTATCAGCCTTTTGGGTGAATGACTTTTTGATCATTTTTCCCATAAGACAAGATTCACACTGAGGCAAACTTTTTAATCTTAATGAGCCTAAGGGCCCATCATGAATTAACATCTGAATCCTGATTGGATTAATATGACCTAACTTTAGATGCCAAAGATATAAGTTTTGACATTGGTCTTTCTCTTCTTACTTAAAGGTTCAAATTGAATGTTATTTATTTGATTATTTGAAGGATTTAAAAAGAATAAGTTTCCATACATGTGCTTTGTACATAAAACTTCTCCATTTCTACTGATAGTAATACCAGAATGGAAAGAAACAGAATATTCATGATTCATTAGCTTTGCAACTGAAATCAAATTCTGTCTAAAATTAAGTACATATGAAATATCTTTCAAAATATCTACTCTATTACAATAAAAAATAAGATCTAGCTCTCCCACTGCAAGGACCCATATTTGTGCTCCATTTCCTACTCGTAATTTATGCTCGCCCTTCTGGAGTCTTCTTATCTTCCTAAACCCCTACAAGAAGTTACAGATATGATCAGTAGCTCCAGAATCAACAATCCAAGTGGAAGTTGATCTAACTATTGAAATTGACTCCAGATAGAGAACAATACCTGTAGGGTTTTTCTTGGCCTGAAGCTCTGGACACTCCTTTTTCCAGTGTCCCTTCTGCCCGCATTTAAAGTACTTGATCTTGGGCTTATTGGGCTGTTTTTCTTGGGTTGGGCTGGTACGTTTCCCTTCTCCTTATTAAATTTTGTGGGCTTGGCCTCAGTTCTGAAAGAAGAAGCCCTAGCAATCATAGCTTTGAACTGTGGCTTCATGACCTTCTCTGCCACTGAGAGCTCCTTCATTAACTCGGTTAAATTCATGTTTAACTTGTTCATATTATAATTTAACTTGAACTGAGTAAAAGAGCTCAAAAGAGATTCGAGAACCATGTCTACTTAGCTCTCGGGGTCAATAACAGCCCCTAAGACTTCTACTTCCTCGAAAGTAGCAATCATCTTGAGTATATGCTCTCTAACTAATACTTCCTCAGCCATCTTATTGATGATGATCATCCTAAGAGCCTCCTGCCTTGCGGGCCGGCTCTTATCTGCGAACTTCGTGGTTAACGATTAGCTAATGTCATATGTAGTGGTCATGTGCTCATGTTTAGACTGGAGCACATTAGACATGGAGGCCAACATGTAGCAACGTGCCATCTCATCAGTCTTCTTCCATGCTTTCTTAGCCTCTCGCTCTTCAGCGGTAGAACTGTAATACCCCGCCCAAAACCACCTTTGACTATGGGGGAAAAAGGTCATGCATTGCATAGCATTTCACATTTCGCGTGTTATTTTAAAATTATTCTTGCATGGGTGCATGTGATTTTCGAAGTTGCTTTTGCATTTGATTTATTTGGTGTGAAATAATTGTGTTGTCTAAGAGTTGGTTAAGTGAAGTTTAGTCGAGGAGATGGAAGGATGATAATTAGGGTGGAAAGAATTTCTTAGAGAAATATTAGCATTGGAGTTGGTTTGGAATAGCGGGGAGGTTGGTGATTTCCTTTGGTGACCCGAGTTTGAATCTTACCTCTTACGAATCTTAGTTTTCTTTTTGAAAATTCTTTTTCCTAGACTTTTCCATGTTTTGGCCGAAAAGACCCTAGCCATCCTAGTGAATTTTCAGCGCCATTTTTCTAAGGAAATAAGTCTCTATATTTAACTCCTAAATTCAAGGATTTTTTATGTGAATAAAGTTTGTTGTTATTTTCAGCTTTTGTTCCCTTTGATTTTCGAAAAAGAAACCCTAGCTGAATAACTAAATTCCAATTTGATTTTAACTTACTAGATTTTGTAATGGATAGTTGGAATTAAAGTGATATTTTTCTAGGTGGATACCTTGTGGATTTTGAACCTAGAACCTTAGCTAAAAATCTGAAAAATTTTCCAGCTAGGTGCCGCCACTTTTTGAAGGAGTTTTAGCCCAACTTAAACTCTTCCAACATTAGGAAATCTTATCCAAAATCCTTTAGAAAATCAAATTTTATTTCAATCCTACTTCAACTAGGTTTTGCTTCCTTTTCCTAGCAGAATTTCGGCAGCCTTGTGCAAGCACAAGCTGTCCGAAATTCCAGCACTCCTAAGTGCAGTCCAACTCTTCAAATCCAAGCTCAAAACATCTAGAACACTCCTTATCAATTCAGATTACCTTAGCCACACAAAAATCAGATTTTACTCACCAAAATTCCAGAAATTTGGCCAGCTTAGGAACCAGAATTTCGGCCAGCCTTGCACAGGAAATTTCGGCCAGCTTGCACTCCAACTCAAACGAAAATTCTGCACACCCAAACCTACCAAAATCCTTAGTTGATTAAGCCAATTTTCAGCGCCTAAAACCCTCGCATTTTCTCTGTAAATCGCGGCAGAACAACAGTCCAGAATTTCTCCTCTCTGGTTCAGTGACTTTCGCACAGCACATGAGCCATTCTTGCACAGAATTTTAGTTCTCAAAACCTATTCAAACTCTTCATTGTTTTAGCCAAAAACTCTGAATGCACACAGCCTTTTTCTTGAGCAATATTTCAGCCAGTTTAAGGTAGCAATTGCAGAATACATTCTCCTCATAAACCCTCCCAAATTCGGCAACAACAAGGTGTATAGCAAGCTACAATTTTCAGCCTTGCTATCCACGAAACCTAAAGCCATTAGGAGTCTTTCTTAACACCACCATCTAACCTTAAACCAATCTTCTCTAACCCTAAATCACAGTAGCCGACTACCTTCTCCATTCTACACGAAAATTCCAACAAGAATCTCCCTACAATTTTTGAAAATCACAAGAACAATTCCTAGCAAGAAACCGATCACACTCTAAGGTAAGCAAAAACCATCTTAATCTCTTGATTCCTTTCTTCCACCAATTCTTCTCCTTTTCTTCCCTTGAATCACGCCACCTAAAGGCTGATTTCATCCTTTTTACTTGCTTTCGGTCAAAAGGAAGGAAAGAAGGTAGCTTTTCCCTTCTACTCGAACGAACACCATAGGAGCATCGAGATCTTGTTAACCCGGTTGTCGCAAGGTAAGGGGATCCTTACCCTTGATGTCAAAATTAAGGTTAATATGGTTGATGATGTCCATTAGCATGTTGAATGGGTATTTTGAGACGAGTAATTAATTAAGCATATTCGATGCATAGCAATGCCATATTTTACTGTGGTAATGATAGATATGAGTTGTGATGGTCAAGTCAAGCCTTTTTGATATAATATTCATGTTTTTGATGAATATATGGTCATAGAATATGAACATTGGGGATTGGTTAATTTATTGGGAATTAGATAGTGGATTGTGAATTGTTATGGGAATAAATGAGTTTAGAGCATGTTCAAATCGATTGAGACCCTGATCATGATATTATATGGTTTTAGATCAGGAAGATATTTGAGGAAAGCAAGCTGTGATTTTATCTCATTTGTCGGAGGCATATCAAGTAAGTCATTGCATAAACTCTTTTGTTAAATGTTGTGATGGCAAGTTTATGTTGTAGAACTTTGTGAAGCTATTGTTAAACTATGTTCGCTTGGGTTGTAGACGTGGATATTTATTCTTTAAACGGTTTTGTCAAACTAATGATTTTATTGAGAAAACTATTCTTTCTTCTAAATTTTTAGAAAACTATTTTAAAGAAAACCACGTTGTACAAAGCCAAGGTATGAAAATTTTGAATCAGGAATTGACGGATATGTTCGTTGAGTACTCAATAAGGGTAGGCTAACAATACTAGTCTTGGAGGGCTAGAGTAGGTCTTCTGGCAGGAGGCCACCTCCAGAAGATAAGCTCGGCTTGAAGAGGCGACAGTATTGGTTGGTCAGGCCGGTCCGAGCTAGCATTTGTACCTGGTAAGGTATTATTTATTTTTCTGGCATGGACACCCGGATGGCTTTGTTGGGTGTAGAGAAGGAGGAGTATCTCACCCGGTGAGCTGTACACTCACTCTGATCAGAACGCCCAACGTGTGGTAATCTGGTCCCGACAAGGTGCACAAAGTGTGGTGCCTTGTCCTCATGGAGCCCAACGTGTGGTGACATGATTGTTTATTCAAGTGGATGATTTGTTTTGTATAAAGTGTGATTATGAGAAAAACCCACCTCCTTGCGAAAAGAAAGTATTTATGACTTGCCAAATATTTCTGCAAATGTTTTCCACAATGCATACACGAACTGTTTGAAACACCATGTGCACACACAGGACTTACTGATATTTCATCTCACACTATTTTATATCATGTTTTCAGGAGATAGATTGTGTTGAGCCAGCGGGGCATGTGATAGCGGAAGCTTTTGTTTTTTTTCCCCATTTTGTTCTAGGAGCCAGTTGTTGTTTAAGCTTCTGAACGATATTTGTTTTATTTCGTATTGCTCCAATTTGAGCCGAATGTAATAAGAGTTTTTCTCTATTTATCTAAGTTAACTCTTTTGGGGTTGCCTTTACATTGTTTTTACCTCGTCTTAAAGACCCCTTGTCCTACGGGACGGGGCGACATCCCCTCCCTTTTAGGGTACGTAGCAGTGGGGTGTTACAAGAACCCTCCTCGATAACTGGGTATGTTTTGTATATGACATACTTATACTCCTTAGCAGTGAGTATTATGTCCAAGTTCCTTTTTTAGTCCACATAATTTGGACCCGTTAACTTATTTTCATGGAGAATAAAGGCCAAAGGACTAAAAGAACCTCCACCAACTATTTTTGAAAAATCAAAAGAAATGAAAACTCAGTTTGTGAAAAATAAAATAATTTGTGCACTTTATCCTCATATTAAATCCGATAATAGTTAATCATATTACTATTATCTTTAATATAATTAATTTGGCTCTTAGACAAACTGACATAGCTTCTTGGGAAGATTAACAGTTTCCTAAGTTAAGTGTATTAACCACCACAAATTAATTTTCCCTTTAGGTAATGATCTAGAATATAACTCCATCATGTAATGGCCGTTTCTTCTCATTTTCTTTGGACATTCCTCGCATTATAACTTCTAACGTGGGCTAGCCGATCATAGCACGTGTCTCGGGTTATTAATTACATCCATTCATTAGTTCTAGATCCTTGTGGTATCTCCATTCTATACAGGTTCACTCCCAAAGTAACTCGAGGAGATCCACGGTCACTAATGAGGATCGTGATGGAAGCTGTGAGGCCATTGGAACCTCTCTCTTACTTAGTATTTTAAAATAAGGGTTTTCTTGAAAAATGTTATTTGAAAATTTCAATTAAATTTTCTTTTAACTCAAAAATAAAATATCTAAATCCATAAAAAATTCTATGTCAAGGTTTATACCATTTGAGAAAATTTTTTATGGATTAATTTTATTTAAGTTAATAAACTTAATAATTTAAAAAATTGCCAATAAAACTTTCTAGAGATATTGATATCAAGTTTAATTTGACAAAAATAATTTTTCTTGTTAAAAATAAATCAAAATGGTTTTCTATTTTAACTCACAAAAATATCTAAATCCAAATATCCACTATTTCAAGGATTAAATCTTTTGAAAAAATATCCAAGGATTAATTTTTGTTCGAATTAAAACTAACCATTTAATTTAAGAAAAATATTTTTCTACGTCAAAAATTCCCAAAGACTTTGGTTTTTGAGAAAACGTGCACATAGGTACCCAAAATAAATAGCATGCTAGAAAACAGTAGACGTTTTCATGCTTTTTCTATTTTTAAATCTAAGTGTCCAAATAATAGAATTAAACACATTAATTAATTAATGGTCTTGTTTAATCCTATATCCCTTACTATTATTTTTCATGCAAAAATATTCCATGAATATTAATCATTACAAAAATAATAACTTCGCCTGGTTTGGGACCAAAACGAAAAAGAAAATTTCAAGGAAAAATTTATTACAAAAACCCTTGGTCCACTAAACCCACCACACTAGATTGATGGCTGCTTGAACCCATTTGCCCATGGAGCAGCTCGCCCGCACGTGACTCGCACCTGCAACCAGTCCGGTCAAAATTTAAGTCCAAATTGCAATTCGCATTGCAAATTGATCTGCGAGGAAGCCAAGCGAGGAAACCTTCCTCGCGCCCTATCACTATCCGCAAGGAAGCCAGGCACTTCAATGAGGAAACCTTCCTCGCGTGCCATGAAGCCGAGTTGGACTCAGGCCTGGCTGCAGGTCCAAACCGTAGCTAGCTTGAAGGCCTTTGGCTCCTCTCACATTACGCAACTGGGCTTAACTTCATGGCTCGACTATCTACATTGTCATCTTCTTCGTTTTTTTTTTCTGTGATTTTCTTCCGTAGCTTTTACAAAATCATTTGTTTACAGATTTCAAACACAAAATCAACCAAAACAAAACTAACAATTGCCTATACCCATTGAAACTCGGGTTTACACGATACTATGGAAAGCATTAAATTACAGAAGCTTCCTATACCTTAACGATGAGGTTTATAGAGCATCTATCCCATACAATAAACAACAAAGGTTCACAGAACAATATCAAACAATCATTGGCCAGTTTTATTAACTACCATGCTTCCTATATTACCATATAAACCTCATGTTCTGATACCAATACGAAACAGAAGCATGCAAGGCAGACAAAAATGCAGAAACAATAGCAGCAGAAGAGCCTTTTAAAATTTTAATACCTCTGTGTTTAAACGACCTTCTTGGCACCGAAGAAGATGTCTGGACCACTTTTTGCTGAATGCTAAAAGTCTTTGGTTCCCTTCTAGTTGATAAGTTGTTGTCTTGCGATCTTGCAGCTTCGTCTCATCAACGCTAAGCCTTTGGACTTCCGAAATATATCCACCGTCTGATAAGCATGGAAGAAGCTTGTGGATCAAGATAGTGATCTTCTCAATCTGATTGAATGCTATGAAGCATTAATCAGATGTGAGTTTGGCATCTCTGTTCTTTCAACACAGAGAACATACAAGAGAGAGAGAGAAGACGACGTGAAGCTTGAAGGAAGGAAAAACAATGTACTGCTTTGAACCTCTATTGTTCCTTCTGAATCCCAACAACCTTAATGATAGGTTATTATCCAAGCATTCAAAAATCAAACAGAAGCCCTAAGGCCCACGTCATGTTCAAGCCATCAAACAAGCCTTTTGACCTATGGCCCAATTCATTAGGTTAAGCCTTTTAATTTAATTTAAATATTTTTGGACTGAAACAAGCTAAATAATTAAATAACCCAATAGACCGATATAAACCTCAAGCTTTGGCCCAGTTCATTGGGTTTAGCCTTTAATTTAGTTTAATTATTCTTAGACTAATACAAGTCCAATAATTAAATTAATTAAATAACCCAAATGGGCCAATAAATAATTCTTTCTCTTTGGACCTTTTATTTTATTCTAGCCTAATAAATAAACCAGACTACTCAAATAAAATAAAATTCATTTAAAATAAGATCAATCCCTCAACCTAAATGCATCAGGACTTATGGGCTATTCCAGGAACCAAAAGACACATCGCATTGGCTACTAAAATGACCAAAATACGCATGCTATAAAAATAGTTGTATTTTGCATTTTAAATATTTTCTAATATCATCATAAAGAAATATTGACGCAAAGGATAATGCTACGTTAGCAAAGTCTCTGACTTACAAGTGTAATGATTAAAATACCCCTCTATGCATCGCCGTATATTTAGAGAGGAAGAGTGTACTAACACCTCTCTAAAAAACATCTACCATCATTAGACTTCTAGTCCAATGATCCACGACTCCTGGAATGTTTCCACTTTCCAAGGGAGCTACCCTAAGGCTAACATCCAAGTCATGTTCTCCAGGGCCTTAGATATTTAGATCATTCGAATAGTCACAAAGGGCAATATAACACAGAAGCTATCTTGTATAAGTCTGTCTTAATTAACTAGTCACATATACCCAACGTACAATTATATCGGCTCTACGATAGAACCTCAACTACAGCATATCAAAGTACATGCTTCCAACTTCGTTAGACCATCAATTGATACTCAAGTGGTAGAGTATTAGTCCATGCTGTAGCAGTAATAGTTTGGGTTTCTTTTAAATAGTACTACTATTACAGGTCCTATTTAACATATTCGAAATATGCTCATGCTATGAAGTGAGTGGACTACTCACTGGCTAAAAGTAAGTCATTCCCCATTTGGAATTCATAATACAATAACCTAAACATGGTGAGATTTCCATTTTCATCAATCGGTTAAGAACAAACGTTTATGTGTTAAGTAACCTATAATTCATACCTTACTGTGAAAGACCACCATTTACATGGATCACTTACTTAAATACAATGGGTATTTTCCAAATGTAATTGTGCACAAAAGTAATGTAAAATTCACAAATAATTTTGAGAATAAATTCTTTTATTAATTAATTCGATAATTACATCAGAAACCTAATTTAGAGGGCATACATTCCAACAGATGTTCTAGAGTCTCCAAGTAGACTGAAAATTTACCCATCTAGATTTCTCCAACTATGAGTTAAAATTATACAACTACACTTGCCAATCTTTTTTGATTTTCCCCTTTTTACAAAGCGCAACATCTCACAACTAAATAGGAACCCTCAGATCCAACATATAAATACTAAACAAATGCACTAGAATTGCATACATTGGTCATTAATCATGTTTCAGACAAATAGGATCATTACCATTGCGAATGTTAAGAAATTAAGAGAGAAAATAAATAATGGACTAATACTAAGAAAAGTGCTACTTTTTCTATAATCTAAGGAGATAGTCATACCTTCCCTTCTGATAAAGCCCACCATTGTATAAGATTAGTCCATTGAGTTTGTATCAAACGTTCATCAGTATATGGAGTGTGGTTTTGAATGTCTTTTTCTAGATCATGCCATTCATGCTTCAGTGCTGATTTCTAATTCCTCTATTTTATTCCAATTGACCTTAGAATAGTGGTCTTAAGACCAAGTTGTACATTAAATTTCTCCTGCATATGGACAAAAAATTGCAAAACTCAAATAGATATTATAATATAACACTAGATGCTATAAATAGATATTATATAGCAATGTAAATACCTTCACAACATTGAACATCTCATCCTTGTTTTCTTTTGGAATTTGACACCATGTTTTGATATCAATTGGAGCATACCTTTCATTCCTTGCTATTGTTCCTAGATATTCAGTTAATTTACCACGGTTCATTCCAACCGGCTACCCAAACTTGTTGAATTCAATATCCAATGGCTTAGCCCTTTGAGGGCGGCCCCAAAGTGATGTCATATAAGTTGGACCCCTCTTGCGAACGGGCATACTACTTCTATTACTTGCTTCTCCTATAAAAAGCATTCATTTAAAACATTACGAAGTACACATATATACACACTATATGAGAAGACACTAAATATACTATACCTTGATCTTCACTTTGGTGCATGTTACATTGATCATTGGTAGTTAAATGGTCAACCTGATGATCTTCATTACATTGGAAATTACATTGTTCATTTGCAGTGTTCTGTTCAACCTCTTTTATGACTTGCTCATTGGTTTGGCCATCAACTTCATGGTTTGTTGGATTGGTGCTTCTTCTTCTTCCCCTAGTTCTTGGCATCTACTGAACAATATAGAAATATAAAATCTTCATGAGGAACAATCAATGTAAAATAGTCTACACTATACAAGTGAAATAAAGATCTCAAATTTCAAATTTCTTACAAACATAGATTTCAACTTAGAAGCATTAGCAAATGGCCTATACAATATTGCCCCAATTAAAATCCATTAATAAATGGCTTGAACAACTATCGGTATCATCTATTTAAGAAAGAGTATTTTAAAAAATTTAAGCCATGAAAAAGAAATTTCACAAAAGAATATAGAGTATAAACTATCCAGAAGTTATGTCAATATGTGTGCAAAGCTCATAATATTTGTGAATTATGTGCAAAGACTTGCAAAATGTGTTCAGAAATTACAGCATAGTCACTTGGATGCTGAGATTATTCAATAGGAGAGTTCTGATTGGAGAATATTTTAACAATAGGAAAGGAAGTTGTAAGGATTGTTCAGCCATTTGTATAGAAGACGCAACAGTTAACCATTTCATTCCATTTTCCAATATAAAAATAAATATTCAAAATGTTAAAGTGTTGAGCTTCCAAAATATAAATATTTGGAACAGAAAATAGAGAAAAAATAAAGTAACTATGAAAATAAGGATTTTTTGCAGTAGACATAAGATCAACTTCAACTCCGTCAACCTCTTCACGAACACAGGTGACTTCCTCACCATCAAAATCCACTTGAATATTGCAAGTTTCACTTTGCAAATACATCTCAACATCGACTAGGGACCCCATGTTATACATAGGTCTAGGGGTTGTGCCTATAACGATTTGCCAATTATTTTTAGTCGGGTTATCAACTTAAAAGACTTGCGTTACTGGAGACGCTAGAATGAAAAGATCAGAATGGGGCCTCACAGTAGTGAAATTGGCTAGTATAAAGCCCTCAACATCTTGTTTCAACTTTTTTTCCATTGATGCCCGATCACATTTGAACAATACAACTCTACGACCATTTGTATAATCTAGTCAATCATATTAGTTAAAATCCCATAATAAGACACATCACAAAAAATTAGATTTTGGTCCCTAACACTTGAAAAACTAGTTGTTGTTGCATTAACAGAAATGCCACTATTTTGAGTTTTCCTTTTACGTTCAACTTCTCTTGTATGAAACCGAAAACCATTCACTATGAACCTATCGTATTGAAGTCCAATCTGATTTGGTCCTTTGGCTAGATGCTTCAAATCCTTGGAAACTATATCATCATCATCATTTAATTGTAATGCCTTCACTTGGGAAATTGACAAGAGTCAAGAAAGCTTAAGCATCGTTAAAATATAAATAAAGCATGCTATTTCAGATGAAACTTACATAATTGCAAAATCAGTTCGCAAAGTCTTGACTATGGATACGCTCAATTTCATGCAAACTTACATGAGGATGATTTTATTCCACTAGTCGATGACGTTGGATACAAACACATCCTATGCATTAATTTGGTTTGGCTTCATGGGTACTATGTAATGAAAGTCCTTTATCTTCTACTTACTCTATGTAAGGTTTTACAGAGTCAAAATTAAACAACACATATTGATGGGATTTCTTCAATGTTTTCTTATCAAATTTTGTAGGTACTCTTTTTTCAAGTCGACGTCCAGTGGTTGAAAAAATTTCCAGCATAGGAATTAGTTTCATGATCCTTATTCCTACTTGCTTGGTTGAACTTTATCTCATAGTCAATAAGATATAATAAGCAAAACGTCAAACGTTCCTCAGTCAGGTATCCTTCAGTAATAGAATATTCTAGGCAGCTCCTATTACAAACATAGGATTTTAACATGCTCAAATACCTATTTAACTTGAACTTTCACACATTAGTTTAAATTCCATTGATGTACATTTTTAAAATTGCAATCAAGAATAGTCTGAATATCACAAGAAATGACATAAACATATACCTTTCTATATGATACATCCAACAATAATGAATCAGCTCAGCTATCCTAATTTTAGTAGCTAAATGGATAGTTAGATGCAGCATGATGCTGGAACGATGATGGAGGGAAGACCCGCTCTAATTCACATAGGATAACTGCAATATCTTTCTCTAATTGAATCACATCATTTGGATGAATCTTATTAGAGCACAACATTTTAAATATCTACTGAGCTTTATCAAGGGATAGCAAACAAATTTAGGTAAAACTCTTCTTAAAGCTATTGGCAGCAATTATTGCATCAAAATATGATGGTCATCGCTTTTTAGTCCAAAAAGCTTTGGTGGATTAAGTTGAACACACCTAGACAAGTTGGCAGCATATCCGTCAGGCATTTAACACCTTTTAAAGTCTTGCAAAATGTCACTTTCTCCTTCTTACTTATAACAAATGAAGCCAGTGGTAAATAAACTTTATCATTGTCCCTCTTAATAGGATGAAGATCTGATTGAATACCCATATCCTTTAAGTCAAGACGTGACTTAAGTTCCATTTTCTTATCCATCTCCAATAATATAGTACATATGGATTCAGATACATTCTTCTCAATATACGTTACATCAAGATTATTGAGCATTAAATTGTCTTTCCAATACAGTAACTCGAAGAAGATACTTTGTTTCTTCCAATTATAGGGCAATTGTTCATTATTATTGACTGTCCTTCTAAATTTGATCTATTTTTCCTCCAACTCATTTAATATTATATCCCTATCCAATTTAGGTGGTGGCCTTCCATGTTCTTGCTAACCATAAAATGATTGTGCATCTTTTCAAAAACGACAACTAGAAGACAAAAACCTACAATGCCCCATATAGCCATGTTTGCCACCATTCTTCAATCATTGTGATTTTGTTTCCTTATTACAAACAGGACAAACTAACTGCCCTTTAGTGCTCTACCCAGACAAATTTGCATAAATCGAAAAATCACTAATTGTCCACAATAATGCCGCATGTAGTTGAAAATTCTGGTTAGAAGATGTATCAAATGTTGGCACGCCTATGTCACATAACTCTTTCAATTCCACAATTAAAGGTTGTAAATAAACATCTACATTGTTACCAGGAGCAGATGAATCAGGTATCAATAATGACAATATGAAATATGGTTGCTTCATACACATCCAAGGGGGTAAGTTGCAAGGCATGAGTATCACAGGCCAAGTACTATGAGAAACATTCATATTTTTAAACGGATTAAAATCATCAGATACTAATCCTAACCTTACATTATGGGTATCTTTTGAAAAATTTGAATTTAGAGTGTCAAATGCTTTCCAAGTAGATGAATCAGTTGGATGCCGCATACAATCATCATCTGTGTGACCTTCTGTATGCCATCTCATAGAAGTTGAAGTCTTGGCTGACATGAATAGATGTTGCAATTGAGGTTTTAAGGGAAAGTGCCACAAAATTTTCTTTGAAATCTTCCTCTTCTCATTCGTTGAATTATTTTTAGAACTGACTCACCTAGACTCTTTACACGTTTCACATTCCTTCCACCCTTCTTTATCCCCCCAGTACAATGTACAACCATTAGGACAAGTATCTATTTTTTTTCATAGCCTAAGCCTAGTATGATGTATGAAGTTCTACACCCTTGGGAAAGGCTTCTCTCAACAAATCAAGTAGCATAAAAAAATACTTGTTTTACTACTTCCCTATGCACTTGAGATAAAGTAATCGAATGATGAAAGCAAGTTTGAAGAATTTCTTACAACCTGGATATAATTCTTGTTGAGAGTAATTAATAAGTTTGAAAATTTTTTCACATTTGGCGATGGCATATTACTTTCTTCATCTATATTTCCACTAGGTAGGACTCCAAAAGTATCATGCAACATTACTTCATGTTTTTTGGAATGTTAACTACATTATCCATAGCATGACTTGAATGCGATGTAGATAAACTAGAAGTAAAGAGTTCTCCATGTGCTCTCCAATGTGTATACCCTTTAATAAACCTCGTAATAATCAAATGCTTCTTGCCTCAACTTTTTTTTTTTTTCTCATTACTCCATTTCCACATCTCAAACATGGACATAATATCATTTCATTTAAACTTGCATTGTTCATTGCAAAGTTTAAAAGCCTTTCAACTCCATTTTGATAGTCAGTGGTATTCTTTGGAAGTTTCATCTGACCCTTATCCATATCTATGAAACTAAAAATCCAAATCAAATAGCAGAAGATCAATTTGAACAATCCTAATTTGACAAATGCAATCTCTTTGAAAAGAAATTTAAACAAATAAATGTAAATTAATACAACATTTTTAAGATGCTAGAACTTCTAAGAGTATTTGTCACGTAATTCAAAATACTAAAGTGGATATTTGATACTTATTAATGGAGAAGAATTACTAGAGAAGAAAAAAAAAGGACTAAATCATACTGTTTGAATAAATAACACCTACAAAACAATTTTTTCCAGCAAGTTACAGGACATATGTCTATCACACAATAACTAAACAAAAACATCCCAATGGAGAAATGGTGAAAAATAGGGGGAAAACCCTACATAGAATCCCGAGATAGTTTTTGGATAAAATTGAAGGGAAAGAAGTATTGTATATGAAGTTAAATTTATAATTTGACTTTTCAAAACAAGGTCTTATTTATCTAATGCGATCAATTTTGATCAGCAAGATTTTTCCACCATAGCACAACAATCTAAAAAATAAAAAAAATAGATGGAAATTATTTTCAAATAAATACTGATTTTTAAATTATTTTAACAAAAATACAGCTAATGTGAATAAATAATAATTGAATATAGTCTAAGTGGATTAGATTATTAATTTTGGAGTTTAGATGTTCTTCATAATATTCAAAACGTACTCACATGTTTTTAGTAAATTTGAATATAATCTTAATCCAAGTACACCTTAAAACATAAGATTCTGTATATGAAAAAAATAAAAAAAAAAAAAAACACCAGAAGATAAATAAAACAAAAATGAATGCTTACATTACTAAGCCACCTTAAAAATACAGACCATGGTTAGCCAACACTAACCCAAAACTAGTTAATGAGAAAGAGATACGCTGGTTCTGATGCAAACTCCAAAAATATAGAAAAAACCAAATTTTAATTGCTCACTGAATCTAAATGCCCCTCTGTCTAACTACTATAGTCTTGATATTCTTTTTACAACCAAAAGGCCCATCCTCTTGATTTGCTACTAGTTAAAATAACAACTAGCCACCAACAACAATCCCCCACTTCCATAAAAGAGCAAATACAAAAAATTCCCCTACTTATCTGCAAAGTGAATGATTTTATCAAGGCAGTCTAGTGTAAGGCTATTTCAACTACACAGTCTCCTTTTGCTTCTAAATAAATCGGTTCTTTAGAGACCAAACAAAAGATCCCTTTGGTTAAACACAAAGCATGAGTAAACATACAAAATAGTTCAGCAAAGAAGTATGCCCGCCTATCAACATATTTGTGATTGTCTAATAATTAGAAATTAGTGGATGCTCCCTTTTCTATCTAATTCCTTTTATAAAATCTCTCATAAATTAAAAAAAAAATGATTTTATACGTATGAACATTCATCTATGAGATTTTAAAACAACAACATATAGTATTAGATAGGAAAAATAATATTGCAACACTTCTGATAGTTGTTCATTATAGATGACTAGAGACTCATCTACAAACTTTAAACTTGTCTAAGCTACAAAAAAAAAAAAAAAAAAACAGGGATTCTGTTATGCATATTAGTCTTAATAGTAATTGAGTGTCAACATTGAATATTTCTATATGGTGAGACAAGTAAGGAAAGCCAAAATTACATTGACATTTTGCCTAACTAATAAGGTTATAGATAACTTTTATTACAAAATCTGGAGGCACATTAAACTTAACGAAATGTTGGTCCACTTGGAAAAAGTATAACACTCAAAATAAATTCACAAATACAAAAAAAAGTTCCAATTTCAATAAACAACCAATAGGATCATTTTGTTAAGCACTAGCAATAGAACAAACATTTTGAATTCTGCAGGGTTCTACCTAAGAAAAAAAAAACACATTAAGCCTGATCCAAAAATCCAAGGAAGTCTCCCCAATCATTTGCCTTTAATGAATTGTGCATTCATGGACAAAAAACAATCAGTTCACAAAACCATGTAGACCCCTGAAGATAAATCTATACAGATATATGCACTTATACTAAAGAAATTGCTATCCATTTAATTCACAGAATCTTCTAGTAGTTATTTTAGGGTAAACCAAAATTCAAATTGTGCAAAAAAAAAAAAAAAAAAAAGAAGGAGAGCTATATTTAAGGGCTCCAGCTAATTCCACAACATATTAGCAAAAATTTTGAAAAGTTTTCAGCTTACCAATTATCTATGTCGTTTTCTTCTGATCCTATTGGTTAGTCTATTAGCAAATGGATTCGACTCCTATAACCCCCATTTGGCGATATAGAGTTCCTCCCTTCGTTATTGAAAAATTTCTCATCTCATCAAGCAGTCGTCTGCCTAGTGCAGTACTATTAGGTAGAGCTTCGTAATGGCTAGGTGAAGCGAAGGTCAATGCCACTCAATTACTGACTTGGGCAGTAACCTCCTACTCACAATCAGGTATTTAATTGAGTGGTCAATGTCAGTCGATTTAATGGCAAATAGCCAAACCTCTTCACACAGTAGCAGCAGACTCCACCTGGGTTGAAGAAGAAACACAGACATGACTTGAAGGTGAGGAAGTAACATGGCGATAGAGGGGGATTTAATCGGGTGTTAAATTAGGACAGTGCAATAGTGGCAGTTTGATAGTAGATAGCCTAGCCTATTCACACAGCAGCAGCGGACTCTACCCCGATTGAAGAAGAAACACAGACACGACTTGGAAGTGAAGAAGAAACACGGCAATCGAGGGAGGTTTTGATGAGAAAAAGAAAATAAAGATTGAAGTGAATTTCCTTTAGTCTAAAACTTGCCCCTTTTTTAAGGAAAAATCCTAAAAGACGCTCATTTTCTTATTTACACAAACAAAGTTTCAGGAAAGATATGGTATCTTTCGTGACACAACAATTTATCATAATAGAATATCAGTATAAAGTAACTTATTAAGACTATGTCATTTTGATTTTATTATAATAAAGTGAATAAACCTAATGTCATTATAAGTATTATATTATGACATTTAAAAAAAAAAAAAACGTCATCAAAAAGGTTTTGTGAAAGCCTATTTTTCTGGTAGCGAATGAGTCTAAAAAAGATTCATCCCAATGCCTGAATAATGCGAAGTATTGTAATGGCACTCGACTAGCCAAAGCAACCTATGCCGTCTTTGAATTCTTTGACTTGAAAAGTAGTGGGTTTTGTCTTGTATTCCTAATTAGATAGGACATAGTGGTTTGTTGAAAAGGAATTCTTAATATATTTAGAATTAAGAAGTTACTATTGTCCTATGTATATTAGAATTAAAAAGTTACTCTTATTGCATTCCATATTGATTAGGAGTCTCATGACTTAGTACTTATGTATAGGTGGAGTCATAAGGTTTCTAAAAGGTTCTATTTTGTTTTGGTATATCCAGTGTTATAGGACGTATAGGTAGAGGTTAGATGAATGTATGAGTAGTCTGAGACAGGATTTAGGTAATACCTTGTGTAAATCTCTCGGTGGCTTTTAATAAAATGTTTCGTGATCTTTGCCACGGATGTAAGCTTGGTTAGATAAGTCAAACCACGTAAATCTGTGTGCCTGATTTTATTCTTCATATTTATTTTTCTGTTCTCATTAACTATCTCGGTTGAGATTTTTCCAACAAGTAGTATAAGAGCCTGGTTTCGAGTGTCTAGGGTTTTAGGGTTTTGAGATTGTGAAAATTGGTGAGAAGAATAGTTTAGGCGGTAGAAAATGGACAAATATTAATTTCTCTTGGGATGGACATTTTGGTGATGGTGTTATGTCTGGAGAGAGGTTGTTAGGCACCGGTAAGATTACTCAAACAGCTGTACACTATATGTGAACTGGATAGGTTATGGACCTAAAGTATCTGATGGTGGATCTGAGGTATGTAGACCTAGGTTATACAATCAGAGGAAAAAACAAAACTCATTGGAAAAGGAAAGATGAGGATTTGCTGTGGTTGTAAGATGACACTAGCATATGCAAAGATATTCTCACAATCTTAAAGCATATGGATACTTCTTCTAGGATGGATTTTAGATTTCAGATGTTGTCTCTAACAGATTAATTGGTTTTAATTTGAAAGTAAGTATTTTTCATCTTGTGTGATGATTGTACTTATAGTGTATTAGAGTGTTGAAAAAAAAAAGAGTTCTTGGAGTGTGACGTACTTTGGGTAGTGTGAGAGATGTCCTAAAGATACGCAAAATTTAATTTCCCTAAACCAGTAGGTTCCAATGGTTGAAATTTTTAATTGAGGTGAAGTCTTAAAATCACATATAGCTAGAATGTCCCAGTGTAATAAGAAAAGTATAGGTAACGATATTCACCTATAAGAAAAAAAAAATACCTAGATGATTTGGAGGAGAGTGTACATATACTTTAGGGGGTAGATGATGCTGTGGGGAGAAATCTTATATAGGGAGAAAAGATTGAGGCTTTCTCGCATGGGTCAATGGAGCATGTTGGACTCAGGAATAGCTACGTATGTTCATTGACCAAGTCAAATAAAAAATAATTGGGATTACTAAGATCATACTGATTCGAGTGTGTAGTTGGGAACCCATGAGATTTTGGTGGTTGTGAAGGTCAATGGAATCAAGAGGATTGCGACTTTGATGTTGCTGCATATCCTGGAGGCTGATGAAGGTAGAATACAAGCCAATATGGAGATTGTTGAGTTTTGTCTTGCATTCCTAATTAGATAGGACAAAGTGGTTTGTTGAAAAGAAATTCCTAATGTATTTATAATTAGAAAGTTACTATTGTTCTATGTATATTAGAATTAAGAAATTACTCTTACAATATCCTATGTTGATTACAGGTCCTATGACTTGGTACCTATATATAGGTAGAGTCATAAAGTTTCTAAGTGGTCCTAGTTTGCTTTGGTACATCCTATGTTATGGGGCGTATGGGTGTAGGTTTGGTGAGTTTATGAGAGATGCAAAATAGGATTTGGATATTACCTTCTATAAATCTCTTGGAACTAGTGAATATTTTATTGTTGTCACTTACAATGTTGCCAGGCAATCCGTGAAGCTTCAAGACTTCATCAAGAAATTCAATAGCCCTCTTCTTATCACTAAAAGAATGAGTAAATCCAATAAAATGTCTATATTTGGTCAGTTCTTTAATCACAACCAATATTGTGTCCTTCCTTTTTTTTGGCAATCTTCCTACAAAATCCTTGGTAACGTATGAGAATGGTTTTTCAAGAATTTCTAGGGGTTGAAATAAGCCTGGACTCTTGAGATGCTTATTCTTATTTCTTTGACGTGTATTACAAGCTTATACCATTTTTAGAATATCAGTCGATATATATCAATCGAAAATTCTTTTTACCTTCTAATATGTGTTTTAGATACCAGAAAACCCTCAAATTTGAGAGGTATGAAGTTCCTTGATTATTTTTCCCATCCACCTTCCATTTTTACCAAACATATAACTTCTGCTTATACTTTAAAACACCATTCTATAAACTAAAAGATTGATTATCTTCTCATTCTTCATTTTGCAGCACTTTCTGAGCTATCAATTGTTGTACTATTACCATCCTAACCGATGAGACTCCGCTTCATCATGGAAGTTAAGATCAAGAAGGGGGAGGCGTGACCATGCAAGGACAAGGAACGATGACAAGATCTGGGTCCAAGAAGCTTCAAGTTGATTTTCAATTGCACATAAAATCATGCTTGAGGAAGGAAGAGGGTTGGAAGGTTGAGAAAGCTAGTCAAGAGCTCATTTTTTATGAGAGCAAGAAGGACCCCAACAAGAACTTAAGCTGGCAACAAATACAGACAAAATTCGACCAAAAGGAGGCCTTACAGTGGACAGCTGGCGCCGGCCCAAGCATCCGAACTGGCGCCAGCCTCAATCTACAACACAACTGGCCTTAAGGCAGTGCACAACCGGCGCCGGCTTCAAGGGCCCTAGCTGGCGTTGGCTCCAGCTTGGGCAGCCGACGCGTTTTTTATATTTTCTCCAATTTTGTCCAATTTTAAGTGTTTGTAAAGACTTATTAAGATCCTAAACTGTAATAGAACCTCAAGGATTACTTAGCTAGGGTTAGGGTAGTATAAATAGAACCTTTAGTGATTTGACAACACAATTCACACACTTTATTCAAAATTTGAGAGAGAATTTTGAGAGGCCCTAGCCTCCTTGTTCATCTTGTTCAAGACCATGCTTAAGGGTTAGTTCTCCTAATGAATGAGTCTATAAATCTTTTGGATAATCTAATGTGGTTACTTTAAATGGGTCTTAGTTGATTTGTCCTTCTAAGGTTTGTTTGAATTCCATTACTTGGGTGCCTATTTTCTCTATTCTATTTATTCTTGTTTGCCTTTGTT
The DNA here is from genome assembly GCA_026120185.1 of Voacanga thouarsii. Lineage (NCBI taxonomy): Eukaryota > Viridiplantae > Streptophyta > Magnoliopsida > Gentianales > Apocynaceae > Voacanga > Voacanga thouarsii. The sequence goes on along the minus strand of JANUWF010002315.1, from coordinate 2,034,286 downwards.
GCTTTAAGATATTGGGGTGAGATTATAGTAGAACTTTCTACTATTCTTGAGGGTCTTTGAAGCTTAGTTCTTCAAGGGTTTGATAGAAGGTAGATTGTTATTTCATTTTCTCATTTTTTTTTGTCTCAAGAAGAATATCTGTTTTTGGTCCCATTGGGTGAGCTGAACACCTAACCAACTAAACCCTCCACAACACCAAGAAAAGCCACTCAGGATCATATCAAAGTGTTTGATATCAGAGTAAGGAAAACCTTGATTCCAATCAAAGCTTGAAAATAAGAAAAGGAGCTCTACAAAGTTGAAGAAAAAGAAAATAGAGAAAATCCCGTAACTCAAAAACATGCTCCAAAAAGGTCATGAAATCTTTGTTATATCTTGAATTTTCTTTTGAGAAATTTCTCCTTGATATTAATATAATCATTGGGAACAAAATTTTCTTGTGTTTGTGGTGAAAATTGGCTTGAATATGGGTGAAAATGTTGGTTGTTCTTAAGTGACGGGATTGCAGCCAAAGTATTTGATAAATGTTCCATGAGAATGTTTTTGGCTATAGTTGGGAACTTTGATTCTTGATTTTTATTCCTTGGGATATTGGGACTTAGTGTATCACTCTATTATTGAATTCCGTACTCATTGAACTCAACTTTATTAGTGCACACTTGTGCTTATCTTGTTCTTTATAATCACAGTTCTAGTTGTTCTTGTTTCTTTGTTCATGCTAATTTTTGTTCATTTCTTACTTAGAAGTGTTTCTTGTGCATCTAGTGTTTGTTCTTGTATTGATTGAGTCCACATTTCTTGAAATTCTTGATTAAAATTTGTTTGCTTGAGGTGCCCAACAAGTGTTTGTTGAAATTCCCCTAAGACCCCCTAATTGGAAAATTCTTTTGATTTGTGTGATTCATTAAGTTGGACTAAAACTTTAGCCATTGGAGAGAATTAGGATTGAACAAGAAGGCTTGAGTATTGATAAAAAGGCAAGAGGGTGAGCCTATTACTAAAAGAGCCTAAGAAAGCAAACACGAGCATGGAGTGACCAATCCTTGAGAGCCAACATGCAAGGAAGCGAAGTGAGGAATTATTTTTCTTCCTAATCTCTTTTGTTTTGCAGGTATAAGTAAGTAAATATTCCATCACCATGGCTCATGATCAAGAGATCTCTAGGCCTAACCCAAGTGGCCCTAGTAGACCTCAAGAAGAACCAATTGATGCTAGGGGTTTGCGTTGAGATTTGCAAGTTATGATGAGGACTATGCAAAGTGAGTTTCAAAACATGACAAGGAATTAATAAATTATCTTGGACAATCTTCTACCATCGCACAAAGGAGAGGCCAAGAGTGATTTGAAGTACCTAGCCTTAGGATGAGGGATGGCGATGCCCAAACCCCTCCGTTAAATGACCAACAAGGGGAAGAGTGGGATGAGCACTCAATCGGGGGATTCCAACAAGCTTCTATGAGAGGGGGAAGACTTGGTATGAGAGGAGGATGAGGTAAGGGCCAAGGAAGGAATGGTAGGAACAACCTCAGGGGGTTAGAAAGAGAGTTTGAGGAGTTGATGAATGGTATGAGGGGGAACTAGTTGAAGCCCTTGGGGAACACCATAGAGGATGGGCCAATCGAGGAGGAAGGAGAGAAGAAAATGATGAGGAGAGGGAGTTGAACTATATTAAATTGAAAGTGCCCAAATTCTATGGAAAGAGTGACTCCGAATTATATTTCAAGTGGGAGAGCAAGATGGAGATCTTCCTAGAAAGTCATACCTATAGTGAGAGGTCAAAGGTGAGGTTGGCTATTTTGGAATTTTCGGAGTATGCTTTGGTTTGGTGGAAGCAAGTTAGTGCACAAAGGAGACAAATGAGAGTGGAAACCGTAGCTAGTTGGAATTTATTGAAAAATGATGAGGGCAAGGTTTACACCACACCATTACTACAATGATTTTTACCAAAGGCTCCAATCACTCAAGCAAGGGAACAAGAGTGTGGAAGATTACTATAAAGAGATAGAAGTAATGTTGATGAGAGTCCAAATCAATGAGGATCCTAGAGCAACGAGGGTAAGGTTCTTAGGAGGATTAAATAGGAAAATTACCAATTTGATAGAATTGCACCCATATGATCGTTTGGAGGATATGGTACATGCAACTATAAAAATTGAGAGGCAATTAAAGAGGAGGACATTTACTAAACCACCACTTTCGAACCCCAACACTACTAGTAAGGTACCATTTAAGAAGGGTGAAACCCCTAAGCCATTCCAAAGGGATTTCAACAAATCAAGGGAGGCTTAAAAACCTAGAGAGGATTGAAAGCCTAGGGAGGATTGGAAACCTAGGGAAGGTTGGAACAAAGACAAGGGAAAAGCCATGGAGAGGCCACAAAGGAATAGGAACATCAAGTATTTTAAGTGCCTTAGATATAGACATACTTTCCATGAGTGTCCAAGCAAGAGAACGATGTATACTAATCCCTATAGTGAGGTTTCTACTGAAGAAGAAGAAGAGGGAGAAAGGTACCAAGGAGACCAAGAGGGAAATGGAGAAGAGGAAAGTGATGAAGGGGAAATTGTTGGCCAAGAATACTCTTTAGTGGGAGTCACAAGAAGGTCATTGAATTCACAAGCCATTGAAGATCAAGACACCAACAGAGAGAGAACATTTTTTACACTAGGTGTCTAATCAACAAGACTCCTTATAGTGTCATTGTAGATAGTAGGAGTTGCACTAATTGCACTAACGTGATTAGTGCAAACTTAGTTGAGGAATTGGACATGAGTTGGATTAAACACCCAATGCCGTACAAATTGCAATGGTTGAACAATAACGGAGAAATGAGAGTAAACAAACAAGTTTTGGTGTCTTTTAAGATAGGAAAATACAAGGATGATGTACTATGTGATGTGGTACCCATGTAAGCAGGTCACTTGCTCCTAGGGAAGCCTTGGCAATATAATTGGCATGTAAAGCATGATGGGAGAAAGAATACTTATTCCCTACTCAAGGAGGGAACTAAGTTTGCCCTCACCCCCACGGCCCTTAGTGAGGTGAACAAAGATCAAAGAATCATGAAGGAAAAAGAAAAGAAGAAGGGAGCGCAAGATGTTAAACACAAACAAGAAATTGAGAGAAAAGAGCAAGAGAGGAAAGAAAAAGAGTTGAGAGAGAGAATAGACAAACAAGTACCTTTGATGATCAAGGATAGGAGTGAGCAAAGACAAGAGGGAGGAGGTAAAAGAAAAGTGAATTTCTTTGCAAAAGAAAGTGAGGTCATAGAAGCTATAGAAACTAAGAAACCGGTTATTCTTTTTTTATGCAAAGGTTCTTATATTTCTACTAACGATTTTACATTATCTTAACTTAAGAAAATTTCAGCTATTCTTCAACAATTTGAAGACGTTTTTCCAATGGAGGTGGTCAACCGAACACTTACCCAATTCTTACGAACCATAATCAAGAAGCACTTGAACAATTGGGAGGAATGCTTGCCACACCTTGAGTTTGTTTACAAAAGGGCTATTCACTCTATCACTTCTTATTCTCCTTGTGAAATTGCGTATGGTTCTAACCCTCTAACTCCTTTAGAATCGGTTCCCTTTCTTATAAGTGAACGAATGAACTTTGATGGAGCTAAGAAGGCGACAATTGTGAAGGCACTCTGTGTAGATGAAGGCAATGATTCGGAGACGAATCCATTTCAAGGAGGGGGAGATGATGAGACTTCGCTTCATAATAGAAGTCAAGATCAAGGAAGGGGAAGCGTGACCATGCAAGGACAAGGAACGATGACAAGATCTGGGTCCAAGAAGCTTCAAGTTGATTTTCAATTGCTCATAAAATCATGCTTGAGGAAGGAAGAGGGTTGGAAGGTTGAGAAAGCTAGCCAAGAGCTCATTTTTTATGAGAGCAAGAAGGACCCCAACAAGAACTCAAGCCGGCAACAAATACAGACAAAATTCGACCAAAAAGAGGCCTTATAGTGGACAGTCGGCACCGGCCTAAGCATCCAAACTGGTGCCGCCTCAATCTGCAACACGACCGGCCCGAAGGCAGTGCACAATCGACACCGGCTTCAAGGGCCCTAGCCGACGCTGGCTCCATCCTGGGCAGCCTTCGGCTGTTCCGCATTTTTGATATTTTCTCCGATTTTATCCAATTTTAAATGTTTGTAAAGACTTATTAAGATCCTAAACTATAATAGAACTTCAGGAATTACTTAGCTAGGGTTAGGGTAGTATAAATAGAACATTTGGTGATTTGACAACACAATTCACATACTTTATTCAAAATTTGAGAGAGAATCTTGAGAGGTCCTAACCTCCTTGTTCATTTTGTTCAAGACCATGCTTAAGGGTTAGTCCTCCTTATGAATGAGTCTATAAATCTTTTGGATAATTCAATGTGGTTTCTTTGAATGGGTCTTAGTTGTTTTATTTTTCTAAGGTTTGTTTGAATTCCATTACTTGGGTGCTATTTTCTCTATTCTGTTTGTTCTTGTTTGCCTTTGTTGCTTCAAGGATATTGGGGTGAGATTATAGTAGAACTTTCTACTATTCTTGAGGGTCTTTGAAGCTTATTTCTTCAAGGGTTTGATAGAGGGTGGATTCTTATTTCATTTTCTCCTTTTTTGTCTCAAGAAGAATCCCTATTTTTGGTCCCATTAGGTGAGCTGAACACATAGCCAACTAAACCACCCATAACACCAAGAAGAAGCCACTCAAGATCATATCACTAACTCTCGTTCAGATTTGCTACCAATTGAAGTTTAACTATTGCTCAGGTTCCTCTTATTGAAAAACATCCAACAGCGGCTGTGGACTTTTTCTAGTCCTAAACAAGATTTACTAGGTAACAATGCGCAGCTTTATGGTAATGAGATTGAACTACTTGACGCACCTTCAAACTTGGAAATGTAGTTAGAATTGCAAGGGAATAAATGGTTTAGCAATGTTAGAATTGGCCAGCAAGCCTCATTTGTGGTCCTATGCATTGAATTTATCTCTTGTTATATAGTTTCGTTTAGAATTTGAAGTTGAGTTGCAGCTTCAGATTGCTTAGCAAAAAATGCAAAAATATCATTTTGAAAAACATGCGAAAAAGGATCCATTAAAAGTCACAACTTAGGCTTCTAAATTTATCCTACAAGTTCAACCTCTATGTAAAGCTAAGGTTTCTCAATTCATCTCTACATTTACTGATTTCTATTAAATTTTATTGTGTGGAACATAAAAGGTATAGCTAATTACCTATCTTTTCATCATTTGAATCTCTTGTCAAAATGTATAATTTAAACCTTGTAGTGGTATTAAAGCCTTTCCTATCTTGTGATCAACTCCCTACTTATGCTTTTAGGTTAGTTTTTCTCAATTTTTAATCTAATCGAACAAGTAAATTTTGCATTTTTTTTGGAAGGTGTCTATTTTTGTGAATATTTTGCATGATTAAGATCAAGTATCATATTAGTATTGAGATGGTGAATGGTATCACTATTTTTAATTCTTTTATTTATATTGCTTAAAATCGAGAGGGAAGACAGCTTTTTGGGATGATTTGAAGGAATTTTCACTAACTATTAATTGCCTATGTTTACTAGGATTTGATTTTATTGTGATCACCTTGATTTTGGAATTTCTTCTCCCTCTTTGGGTGCTATAACTAATTTTACAAATTTTATTGACTCATATAGTTTGGAGAGATGTTCCTTTTCAGATAGCATATACACTTGGACTAGGGGAGGTGACAGATCTTGCTAGGAAAAATTAGAAAACATTCAGGTCAACCAAGCCTAGGATTCCTTTTCTCACTCTACTTTAGCACATCATATCAGTAGAAGTGGATATGATCATTCTCCTTTACTGGTTTCGATCCGTATCATTCCTCTACCTGCTCCTTGGCATTTTAAGTTCTTGAGCATGTGGATTAAGTGCCTAAGGTTCGAATCTCTTGTCTCTTGTACATGGTCAAAACTTGCTAATGGAAATGGAATGAAGATGCTTCCATCTAAGCTAAAAGAGGTAAAATTGGTATTGAAATCTTGTAATCCCTAAAATTTTGGTAATATCTTTGATAATTTGTAGCAAGCTGAGAATGAGGTTTTGAGAGTAGAAGTATAATTTGAGAATTCCCAACTTCTAGCTAATCAAATACTTTAACAAGAAGCTAAGGCAAAGTTGGCTTTTTACTTAAAGTGTGAAGAGGAATACTGAAGAGGGCTTAAATTAAATGGCTTGAAGAAGGATATGTGAATATTACTCATTCCTTCCCTATTTATCTGTCACAAATAAAAAGTTTTGATATCCTTTTTTATCTGTCATATTGAAAAAATTTAGGTGTCATTAATATTAATTTTACTGCTATACCCTTATATTAAATAACTTTAGAAAATGAGAGGGTAATAACTTTCGAGAGAGATTGAGCAAACAAAGTAAGAAAATAGTTGTGGAGAACATTAAATCCAATGGTACTTTTGAAATATATAAACAAAGTTGTATAAATTTAAGAGACTGGCTAATTTTTCACTGTGTGAACTAGTTAACTGTTACAGATAAATATGGAAGGAGGGAGTAGTTTTCTTTGCCCTCATTTTTCAATAAAAAATGAAGAAGTAAATGATTACAAGGATAAATGATGGAAAAGGGAATTATTTCCAAAGGTCGAATGATATAGGGAAACATGCAGTGGATTTCTTTGTAGACCTTCTTGCCCCTTCAACTTCTAACATTCAAGGTTTATCTCTGCAAGATGATATTCTAGCTCTAATTACCATGGAGGATTGTAAAGTTAGGAGCACTGTCTACAATAGAGGAGATGAAAAATGTTGTTATTTTCCCAAGTTGATAACACCCCTGCCTATACGATTTTACTAGAAAATTCTATATAGAATGTTAGGTTATAATTGCTAATGAAGTGCTTGGGTTTGTTTTTTATTTATTTATTTTTGTTGAAGGATTGTTAATGCCAATACCAAAGGGGTTTACTAGTATACTTCTCATTCCAAAAAAAACTTCAACCTTTGGAACTAGAGGCCAATAAGCCTTTCTAATTTCTATAACAAAATCATCACTAAGATATTATCAGTTAGATTGGGCAAGTTTTTTTCCAATAATTATCTTACCCAATCATAGTGGATTTGAGAAGGGGAAGAATATTATGGATAATATTTTATTATATATGAGATGGCTTATTCTTTGGACTAAAAGATATGGAAAGCTACATTATTTAAAACCTCTATATGACAAAGGTTTTTGATAGAGTCTCTTTGCGCTTCGTAATTATGATTCTCTTGAGGTTTGTGTTGATCAACATTTCGTGAGATTGATTGAGAATCGCCTTAATAATTACTAGATTTCAGCATTGGTAATCAGATAGAGTTATGGATACTTCAAATCTTCATCATTGTTCATTTTGTTATAGGAAATTCTCTCAAGGACTTTAAATTCCATGTTAATTTTTGCTCTTTTATTCCATATAGTTTTCCAAATTATTGGTAAGTCTATCACCCATCTTAGTTTTGTAGATGATACGGTGATATTTTTCATTGCTATGGAGAAGAAGAGTCTTATACTAATCTATAATTTACTTGCTGGCTACGAAGAAACTTCGGGTCAACTTGTGATTTTCTTTATTATCATTATATTCGAGCAAAATTTCTACACTGTGGTTTCTCTTGGGCTTCTCAAGAAAGAACATGCTATTTACCTATCTTGATTGTTCAATCGTCAAAAGCCACAAGAAAAGATTATTTTTATAGTCTATAGCAAAGAAGATTAGAGTTAAAGTCCAAGATTGGCAATATACGTAATTAAATAACAGGGGACGACTAGTACTAATAAGTTCCACACTCTTCTCTAATCCACTTCACATCCTTGAAGCTATTAATCCTCCCAGGGCAATTTTTCATGATGTCAAGAAAATACTTACTGATTGTTTCTGTGGGGATGTTCTGACTTTAAGGAAAAAAAGGTATTGGAAGAGTTGGAATTCTAACTATTTCCCCTTGAATGGGGATGAACTTAATTTATGTTTTTGAACTGATTTGAGTTTTGCCTCCTTTATGCAATTATGACGGCGGTTTAGATAGAAAAATACTTTTTGGTCTCGGTTTCTCTAGACTAAATATAGTCCTGCTAGTGTTCATCCTTTCTAAGTTCCTTTGGCTTTTACTTTATCCCATATTTGCAGTAAGATACACTCGCTAAGGACCTGGCAGAGATTCATGTTGGCACTACCAAAAAAGGATAAATACGATACCACCAAATACGACGGTTACGAAATCGTTCTAACTAATGATTATATACGACTCTTGAGTTACCGTCAAATTTGTTTGAATAAATACGACAATTTAGTTCAAACTGTCGTATTTGTCTACTTATACGACAATAAAAAAAAAAACCGCCTTATTTTTTGTATCAAACTATCATAATTGTCTAAGAGCATACCCTTATAATTGTTAAGACAAATATGATGGTTTATTCTAAACCATTAGTTATGTTTCAATGTAATACAATGGTTTTGTAGCCATTATGTTTGTTGTCAAATATAACAAAATCCTTCAATAACATTTCAAATTGTATCCGATTACCTTTAAATTTTGTCATAATTATTTTTTAGTAATTTTAATGAATCTAATAGTTGGATCATTAAATTGATATGCTTATTTTTTTAAATGCATTAGAGTTTTGGATTTTTGTGTAGAGATTATATTAACTTATGTTAACTTATGTAACAAAATATATTGTATTACCTTCAAATATGGCCATAATAGTTTTTCTTTTAATGATTTTAAAAAATATAATGATTGAATCATTAATTTGATATTTTTTTCGTTTATAAATGCGCTAGGATTTTTTGCTATTGTAGAGTGATACGTAGGAAAAACATTGTAAAATATATTAAATTACCTTCAAATTTGGTCATTAAATTTGTTTCAATTTTATTAAGACGTCCAATGGTTAGATAATTGATTTTTCAAGTAAATTTTCATATACATTCTATGAATTCATGTATCTATATTTAAGTAGTATATGATAAATGTTAATTAATCGATTAGCTTCAAATTTTGTCACAACTTCTTTCTTAACTTCCTAAGATATTATTCTGATTAATGTAATTATAAGAAATGGTTTTCGTTTAGTTTATCTTTAAATATGCTATTTCTATGTTTGTAAGCACCACACACACACACACACACACACACACACACACACACACACACACACACACACACACACACACACACACACTATTTCTATGCATAAACATAAATAAATAACAGTATGAGAAAATATTATATTTAAGAATTAAAATAAATATGATATTTAATAAAAAGATGGTTTTTAATCGACGTATTTAATACAAAAATGATAGTTCAAAACCATCGTATTTAATCTAACAAAGTCTCTCTCTTTCTCTCTCTCTCTCTATATATATATATATATTTATATATATATGTCCCCAGACACTTTGAATTCCTTTGTTTGCTTAGTTCTCTAGAAAGTTCATGAGGTAATGACGAAGTGACTGCCTCTAATTTTGAGTGCTTTTAAAATGGGTTTCGTTGGGATTCGTGGACTCCTAAACATGAAAAACATCTACGAATCCCTTCGGAGGACCTAGGCTAAACAATTAGGTCGACTAGGGGATTTTAAGAATTATCTCTATGTTGCAGGAAGTACGACTTCTGCCTTCAGATTATCCACCGTATGTGCACAAAAGACGATCATTAGACACTGCAATGCGCGAACGTCCTCTACTGATTCACATAGCAAACATGTAACATCCCTTTTTACTTTTTATTGGTTATTATTAGTAATAGGATGAGAATTTGTATTAATGTCCAGAACAAAAGTTGATCGGTGAAATGAGATGAATATTTTGGTGGAATAATATTTTGTTGGGACCTGAATGTAATTATTGGATTTGTTCTACCCATATCTTAAATTTTTGGAAAGCTATTATTATTAACAAAATAAGAATTTAAGGGTACTTTGAAAAGAGAAATTGATCAGTGCAATGAAACACATGTTCACGTTTTGGTGTAAATTATGCTACCTGGGGTATCGCGGGGTATTTTCGTCATTTTGACCGCGCCCGCGACTTTGACTACAAATTTGACCAAGTAGAAAAGAAATTGAAGAATTTGAGTGTTACCAATGAATTCAATTGAATTTTTGGAGTTGAATGGTGGAATAAAATATTTTTTCGTTACGGACTCGATTTTGGTCGTTTCTGAAGAAAATAAGAAATCGCGGTTAAAAATGGACGTGTGGCATTGTGTGAATGGTGGATGAAAACAAGTGTTAAAATACCATTGGGGGAGTGAAATATTTGTGGGATTATTAAATTGCAAAAAGCTTATTGAATAAGCTCCAGAATTATCCATTTAAATTAAATCCACCAATAGGAATTTAGCTTTAAAATGGATAGCTCACAATGTAGTTAATGTTGGTTGACCTTGGACACTAGAATGGCAGTGGAAGGGCTGTAAAACAGCCAGAAATTCGTCCAAGAGAAGAACAAAAGGAAGGAGAGGAAGAAAAGAAAGGAAAGGAAAGAAAAGCTAGAACAAAAAATAGGGGAAAATGGGAAAAGTGAGAAAAGAAGAGTTCTTGGAGAGAAAAAGGGAAACTTGAAGCATTTTTCAGCCAAATCAAGCTACAAACAAGGTAAACATTTAATCTTCAAGAATTAAAGTTGTAGATTAAAGCATGAGAATTACTTTCATATAAATTTTGTTGGTAGATTCATGTTATTTATGATTTTTTCTCAAGAATTCAAGTTTGTTTACAAGTTTGTGTGTTGAGTGTGTGTCGGTTGGTGAGGAGGATTTTATGCTATATTTTATATGGTGATTAAAGATGTTTTCATGATGGTTTTATTGGTGGATCATGGCTGCAAAAAAATCATGTGAAATAGGAAAGAAAGCTAGACTAATTGTCAAAGGAATATGAATGGTTATTGTTGTTGTTTGAGAATGTTACTTGGTATTGGAAAATATGGTTTTACTGAGCCAAATATGTCTGAAAATCAGAATTATGAAGGATGTTTTAGTAACATCTGAGGAGGAATAAGTGATATATAAGTGTTTAGATTGAAGGAGAACAAAGGAAAACATGAATAGTGAAATTGAGGTAAAAATACTGGGGCTGTTTTTGCCCAGTACCATGCCTTGGAAACCAGAATTCTGGAAAAGGCTCATACAGAATTAAAGTTAAGAGTCTTATGGTCATTTTGGTATATCATAGATCCAAAACGGAGTTGTGGATTGAAAGTTATGTCCGAAACAAAATCATGTGTCAAAGCTGCAAATTTCCAGAATTTTACTTGGAATATGAATGAATTTAAGGATGATTAATTGAGTGATTTTAGATTAAATAATTGGGGAAATATGAAGTGAATCCCTTGTTTATGAAGGGAGAAAGAATTTGGAAAAATAAAAAAAAAGAATCGAACAAACGACGAAAAAACGATGTAAATGAATGTTAAACGTTTTCCTTAACCGTCGGCTAAATATTAGTTAGACGACGGCCAACCGTCGGCTATTTTTCGGCCAACACGAATTGACCCAAAAATGATGTTTGGTATAGATTTAGTGATACACAGCCAACAGAACGTCGAAAACTATAGAGATGGTGATTAAACGGCGGTGAACGAAAAGGGTTACTTAGGACACGAGGTGAGTCCCTTAGATTTCTAAAACTCTTTCTAAAGCTAGTGTGCTTTGTTTTTCCATGAAATACTATATTATATACCGTTTTGGAAATCCCTGAATATGGTTAAGATTTATCTGAGCAAGATTTATTTTTATGCTATTTCAGGCTTGAATGAATTTCATGATTAGCTTGGAAACCTTAATAGATGATTAAAGTATAGTTTTGTGAATTTACTTATTTTTGGATTAAATGGTTGGGATTTTTGAAAAATGGTAATTTTTGGAATCCGGTATTTGTAAATTGACCAAAATGCCCTTATTGGAACATTTTATAAAAATGTGTTTGGAAACTCTGAATTTAATCCCCATTTCAGATTAGAATTTTGGATTTCTTGAAATCAGTTGCTTCTAGAATGGGGTATTTGGAAAATTATCAAACGTCCGTATTAGAATGTTTTATGACAACCTTTGGAACTCGGGTATTCGGTAAATGACTGAAATATCCTTATTGGAACTCTTGTGAAAAATTTTTAAATCGGGTATGGATAAAATACCCTGAATACTCTTGGAAAGTCTTTTGGAATTGGGCATGGGTAAAAAGACCCGAATGCCCTTGGAAAATGACTATTGTGATCGTGTACGGGGAAAATGACCCGAATATTTTTGGAAACATGTTTTGATGTGTGAACATAACTCTTTATCCTATTTCAATATGATTTCAAAAAATGATCTTTCATGATAAGATTGACTTTTGAAAAATGACTTTTGATCCCTGAAATTATTTTATTGGCCGGATGTGCCATGAAATAAATTGATTGGCTCTGCAGAGCCTATATGAATGATGATCTGACTTGCGAGTCAGTGGGATCAAATTTTAGAAAGTGTTGTTTTTTCCTAAAAAAATATTTTAATTTGAAAATTCTGCGGGTTCAGATAACCCTCTGGATTAATCAGTCAGACGGGGTTGGTTATGTTAACATTGAGTACTCAGCAAGGAATTTGATTTTTGTATTAGCCTACCCTAGAGTTAGATGACCCTAACAACCTGGCCTATTTCTAGGGATTGTCTTACTTCAAACGGGGTGATAAGACATTGAGATGAGTTGTCTTGACTAGCCGTTTAGCACCTAGCAATTACCACATCTGCAGGCGCTTCTTATTCTGAGTCATTCACTGGAAGTCGGGCGAGGGCACTTGACACGTTTGACTCCTTGCCGCCTCGATGGTGATTAACATTAGGATTGAGACCCCTGACTTATGGTGGCAAGTAAAAGATTATGTGCTGCAATACACTAGGACTTTGATCTTTGTGCTAGCCTATCTTAGAGTTAGATGACCCTAGCAACCTGGCCTAGTTCTAAGGATTGTCTTACTTTGAACAGGGTGACAGAACATTGAGATAAGTCGTTTTGACTAGCTGTTGGCAAGTGCCGCGTTTGCGGGTGCTTCTTATTCTGAGTCATTCCCTAGAAGCCTGTTGGGAAATATACCCTTTTAGACTAGGTTTCTGATGTAAATATTGAATGTTTTAATAAAAGAATTTATTTTCAAAAGTTATTTGTGAATTTACATCTTATTTGTGCACAATTACGTTTGGAAAAGACCCATTATGTTTAAGTAAGTGGTCTACGTAAATGGAGGTCTTTCACAGTAAGGTATAGATCACGGGTTACTTAACACATAAACGTTCATTCTTAATCGATTGATGAGAATGGGAATCTCAGCATGTCTAGGTTATTATATTGTGAATTTCAAATGGGGAATAGCTTACCTTTAGCCAGTGAGTAGTCCACTCACTTCATGACATAAGCATATTTCGAATACGTAGAACAAGACCTATAGTAGTGGTTTCTAAAAGTACTATATAGTAGAAACCTAGACCACTCTGCTATAGTGTGGACTAGTACTCTACAACTTGAGTATGAGTTTGTGGTATGACAAAGCTGGAAGCATGTACTTTGATATGCTATAGTTGAGGTTCTATCGTATGACCAATATACTTGTATGTTGGGTATGTGTGACTAGTTAGTTAAGACAGACTTGTACAAGAAAGTTTTTATACTATATCACCCTTTGTGGTTGTCTGAATGATCTAAATATCCAGGACTCTGGGAAACATGACTTGGATGTTTGCTTTAGGGTAGCTCCCTTAGGAAGCGGAAACAATCCAGAAAGTCGTGGATCATTGGACTAGGAGTCTAAGGATGGTAGATGTCATTTAGAGAGGTGTTAGTACACTTTTTCCTCTCAAAATGTACGGCGATGTATAGAGAGGTATTTTAGTCATTACACCTATAGGTCGGAGACTTTGCTAACGCAGCATTGTCCTTGGGGTCAATATTTTCTTATGGTGATATTAGAAAATATTTAAAATGCAAAATACAGCTATTTATATGGCAAGGGTATTTTGATCATTTTAGTAGCCAAGGGGGTGTATTTTTTGGTCCCCAGTATAGACCGTGAGTCCTAATTAAATACAGGCTAAGGAGTTGGTCTTAAATTAAATTAAATGGAGTTTATTTATTTTAGTAGCCTGATTTAATTATTGAGCTAGAATAAAATAAAGGCCCATGGAGAGAGAGAATTAATTAAATTAGTTTGGTGGGTTAATTAATTATTCAGGGCTTTGGCCCAGTTTGAATAATTAAAGATTAACTTGAGACTAAACTACTATAGGCTTATTAATTGGACTAATTTATTTGGGTTAGAAAATTAATTATTAATTGGGTCATTTACTTGGTTCTAATTAGAATAATTAATTTAGTCCAAAAGGCTAAACTAAAAGTCCAATGGGCCAGTCTAGTTTAATCTAGGGTTTTGTTTAGGTTAAACAGGAGAATAGAAAACAACGTTGTTTTTCACTATTTTCCTTTGGTGGAAAAAATAGACGCCTCTCTATCTTTCTCTCCAAGAAAATTCCTTAACCCTGTAAGTTGTTCACCAAACGGGATTAGGCAGTCCATATATTGGAAGATTGAGAGGTTGACGTTCACATACATGCAAAGACGGAGTAGGAGGCTTGCAGGAATCACACCAGAGGTTTCCACCAGTGCACCTACCCCGGTTCCACACATTCTGATTCAGTTAACTTTGAGAACAAGAAGAAAAAGTTAGAAAATTTTCCCCTCGGAGTCCCGCCAGACCGAGATCAGCGCTGGCTGGGGCTGCTGGAGCCAGTGACGGCTCTGTTCAGGAATTCTCTTTTTTTCCCCCAATTTTCTTCAGGTTTCACTTCCATTGAGTGCTCTGTATTTTCCCCTTTTAAGCCTTCAAAGCCGAGCGGGGACACTGGACGCGTTTGACTCCTTGCCGTCTCGATGGTTATTGATGTCAGGATTGGGACCCTTAACTTATGGTGACCAGTAAAAGATTGTGTGCTGCAATACACTAGGTATGCTACAGTATATCTGAGCAGAAGTACGCTACGGTGTACTTATTCCGGCGACATATGGTTGAGTACTGGAGGCTGCAGTCTCAGTACAATGATATGTGGCACCGAAGGCAAGGACTGCGAGACTTGCATACAGGCTGAGCTTCTGTTGGAGAAGTACCTGTGATTTGAAAACTGGGGTAAGGATTTAAAATTTGAAATAAAGTTTTCAAAAAATGATTGAGTACTGGGTAAAACATTTCTTTAGAGAGTTTTGGAATTGTTTCCAGTGAACAAATGATATGCTATTCCACAAAAGTTTTATGTATGCTATTCTTTCATAAAGTATTAGCACACACGGGACCACTGGGTGATTCGTCACTCACACGTTTCTTTTAGCTTACATTTTTTAGGATCTAGACTGAGCGGACCTACAGATAGAAGGATGATACCACAGAGTCGGCAGTTTAGGCCTGGACAGCTTTCCTTTTGATTATATACTATATTCTGTTATAGATAGAGATGACATATATGAAATCCTCTGATATATATATGTATATGTGTGGCCATTAGTGTGGGATATTGTTGAGTCTGGACCTTATATATGTATTTACTCTGTTGTTTCCATTATAAAGACCCTTTGTCCTAAAAACTGGATGGGGTGACACTCAGTGTTGATATGCTTTTGCTGTTGTCTTTAGTAGGGGTGTTACAATTGGTATTAGAGCCTAGTTTTATAGAACTGTGGTATCATCATAGGAATTGAAAGAACCCTTTTATTGTGTAGGTATGGTGGATAGGAGCAATAAGAGCAAGCGCTCAATGATCGAGTGCAATGATAAGGAGAAGAAAGAGACAGGTGAGAGCTCAGGTGTGGAGAGGAAATCTACTCCTGAGAGGATACCGTCGCCACATGAGGAGGTAGGTGATGATTCTGATGAGGTCGGTGGTGATATTGAGTCACACCATCAGAACGATGATGATGATGAGGAGGATAGCATCCCCAATAGAGCAGTCCTATCTGAAGATGGTGAGGAGGTGTTTGGTGGGGATGTACCTGAAGTACTTGAGGAGGAGAAACTAGATTTGAAGGTTGTTGATCCAGGAGAGGACCAGGAGGTACTCAATGTGGAGGTGCCTGTAGTTGAGGAGCCTGAGGAGGATTTAGAGATAGACCCAGAACTATTAGCTTAGTTGCAGCCAGATGCGGACGGCGATGAGGAAGTTGATGCAATGGAGTGTTATACTATCTCGACTGATTCAGGACCTCCCGTATCAGACAACGAGGATGATGAGTAGGAGGCTGAGATTTATTTATATATATAGTATGATATGTACAGTTCGACCAGTGTATATGGCTGTGTGCATGGCACATGAATTTTGTACTGATTTTGTAATAAATGAGAATAAACATGTGTTATGTTTTGCTAATTTCACTTGGCCTATTTTATTACTAATTTTGAGCTATGTTACATTTGTTATACTAGTAAAATCATACAAACTGTATAGATGTCTCCTAAATGGACCTCCAGATGATCATCACGAGTTACTCGAAATAACCCTGAACTATTGTGGAGGAATCGTAGACGAAAGGTCCCCACCTCATAACCTTGGACCACCCCATGTTGCAGACCTTCCAAAAGATGGTTGACACGATCTAACAGCTGATTGAGAATGCTAGGGTAAATAAGAGTATGAGTAAGGAAAGTTAGCAAAGTGAAGTTGAATCGGATTGAGCCCTTAAACGCTTTTTGAAATTTCACCCTCTGCAATTTCAAGGGTGGCCTAACTTAGAATAGGAGGCTGAAAATTGGATTGAACAAATGGAAAAAATCTTTGCAGCCTTGAATTATTTGGAGCAAAGGAAGGTACAGCTTGCTACATTCCAGTTGAAAGGACCTGCCCAAGATTGGTGGGCAGGGGAGATGAATCAATGAGAATGGGACTGGATAAATTTTAAGGCCAGTTTTAAGAAGGAGTTTATTCCCATTTGGGTGGTAGAATGAAAGGAGGATGAATTCCAAGTTGTTCGGTAAGAAGGCCGTATGGTGGGACAATATGCTGTTGTATTTACTAGACTATCAAAATATTGCCCACTCTTAGTCCATTCAGAAGCAAACAGGGTTAGACGTTTTGTGCAGGATTTATGGCCAGAGTTAAAAGAAGTATTAGCAAGTATGGCTCCTCCCAGTTCTAACGCTGCAGTAGAAATAGCTGATATTGAATAGGCAGGTAGGAGGAACCGAGATGGATTTCGAGGCATAAATCAGAAGAGATCTAGAGGGTCCTAATGGTAGAGAAAAAAGGAAGATGCAAAGGAGGGGAGGTCCGACTGGCCCGATGGGAGGACCACCCTCATTTAAATGCTTCAATTGTGGGGAAATGGGGCATAAGATTTTAAATTGTCCTCACCCACGAAGGATAGGAGGATGGAGCTAACCTAGAGGTAACAACCAAGGACAGAGGTCAGGATTTGAAAGAGGAAACCCAGGGCAGGCTTCTACCTCCAGAACTGGACCCCTACATCACAAGTAAATGCTCTGGTGGTGGCCTTAGAGAAGACAGATAATCAAACTGCAGTGGTGGAAGACACGCTCCTTATTTTTTTATCATACTACTAAAGTATTGGCAAATCTCGGTTCTACGCATCTCTTTGTTGCCCATTCATTTCTTGATTCTATGGAGATAAAAGGGAAAGAAATTTTATATGAAATGATTATTAGTACCCTATTAGGAAAGTAAATGAATAGTGAAAAAATACATAGGAACTATAGGATCTTAGTAGGAGATGAAGTAATGGAAGGAAATTTGATGTGTTTACCCATAGAGGATCATGATGTTATCTTTGGTATAGATTGGCTATCTCAATATCATGCTTAAGTTGGTTGTAAACATAAAGTAGTACGTTTTCATCAGCTTGGAAAACCTATATTGGAATTTATAGGTGAAGTTGGAAGGAAAAGTAATGCTTTTGTATCAGGACTCAAGGCCCGGAAGATGATTATGAAAGGGTGCACAGGATACTTGGCTTATATAATTAATAAGCTAGGAGAGGTTAAGAAACCCAAAGACATTCCTACTGCAAATGAGTATTTAGATGTTTTTCTAGCATAATTAAAGAAGTTACCCTCGGAGAGAGAAGTAGAGTTTTCCATTAATTTAGTGCCATCGGCAGAACAAATTTTAGGGACCCCTTATAGAATGGCACCTACAGAATTATAGAAGCTTAAGAAACAACTATAGAGCAAGGGTTTATTCGACCGAGTGCTTCACCATCGGGAGCATCCGTATTATTTGTTAAGAAGAAAGATGAGTCATTGCGAATATGTATAGATTATCGAGGGTTGAATACAGTGACGGTAAAGAATAAATATTCGTTGCCCATAGTTGATGAACTGTTTGATCAGTTGTAAGGAGCTGGATGTTTCTCAAAAATAGACTTGAGGCAAGGATATTACCAGGTCTGGATTCAAGAAGAAGATATACCAAAAACGGCATTTAACACTCGATATGGGCATTTTAAGTTTGTGGTGATGCCTTTTGGTGTTACTAATGCCTTTGGCATTTTTATGTACTTGATGCACCGACCATGCGATAATTTTGTGGCTATATTCATAATTGACCTTCTGGTGTACTCCAATTATCCCTAAGAACATGAACAACACCTTCAAAAAGTCTTAGGGAAGTTAAGAGAGACTAAATTGTATGCGAAATTTAGTAAGTGTGAGTTTTGATTGCAAGAAGTAGTATTATTGGGACATGTGATACTTGTAACACCCCACTACCTAGGCCCAACAGGGCGGGGATGTCACACCATCCATAAGACAAGGGGTCTTTATAATTAGGTCACATAAAATAAAATAAAAGAAATACTTTAAAATTAAACTTATTACAACCCAATGATATATGAACAAACCTAAAATAAATTGTCTGCTACAATCTCTCAAAACATCACATAAAGAAAATAACAAAGAGTTTTCAAAATCATAAGCAACAATCTAGCTAATGACCTTCACAGCAGGATCGACCTGAAAACATGGCATAAAAGGTGGTGAGATAAATATCTCAGTAAGCCTATATGTGCTTTGTGTGTTTCACGTAAAACAGTTCATGTATGCAAGTTGTAAAAATTTTATAAGAGAAAGTGCTGGCAAGTATTAAATAAATGTTAAAAATAAAGAGTGGTGTTTTGCTTTCCAAACTATACATGTGCATAATAAATACAACCACCCAAAGAGGTAGCCATGGATTACCACACGTTGGGCCCCATGACCATGTAATAGTCAGAATGCCACACGTTGAGCATGCTGACAAAAGGTATGTGTACAGCCTACTGGGTGAGATACTTCTCCATCCCTACACCCAAACTTACCAGTTGTCCATTCCGGAAATACCCAATTCACATGACTGAAGCTTGCTAGCTTGGACCGATATGACCTACCGGACTGGCATTCTATCCGGGAAAGACTTAGCCCTCAGAGGTGGTCACCTACTGAGAAACTTATCCTAACCCTTCAAAGACTAGTCCTAGTAGTCTACCCTTATTGAGTACTCAACGTTGTTTGTCCCACTTGGGAAAAAATTGATTACACAACGATTTACTTGAAAATAGCAATTAAGGGTTTCTAAAATGCTTGTCAATGTTGGGTTTTAGAAAGAGTTTAGCGTTTGAGTAAAACTGCTTGTTTAATTTCTAAATGATTTACTTGACTGAAATAAAAAGGGAAAACAATCCTTAATTGCCTTTACAACGAATGATCATACACATTGCATTTGGCTTGCCACAATAATTTTTTGTCTTCAAAAGACTCCATGCAGGAGCTTACCTAATCCTTTTCTTGCTCGAATTCAAAAATCCTCCATGGTCGACCTAACCCCGCTTGGGGTAAACATAATGCATAAGGTTATATTCGAACTATACTTGCCTTACATAAATAATTCCTAACTCAACTAGTTACAACCATGACTAACCATGACCTTAATGTCCTAAGCTTTAAGGCTAGATGATAAAGGATTTTATAAAATAAATCTAGCTTGATAAGTTAAAATAACTAGAAGTTCTAAAATAATTACTAATAAGTTATAGGTTCAAATAATAAATCTTGAGTATTATTATTAATAAATAAACTAGTGTTTAAATATTGAATAATACTAAGTCCTAATTAATATTAGTAAATGGTAATTTTTAAATAGTATTATTATAATAAAATAATAAATTACACTAAATTTTTAATTAATAATTAATAGATAATAACTAATTAGTAATAAATAAAATTAATAATAAATGAATTATATTAAATTTTGATTAATAAATAACAAATAAATTTAAATATAAATAATATTTATGAATATAGGTAAAAGTCTTAACCATGGTCTACAAGGTCATTAATATTTTATTTATTATTATTATTTATATAAAAGATTTTATTTACTATTATATATATATATATATTAGTTTTAATAAAAGATATTATTTATTTGACTAATAAAATATCAATATTTCATTTAATATTCCATTTCCAAATCTTCCTAGGGATTTCGAAACCTTTAAAAAAATATATATAGTAGTAATGTTAAGTAACATAATAAAATTTGTTAATAAAAATAACTTAGGATTAACAAGAAAATAATCATGATTTTCCTATTGCAAAACAAGATTCATTAATCATCAAATAATAAACCAATCCATTCATGAACATAAGCTTAAATCAACACATACTATCACATGGTCAAATTCCTACTAGGCATATTCATCATTTATTGCTTCAATGGAAATAAGAACATAAAAATCATATTCACCATAGGTGTCATAATATCTAACACGCTTTAAACATCCACAACTCTCCTAAGACATGATGAACATACATTGATTCCCAAGAAAATTTATATAGCTTATTCATAAACAACCATTCTCATGTCCTAACCCCAACCCCTTCATTCACATGCATACACTCAATTCCTCATTCATATTCTATCCTTCCTTTCAACACTCAAGAGACATGAATTCAGAATTAAAAAGGAGGATTAAGGAAAAATACTTGATTGTCGATTACTTTAATGAAGACTAAAGAAGGTCCATGTGCGATTGAGAGTCTTGAGTTGTCCAAGGAAAAAAAAAATAGCCATGGTTGTTGATCAACCATTTCGGCCGAGAGAGAGAGAGAGAGACAGCATTAGTATGGTACATTGAAGGTTGAATGGAAGAGGATGAACAAAGAAGTTATTCTTGATTTATCTTGATGATGTTCTTGAGACCTTCAAGAAAAAACTAGTTTTTGATCTAATTGAAATTTCTTATTTGCAAGATTTTGTGTTATAAATACCAGAAATGAACACTAGGGATTATGTAGGAGTAATCTAGAGTATTTGAGAGTGATTGGAGGTGTTTAGGGTAGGTTTTGGGTTGAAGGAATGTAGTGTGTGTTCTTGGTGAAAATTGAGAGAATTTGAGAGAGGAGCTGCATGAAATCTGGAATGGTGTTGGTCGAATGGTTTAGGGGAATTAGGAGTTTCAGTTTTCAGCTAGAGGGGAAGAGAATAATCTAATTTTGTTTGAAATTCAAATGGAGGAAATTGTGGAGTTGTTTGAGGTAGAGAATAAGCTAATGGTGTTTGATTGATGAAGGTTTCTTTGTTCTTCAATGGTGCCAGCTGGACTAGCTAACTTTGCTTAAATGAATGAAGGCTGTTCAGGCCTTATTGTTGGTCGAGGTGTTTCTGGTTTACTAGCTCAATACAAGAGTGTTTTCATGGAGCAAAATTCTAGAATTTTTTTGAAGTTCAAATGTTCTTTGAATAGAGTGATCTTAGGAGATTTTAGAGGTGTGATTATGGAGTCCAAATGCTCAAGGTAAGTGTGGAGGTTAATGGTGTTCAGTCCATGGCTGAACAAGGTCCATTTTGCAGAGGTTTGAAGGTGGTTTTTCGGTCTAGGCCTAAGGAGACAAGGCTGGGAATTTTCTGGTTTTAAGGTGTTCAATGCTTCGAAAGTTTGCTAAATTTCCTGTGCAGAATTTCTGCATTTCTTCAGCCCGATTTATAGATGGTTTTGAGGGATGTTTGAGGGTATTTTAAGGTTAGTTTCCAGCCTTCTTTCTGGAGAAAAAGCAGAGGAGTTTTGCTGGATTGATGACAAGAAAAACAACTTTAATTTCAGCTTGGTGTGCAGCGAAATCGTACAGAATTTTTTCTGGTTTTGTGCAGTGTTATGCAGTCCAAATTTTGCACTAAAATTCCAGTCTTCAAGCTACATGAATTGGTCATTTTTCTGGCAGCAAATGAGCAAGAAAGCTGGCTGAGCTTTTCGAAAGCTAGACTGCTCAAAATCTTGGAAAATTTCCAGATTTTCTTCATTAAGAACATGAACAACATGAAGATGAGTTTAAAGGTTCTACCATGGTGATTGATTTCCCTTGGGAACCTTTCCTAGCTTCTCTCTTATTTTCGATCAACCTTCTAACTTCCAAGATTGATTTTCAAAATTCAAGGCTAGGAAATCATCACAGAATTTTCTGGAATTAAAAGATGAGACTTGATGAATTTTAAATAATTTAAATTGTGAAGATGTTAGGACAAAGCTAGAGGTAATAAAAAGGAAAAGAATTCTTCTAGAATTCTTTTTAGGACATGATGATAAGATTAAGACATTCCCTTTATGTCTCCCCTAAGACAACATTCCTATCTTTAAGGAATGTAATAAAATAAAAAATTCAAACATAATTAAGATAATTATGAATAAAACTTAGGTGATGGGATTTGAACTCATGACCTCAGAGATTAATTCCAAAGCTCTAACCACTTAACCACACTAACTCTTGTTCTTATTTTCTCACCTAAATATTCTTCTTATCTAAACCTCAAGCCATCTTCCTATTTTGACCTCAAGCAAAATTACCAATTTACCCTTCCTACTCAATAAGCATAACTAAGTCTTTTAACCTATAAACCATAATTCTAAAACACATAAAACCATTCAAGATTATATATTTTTATGTAGAATAATATGATATGCATCCCGACCCCGCTTATTCTAAGGTTGGCTTTAGGTGGGGTTTCACACATGTGATATCTAATGACAGGATTATAATGGATCCTGTAAAGGTTGAAGAAGTGCCAAATTGGAAACATCCCGAGACTCTGACCGAAATCTGAAGTTTCTTGAGATTGGTAGGATATTATCAAAGATTTAGTGAGGGAACCCTCTAAGATAGTTTCACCCTTGACTCGATCCGCCCAAAAGGAAGTTCCTTGTGTTGGAACCAAGAAGCATGAGAGAAAATTCCAGAAGTTGAAAGAAGGATTAAATTATGCTCATATTCTAATATTGCCAATAATAGAATCATTCATTACCAAGATCGGTATTATATCTTGAAACAGTTTGCGATGAGACAAGATGTTTTAATAAAGATACCTTAAAGTAATTATACTATATACTCAGGAGTCGTAAAGATGTATCAGGACTTAAAACAGTATTATTAGTGGATTGGTATGAAGAAGGATATCTTAGATTTTGTAGCTCGATGTTTAACTTATCAGCAAGTGAAAGTCGATCAGCAACAGCCTAAAGAGTGTTGCTGCCGTTACCTAATTCTATCATGGAAATAGAGTGATATTACTATGGATTTCATTACGGGATTACCTTGGAAGCAGGATAGTGAGATACTATATGGGTGATAGTGGATCGATTGACTAAGTCCGCTTATTTCATTCCTATCAATCAATGGGATTCTCTAGAGAAGTTAAGTAAAATCTAGATGGAGAAAGTAGTCAGACTTCATGGAGTACCCTCTAGTATTATGTCCAACCAAGACCCCAAATTTACTTCGAAGTTTTGGACTAAATTGCAACAGAAATATAGGACAACCTTAAACTTCAGTACAATAATGCACCCACAAATGGATGGACAAACTGAACGAGTAAACAGGATTTTAGAAGATATGCTGTGGGCTTGCGCTCTAGACTTTGGAACTAAGTGAATTGATAATTTAGTGTATGCAAAATTTGCAAACGAATTGGAATGGCCCCATTTGAAGCTTTACATGGAAGAAAATGTCAGTTCCCATTATATCGGGAAAGTTTAGGATGGAGAACGAGTGAACAAGATGTTTTTTATCTTGAAAAGGTCCGATAGGTTGTAGAGACAATCAAAACTAAGTTAGAAGTACAGAAAAGTTATCTGGATTGACGTGGGAGAGATTTGGAATTTACTGAAAGGGATCATGTACTCTTGAAGTTGGCTTCACAACAACAATTGGGAATCAAAGAATAAGAAAAGACGCAGGACCATACCCTATTGTCGAGAGGATCGGGAAAATAGCATATTGATTGGAGTTACCAGTAGAACTTCAGGTTATTCACGGTGTATTTTGTGTATCCCAACTTCAAAAGTATGTGGCTGATCCTACCCACATTTTGAATGAAGAACGCATTGAGTTGACACTAAGCTTGAAGAATGAGGAAAGGCCTATTAAGATTTTGGAGTATACCAAAAAGGAATTGCGTAATGAGAAAATTCCACTTGTACAAGTATCGTAGAATCATCATTCTGTATAAGATGCAACTTGGGAAACAAAAGCGAATATGCTAAAAAAGTATCTAGGTTTATTCCAAGTATAAGCCAATTTCGAGGACGAAATTTTTTATAAGGATGGGAGGATGTAACATCCCTTTTTACTTTTGATTGGCTACCATTGGTAATATGATGAGAATTTGTATCGATGTCTAGAACAAAAGTTAATTGATGGAATGAGATGAATATTTTGGTGAAATAATATTTTGTCAGGACTTAGATATAATTATTGGATATGTTATACTCGTACCCTAAATTTTTGGAAGGCTATTATTATTAACAAAATAAGAATTTAAGGGTACTCTAAAAAGAGAAATTGGTTAGTGCGATGAAATGCACGTTTAGTGTGAATTATGCTACCCGGGGTATCAAGGGCATTTTCATTATTTTGACCTCGCCCACGACTTTAACCGAAAATTTGTCCAAGTAGAAAAGGAATTGAAGAATTTGAGTGTTACCAATGAATTCTATGGAATTTTTAGAGTTGAATGGTGAAATAAAATGTTTTTCCGTTACGGACTCGATTTTGGTCATTTTTGAAGAAAATAGGAAATCACGATTAAAAATGGACGTGTGGCATTGTTTGAATGGTGGATGAAAAAAAGTGTTAAAATACCATTGGGGGAGTGAAATATTTGTGGGATTATTAAATTGCAAAAGCTTATTGAATAAGCTTAAGAATTATCTATTTAAATTAAATCCATGTAACATCCCACACCCTAGGTACCTAGATAGGGCAGGATGTCGCCCCGTCTAAAGGATCAGGGGTCTTTATAACGAGGTATAAAATAAACATGAAAACTGCTAAATAAAATTAAAAGAATAATTTTATTACATCCGAAAGCAAAACTTATACAAGTTTGGAAAATCAAAACTAACAAACATCTCTTGAAACAAACTCAAAAACACAACTAAATAAATAAACTGAAGCTCAACCTTAGCTTCACCCCGCTCACTGAAAGCAATCCCCTAAAATCATGATATAAAAGGTGTGAGATTGACATTTCAGTAAGTCCTGTGTGTTCAAATGTCAGTTTTAACCATTTCATGTATGCAGGTTTATCCAAATCACAAAATCGTGTTTACAAGTTAATTTTATCAATAACAGTTATACAAAGGAGCCTTACTCAATAAATCCAAAATAGTTCATAACAAATCATTGTTTCATCATATTCATAATTCATTAAGTAAGGATTAGCAAATGATCCAACAATATAGTAACATAATCTATATCATGGTGGTAACCATGATAGCTTCCCAATGTATTCTTTCAACAATGGGCAGTGGGGCCACCACCCACTGGGTGAGATACTCCTCCATCTCTACACCTAACACTCTGGTTGTCCAACCCGGGTCAACAATGACCACATGGACAAATATCCTAGCGCGGACCGGCCTGACTAAGTAGTATTGTCGCCTCTCCAAGTGGAGTTTATCTTCTGGAGGTGGCCTCCTGCCAGAAGACTCATTCTTGCTCTTCGAAACTAGTACTACTAGCCTACCCTCGCTGAGTACTCAACGCTCCCCGATTAGGGGCAGAATCATTTTCCCTTTTTCGAAAGTCTTTGATTAGTTTAATTGTAAGACGTGGTTTTTCATAATAGCATTTTCAAATCGTTTGACAATAGTGTAAGAAATCATTTTTAAGTTTGAATAAATAAAATTTAGTAAACTCATTTTGAAAATAAAACATCTACGTTCCCAATCCAAGTCGCACAACAATCCAGTATAACTCATCGTTTTTAGTCAAGGCTTAATCCTTATGTTAAAACATCATATTGACATCAATTCCAAATAACATTGTAAAAATTGCTTGTAAACAAGTAACATTTATCAAAACAGTTATGCAGGGACTTACTTGAATATACTCAGCAATTAACCACAGCAATGTTCGTCCTCTCTTTCACTTTCTTCCTTATCTAGAATTAATGATTCTATAATTAGGACCCAACGGTTATTCCACTATCATCATGCATCATGAATCCGAATGATCATATTAATCCTCTAAGTCATTTATGGCAACTAGATAGACTATTTCATTAAATCATCACCATAGCTTCCCATGATCATGTATCTCATCATCACGCATGCTTATAGATAAATCAAACCATCTACATAACGACTTCCATACTCAATTACCATTAACTTCCTTTATGAACCCTAATTGCATCAAAAGATCTCATCTTTGTTCAACGTACACGAGATCTAGATCATCATAACAATATTTATCCATATTCAATGCCATATATGCCTAGTTCATCATATTGCACTATTAAACTCAACAATCTAATCAAATCATACTTCCATGCTAGGCTTCATGGATATTATTCCCTCCATACATTCCACCCTAATCTAATTCAGAGGGGTTAAACCTCAATTACCTCTTAGGCGGCACAACAAGAGTAAAGGTGACGCCTTTGGTGCTTGCTTGGGTTCGCTTGAGAGAGGGAGTCGATTGTTCCCCTTTTGGCTTCCTTGGTTCGAAGGTCACTTGGGATAGGGTAAATCAGTCCCTTTTGATCAAGATTTAGGAGAAGAAGATGAGAAGAATTGAAGAGGAGTTGATGAAGAGTTGAGGTGTTGCTTACCTTAGAGTTGGTTTTCAGCTTTGCTGGAGTTTTGGTGCTGTTTTGGCCTAGATGTGGAGGAGGGTTAGCGGTTGGAATTTCTGAGCAAAAGAGGGTGTTTAGGGTTTGTTTGAGGCTGATTAATGAAGGAGATAGGTTAGGCTGAGGTGCTTTAGGGTTTAGGTGTTTGAAGAAGTTTTGGTCTTGCTAGGGTTCCTTTATCATAAGAGAAAATTGTTCAGCTTTGGTCTTCCCTATGGCTGCCAAAATAAAGGAGGGGAATTAGGGTTGATTGCTGTTGTTTTTGAGAAGTTGAGGGTGCCGAGATTCTGGACATAAAAGGAAGAAAAATCTGATTGGTTTAGGATCCCTATAATAGCGAAAATAGGAAAGGAAGAATGGGCCTTTGTGCAGGTGTTTTTCTGCTTGATAGCTAGGGAACTTTTGTGCAGATTTTGTGCTGGAATTTATGGGTGAATTAGGACTGAAGGTGGCCAAAAATCTGGAGGAAAAGGAGAAGGAAAGATGCTGATTCTCTGGCTGCTTCTTGGACGAGATTAGGAAAGGAAAGGTTAGGGTTTGTGCAGCTGTTTTTGCTGGACTGCTAGAGGGGTTTTGATGCAGGTTTTGTGGCTGGAAATTTCACGCAGAATGGGTGTGTGAATAGTGACAAAAATTCTAAGGAGTTGAAATTCTGATTTCCTTTTGGCTGGAAGTAAGTCTTAATTGGTTAGGGTTTTCTTGGCCAATCCTAGCTATGTTTTGGGAGTGTTTTAGGTAAGTTGTCTTTACCCTAAGTGGCGGCTACTAGGAGGGAGTTTTCCAGAAAACCCTAGAGAGGAATTAGGTTATCTATTTAGGGAAGAGATTAATTAATCCCCTACATTAATTTGAGCACTTTTTAAACAGCCCTTAAATAGCTATTTGGTAAGGCAATTTCTGGTTTCCTAATCCTTGAAACAACTGAATTTTCCCCTTCCTTTTCCCCTTCAATATTTTGAAACCCTTGCTTAATCTAAGGGCCAAAATCTCATTTAAATCAGCTATTGGCCTTCTAAAAAAAAAAAACGATTATGCTAGGATATTAGAACCAAAATTTTAATTTACTAATTTATAAAATTATTTTCAGGATAAGGCACACCCCTAATTTTTAAGAAATTGATTTCCAAAACCTTAAGAATTTCGTCCAAGGCTAGGGAAAACTAGGGTAGAAGGAAAATAGAAGAAAGGAAAGAATTTGAGATAGTTAGGATTCGAACTCAAGCCCACCAAAGAACACACACCAATCTCTATCCACTAAACCACCTTAATTCTTGGCATATATTCTCTTAATAAATTCCTTTAATGCTTATCCACTTACTCCACCCCTTTTCCTAATAAATCCCCTTCAATAAAATATAATTCAACTACCTCCACTATCACAACCGCTTCAAGAGCAAATTAATTCATGTAGCAACAAATTAATATTTTCATGAAAATAATTCAAATCATCAAATGTGGTATGACTCAATATGACATGCATGACTTTTCCCCCATTTACCAAAGACGGTCTAACATGGGGTATTACAATCCACCAATATGAATTTAGCTTTAAAATGGATAGCCCACAATGTAATTAATGTTGGTTGACCATGGACACTAGAATGATGGTGGAAGGGCTGTAAAACAGCAAAAAATTCATCCAAGAGAAGAACAAAAGGAAGGAGAGGAAGAAAAGAAAGGAAAAGGAAAGAAAAGCTAGAAAAAAATAGAGGAAATTGGGAAAAGTAAGAGAAGAAGAGTTCTTGGAGAGAAAAAGGGAAACTTGAAGCATTTTTCAACCAAATCAAGCTACAAACAAGGTAAACATTCAAGCTTCAAGAATTAAAGTTGTGGATTAAAGCATGACGATTACTTTCATATAAATTTTGTTGATAGATTCATGCTATTTGTGATTTTTTCTCAAAAATTCAAGTTTGTTTACGAGTTTTTGTGTGTTGTGTGTGTGTCGGTTGGTGAGGAGGATTTTATGCTATGTTTTATATCGTGATTAAAGATGTTTTTATGAAGGTTTTATTGGTGGATCATGGCTGCAAAAAAATTATGTGAAATAGGAAAGAAAGCTAGACTAATTGTTAAAGAAAAATGAATGGTTATTGTTGTTGTCTGAGAATGTTAATTGGTATTGGAAAATATGGTTTTATTGAGCTAAATATTTCTAAAAATCAGAATTATGAAGGCTGTTTTAGTAACATTTGAGGAGGAATAAGTGATATATAAGTGTTTAGATTGAAGGAGAACAAAGGAAAACGTGAATAGTGAAATTGAGGTAAAAATACTGGGGAAGTTTTTGCCTAGTACCGTACTTCAAAAACCAGAATTCTAGAAAAGGCTCACACACAATTAAATTTAAGAGTCTTATAGTCATTTTGGTATATCATAGATCAAAAACAGAGTTCTGGATTGAAAGTTATGTCTGAAACAAAATCATGTGTCAAAGCTGCAAATTTTCAGAATTTTTCTTAGAACATGGACGAATTTAGGATGATTAATTCTGTGATTTTGGATGAAAGATGAAGTGAATCCCTTATTTATGAAGAGAGAAATGATGTGGAAAAACAAAAATGAAAGAATCGAAAAAACGACGAAAAAACATCGTGAACAAATGTTAAACGTTTTCCTTAATTGTCGGGCACGTTGGTTAGACGTCGGCCAATCGTCGGCTATATTTTGGTCAAACACGAATTGACCTTAAAATGATATTTGGTGTAGATTTAGCGATAAACGGCCAATAGAACATTGAAAATAGTAGAGACAGTGATTAAACGATCGTGATCGAAAAAGGGTTACTTAGGAAACAAGATGAGGCCCTTAGATTTCTAAAACCCTTCCTAAAGTTAGTGTGCCTTTGTTTTTCCATGAAATGTTATGTTATATACTGTTTTGGAAATTCCTGAATATGTTTAAGGTTTATCAGAGCAAGATTTATTTTTATGCTATTTTGGACTTGAATGAATTTCATGAGTAGCTTGGAAACCTTAATGGATGATTAAAGTATGGTTTTGTGAATTTAGTCCTTTTTGGATTAAATGCTTGGGATTTTTGAAAAACAGTAATTTTTAGAACCGGGTATTCGTAAATTGACTAGAATGCCCTTATTGGAACATTTTAGGAAATGTGTTTGAAAACTTTAAATTTAATCCCCTTTTCGAATTAGAATTCTGGATTTCTTTAAATGAGTTCCTTTTGGAATCGGGTATTTGAAAAATGATCCAAATGTCTTTTTTGGAATATTTTATGAAGACTTTTGGAACTCAGATATTCGGTAAATGACCGAAATATGCTTATTGAAACTCTTGTGAATATTTTTCAAATCGAGTAAGGGTAAAATGACTCGAATACCCTCGAAAAGTCTTTTGGAATCAGGCATGGGTAAAATGACTTGAATGCCCTTGAAAAATGACTATTGTGATCGAGTACGAAAAAAATGACCCGAATACTCTTAGAAACATGTTTTAACTTTTGAAAAAAGACTTTTAATCCCTAAAATTATTTTACTGGCCTGATGTGTCATGGAATAAATTAATTAGCTCTACGGAGCCTATGTGAAAGATGATTTGGCTTGTGAATCAGTGGGATCAAATTTTAGAAAGTGTTGTTTTACCCTAAAAAATATTTTGATTTGAAAATCTTGAGGGATCAGATAATCCTCTGGCCTGATCAGTTAGACAGGGTTAGTATTGGTAACATTGAGTACTCAGCAAGGACTTTAATCATTGTAGTAACCTATGTTAGAGTTAGATGGCCCTAGTAACCTGGCCTAATTCTAGGGATTGTCGTTGAGATGAGTCGTCCTGGCTAACCGTTTAGCACCTGGCAATTGCCGCGTTTGCAGGCGCTTCTTATTCTGAGTCATTCATTGGAAGCTGGGTGGGGACACTCGGTGCATTTGACTCTTTGCCGCCTCGATTGTAATTGACGTCAGGATTGGGACCCCTAGCTTATAGTGGCAAGTAAAAGATTGTGTGTTGTGGTACATTAAGTATGCTGCGGTATACCTGAGCAGAAATACGTTGCGGTGTATTTATTCTGGCGATACATGGTTGAGTATTGGAGGTTGTGGTCTCAGTATAATGATACGTGGCACCAAAGGCAAGGACTGCGGGCCTTGCATACAGGCGACCTTCTATTGGAGCAGTGCATGTGATTTGAAATTTGAGACAATGATTTAAAATTTGAAATAAAATTTTCAAAAAATGATTGAGTTCTGGATAAACTCTTCTTTAGAGAGTTTTGAAATTGTTTCCAGTGAACAAATGATATGCTATTCCACAAAAGTTTTATATACCCTATTCTTTCATAAAGCACTAGCACACATGGGACTCACTGGGTGATTCGTTACTCACACGTATCTTTTAACTTACCTTTTATAGGATCCAGAGTTGAGCAGACCTACGGATAGAAGGACTATACTACAAAGTCGACAGTTTAGGTCTGGACAGCTTTCCTTTTTATCATGTATTATATTCTGTTATAGATAGAGATGACATATATAAAATCCTCGTAAATATGTATATGTGTTGCCATCAGTGTGGGGTATTGTTGAGTCTGGATCTTATATATGTATTTACTCTGTTGTTTCTGTTATAAAGGTCCCTTATCCGAGAAACTGGACAAGGTGACACCCGGTATTGATATACTTCTGTTGTTGTCTTTAGTAGGAGTGTTACAAAACGACTCCAAGGAACCAAGAGTGTTAGTGCCTAGGGTTTTCACAAGGTTTATATTTTTGGGGTATTTTTTTTTTCTCTGAAAATATGTAGTCATGTATTCCCTACTGGACGACAAGGGTTTTAATCTTAGAAAACCACACAGTCCTTTTTTTGTCAACATGTTACGAGATCTTATCGTATCTTATTCTAATATCAAATTAAATTCAAAAAAGATATGATAAAATTCTCAAGTTATCTAGGTAAATTACTAATTAACTTACCAAGCCAGATTCTACGATTCTAGATTTCCTCCAGATACATTAAATATGAACATCTTGTCAGATACAACGAATGTGGATGTCTTCCTAGATGCAACGAACCTGGACACGTTTCCAGATACATTGAATTTGGATGTTTTTTTAGATTCGATGAACCTAGATACATTTCCAAATATGTTGAACCTAGTCACCAAAAAAATAACCTAGCTCATTCACTTAATGTGTGACCTTATATGTTCATATAACACTAACAGTGTGCTTAAATTACATTTATATAGCCCACAAGTTATAAGTGATTTCTGATAGGGGTTTTTACAAGCTATCTTTAGACAATTCCCTACAGCTTTCTACTATGTTTAGGCGCCTAGGGTAGGAGTCCATCATTAGAATGGAAGGTCCTTATTGTCCTGTCGGCGTGAGAGAATTTTATGCCAACATGCAGAACAAAAAGAAAAATACTCTACAAGTCATCTCCACCATGGTTAAAGGGATTCCCATTGAGTTTGATAGGGCTAGACTAGCTAGAATTTTTGGAGTCTCTGATGAGGGGCAGTGGATAGCTGTGGACCCTAATAGTCAAAAGATCATCTCTGAGCCTACATGGGATATGGGGGTTGTAAGGGCTAGTTTTCGTATGAAAAGAAAAGGAAAAATTAGTCAAAATCAGTATTACTCCAA
Source organism: Voacanga thouarsii (assembly GCA_026120185.1). Classification (NCBI taxonomy): domain Eukaryota; kingdom Viridiplantae; phylum Streptophyta; class Magnoliopsida; order Gentianales; family Apocynaceae; genus Voacanga; species Voacanga thouarsii. The sequence goes on along the minus strand of JANUWF010002315.1, from coordinate 2,001,490 downwards.
TAATAACCTTGAGGCTCAGTGGCATGCCTTAGTCTATCTCTTTGCTTTCAATGTCTATCTCAAGACTAGTGGCTTCAATGAGTCTAGGATCCTTAACCTTTATATTCTGGATAAGAAGAGGAACCGTGAGCCTATTTCCCTTGCTCTAATCATCATTCACTCTATGCGAGAGGTTGTTTCCTTTAACATTGTAGCTAATGCCCTCAAATTCCCTTTGGTTATTATGCGTACTCTGAAAGACTTTGGAGTATGATTGGATAGAGAGTTGAGTGAGCCTACTACTGACCGTGACCTAGTGATGGATCATACTTTGGTTCAGTGTGGGTATCGCTATGATGAAAGGGTCAAGAGGTGGAAGAGGCTGCATGAAGTGCAGTACCCCAGAAAGGAGGAGCTCCCCGCTAATGAGGAGGAGGAAGAAGCACCACCTACTAGACCAACCCCTCGTGCCACTAGCTCTCATGCACACAATGATTTTGAGGCACAAATAGCGGCACATATGGAGAGCCAAATGACTATCATCCTCTAGCTCTGTGATTCCATTATCGATATTCGTCATCACCAGGATATGCAAGATTAGAAGTTGGTCACTTTGATCCAATAAGTTACTGGTGCATCTTCCAGTCGCGGAGCTGACAATAATGACAATGATGATGGTGAGGATGACTCTTGACCTACTCTTTTGTATTTTATTTTATTTTCTGTTATTTCTTTTTCTTTTAAATTTTAATGACATTTACTAGCTTTTAGGTATCTTTTCTTTTCTTTTTTTTCTTTTTCATTTTTTTCTAGCTTTATAGTTCTCTATGGTTTTGTTTCTTTTTTTTAGTAGGTAATTTTGTAACTTGTTCTTGAGGTGGATTCAAATATGGTGGCAGGACAATGTAATAGAAGTATCTTCTTCACTTTATTCTTCTTCTTTATTCATCTTGGTCTTCTTGGCTATACTTTTCCTATTCTATCTTTGGCCATTAAGGACAATGTCTAGTTTAAGTGTAGGGAGAGGTGGGGGGGAGAATGAGGTTGAAGACATATTTTTCCATTTCATTTTTTTTGAAAAAAAAAATTCAAAATTTCAGTTATTTTCATTGATAAGCAAGGTTATAATTCTTTTCCTTACTAGGATATGAGTTTTGTCATTCCTTAGGTGGATTTTTATGAAATTGTTTTGTTGAATAAGATATTTGCCAAGACTTGAGAATTTTGATTAATCTTGTTTATGCATTGGTGTTTGAATCTTATTTAACTCATCTAGTTTGAATATGGAGGATATGAGAAATATAGGAAGAGTTTATTGGCTAACTCTTGTATTACAAGTTTAAATTTTGCTAGCTTTGAGTTATGATAAATAATGTAAGTTGATAAAAGATCTTTGAAAAGAAAGATTGTGGAGAATTCTGAAAAAAAATTTATATAAGTTGAAAAAACAATGAGTAGAAACAATACTATTGTTGGTGTGAATTGAAAAAATGCACGTATTGATGATTATTGAAGACCTTTAGCTTAAAAAGGGGTCAATATGGGGAGAAGTAACAAGTGATTTTGGTGCACTCTCTTAAGGCTATCCCGAAGGCAAAAAGGCAAGAAAGAGCAAAGAAAGAAAAAAAGAATTGGTGAGAAAAAAAAAATGATGAGTGATGACTGTAAAGGGGGCCAATACGGTGGGTGAAGAGAAATCCATACACTTGAGGCTATTAATTCCCTAAGTAATTGAAAAAAATTTGGAGTGCTTTTCTTACATCATGACTTGAGTTATGCAATTTTTGGATCTATAATGCTTGAGTTGATAGATGGCTTGACTTACGTAATTCATTATTTATATTTTGACTGGAAGGGTGAAATAATCTTCTTAAACTAAGGTATGCACTTAATTAATTTGATTTCAAGAGTTTTGTAATATCTTGTGCAATGTTTCAAGGTTTGAAATTGCTTTAAAAGGGTATAGATGACGAGAGTTGTATCTAAAGTTTGAAAGGAAGACATGATCTTTGCTATGGTAAAGAATTTTTTAATGAATAAGAACTATGTTTTCTGAATAATTTTTCTTGAACTAAAGTGTTTTGCTTGAGGACAAGCAAATGTTCAAGTATAGGGGTATGTGATAGTGGTTAAAATTACCATTCTTTTCCTAATTATTTAAGGATGTTTTAAGATACATTTGTTATAATAACTAGGTATATTTTTTCATATTTGACATTTTTCTTGTAAAAGGTATTTTTGGCAAATATGTGCAGATTTGAGTAGATTTTGAGCATAATGTGCACAAAACCAGAATAGACCTAACGATGGCCCAACCAATGGACCAAGCACCATGTCCATTTTGCTCTAGTAGAAGAATTCAAGCAAGCTTCAAGGGAAATTCCAGAACAGATCTGGCGCTAGTTATGGAAAGTGCACCTGGTGCCTAGTCCATTCTATCTGCCGAGGAGAAAAAGCTAAAAACAGGGCAAAAATAGAGGAAGAATAGAGTGCACTTGGTGCCAGGTAGGTTGAAGGTACCCGGTGCTAGGTACGCTCTGGAGGCGAATATTTTGCATACGAAAGTAGGGATTGTCCAATGATTTTGGTATTTTCATACTCCTGCTCGGTCAAAACTTCTTCAACCACGAATTTAGCATCCAAAAGGCCTATAAAAGCACAAGAAAACACAAGTGTTGAGATATGTATATAGAGAGAGGTGGATTCATAAGAAAAAAAAATTCTAAATCTTCATTGAATGAGGAGTTCATCCAAATCAATAAGGATTGTTCAAGGGAGTCTTCAAGGAAGAAGAAAGAGGCTTGTTTATGAGTGCTTCCTTTTATCTTTGTCTTCTTTTCCTTTAGCAATAATGTATTCAATGTTTTGATTGTAATTTAACATTATTTTGAGATTCATGATTTTGTGTTAATTTAGTTATTTGATTAATTCTTTATCATTTTTGGTGTTTTATTACTTGATTTCATTGTTTATTGATGTGAGTTCTTCTAATTGACTTGAGACGACGATATTAGGAGTTTTATTGCATTGATTTCATATTTATCTAATCTTGATGGACTTGAGTGACGAAGTTAAGATTATAGGACTAAAAAATCAAAGATTAGTTGATTTAATCTTGAGCAAAGGGTTATTAACTAATTTCATGTTTATATGGAATTGAGCTTAATGCATGTTTTGGTTATGTTAGCTTGATTGACAAATCTATTAATTTAATCAAAATATAGGATTCCATGGATTGAGAAATGAAGTGGGATTTGTTTAAGTAAGAATTACAACTTGTGAAATGATTGAATTTTACTTTATATTCCTTCATGATGCCAAGCTAATAATTTGTTGAAAGAATTACTAATTGGTTTATTGTCATGATTTTTACGATAACTGTCTAAATTGCATAAACTTACATCCTTGAGTTGTATATATTTTTTTATTTTTATTTTTATTATTTTCTCACTTTATTAGGTTTGTTAAACAATGAATGAAGAGTGATTGATATGTACTTGTTCCCCTGAGAATCGATACTCGTTAATTCCCTAAACCATGTTGCGATGAGTATACTTGCTCGCATGTATATTTTGAGATTAATGTTTTAATTAAAACTTAACTAAAGGATGAATTTAAAATTGATGATTTTATACACCCAAAATTTATACATCAAAATTTTTAGGTTAATTTGAGACACTTGTAATACAATAACTAATCATATTCTTTTCTATTTGATATTTCACTTAGAAAAATGCTTTTCTGTAATTTTATGCAAAAATAGGTAAAAATTGGAGCTAATTGTGTATTTTTCTAGTACAGACCCAGCACCAGGCCAAGAAAGTAGACCTGGCACCAGTCCTATACTAGCACAACAGAGGAAAGTAGAGAAATAAATAGAGGAAATAGAGGAGCAATTGGAACTTAGGTAAAAGAATTGAAAAGGTGAAAATAGCTCAAAGGTCAAACGCACGGATCGCACGACTCAAGCAAAGGAGAAAAGCAAAAAGAGGAAAAGAAGGAAATCGGTAGGCCAAAGAAGTAAAGTAATGATGTAAAGCAAAAGAGAAAAAAAGGGCAAATGCTATCATGCCCGGATGTGTAAAGCTAAGCTATGGCTGAGCAAGAAGACAAAAAAAGGAAAGTGCAATGTCGTTGGCTCAGCAGAATTGAAGGTTTGCGACTCAATTAAGCCGATGCAAGAAAAAGAAAGAAGTCGGTTTCGGTGGCTTCCGCACAGCTCAATTGAAGGAAAGTGGCTCAAATTGAAGCCAATTTCAGCAAATAAAAAAATTTCTTCAGTGCATACGAAAAAAAGGTTTTCAAAGCCCAATTTCACAACTAAAGTCGGTTGACCATATTTGTTTTTTAGATTTTTATTAGGGAAAGTTACTATTCCTTTTTTGTTTTGGATTTTTTGGAAATTACTCCTTCTTTACTTAGAATTCTTTTAGAAACTTTGTAAGCCTATAAATAAAGGCCAATTACCTTAGAAAAAGGGGTGTGCACAATGTAAAGCTTAGACATATTTTTAGAGTGCATCATCAATATTTTCTCTAGAGCAATTACTCAAAGGGTATTGATTCTTGGAGGAGTTTTCATTGGAGATTGAAACACTTGTCTATGAGTATTTATTTCTTTCCTTTGTTTTCGTTTTCTTGAACAATGGTGATTTTAATTCTTTAATTGTATTTGGATATTATTCTTGGATTTATGATTTTGAGTTTATTTAATCCTTGATTAATTAATTATTTTCTTTGGTGTTTAGTACTTGATATCATTGGTTATTGATTCGAGTTCTTCTAATTGACTTGGGACGACGATGTTAGGAGTTTCATTGTATTAATTTTGTATTTGTCTAATCTTGATGGACTTGAGCGACGAAGTTAAGATTATAGGACTAAGTGATCAAAGAGTAATTGATTACACCTTGAACAAAGGGTTATTAGCTAATTTCATATTTATAAGGAATTGAACCTAATACATATTTTGGTTATGTTAGCTTGATTGTCAAATCTATTAATTTAATCAAAATATAGGATTCTATGGATTGAGAAACGAAGTGGGATTTATTTAAGTAGATTCATGACTTGAGAAAGGATTGAGTTTTACTTTATATTCCTTCATGGTGCCAAGAAAATAATTGGTTGTGATAAGTATTGAATAATTCATGTCATGCTTTTGAGAATAATTACTTGATTACATGTTTTTCTCTCCATGTGTGTGTGTGTATATATATATATATATAATTTTTATTTTTATTTTTATTTCTTTATTAATTTAGTTTATAGGTTAAACAATTAATAAAAATTTATTAGTATGTATTTGTTCATTTGAGGATTGATACTCGTTAATTCCCTATACTATGCTTGCGATAAGTATATTTGCTCACATGTGTATTTTGAGATTAATATTTTAATTAAAACTTGACTAAGGAATGGATTTAAAATTGATGATTTTTATACACCCAAAATTTACGCATCAAGCTTTTGGCGTCGTTGCCAGGGAACAATATCAGGAAAGCTTGGATTTCATTGATTTAGCCATATAAATATGTAAATAGGTAGATACATGTTAATAATTACTAACTTGTTTTTGTATGGTTGTATATACTGTATACTTACTTATTTAATTTTACTAACCTAATGTTAATGTGAAATATGTGTACTGGTTGTATTTTTAATTTGATGGTTTTTATGTATATAATTTTGAGTTAATACTAACTCTTTTTCTTGTCAAGTTTGGACTTTTGCTGACATGATATTTTAGACAGACTGAATTTATTTTATTTTATTATTTATTTATTTATAATTTATAATTTTAGTTTGATATTTAATTTAGGAATTCGTGTCTTAGATGTACTGTGTTCATGCATTCAATTAGGATAGTTCTTAATTAAAAAAAAAAAGAATTTAGGCCAAAGCTAACCTGGCGCTAGGCCAGCTTTAGCCTAAATTCTTTTTTTGGCTAGAAAATGGCCCTGCTATCGGTCCAGCACTACCCAGCAATAAAAAAATTAAAAAAAAAAGTTGGCCAAAGCAGACCTAGCGCCGGGCGAGCTCTACCCAACAGTAATCGAACAAAAAAAAAAAATTCTTTCCTTTTTCATTTGTTTCCTTATTCTTTTTCTTTTCTTACCAGGTTCTTCTTATTTTGTCTTTTCCTTCCTTTTTCCTTTTCCTTTTGCTTTTCCTGCTTTTGTCTCTTGTTTGTCACGTGAAGAACCAACCCCCTCCCAAATTCCTTTCGTTGCAGTCTATTTCACTACGTTAGTCTTTTTCCTTTCTTCTTAAACCTGCTCTTCTTCTCATCTGAATTATCCCCCAAAATTTCAAAGTTGTAACCCTCATACGTTAGGGAATACGTTAGTGCAAAACTTTTTAGATTTTATCCTCTTGAATTTCTTGGCATTTTGTATATCTATTTTTTGAGGGAAAATTTTACAGGACATGGACATATCTTTGTTGAGTTCATTTGGTGGTCGAAAAATGCATAGAATGGATTGTGAGTCTTGTGATTGCTTCTTAAAGTTATCTATGCATTTTTTTATTTTTATTTTTGCAAATATGGAAATCTTGGTCTCCTAAGTCCTTGTGATATTTTGTTGCGTTGATTAAAGTTGGTTGACATTGTGCTTTTGCTATCTACGTTGGATATTCTTCTTGTTTTTCTTGAGCATCAAAAGTTTGGAAACGTTCTTCACTAAAAAGAGAACCATTTGCAAAGCATGTTTGGTTGAGATAAGGAGGACCTCGTGAGCCATTTAGAGGTCGTGGTGGTCTATTTGGTGGTTCTTTTGGACAATCTAAAGGCCCGTGTGGAGGCTCTACTTCGAAAGGGACTTAAACGCTTTGACTTCCTATTTTTCTTTTCCCTTGATTTTTATTTTCTTTCAATTACTCTTTAGGCTTTTACTTGTGTGTTTATTTTTCTTTTTGTAGGCTTATGTCGCTGGCCATCATTCTTCCAACTTCTTGAAGGATGAACTTCTCTTATCTTAGAGCTAATATACACTTGGTGAGTATTGTTTAAACTTTCTACCCCTTTATCATTTTTGGCCCCATTGGAGATGCTTTCTTGTGTTTATTTTTGGCTGATGAGGATATTGTCCAATTTATGTATGGGAGAAGGTTTGGTGATATTCTTGGTCCAAGTTTTTATCAATTATCTTGGTGTTTTCTTATTGTTGAGGTACTTTGGAATTTGAAATTTGGACAATCATTTTGCCATCTTGGAAAAATTTTCTTGAGAATTTTTAAAATTTGAAAGTTTGAAGAGTTGGAGCTAAATTGAGTTTATTTATCTATAATAGAATTATGATTTTCTTTTTAACTTTGGATATGAATTTGTCATTTGTTATGATTGATTTTATTTAAAAAGATAAACTTGTGTATTAAGTTGGACTTTGCTAAGTCTTGAGAATTTAAGTAACCTTGGTTATATTGGGTATTTGAGTGTTATTTTATTCTTTGAGCTTGAATGTGGATGACATGATGAAGTATGAAAAGAGTTGTTAACTAATTCTTGTATTATAGATTTAAAGTTTTCTTGACTTTGAGTTGTGAATAATGAATGTGAGAAAAAAAAAATTTAGTGAAAAGAAGAAATGGGAGATGGAAAAAATCGAGTTGAAAAAATGCTTTTATCTTTGAAAAAAACAAAAGAGAAAGACACCTTTTGCTGAAAAGGGGACCAATATGGTGAGTGGAAGAGAAGAAACAAAGAAGCATCACACTCTCTTGAGGCTATCCTGGAGGCAAAAAGGAAAAATGAAAAGAAAGAGCGAAGAAAAACATATGTTGAAAAAAAAAGAAAAATGATGACTATAAGAGGGCCAGTACAGTGTATAAAGAGAAATTTATGCACTTGAGGCTTTCAATTCCCTACGTCATTGAAAAAATTTTGAGAGAAAAAAAAAGAAAGAATGGAGTGTTTCCCTTATTTCACTAACTCGAGTTTTGTAAATTTGAGTTTATAATGCTTAAATTGGTTAAATGACTTAACTTGTATGATTTATATTATCTATATTTTGGCTTGAGGAGTGGAATAATTTTCTTGTACTATATAGAAGCTTGTTTAATTTAATTTTGATGGTCTTGGGATTATTTGATTTAATGCATGAGTTTACAAAGATTTTTAAAGGGTGAATGAATGACAATTTTTATCTAAGGTTGAAAAAAAATTATCCTACAGCCGTCATCGTTGTTTGTGTATAGCTTAGGGTGTGCTCAGTTTCTAACAAAATATTATAATTACCTAAATTAAATGAAGATCAATAATCTCTTTGAACCAAATCATAATTTAATATTTAGGTCTTTTGTCACATGATATCCCAATTAAGCATAAGGCATGGAGCATGTTATCATTATTAAGCTTAATCAACTATTTCATAATCTCATAGTAGAAAGTTCAAACGAATGATATCAATATCTTAAATTGATGTATTTGAGCACAGCCATGCATTTTAACAGTCTAGCTTATCAAGGGGCCCATGGACATCTCTTCCAAAAATGAGAGAGAAAAATTCATTCACTATCAATCACATTCCTCTCCTTGATTTATTTGATATCAAAAGTAGTTTAATTTTATTATCTGGTTAAAGACAATTTTAGACAACGTTAAGATATAGAATTTATCAAGTATGAAACTATGATGAATTCAGTTCGAAGGACTTCTAATATCATTATGGCTAGAAAGTACTTATAACATGTCCTATGAAATACTCTCACAATGTGTCATGTCCAATAAAATGTCCTCTAATATTTATTTATATTTTAACTTGATATCCCATATATCTATGAACAATAAAGAATAGCAATCAAGTCATAGATATACTAATCTTAATTTATTATCATTCTACAAATAATAATCGATTAGAGACAATTTAAGAATAGCCATTCTATTTGTTATAAGGCTTTACTATCAAGTCACGTACTTGATGACCATAAAATAAAATGCGTTATTTATGAAAAGAAATGCCTCATATTATTACAAAATATATAATGACAATAGTATAAGTATAAATTCTTTAGGGAATATCCCCAACAACCCCCCCCGGTTCAATTATTTCGTTGCAATATTTTAATTAGGTGTTATATAGCGTGCTATTCCCAAACAAACATATCGTCGACCTTTACCTCTTTTTATCACCAAGTTTAAGATCTCAGTCAAATCATTTGCTTTGCTAGAAAAAAGAAAATAGTGAAAATAGCACCATTCTTCTCAAGTTTTTCTTGCAAAGAGTACGAACACAAAAACTATTGGTGATATTCCTTATTATCATTACATTCTGTGTTTGATTATTGAGAAACTTGAAATAGGGTTTTTGAATTGCTAAAAAAACACATCAGACACCTGAAATAGGGGTTTTTTTTTAATTTCTAAAAAATATATCAAAGAAACCCTACCTCAGTTTTTTTGCAATTAGAGGAGATTTCCAATTTTCTTGTGGCTCCGTACTGGAGTATAATGTTGGTTAAAGTGGTTCCCATAGAAGATTAAGTGTAGTGATGGTTATTTTGAGAAGAAAGGCAACCTTGACCTTATAGTTTAAAATAATTGATTTTCTGTACTGCCACTTCTCTCATGCTATTTTTTTCCCAACTTAGTTTGTCTAAAATTTTTTTATGGAATTAGAATGGGAGTTTTAGGGTGGTAGGAGTAGGGTTGTGGAGGAATTGGCATGTTTAAGCTTTTATCCTACGGGGTTTCAATCAAATGCTAGGAAAATAGTGAAGAATTTCATGGACGAAGGAAGAATTAAATGGTTAATGTTTATGGGGACAAATATTTGAGGGCACAGTATTGTCGACATTTTTAATCCTTCAGGAAAGTTTCAGCTTTGGTCAGTACTACATCCTCAACATGCCTCCTAAATTTTAATTTATGGTGGCTATTTTGGCCATCATTAATCGATTAAGATCACTTTTTTAAAATATGAATGGTTAATTTTCATCACAACCATAATTAAAAAAAAAAAAAAGATAAAGGTAAGAAAGCATGTGCCACATTGTGAGATTCATATTACAGATGGGATAAAAGATTATCACCTATAGAATAACTTGATACAAATTACCCCTTGCAAAGCAAGGGCATTAAACTAGTAATAATAAAAAAAAGAACGTGGATTTTAGCTAATTTCAAACTCTTTTCCCTCTTCTTCTCCTTCTTTAGCATCAACTATCTTTCCCCTTCTTCACCGTCCTCTCTATCATGGTTGTTTCTTCCTCTTCCTTTTGCCTTCTCTACCGCCCAATTCTTCCTCTCTCCCACTCCTCAATAGATTCCGTGAATTAGGTCAAGTCACCACCATGTTTCATTTCCTCCATAGCTACAACTGCTGCTACAACCTCCATAGCTACCATCACTATCATAATCGAAACATCACTACCCCCATCGTTCTTTTTCCTTCCCTAACTGCCACAACCTTCAAAGAGTAAGTTTACAATATAATATGAGATTTTTTTTTGTGAGGTGGGACTTTTGTAATGATTTCTAGTGTTTCTTGGATTTATTTCTAATAAGAATTTGAAGTTTTTATGGATTATCATTTTGTATTTTTTTTCCCCCTAAGCCTTGTAATTGGAATTTATGAGAAGATAATTAATTATTTGATTGAAAGTTTAGCTCAGGTGGGAGCGAATTTGTCTATTTTGACTTTTTTTTTAAATTTCAATTTGGATAATCTATTTTACTTCATTTACTTATTCATTTTCAAGATTCCTCCCTCCTGTTAAATATTGGTTTAGTTGTAGCAGTGATCTGTGTACTATTCAGTTGGCCATTTCATTGTCAAGTTCTTTAGAGAACTTTCACTTTTTTGTTGTTCTAGAGGCTTCTTAGTTAGTAGGGTTCTATGGAATATGCTTTTATCTGGGAAGAATCCACTGTGATTTTTCTTCTTCAATTATATCTAATGGCCTTATTCATTAACTGGGAAGAACTTTCACGTGTTTGTTGAAAAGTTTATTACTTTCTTTTTGCACCAAAACATTTAAAATATTAATTATGTAGTTTCTTTCATGCTTGAATTTTGAATAATATTTGTGATTGTATATTATATAAGTATATATGTGCTTGGAATTAGGATTTCTGTAGTATATAGTTTGCTACAATATTTGGATACTTAGTAAGATTGTTAACACTATTCCATATAAGTTTCTATTTCTTTGAATGAGTGTGCCTCTGCATATAGTTTGAATTGTTGGTTCTTTTGAGCTTTATTTTATGATCTTTTTGGATGATTAGTGTATATAATGTGGAGTATGCAATTAGATTTTAAGAGGAAGTCCTCAATGCCTAAATATTTTGATGATATAAAATAGTGTAGCAAATTTATGAATTTTCAAGATTGCATCTGACACTTTGCAACAAAGTTATTTCCCTCACTACTTTAAGAATCCTTTGAGATGTTTGGAAATTAGATCTTTTCTTGTAAATATTAGCTATAAATTCTTTTTCTTTTTTAGTTGATTTGGTTTGTTTAGGATATGTGATTTAGTTAGAATCAATTAGGCAAATTGTAGGGAGATTTTTTCTTTTTTTGGCCAGTTGTGGTACTTTAATTGTATATATATGCATTATTAATTCATTGGAAATGAATCAAGTATTCAAAAAATTCTTGTTTCATGGTATCAAAGCCCCACTGATCCTACTAACCTTCAAATCTTTTTTCCACTATTTTCTATCATCCTAAAATGTCTGAAGAAGAGCATAATTCAGCCATAGAAGTGTTCTCTATAGTGGTAAATCAAGCATCCCAAAGCATTGCGACGGAGTCTTCAACAAATTCAGTAGAGAGCCATTCTCTACAAATCACACAACATAAACTTAATGGGCAGAATCTTCGTGAGTGGTTTCAGTTCGTTATCCTTGTGATTCATGGAAGATGGAAGGTTGGCTATCTTACAAGAGTAGTAACATCCCCACCAATAATGTCACTAACCTACAACACTTGCAAGGCATAGAATTCCAATGTAACGCATAGCTAATCAGTCCTATGGATCCAAACATTGGAAGAACCCATCTATTCTATAAGACAAAAAAGAAGATTTAGGATGCAGTTTAAGAAATTTATTCCTACCTAAAAACACCTCTCAATGCTTTGAGATAAGGTTAAAAATTTAGAACATTAGGCATGGAAGTTTTACGGTGATCTAATACTACACCCTTTGATTGAATCATGGCAAGAGATAGATCTCTTCTATGAGATTGGATGGGAGTGCTTGAATGATGTTACAAAATTTAAAAGAATGGTAGAGAAAGAATGCACATTCAACTTCTTACAAGGTTTAAATTTTGACCTTAACAAAGGACGAGGCCGATTACTTGGAGTAAGGCAGTTCCCAACTCTTCGAGAATTATTCGCTAAAGTGAGGAGAGAAGAGAGCAGAAGGCATGTAATAATGAATCCTATCAATTCAAGTACAACTCCTTCTGTAGAAACTCGAAGTTTAGCTCTTGTAGCCAATAAATAGAACAACAGTTGTGGTTCATAGCCCAATATCACTCCAAGGAGTCAGCATAGTGTGATTACTATAACAAGCCCTATCATACCCATGACACATGCTAGGAATTAAATGGAGAGCTACTTGATTGGAAACTAATGATTCAACATAACCAGAGGAACTTGCATAGTCCAGCTCAGGCAGCACACTTGTTCAAACTATGTGGAAATGACTAGTATCACACTCTCAACTGAACAGATGGAGATGCTAAGAAAATTCCTTAATCAATCTATGCCTAAAAAAGGGTAGAAATTCAAAAGCCTATTGAAATAATGGAGCAAACAAGTAAAACACACCTAGAAAATTGTTAGATTATGGATACAGGAGCTTTAGATCACATGACTAGATCATTGGATATGTTTGATAAATATGATGAGTGTAGGGAACCAATAAATATGTCACCTATCATTGGAAGGGGCATAATTTGCTTGCCCAACATGTTTTTGAAATCAGTTTTGCATGTGCCTAAGTTTACTTATAATTTTTTGTCAATTAGTAAGTTAACAAAGGACATAAATTGTGTTGTAACTTTTATCCTTCTCATTGTGAATTTTAGAACCATTTTTTGGAGAAGATGGTTGGAATTGCTGAGAGAGAAGGTGACATGTACTACCTCAAGGGAACACGAGAATTCACTAGAGAGGTGTTAAAAAATAAGATGTCTTTATCTATTACTTCTGAGTTTGAATTGTTGTTATGGCATAAATGTTTGAGACATCTAAGTTTTTCATATATGAAAGTTTTGTATCCAGACTTTTTCATTAATAAAGAAAATTTTTCATTTTCATTGAACATTATGTTCTTGCTAAGCAAACTCGAATGCCTTATCGACTTTGTGCTTATTCACCCTAAAAGCCTTTTCAGATGATTTATAATGATATTTGGGGACCCTCTAGGTCAATTAATTTGACTAGAACTCAATAGTTTATCACTTTCGTTGATGACCATATAAGGGCTTGTTAGGTATATTTGATGAAAGACAAATCCAAGGCTTTTTATTGGTTCAAACAATTCTATAAGTTTGCTGATCATTCAAATTGATAATGAGGGTGAGTATTTTTCAAATGAGTTTGATCAATATTTGGTACAGATTAGATATATTACCAAAGTTCTTGTGTGGATACACCTAAATAAAATGGGATTGCAGATGAAAAAAAAAATCATCATTTATTAGAAATGGCTCGATCAATAATGTTTGCAAGTTTGGTTCCTAATACCTACTAGGGGGAAGCCATTCTTACGGCTACTTATCCAATCAATTATTTACCTTAAAAAAAATACTATAATTTCACACTCCTTTGAATGTTCTTCATGATTGTTTCCTAGTTATCGATCTATTCAAATCTTTGTAATCAAAAGTTTTCAAATGTACCATGTTTCTCTACAATAAACTTCCTACCCAAAGTAAGCTTGATATCAAGGTCTTTAAATGTGCTTTTGTTTGCTACTCTTTGACAAAAAAAGGTTACAAATGTCATTCTCATGTCTTAAAAAAATTCTTTGTATCATGTGATGTAATATTTTTCGAGGAATGATCATAGTATCCTAGTAATCCTTCCCAAGGGAGAATTCAAGTGAGAAAGTTTATTGGGATCTAACCATGTCTTACCCTATCATACAAGATATCTTTCCCTCTTCATCATAAAAAAATCTAACTACCTCAGTCCCTGAATGTAATACCCCATATTTTCTAATTATAGTTGGCCCTATATTGTGGGATGTCACCCTATCTAATCTCCTAGACAACGGGTCTTTATAGCGATTTCAGCTTAATATATAGGGAAATCACTCAATAACTTTATATTAAAACATAAGAAATACATAAGGTCTAACTTCTGATACACATGTCCAAAAGAGAAAGCAAGTCTACTATACATATAAAAACTTCATCTAAAGCCTTATGTACAATCTTTGATATCTTTACAAAGCAGTATGAACTTCCAAGAATCTACTGTTGCGATTCAAACTCTAAAATTTGAATCATTTTAGGCAGCTAGCAGGAGTGGACAAAGCCCATGGCATCTCTAGCTAAGCCTTAATGGCTAACCATACAGAACTAAAGAAGATGTAGCTAAAGAATAAGTGCTGAGTAGTTTCACCTTCCTGCTTTCACAAAAGGTACAGTGGGTTGTCAACATGAAACGACAGTGTGTCCTTGGTCTTCAACCATCCCTTAATATAAAGCCATAGAGTGAATGAATGTTTTGGTATGAGACCTTGCTTCCAAACCGTCGTAGCCTAAGAGACCACCAGACATTTAATTCAGAAATAATCCTAAGCAATGTGGTTGTAGCCCACTACCTTATGGGCTTAAGACTGTAGTTTGGCCACTGCTCTATCCGGTGAAGATTCTTTCTCTAAGAGGGTGTCCCGAATATGCAACAAGCATCGGAAGAGTGGTTTTGATCCCAGTGGCTCTACACCTCCCATAATGATAACCTATCCATGTTGTAGTGATTAAGCCAATGGGTCCATAGGATTATTTTTCAGATTCCACATCCTTTAAAATTTTTTCAAGTATTGCCAAGTTCCAATTCTTCAAATCAATGAGCCCCTGTCCCCCATTTGTCTTAGGGACACATTCATCTTTCCAAGCCATCATAGATTGTTTGTAGTCCTATAAAAAGTCCCTGGCCATACAATTTAGTTGATCAATGATAGCAACCAGAGTAGGTAGTATCGTGAGACAAAAGCAATCCACCCCTTGCAGCACTGCCTTGATTAGATGTAATCTCCTAGCATAAAAAAGTCACCAAGCTATCCATCGCACTATATAAGAGCCAATTTTATCTAGCAACGCCTTATAGTATGTAGGTCGAATTTTGCCAACTATAATGGGGTCTCCACGATACCTGAATGGGAAAGTGACAGCCTGAATACCTGTTAATGTCTCTATATGCGTAAGCTAGTCGGGTAAGAGACCAGCTAGATATAGGTTAGATTTTTATTTGTTGATGTATAGTTTAGAACAGAGCTGCACTCATCAAGGCAATAGAAGAGGACCTGGACCAAGGTGACATCTCTTTTAGCAAATAACATCAAATCATCTACAATGGCTAGGCGAGTGATAGCCAATCGGTCACATTTTTAGTGGTAATTGAACTTAGTTCCTAGGAACTTTGACTACCTGGGAGAAGTACTCCAGGTATAAAATAAATAGAATAGGAGAAATTGGGTCACCTTATATTAGTCCTTATGCCTTAGGGAAGAATTCATGCACTTCACCATTGATGACCATGGAGAACGAGGCTGTAGTGACACACTGCCTAATCTAATCTACAAAAAGCTAAGGGAACCCTAATTCTAAAAGTAAGTTAATTAAGAAATTACAATTCAATGAATCATAGGCCTTTCAGAGATCCACCTTGATAGTGTATCAGGGAAAGACCCTTTTTCTATTATAATAGTGCGTTAATTCCTAGACTAGAAAGATGTTATCTATCATTAGCCAATCCTCCACAAAGGTAGCCTGTGCAGAATCCACTAAGATAGGTAAAATAGTTTAAGTCTCTCAATTATAACCTTGGAGATAATCTTATAAAGAGCATTATAACATGGAATAGGTCTATAGTCACCCACTCCTTTTGCCTTGTTAGCCTTAGGAATGAGAGTAATAATAGAGTGATTCAGCAGCTTTAGAAGTTGGCTCGATATAAAGAATTCCTAGCAAGTGCCCGAGATTTCGTTCCAAGTGAAGGCTAAGTTTTCTTGAAAAAGTAGGAGGTATAATTATCGAGACCGAAAACTTTAGAATCCTCAATGTCCCAAAGGGCCATCTTGATTTCCTTATCTGTGGCAGACCATACCAAATCATCAAGATGATCTTATGGTACCGAGGGTCCCGCTCTAACATAATCCACACTTAGTTTTTGACACAGTTGAAAAGATCCCAGTAGGAGTTGATAGTAGCCTAAAAATTCCTGCACCATCTCCGTCAGGCTAGTTGTTTTGGTTCCATCCTATTTTAGCACTGAGGCTATGCAATTGTTCTTCTTACTTCTATTCACCATGGCATGGAAGTATTTAATGCCTCAATTAGCATTGGTGACATAGGTCGCTTTAGCAAGTTGTTGATAGAATTTTAACTCTATTTCAGCTAACCACCATGCTTCCAACTTAGCTTCTTTATAACTGTTAACTAGCCTAACATTGGTGAGATCATTGTATAAGATATCTAGTGCACTTTCTACTTCTATGTTCACCCTTGCTACCGGATAAAATAAATGGGAAAATTCTTTGGAGTTGAAACCCTTGAATTATTTTTTCAAAGTATTGAGGTTTTTGCAGAGGACAAACTGTTTAGTGCTATTGATAGGGGAGTGTCAAAATTCTTGGACAATATCTTAGAAGGAGGTGTGATCTACCTAGAAGTTCAAGAAATGAAAAGGTTTAGATTTATCTTTAGGGGAGTGATGAAGAGTCTAGAGATAAGGAGCATGATCTGATAAACAGGAAATATGATAGAACTCCACAATAGCTTGAAAGGATGAGTGGAACCACGATGCATTTCCTAGGATATGGACCAACTTAGGCCAAACCAGAGAGTTCATCCAAGTATAAAGAGGGCCAGAGTAAGATTGATCTACCAACTTAGCTTCAAAGCAAAAGGTAGGGAAATCTTTCATTTCATAAGTTATTAGAGGGACATATTTAATTTCTCTATGGGCTACAAATAAGTATTAAAGTCACTAAAAAGAAGATACGGTTTACCAATCCTAAATGCTAGCTCCAATAAGTCCTTCCATAGTGAGTGTCAAGAAACCACAGTGTTAAACATATAGATAAAAGAAAACCAAAACTTGTAATGAGTAATCTTGCTAGTGATGACGCAAGAAAGAGCTTGGCTGAAGAAGCAACCACTTGGACATCCACTATTGTTGCATGCTAAAGGACCGCAATTCGACCACCGTTATCATTCTCAAAGTTATGATACACTGACTACCTAGGGAATTGGTATCGTAAAGTAGTTTCAAGAGCATCAACTGTTAATTTAGTTTCTAAGATCAAAAACTTCCACACAATATTTATAGATGAATTCCTCCACACCGTACTGCTTGAGGGCTTTATTAAACCCTCTTATATTCCAACTTCCAACTCTTATAGAGGACTAAGTAGTGCTTGGAAGGCACCAACAAAGCTAGAACTACCTCGTGTGTACTTTTTCAAAACATCTTTGAGGATCTTGGTGGCATAGATGGTGGCTTAACTAGCCCAAACTATAGCCTTAGGGACCCTCATTACAACTTTCATATCCGTACATTAGTCTGAATTCTTAGGATCAGTAAAGTGCACCCTTCTTCTAGATTTAGACATGTTATAGTACCAACCAATATGTCTACCCATAGATCTCCCTTTGCCCGCTCGAGGCATCACTGAGTAGGATCTCTGTATTGCACCTCTTCATTCTTTATTCTACAACACATCTATCCCCCTGAGTAGCATAGTTCTGTCTAGTAGTATTAAGGACTTGTTGGGGGCGACTAGAGGAAGCACCCGCCATGTTAGCCATTGGTGCTAGACCTGATGGCACCAGGTTAGTAGGAGCATCTGCTCGTATAAATGGAGTATAATCCACAATTGGGGCCTTAACCTTATCTTAAGTAGTCGGCATATGTACAGGGTTCGGTGAACCTGCCTAAGAGCCTTTCCTTAGTGATTTCACCTGGTTTAATCACTGGGCATTGTATTTCTTGGCCATCATAGCCTGTCTATTCTCCCTTTTTTCTCCTACACATGCTTTAGTTAAATGACCAAACTTACAACATTTCAAGCAGTATGCCGGCTTAAACTTATATCTAACCGGTTGGTAAATGACCTTTCCTGATGGCATGCGTAAAGGAATGGACTTGACCAAAGGCTTAGCAATATCAACTTCGAATAACACCCACGCATAAAATAGACGTTCCAAGTAGGTAGTAAGCATATTAGTCATTATAGGCATCCCGACTCTAGAGGTAACCTTACTAAATGCTAATTTGTTCTAGTAGCCATGCGGTAACGTAGGGAAAGTAACCCATAGAGGCATGATACTGACATCCATGAGGCTAAAATTGAATTCTCTAAGTATAATTTTTAGCATAAAAAAGTGGTCATAAATGAAGTAGAGGCCACCCTTAAGGACTTTTTAATTGTCTTCATTAGTGTTAAAGCGAAATATAATCCACCCCGTGTTATATGGGTAAACTATAGACAAAATAGGCTAAAGATGCGTTATATTTGTAACCATTTTAATCCCCAAGAATCAGCCAGCAAATATGCTAATAAGGTAGAACCCAAGTTTAAGTTCTACATCCTTAAAAGCAACCTTATCAATGTCAGTTATATCACTAATCCGGGGTATGTGAAGGAGCTTCATGCCATTGCCATGTTCCCGGTTCCCTTCGACGATATTGGCCAAGAACTTAGTTGGTTCCCCCTTCTCTGTATTTCTAGGTTGAGTTTCATTCCCTTTCAACGGAGGGATGGTTTCAGGAACTCATAAAGCAGATGAATCAGGGGATAGAGTGTGGAGGGACTGGACCTCAGGTTCATTAGCATTTTCTTTAGGTTGATCTAGGTTGTTAGATAAAGGAGCCCAGGAAGAAGAGGTGTAGGAGAGCCCCAAAGATCCAACCTTCTTCTTTTTATTTTTGGACATAATCACTGATTTGGATAATTGGCCCAAGATAAAGGTTGTTCCTGGGGCCCAGTACTAGGCCGGAGTCTAGGGTTGGATAAGATAGGTATGTCGTGGGCCCAGGGAAAAAGTTCGAGAAACTAACAAACAACAAGAACAAACAGAATGTTAGGCAGGGAAAAAAGGCGCAGTGTGATGTGGGTCCCAAGCAACTCAAAAGCAAGTATTGTTATGGTTGCTGAATTCGAATTCAAAATATAGAGGGAAGTCAGAAGAAGGTCCCACTGTGTAGAGAGGTTTGCAATTTCTAGTATCAAAATAACTAGTTCTGGGTGAGTAAAATGATTTTCATGGATTAAAGTGTCGGGGATTATGAACTGAACCCAAAAATAGAACAAGTGTCGCAAACTAGAAATAAGAGCACGCTGGAATTAACACTAAACAAGAAACCAATTAGAACAAAAAGGGTTGGAACAAAGTATATAGCATAAAGAATAACCTAGAGAACTAGAAATGAATACTTTCATGCCATAATTCGATAAAATAGAAAGTTGCAAAAAAATAAATGCAGTCTAATAGCAAGATAAACTGCCATTAAATTGCAACCGACAGCACTACCAGAAGTTAAAGTGATATACGACCAGTATAGTAGCATTGTAAACCGATCGAGATAAGCTCCATAACATATGTGTAGCATATAGGCTGAAAGTATCTGGCAATAATTGATGCAAAGACAAAATAGCACCAACATAGACAAAAGTAGGCAGAATAATTGTAGATGGAGTAGTAAATGCTAGTAACTAATGAATTGGAATGGTAGATAACATCATTAAAGCTCTTAACCGTCAATTGTAGTGAGGCACGGTGAAGGGGCACTCCAAGAAAATTGAGAGCATCTCTCTCTAGCCATTTTCTCTCACTACTTCCGCAAGATAATTTTCTCGAATTCATTGTAAAAGGCATGATCAAGTAATTAGGAGTGAAACTTAGGTGCCATTTTGAAAAATGTTCAAAACATCATGAAAAAAGACAAGCTGATTCATTGTTTGTGTATGAGAGGAATTCAGTGAATTCCACTCAACACCATGCAGGTAAAACAAATAAGACTTATGCCACGGTTAGTGCTTATGCCAAGATAAGTTAGTGCTTAAGCCAGGATAATGCTTACGCCAAGAATAGCCTTAACGTCCTGTCACCCTATTCAGAGTCAGATGAATTGGGTGCCTTATTTCTTCACCAATTCCACTGTTTGAGTTCTTAGTTGGGTCTTGCATATTACCCCAAATTTAGCCACGAAATTCATTGAGAAAACACCCCCAAAATCATATCAAATAGTTTGGTATTAGAGTGAGGAAGCTTAGATTCTCATCAAAGCTTGAAAACATTGAACAAGACTTCAACATTGGCCAATCTTGTAACTCAAAATTGTGCTACATAAAGGTCAAGTTTTCTTTGAGTTTTCTTATGTTTTATATGTTAAACTTGAGGCTTGTTGATAGTATAATCATTGGGGATTGCAAATTTCTTGTTGTTTGTTGATTTTGGGACATTGCTTGTCCAATTGAGCTCATTATATTTATTGTATTCTTACTCTTGTTCTTAAGTGATATGTTCCTTGAACTTCTAGTGTTTCATTGCAATTCTTGTTAGGTCTTGTCCATTCACCCATTCCTTAGTCATTAAAGTTGTTGAACTCTCTTGAATTCATTAACTCTTGATATAAACTCCTTAAAGCTCATTGTTGTTGATGATCAAACTTTCATCTAAGTCTAGTTGGTTGTTCTTAGAGGGCTAGTAAACTTATTATGTTTGGACTTGCTCCTAAGCAATTAGGGAGATTTTTGTGGAAAGAACTCATTAAGAAAACACCCCCGAAGATTATATCAAATAGTTTGGTATCAGAGAGAGGAAATCTTAGTTCTTCAAGATAAAGGCTTCAAAGTTTCAAGAAAAATAGAGCAAACTCGTCACTAAGGAAGGTACTTCAAAAAGGTCTTCAAAACTTTAATTTTTCTTGATTTTCTTATTGAGAAATTGATCTTATATGTTAGGTTGATGTTTGAGTAGCTATTTGAAGCTTTAAATTGCATAAATCTTGTGGTTTTTTTTTGGGTTTATTTACTACAACATTGTTGAGCTCAAAAAGAATCCCATAACTCATTTTCATGTTAAATTTGTGAACTATAAAACTCATATTTTTTACTTCTACTTGTTAAGAAATTATTCCATTAGGGATTAATTTTTCTTGTGATTATTGAGTTTTTAGGTTGCTACAAGTGTGAAAATTTTGAAACCCCTTGAGTTACGATGTTGCACCTCAAGAGTTTGATATTTTGTTTGAGTGGATTTAGAGCCTTGAAATTGTGATCAATTCTTTTGTCAACACATTCCCTTATTGTTAAACTCTTGAGAACTCATGTTTTTTAGGGAATTACTTGACCAATTGAAATCATTATAGTTGTTGAATTCTTACTCTTGTTCTTGAGTGATATATTCCTTAAACTCTTTGTGTTGTATTGAAAAATCTTGTTAGGTCTTATCCATTCACCCATTCCTTAGTCATTGATGTTTTTGAACTCTCTAGAATTCATTGACTCTTGATGTAAACTCCTTGAGGCTCATTGTTGTTGATGATCAAACTTCTATTTAAATCTAGTTGGTTGTCCTTAGAGGGTTAGTAAACTTGTCAGGTTTGGACTAGCTCCTAAGCAATTGGAGAGATTTTTGTGGAAATAACTCATTGAGGAAATTGAGTGCTTGAAAAATGGCAAGAGTGTGAGCTTATTCTTGTTAAAAGCCAAAAAAGAGCTAAACACGAGGGTTGAGAGTTAATTCTTGAGTGGATATACATCAAGGAGTGATTGTGAGGAATTACTTTCTCCTTTTATCCAAATTTTCTGAGTGAAAACCCTTGAAATTCTCAAAACAATGTCCCAAGGAACATCATTTGATATTCAAGCCGCCTTTCAAATTTTCCAAGCAAAAATGGAAAGAATGAGGAAGGACATTGAGGGGATGAAATCTAACTAAAACCAAACCTCAATGAATGCTAAAAGGGGAGATAGCCTTAGAGTAAAAAATGAGTACAAATCTCCATGCCCATTATATGTAATGAAGGGATGTGGAGAATATTTTATGGGAGGTTATCAAAAAATTCCAACAAAAGGAAGAGGTAGAAAAAGTTTGGGGTTAGGAAAGAAATTGAGGGGTGCAAGGAAAGAGACTTATCCTAAGAAGTCCATATATACCAATCCTATTTTTTAACATTCACCAAACTAGAAAAATGAGCCACCAAAACAATCATTGCGAACAACCCAAAAGCCTAGAGAAGAAGAGGGTAGTAAGGAAAGGCTTGAGGTTGGGAAGGTTTTGCATTGATTAGTGTTTCTAGAAAGATTGAGGGTGTAAATGATGTTAAGAATGAAGAGAATTCCCAAAGGTGCAATATCTTTTATACAAGGTGTCAACTTGAACAAAAGCCTTGTAGTATGATTATTGATGGAGGAAGTTGCACTAATATGATAAGTGCTACCTTAGTGGAGAACTTGGGATTAGAAACCTTGAGACATCATAAACCATACAAACTACATTGGTTGAGTGATTGTAGTGAAGTTAAGGTAAACAAAAAGTTGAGGTTGAGTTTGCTATGGAAGCCTATAAAGATGTAGTGCTACTATTGTTGGGTATCTCACGCATATCATATATGACGCAGCAAAAAAATAAGAATGAGATACCAACCCAGGATCCGCATATGTGTGGAAAACAAGACATAAAGAGAACAAAGGTAACAGCTTTACCTTTCTTTCAGTGTCTGAAAAATAAAATTTTTCTTCTTCAAGTCGAGGCGCGATCCAGCAATCCTCTTGATCAAACACCACAAGAGTTGAACGTCCAACCACTATAATCACAGTGTGTAATTATCTCTAACAGAAATCCACATAGAGGAGCACACTCAAGCACCAAGATTTTTTTGTGCTAGCAGAAAACAACAATGGCGGCTAGAGTTCTTCTTGATTTTTAGAAAAATAAGAGAAAGAGAATGAGAATGTCATGTGTGCGCTAGGGTTTGGAGTTCTTTCCGTGTGGGTTCTTCACCGTGAGGAATCGTGCATATATCCTATATAATGCACGAAAAATCCTAATGAAAATCACTCCATCTGAGAATTCTAAAACAGTTAGAATTCCCTAATTGTAATTGGAAACATCAAATTCTCATAATTACAATTTGGACCATAAATTATAACTAATTATAATTTGACAATAACAACTTCTATTTCTCCCAACTAACCCCACTATGTTATCAAATAACATCTTGAGTATATAATCCTCTATTGTGTGTGACCTATTAGGTTTCCCAGTAAATTGGTAGCAAACATGAATTAATCCAAACGTCTTTGAGATTAATAATCCATAATTAATTAGAATTAATCTTATTAATTCTAATCAAGATTGGTTTATCAATTCATCAATTAATAAACCCATATTTTCAGATCATGAGCGGTATCTAACAACACATCATGACCACCCAAGAGTCTAGGAAGTTAAGTGGCTTGACATGAACCCTTCAATAACAAACTCATATCATGATTTCGATCATGACTTCCTTAACACAGTGTTGTACTAGGGACTTTATTTGACAGTTATATTACACAAAAGTAAACAAAAGAAACTGAAAGATAAATAACGCATTTTATTAAGATAAAATGTGTCATATACAACATACAAGTGATTGCCTCTAGGATATAACACTAACAAACTCCCACTTACACTAGAGCCAATCATTCATGTATCTAATACTGAATGACTCAACATGCCTATCATGTTTCTTTTGGAATAGTGCTTTTGTAAGCGTGTCAGCTATGTTCTCATCCGTGAGAACTCTCTCTATCTTTACATCATTCCTATCTATGATCTCCCGGATCAGATGATAGCGTCGTAGTACATGTTTGGATCGTTGGTGAGACCGTGGCTCTTTTGCTTATGCAATGGCTCCGTTGTTGTCATAATACAAAGTTATTGGACCAACAACGCTAGGAACCATACCCAATTCCATCACAAACTTCTTGATCTAAATAACCTCCTTAGCTGCTTCAAAAGCCGCTATGTACTCAGCTTCTGTCGTAGAGTCAGCAATAGCCTCTTGTTTGGAACTCTTTTAACTTATTGCCCCTCTGCACAACGTAAACACGTAGCCAGATTGTGATTTGAAATCATCTTTGTCAGATTGAAAACTGGCATCAGTATACTCGATTATTTGCAAATCACCTTATTCATCTATTAAGAACACATCTTTAATCCTTCGTAAGTACTTAAGGATGTTCTTTACAGCCACCCAATGACCCTCACCAGGGTCAGATTGGTATCTGCTCATCAAACTGAGGGCACAAGATACATCAGGCCTTGTACATATCATAGCGTATATGATAGATCCAACTGTCGAAGCATATCAAATCTTACTCATGTGATCCCTTTCAACTTGTGTCTTGGGAGACATTGACTTTAAAAGGTTTACACAATGTGAAATGGGTAAGAATCCCTTTTTGAATTAATCCATGCTAAACCTCTTTAGCACTTTATGTAACACCCCGCTACCTAGGCAGGCCAGGGCCAGGGATGTCGCCCCGTCCAAAAGACAAGGGGTCTTTATAACTAAGACACACAAATATAATAGCGGAAATAAAATGATACTTCAACTTGAAATTTATTACAACCCAAAAGAAATAATAATAAATCCAAGAATACTCAAAACAAATCCATAATAAAAATTCATCCGCTCTCAGCTCTCCCAACATTACACAAAATAAATCCTCAGAAAATTCTTCCAAAGCAGATAATATATAGCTACTCATGCCCACAGTAGGATGGACTTGAAATCATGATAAAATGGTGGTGAGACAGAAATCTCAGTAAGTCCGTGTGTGCTTTGGGTATTTAGTAAAAACAGTTCGTGGATGCAAAGTGTGAAACCTTTATAAGAGAAATACTGGCAAGCAATAACATTAGTCAAAAGTAAGAGTGGCATTTTGGCTTCTCCAGCCATACATAAGTAATAAAATCAACCACTCAAAGGAAAGGGATATGGGTTGCCACACGTTGGGCCCCATAACCGGTCAGAATGCCGACACTTTGTGCAGACTGACAAAAGTAGGTGATCGGCCTACTGGGCAAGATACTCCTCCTTCTCTATACCCAAACAACAACCTGGTGTCCCTTCCGGCAAACCACAGTCACTTGACTAAAAATAAACTGCTAGCTCGGACCGGCACGACTCACCGGACTGACATCTTATCCAGGAAGGACTCACCCTTCAGAGGTGGCCACCTACTGAGAGACTTGCCCTAACCCTTCAAAGACTAGTCCTAGTAGTCCACCCTTATTGAGTACTCAACGACGTTTCCCACTTGGGATAAAATGAACAAAACACTGTTCCACATGAAAATGACAATTTATGGGTTTTCCAAAGTCTTTAACAAAATTAGTTTTAGAAAGAGTTTGAGTTTGAGTAAATCTGCTTATTGGCTTTTAAATAATTCAAATGTTGGAAATAAGAAAGGATTTAACCCTCAATTGCCTTTACATAAATGAGTGTCCATGCACTCTACGCTTGGCTTGCTATAATAAATATTTTGCATCAAACAAGTTTTATGCAGGAGCTTATCTGATTCGTGCTCACAATAACAAGGTCTCCAATGGCAAACCTAACCCCACATGGGCAAATACTAATCACAATTAATTTCAAGCCACAAACTACTTCCTTACTTTTAAATCGACTCAACTTACTACTACCATAATCCTAGTGTCCCAAGCTTTAAGGTTAAACAATAAGTAAATAGGTTTAAGAGTTGAGCCTAGCACAATTATTTAAAATAATTAATGGTTTGGGAAATAAATTTAATAAGTTGAAAGCTTAAATCTTGTTAGGGAAAATTTAGAGTTTATTTGATCAAGAGTTCTAGGTAGTATTAAATAAAATATTGATTTATTAATAATTTAGTTGTTAGAAAATAATTGTTAGCTAAAATTAGTTGAAAATAAATTTAATGAGTCTCACTTGAACAATATTAAATAAATTCTTAAGGAGTTTTGATTAGAAGATAATAGTTAAATTTTTAGTAATATATATTCTACTAATTGTAATTATTTTCATAAAGGCTTTAATTGATCTCATTACATTAAGTAATATATACATATATATATATATATATATATTATTTTTCTAGCAAAAAATCATTATTTGTTTGACTAAAATATCCTTTATATATATGACAATCCAAATCTACCCTTCCTAGGGTTTTTTTTTTCTTTCGAGAATACTAAGAGAAATTATTTTATTGAATATTTTATTCATGAAGTAAAAATTTGTTTGGGGACAACTAGATCATGATCAAATTCCTATGGCTAACCACAATCATTACATACACAATCCTTTAATTCATCAAATCATCCAAATCATGCATACAAGCATAGATCTCAATTTATCAACACATGATCTAACCCCTACTAGCATAAACATTATCATGGCTTCAACATTAATCCATCATGAATATAAACCCTATTCACCAAAGGTGACATAATCTCTAGCATACTTTATCACATATACTACTTATGACATGCATCAACCTCAAATCATCATATAATCATCCAAGACAATCCTCCCATGCATAAATCCCATCTCCTTCACAATCATACATATATTCATACTTCAATCTCAACAATATATATATATAGCCATCCACCTATTATCATTATCACCCTAGAGACATAATTCTAGGATTTAAAAGAAGGATTGATGGTACTTACTTGATTGATGAATGCCTCGAAGGAGTTTAGAGTAGATCTCAACTCCTAGATGTCTAACTTGTCCAAAGGAGATGGCGAGAGCATGATTATGGAGAAGAAGTCATCCGGCCAAAGGAGAGGAGTTTCGGCCGTGAGAAAGAGAGAGGGAGAGAGAGAGAGAGAGAGAGAAGAAGAGATCATTAGTATGTTTATTCACATAGGTTCTCACTAGAGATCATGTTTGGAGAAGATGAAGTTGATAGAGTAAATTTACCTTGAAGATGTTCTTGTCCTTCACAGAAATTTCTGCTTTTGATCCGAAGTAGTAAGATGATTTGAGGAGTTTGATGTTAATAATGGTGTTGATGGACTCACAGAGTGAGGAGGTCAAATCTGGAAGTTTTTGAGAGGATTTGAGATGGTTTGGAGGGGTATTAAGTGTAGGGAAGAGGTAAGTATTCTTGGTGTAGTGTGTGTGTGTTCTTGGAGATTGAGAGATTTCGAGAGGTTATGCTTCTGTAGCTACCGAATTTTTGTGAGGGATAGGGCTGGCCGAATTTCTATAGGGTTTAGGGAGTTGTTTCTCTGATTTGGAAGAGAAAAGGAAGGGTTAGTTGTCACAATCCTTGGAGAATATTTTTAGGAAGTGAATTTGGAAACTAAATATTCTAGGATATCTTGATAATTTGGAGAGCTTTGAAGGTCTCCTATGGCCGACTGGTTGAGCATCTTTTCTGAGGAATTAAAGCTGATTCAAGGTGGCTTATGGTGGCCGAAACTAAGGTGCACAATGATAAAGAAGATGTCTGGTCATTTGAGTAAGATATTATGGAAGGTTGCTAAACAAGGATGGCTGAAATTTTGGAAACCAATCAAGCTAAATTGCAGGGATTTGTTGGAGAGATTTTCGGATAGCCATTGCTGAATTTCGTGCAGAAGCTTGAGGGAAACGATGGAGCTCTGTTAATGGAGGTTTAAGGAAGGTTTTGACAGATTAAGGTTGGTGTTTCGGCCAGAAGAAAAATAGGAAACAAAGCTGGAACTTTGGACTGCCCAGTATTTCGTTGAACAGGAATTTTTTTGGGCAGATTTTCGGCTGCCACTTCCAGCCAATTTGCAGTGAGTTTTGAAGGGAATTTCAGGGGTATTCAAGGCTAGTTTCCACCCTTCTTCATGAAGGAAAAACATGGCTAAGGTATTGAACAAGATCTGGAAGAAAACAGCTTGGTCTTGGACTCTCAAAACTGTTTTTCGCATAGGAATTTTTCCTGTTTTGCTCCAGCTTTGAGCAGTCCGAAATTGGTCAAGAATTTTCAGGTTTCAAACTGATCCTAAAGACCATTTTTCTAGCAGCATTTGGGAGGGAATGTTAGCTAAAAATTTTGACATTTTGAAGGTACAACAAGCTGGAAAATTTCAGCTCATGCCATGAAGGAAGATGAACTAGTCTAGAGTGAAATTTCAGCAATCTTGTTAGAGGGATTTTTCCCCTTGGAATTTCCCACCATTCTTCCACATTTTTCAGACCATGAGAAGCCTTTTACTAGGGCATTTTGATCCCACAAGATCACAGCATTTTACTGAAATTTCTGGAAAGAAAATGGATAGAACATCTTGATCAAACTAAGAAGTTGAAACCTAAGGAAAACCAAAGATCAAGGGAACAAGAATTCCCTTTAGGAAATTCGAGTAGGGCAAAAGAGTGGAATGAGAATCCTCCTAGCATGTCTCTCTTAGGACATCATCCTACCTTACTCTAAGCTCCTAAGACTGAAATTTCCTCCACTAAGCAAAAATAAAATTTAATCTAGCTAAAGCTTCTATGATGGAATTTGAACCCAAGACCTCAAGAATTAATTCCAAAGCTCTAGCCACTACACCACAACAACTCTTGTTAATATTTTCACAAGAAAACTATTTTATATTCAATCCACAGGCTATCTCCCTATTTTCACCTCGGGTAAAAATTACCATCTTGCCCCTCTCACACAATACTCACCAACAAGACCTCAAGACAATAAAACCCGAATCCAAAACACATAAAAATCATATGAAAATATATTTAACCATGAAATAAAATATGATATGCATCCCAACCCCCTTACTCTAAGGTTGGTTTTGACCGGGGTTTCACATTTTATCTATATATGTAGACTCTGAAACCTCTAGAAACCTTTTGGATCTATCTCTATAAATCCTTATTCCAAGAATATAGGTTGCTTCTCCAAGGTCTTTCATGAAGAATTATTTGGACAACCAAATTTTAACTATTTGCAAGACAGGTATATCATTTCCTATTAGCAATATGTCATCTACATAAAGTAATAAGAAAATGATTGTGCTCCTACTGACCTTCTTGTATACACAATGCTCATCCATGTTTTGAATGATACCAAACTCTTTGATTATTTTATCAAAATGGACGCTCCAACTCTTAGAAGCTTGCTTAAGTCCATAAATGGACCTTTGCAGCTTACACACCTTTGTGCTATCATTGGATATGAAACCCTCAGGTTGTATCATATATACTTTCTTAATCAGATTTCCATTTAGGAAAGCTGTTTTCACATCCATTTGCCAAATCTCATAATCATGATGAGCAGCAATGGCTAGGAGTATCCTGAAGGATTTTAATATGGCTACTGGCAATAAAATTTCGTTATAGTCAACACCATATTGTTGACGATAACCCTTTGCTACTATACGTGCTTTAAAGGTAACTAAGTTACCATCCATGCTCATTTTCTTTTTGAAAACCCATTTGCACCCAATAGGTTTAATTCCTTTGGGTGGATCAACTAAAGTCCATACTTGGTTGTCGTACATGGAATCTATCTCTGACCTCATGGCCTCAAGCTATTTGCCAGATTCTGAACTGTTCAGAACATCCTTGTAGGTAGTAGGCTCATCTTCATCTATGAGTAATACGTCATTGTGGTCACTAATGAGAAATCCATATCTCTCAAGTGCCACATGTATCTTACTAGACCTACGAGGTTCTTGTGTATTAGAAAGTTCATCTATTCTCTCAATAGATATAGGATCAGACGGTTGAACCTTGTTTGTTTGATCTTCTTAAACTTCACTAAGTTCAATTTTATTCCCACTGTCCCCTTTGAGCATGTGCTCCTTCTCTAAAAAGACGGCATGCTTCGAAAAAAACACTTTATTTTCAGAGGGTAGGTAGAAGTAATATCTGAAAGATTCTTTTAGATATCCTGTTGGGTATCTTGGGCTTGTATCCTTTACGGCGCAGTGAAAAATAAAATGAGATACCCTGCCAGGACCTATTTACGTGTGGAAAACAAGACATAATGATAATAAAGGTAACAACTTTTACCTTTAGGTGATCGTCTGAAGAACAAAAATTTTCTTCTCCAAGTCGAGGCGCAATCCAGCAATCCTCTTGATCAAACTCCATGAGAGTTGTACATCTAACCACTATAATCACAGTGTGTGATTATTTCTAACAGTAATCCACACAGAGGAATACTCAAGCACCAAGATTTCCTGTGCTAGCAGAAAAAGATGGCGGCTAGGGCTGTTTTTGTTTTCAGCAAAACAAGAGAGAGAGAGAGAGAGAGAGAGAGAGAGAGAGAGAGAAGAAAAGAATATTTATGGCTCTAATTTTTGTGTGTCTTATGATCCAACCTCTTGCTAGGGTTTCAATTATAATATATATATATATATATATATATATATATATAACTGAAAAATCCTGCTAAAACTGAGAATTCTAATCCTATTAGAATTCCCTAATTGTAATTGGAAACATCAAGTTCTCACAATTACAATTTGAACCATAAATTATAACTAATTATAATTTTTCCACAACAACTTCTCTTTCTCCCAATCAACCCCACTATGTTATCAAATAACATCTTGAGTATATAATCCTCTATTATATGTGACCTATTAGGTTTCCCAGTCAATTGGTAGTAAATATGAATTAATTCACACATCTTTGAGATTAATAATCCATAATTAATTAGAATTAATCCTATTAATTATAATCAGGAATGGTTTATTAACTTATCAATTAATAAACCCATATTCTCATATCATGAGCGGTATCTAGCAACACATCATGACTACCCAAGAGTCCAAGAAGTCAAGTGGCTTGACATGAACCCTTCAATAACAAATTTCAGTGCAATTAACTCCTTTCACCATATAATATCTCATTCGGTTTGGAGTACGGAATTAGTGCCAACTCCCTCCAGAATTAATTCTGTCTCGAATACAATAGTACTTGTACCAAGAACCCACTACTCTAGATGTGTATCAACTAGAACTATTTTCAATACAATCACCTTGGCCAAGGACTTCTCGAGTAGTAATTCCTACAAGTGGCCGTGAGATATTCGCCCCTACTATTAGGAGTGGTAAATTCTTTATTGATCCTCTCAACTACTTTTGTTTACCTCATACTGTACCCAATATTCATCCCATAGACGGCCCTTGATCAAGCTCCAAAGATTGGAATCAAAGTACAAAGATCAACAAACAAAGTACCTTGGAGATCTCAAGTCTAAGGATACTTGTACGTTTGCTATATTGAGATTATATCACTGGCACTAAATAGTTATCCATGTGATAATCTCAAAGCTAGGTCATCCAATGAACTTATTCCATTAACAAGCATCCATATGTTAACTTTGAGTATCTCAATACTCACAGTTATGAGAACCATCACCTGATCAAATCAGGAAGTCTAACACATGCTAGTCTTAATGCATTAATGATGTCCTGTCTCATTAATTCTATGACTAGGGACTATTTAAGTACTAACACCATCCAGTGTAGTAGGAATCTTATATCATGATCTCTATCATGATTTTCTTAACACAGTGTTGTACTAGGGACTTTATCGAACAGTTATAATACTTAAAGTAAACAAAAGAAACTGTAAGATAAATAATGTCTTTTATTAAAATAAAATGTGTCATAGACAATATACAAGTGATTGCCTATAGGGCACAACACTAATAAATTCCTACTTGCACTAGAGCTAATCATTCATGTATCTAATTCCGAATGACTCAACATGACAATCATGTTTCTTTTGGGATAGTGCTTTCGTAAGCGGGTCAGCTATGTTCTTATTCGTGAGAACTCTCTCTATCTTTATTTCCTTAGCTACTTCAGAAGCGGCTATGTACTCAACTTCTATCATAGAGTTGGCAATAGTCTCATGTTTGGAACCTTTCCAACTTATTGCCCCTCCGCACAATGTAATCACGTAGCCTGATTGTGATTTGAAATCATCTTTGTCAGATTAAAAACTGGCATCAGTATACCCGTTTATTTTCAAATCACCTTCTCTATATACTAAGAACATATCCTTAGTCATTCGTAAGTACCTAAGAATGTTCTTTACAGCCGCCCAATGACCCTTACCAAGGTCAGATTGGTATTTGCTCGTCAAACTGAAAGCACAAGATCCATTGGGCCTTGTACATATCATAGCGTACATGATATATCCAACTACTGAGGCAAACTCATGTGATCCCTTTCAACTTGTGTCTTGGGAGACATCTACTTTGAAAGGTTTACACCATGTGATATAGGTAAGAATCCCTTTTTGGATTGATCCATGCTAAATCTCTTTAGCACTTTATCTATGTATGTAGACTGTAAAGACCTAGCAACCTTTTAGATCTATCTCTATAGATCCTTATTCCAAGAATACAGGTTACTTCTCTATGGTCTTTCATCGAGAATTGCTTGGACAACTTAATTTTAACCGTTTGCAAGATAGGTAAATCATTTCCTATTAGCAATATGTCATCTACATAAAGTAATAAGAAAACGATTGCACTCCCACTAACCTTCTTGTATACACAAGGCTCATCCATGTTTTGAATGAAACCAAACTCTTTGATTATTTTATCAAAACGGATGTTTCAACTCTTAGAAGCCTGTTTAAGTCCATAAATGAACGTTGTATTCAATCCTCCTGTTTAACCTAAATAAAATCCTAGGTTAAACTGGACTGGCCCATTGGACTCTTAGTTTTGCCTTTTGGGCTAAATTAATTATTTTAATTAGAACCAAATAGATGGCCCAACAAATAATTAATTTTTCAGCCCAAATAAACTAATCCAATTAACAAGCCTTTATTAGTTTAGTCCCAAGTTAATATTTAATTATTCAAACTGGGCCAAAGCCCTGAACAATTAATTAACCCACCAAACTAATTTAATTAATTTTCTCTCTCCATGGACCTTTATTTTATTCTACCTCAATAATTAAATCAGACTACTTAAATAAAATAAATTCTATTTAATTTAATTTAAGACCAATACCTTAACCTGAATTTAATTAGGACTCACGGTCTGTAATGGGGACCAAAAGACACACCGCATTGGCTAATAAAATGACCAAAATACCTTTGCCATATAAATAGCTGTATTTTACATTTTAAATATTTCCTAATATCACCATAAGGAAATATTGGCCCCAAGAACAATGCTGCATTAGCAAAGTCTCCGACCTACAGGTGTAATGACTAAAATACCCCTCTATGCATTGCCGTACATTTAGAGAGGAAGAAGTGTACTAACACCTCTCTAAATGACATCTACCATCCTTAGGCTTCTAGTCCAATGATCCATGACTTCCTGGATTATTTCCGCTTTCCAAGGAAGCTACCCTAAAGCAAACATCTAAGTCATGTTTCCCAGGGCCCTGGATATATAGATCATTTAAACAACCACAAGGGACAATATAGTATAGAAACTATCTTGTACAAGTCTGTCTTAACTAACTAGTCACACATACCCAACAAGCAAGTATATTGGCCCTACGATAGAACCTCAACTATAGCATATCAAAGTACATGCTTCCAGCTTCGTTAGACCACAAACTCATACTCAAGTCGTTGAGTACTAGTCCACGCTGTAGCAGTAGTAGTCTAGGTTTCTACCATATAGTACTTTTAAGAAACCACTACTACAGGTCATATTTTACGTATTCGAAATAAGCTTATGTCATGAAGTGAGTAGACTATTCACTGGCTAAAGGTAAGTCATTCCCCATTTGGAATTCATAATATAATAACCTAAACATGACGAGATTTCCATTCTCATCAATCAATTAAGAATGAATGTTTATGTGTTAAGTAACCCGTGATCCATACCTTACTGTGAAAGACCTCCATTTACATGGACCACTTACTTAAATACAATAGGTCTTTTCCAAATGCAATTATGCACAAATAAAATGTAAATTCACAAATAATTTCTAAAAATAAATTTTTTTATTAAAACATTCGATGTTTATATCAGAAACCTAGTCTAAGAGGGCATATTTCCCAACAATCTCCCACTTGCACTCTAAGACTAAGTAAGTCCATAGGTGCCCACCCATATGGCGTCTGAGTATCTCTTGAAGACTCTCTCAGCTAAAGGCTTAGTGAATGGATCAGCAAGATTGTTCTCGGAGGTAATCTGTTTGACCACGACTTCTCGTCTCTAGATGAAATCCCGGATCAGGTGGTACTTTCTCTCGATGTGCTTCCCCTTCTTGTGGTTCTTGGGTACCTTAGATTGTGATATTGCTCCAGTGTTGTCGCAATACATCACAATCGACCTGTCCATATGTGACACGACTCCGAGTTCTGAAAGGAACTTCCGGAGCCAAACTACTTCCTTGGATGCCTCCAAAGTTACCACATACTCAGCTTCCATAGTTAAGTCAGCAATGCAAGATTGCTTGATACTCCTCCATGAAATGGCTCATCCAGACAAGGTGAAGATATATCCACTAGTAGATTTTCTCTCATTTTTATCTGCTTGGAAGTCTGAGTCTGTGTATTGTGTAGGAACCAAGTCATCAACCCTGCAAACCGGCATATAATCTCTCATTCCCTTGAGGTACTTGAGAATATGTTTTACAGCTTGCCAATGAACCTCCCTAGGATTTAACTAATATCTGCTAACCAAGCCTACGGTAAAGTAGATATCTGGCCTAGTACACAACATGGCATACATGAGACTTCCCACAGCTGAAGCATAGGGAATCCTACTCATTCTGTCCTTTTCGTTTTGAGACTTAGGACAGTCCCTTGAAGAAAATGACAACCCATGTCTGTAAAGAATTACAGCTCTCTTACATGAGTCCATGTTGTACTTAGCTAGCATCTTGTCAATGTATGACACTTGGGATAATCCTAACATTCTCTGCTTCCTATTTCTAAGAAGTCTAATATTAAGAATGTAGCTAGCTTCTCCCAAGTCCTACATACTGAATTGACTAGACAGCCAAACCTTTGTAGATGATAATGACCATACATCTTTTCTAATGAGTTGGATATCATCCACATAGAGGATAAGAAAAATCACATTTATGCCTTCAAGTTTCCTGTACACACATGGTTCATCCTCATTTTAAGTAAAACCATAAGACTTTGCAGTCTCGTCAAAACGAATGTTCCATGCTCTCAATGCCTACTTAAATCCATAAATGGACTTCTTAAGTTTGTAAACCATATGTTCTTGGCTTTCAGCAAAAAAGCCTTTCAGTTGGGACATATAGATGTCTTCGCTAAGCTGGCCATTTCAAAATACCGTCTTGACATCCATTTGCTATATCTCATAGTCATAATGACATGCGTTGGCAAGGAGGATACGGATGGACTTAAGCATGGCTATTGGGGAAAAGGTTTTCTCATAATCGATTCCCTCTTTCTGAGTATACCCTTTCGCCACAAGCCTAGCTTTGAAGGTTTCCACTTTCCCATCTACTCCCCTTTTTCTCTTGTATACCCACTTACACCCAATAGGTTTTATTCCTTCAAGTGAAGCTATAAGATCCCAAACTTAATTGAAGTAAATAGACTCAATCTCGGCTTTCATTGCTTCATGCCATAGATTGCATCGGCATCAGCAATAGCCTCCTCGTATCTAGTGGGGTCTTGTTTCTGATGGTCGGAGACTATTTCAAAATCTTTTCCAGTCCATCTCTCCGGAACCCTAGACACTCTCCCACTACGACGAGGCTCCATTTGTACAGGCTCTTGAGGTTGTGCCTCTTCTTATTCCACAATCGGGTCAGAAGAAGTTGATAATGAAGATAACTTCTTCTCAAGTTCCAACCTAATTGAACCTTTCGTGGAAGTACTCTGATCATCCTATAAATATCTAGCATTGGTACTAACCAATACTTTCTACTCCTTAGGATGATAAAAGTAACCACCATTTGTCCCTTTTGGATACCCAACAAAATAGCATAATTCTGATCTTGGTTCCAACTTATCTCCCTTGACCAGTACATAAGTTGGACAACCCCATATCCTGAGATGATTCAGACTTGGCTTACGCCCAGTCCACATCTCATAGGGAGTCCTATGTACAGACTTGGAAGGTACCAAGTTCAGAATGTATGCAGCTGTTTCCAGGGCATATTCCCAAAAAGACACTAGAAGAGTAGTATGAGACATCATGCTTCAAACCATTTCCATCAATGTCCTATTTTGATAAGGGCGAAATTAGTCATATTTCTCATAGTTATTTGAGGTTATTTTGTGATATATTTTGTTCAATAACTAGTCATATTCCTTTATATTTGAGATTTTACTCATGGAAAGGTATTTTCTACTTTATTCTAGATTTTCAAGGTAAAACGAAGTAAAAACATCGCAAAATAGAGGAGAGGCGGTGCCGGCTAGGACCCTAGAACCGGCGCTGTCCATGCACTGTTGAAACAAACTTCGAAGCAATGAAAAAATTGTTGAAACAGAGCATAACAGAACCAAGGCGGCGCCGGCTGTGAAGTTGGAACCGACGCCTGTTGTATTCTAGAACACATTGTGCAAAATTTAGAGAAAAATCGGCGAACGAGTGGAGGAACAGAACACAATTGGCGCCGGCTGTGCCTTGAAGCTAAGGAGGTGCTATGATTTTTCTACGCGATTTTTGGTAATCTGAGGAGTTTTAGTATCTTCTAACTTCTACTCGGCCAAGAACTTTGTACCTGCAAGTTTAAGCACTTCCTAAGCCTATAAATAGGTGAAAAACATAAGGAAAATGGGAGAGAATTCATTGATCATCATAGAAAATTACTCAATCAAAAGAGGAATTCTTCAAGTTCAAGAAGGGTTATACAAAAAGGTCTTCAAAGGAAGAAGAATGAGGCTTGTCTATGAGTGCTTTCTTTTAATTTGTTTTCTTTTTCTTGAACAATGATATGTTAATTGTTTTATTGTAATTTGACATTGTTTTAGATATTCATGATATTTAAAGGTAAATATGTAAATAAGCTTCATGTAAGATTTGTATAAATTGTTTTTTCTGCAAAAAGGTGCTACCTTTTGTATTTCATATATTCTTGTATACCCTTGTAACCTAACCTAACCTACTAACTTTGACTTTGTTCTTTTTACTAACTTTGTAACCTTGTAGTTTTGTTTTTAATCATTAATTATGTATCTAACTTGCTTCTTGTTTTCATAGGTGTTACCCTTGGTACATAACCCGAAAATCCGAAGGCGAGATAGTTGATTTTGACCCTAAAATCGAGAATACATTATCAAAAATCCACTGGGCAATTCAAAGGAACCTGATCGTTGAGATTGATGGTGCTCAATAGAACAATGCTGGGAATAACAGGAGGGTTATGGATGACTTTGTGAAACCCACAATCTCGGGCTCAGGCTCGAGTATCACTAGACCTAGGATAGATGCAAACAATTTTGAAATAAAGCCCAACATTATCCAAATAGTGCAGAATATGGTTCAATTTGACGGGCTACCTGAAGAGGATCCCAATGCTCACTTAGCTAGTTTTCTTGAGATTTGTGATACTTTCAAGATGAATGGTGTTTCTGATGATGCCATTAAGTTAAGACTTTTTTCTTTTTCCTTGAGAGATAAAGCTAAATCTTAGTTGAAGTCTTTACCTACAGGTTCCATCACAACTTGGAATGCCCTAGCTGAAAAAATTTTGGCCAAATATTTTCCCCCAGCTAAGATAGCTAAACTTAGGAATGAAATCTTCGCCTTCCAACAATTAGATTCTGAGCCCTTATATGAAAGTTTGGAGAGATTTAAGGAGATGTTAAGAAAATGCCCACACCACAAATTTGAGCTGGGAATGCAAATGCTTATCTTCTTGAATGGCCTCACGTTCGCAACACGGCAAGTGGTGGACTCTTCTGCAGGGGGTTCCATCAATCGTAAGATCCTGGAACATGTATTTGAGTTTATTGAAAATTTGGCTTCTAATAACTATTCTTGGGGAAGTGCAAGGTCAAAAGCTCGTGTGTAAGGAGTACACAAAGTGGATGTTGTGGCAGCATTAGAGGCTAAGGTGGACGCCTTAACTCAAAAGATGGAACAGATGGCGATGCCTCAAGGCTAGGTTTTAAATGTCAATTGTGATTTCTGTGGAGAATGACACCCCAATCATGAATGCCAAAATATGGGATATAGCAATTACAACTCCACTTAAGTAAATCCTGCATTTTTCTTTTTTCAACTCTTCTTTTCATCAACTCTTTTTTATTTCTTTCACAAGATTACTCAAATTTTCCAGCAATGGTGTCAAATACTTTATATGAACTTTAACTTTTTTTTCAGCTCAATCACCATTCATTTTGTGATCTTTTCTTTCACTGCCGTTGTTGTTTTTTTTTTTTCACTTCTCTTCTTTCATTCTTTCTAGCAGCTTTTTGCTTTCTTCCCTCACTTACTGCTACTCTTCTTTTCTTTTCTTGTTTTCACTCTCTCTTTTCTCTTTCTTCTCTTTCTTTTTCTTTTCAGCTCAACTTATTATTGATCTATGACTGAAAGTAACAAGTTATGATCTTTATCCCAACATTCTTCCTCAACATTCTCATACATATACTTTCATCCATCAAGAGCATAAAGATTTAGAAAATTATTTAAACTCTCAGCACCAAGCAACGGACAAAATATTCTGACGGGTTTTAATGAAAGAAATCAACAATTTAGGCTCAAAATAGGCACTAGGGATAATATGAAAATAGGTAGGCTTGAAAAGCTCAAACTATCCAAAGAATGCCTATTACCGTCATCCCTAAGTTAAATCATGATTGTCTTTCTTATTTCGCCTCGAGAAGTATTCAAGTAAGTTCTAGAATGCTCTATGAATTTTAGTAGAAAAATAAAGTTTAAGAACAATGTAAAGTATTAGATCAAGAACTATTTTGTCCAAGTGAGTGTAAAAAGTCATGCATAAGCCATAAATAATCTAGAACATATGCTCTATACTCCATCATAAAGGCATGCATTAAAAATATAGTTTTAAATCTCCAAAAATCATAAAAATTTGAAAATTTTCGCACAAAAATTTCAAAAATTTGCTCCTAAGAAGGTTAAAGTATATATATAGAAAACTTGTTAATCAACTCACTCCCCCACACTTAAATTGGGCATTGTCCTCAATGGGCAAATAAATATAACAATAACAACAATACCATAGGACAAAAAATATAAAGGAGAAGAGATAAGAGAAACAAACTTCCATTCGTTTGGCATTGTGTTGTACAAGATCGGAATGCTTTGAAGAATGAGGCATTGGCAAAATACCTAAAAAGAAAAATACAAAAGAAAACAAACCAAAGCATAAAAACTAGAAAAGAAAATAAATCAAAAACAAAAGAAAGAAAAAGTACACGAAGAAGAAAACAAAAACAAAAACTAGCTAAAGAAAACAATAAAAGAGAAAGGAAAAACAAGAGTGCTCGAGAAAAATCATCAGTCCTCCTCCTCATCATCATCATCCTCATCATTCTTAGCTGGTATAGAGGTACCCGCACCACCATGTGGCCCAGAAGAATGCTGCCTCAACTTGGCTAACTGCTACTCTATAGTAGCTTGCCGTCTTGCTATATCCTCCATAGTACCTTGCAAGCGTAGGAGTACTACCATTTGCTGATCGAGTCGCCCCAGCACGGTCACCTCAAAGTCAGTCCGGGAGTGGGACTAAGAACTGCTAGCCCATGCACGTGCTGGTGGTGGTGGGTGCTCCTCCTCCATTGTGGGTGGCCTTACCTGCCCGGGATGTCTGACCTCGAAGGTAGTTAGCCACTTTTTCAACTCTTGGTTGTATTTGTACCCGCAACTCATAAGAGTTTGCTCAGTGACCATATCGTACTCAATGGTAGCCTCCATGAATTCTCCCTCAAGACTTACTCCAAAGTCGTTAAGAATTTTCATTATAATCAAGGGAAAAATAAAGGCTTTTGTGGAGAGCCGGTGATGAACAACCTCCCTAATAGATTAGATGATCAAGGGGACAAGAGGGATAGGTAATGTGTTCATCATCCGATGCAAAATATAAGTGTCAATCAGTCTAGTCTCATTGAAACCACTAGCATGGGGTATAACATTGAACCCAAACATGTAGACTAGAGCTTGAAAGTTGGCTGCCAAATCATTGTTGGAATAGAAGCCATTAGCTTGGAAGGCATTATGCTTATGTAAGCCTAGGGTAGCTCTAGTCCCTCTAACATCCCAATTCGGGTTAGAAAGAATCTTTTGATTATTCACATCAATCCCTTGCCGAGTATCATCGTCAAAAACCTAGAGAAGTTAGCTAATTAGTTTTGAGTGATGACGATAGGAACTCCTTTCACTCTTGTTTCTATATGGGGAAGATGTTTATTACCCTTATCCGTTATATTAGCAAAGAATTACTTAATAAGCACGGGACAATACTTCCCTTTCAATTGTATTATAGACCCCCATCCTAGCTATCTAAACATCATTCTCAATTTGAGTGCATCATCTAAGGTGGGTGAGAAAGTACGCTCGACAATAATCTTATTAGAGGCTCTCTTACTTTACCATTCCTCACAAGATGCATCTATAAACTCAGTAGGTCTTAGGGACAAGGGATCAACAGATGAAGGGGCTGAGGAAGAGGAAGTTCTCGTCCTTTTAGATGACTGGCCCCTCGCTTTAGACATGATATCAAGTAAGGAATAGGGGAATAGGAAGAGAGGACAAGTAAGCTCAAAGACTGAAACAGGATTGCTACCCCTGCACAGATATTCCTCAAATCTCACACAATCCTCAACCAATCTCACAATCCACAAAACCCAAACTCCTTTAATATATATCCACTCCAACATCCAATTCAATTAATCACCTTCAATTAATACAACATAACCTGCATAATACATGTAAAGTTCACTGTAAAGCATAACTGTGTTGATATCCTCAAAGCATGCTAGTAAACATGATCATATGAATGAAGGCAGTATCATGGTATCATGTGATCAATAATGCACGTTTCATATACTCAAGTATCACCAATAGCCATAATTCTAGCCATAACTATGTGCATGAAGTCTCGAATGATCATGGACATGAGTTAAGTATCAAAAGAACCATTTAATTCTAATCTAGTCTAACTCATGAAGCTCAAGGAGTAATGCACAATTCAATCATAGTATACACAATCTCAAATTTCGGTCAAAAGTGTCCCTGAAATTAGAAAAAATCATCTCCGTCATTTTAACTGTATGAATGAAATAAAAATTATACCTTTATGCTCTTGTATGCATGGGCAAGCAAAAGATGCAAGCTTTTTGTAGAAATCTAAGCTCATTGCTTGTGGATTGAATGTGATGGTGTTATGAAAAAATGAATATTTTGAGAGTTTTGGTCGGTAGGATCATCAAAAAAGAAGTCAATAGACGTTATAGAAGTGTTTAGGAGTTGCAAAATCAAATTATTGGGAAGTGAGGGATGTGAAGCCGGCGCGAGCTTGAGCGAATTTGAGAGGGAGAATGGAGATTTTGAATGAAAAGTGGCCAAAATGGCCCTTAAAGTTTGCTCCACCCAACAGGAACCGGCGCCGGTCCGAGCTCTTAGAGCCGGCGTTGGCTCGGTTCTGTCCGATTCTCCTTTTTTTTTAATTAAAAAATGTAAAACATACAATAATACTGAATAATGCACTCTAATTAATTAATTAAAACGACAAAAAATAACAAAATTGTCTCAATCACAAAAACTAAAAGTAAAGAAAAGTAAGACTGCTTCAATGTTTCCTACGGCTGTGATCCCGTGGATTTTCCTCAGTATTCCCTGGTAATGTCCCCATTTGATGATCTCCCAAGAGTTTGGCTAGTTGACCAATTTGGTTCTCCAAATTGCGCATAGAAGCCTCTAAGTTCCTTGTCGTTGCATCGACTCCTTGGAACTTAGTTTCTGTGGTACTTACTAATTGGCCAATCAACTCTTCCAATGGTGGTTTTAGAGGTGCTGCAATGTTGGTCATAGGGTT
Organism: Voacanga thouarsii; assembly: GCA_026120185.1. Classification (NCBI taxonomy): domain Eukaryota; kingdom Viridiplantae; phylum Streptophyta; class Magnoliopsida; order Gentianales; family Apocynaceae; genus Voacanga; species Voacanga thouarsii. Next base: position 1,959,376 of record JANUWF010002315.1, on the reverse strand, counting down.
TTGGTTCCTTTAATTTTCGCCAAATGGAAAGAACTCTGCCTAGGTTGATTCCTATTGCTCTAAGAGAAATTAGGGTGATTTCGCTAACTAGGATTATAGGTAGAGCTATAAGGGTTGTTACCTGGCCGGACATTACCTACAAAGGCCGCTTGTTCCGACTAATACATTTAGACCTTTAATGTGCAATATGTGTAAACAAATAATCATTAATGAATGAAGCTTTTATTAATTTCTAAAATACAGAAATACATAGGCCATTTTGGGCATATATTGCAACAATCTCTCATTTCCACTAAATGAACTATATTAGTCTATATGTACCTACCCCTATGACATCTAAGTGTCTTCGAAATACCTTCTCTGTCAAAGGTTTGGTAAATGGGCTTGCTAGATTGTTTGTTGAGGAAATTTGGTCAACCAATGTCTTCTATTTCTGGATGAACTGTGATAAGACCTAAATTAGTCATATATTTCCTAGTTTTTTGAGGCTATTTTGTGATACATTTTGTACAATAACTGGTTGTATTCCTTCATATTTGAGATTTTACCCTTGGAAAGGTATTTTGTGCATTATTTTAGAATTTAGGGGTAAAATAAGGTAAAAATGTCGTTAAACAGAATAGAGGCGGCGCCAGCCAGGACAGAAGAACCGGCGCCAGCCACGTGTTGCTGGCACGCACTTAGAGGCAATAAAAAATCAGTGAAACAAAGCTGAACAGAACACAGCCGGTGCTAGTTGAGAGCTCAAAGGCGGCGCCGATTGCAATCTGGAAGAAGTGGCATAAAAATCAAGAAAAATCGATGAACGAACAAAGGAATAGACTACAACTGATGCCGACCCTAGGCAGGATAGGCGATGCTGGCTATGCACTGCTACTGAGGCGGTGCCTCGATTTTTGTGCATATTTTTTTACAATTTACAGAGTTTTAGTATTGTCCTATTTCTAATCGGCCAGAAACCCTAGATGGACGAATTTAGGCACTTCTAATGCCTATAAATAGAAGGAAAACACTAGGGAAAAGAGGGGATTCATGGATCATAATAGAAAATCACTCAAAATCAAGGAGGAATTCATCAAATCAAGGAGGATTGTACAAGAGGGTCTTATAAGGAAGAAAAATGAGGCTTGTCTATAAGTTCTTTCTTTTAACTTTGTTTTCTTTTCTTGAACAATGATGTATTAATTATTTTATTATAATTTGACATTGTTTTAGGTGTTCATCATTTTTAGAGTTAATTTTGATCTTTTGATTACTTGATTGTTATTCTTGGTATTTAATTACTTATGCTGATTACGAGATTAATTTGTTGTTTCCTTCTATTAATTTGCTTGAAAAAATGGTTGATGGTGGTCTCAATTTATTAATTTTATATTTGTTGTTTCTTAACTTGCTTGAAAAATGGGTTAATTGCTAAGAACTGGGAAATTAAAGGTTAATTGAAGTCTGCCAGAATATAGATTCATTGGTTAATTTCATGTTTTAAGTTTACCAGAATATGGAAATTTAATCAATGATTATGTTTAATGCATCTTTTGGATGAATTAGTTGAGGCAGAATATATGATGCTAATTTATCTAGACAATAGTGATTTCATGGATTGAAAAAGAAATGAATCTATCTTAATCCTTCATGATGCCAAGGGAATGATTAGTTATGACAATGATTGGGTACTTTAAGATCATGGTTGTCAAAATAATGGTTTGAGTTACATAATTCTCCATCCTTGACATGTACATATTCTTTTACTTTATTTTATTTTATTTTATTGTATTTTCATTTTTAGTCTTTTTCACTTTATTGAGTCGGTTAAACAATGAAGGAAAAGTGACTAATACATACTTGTTCCTTGAGGATCGATAATAAAAGGCAAGGATAAGAAGCAATTTATCGAGCACTTGATAGGCATCTAAGAAAATTCAAAGAGTCAAAGAATTCTACGCATGGTGATGCTACCTTAATATCAAGAAACATAATTTAACAATCAGTAGGGGTTATGATTTCTCAAGGATGGAAAATTCAAGAAAACTAGTAGTGGGAGTTCAAACATGCACAAATGCTTCCCAAGCTTAAGACTAGTTCCAAGAAAAACAAACTTTTCTAGTGGCTACTAGAAGTTTTACCTTACCAAGAGCAATCTTCTATGCTAGAGACAATGTAGTTCATGAATGGAAGCTTTGCCTAATCATTTATGAGCATTCAAAAGTCATTGGTGCAATATATTAAATACTTTAGATGCAATCTCGTAGCTCAATCTTGTTAGCAAATTTTAGCTTGGTTTTGGCCCTGAATACCATTATGGGCCCTATAGGCCATGCTTATATTATTTCTCTCCCCTCTTAATTTTATTATAAAAAATAATGATAATATTTTGCCTAAATATCCATGGCCCACCAAACTTTAATGTAATGGCCCACCAAACTTTTAATATAATGGCCTTCCATTTATTACTAATGTAATGGGCCCACCAAAAATAAAATATCATTATCCTATCTCCCTCCATTATTGTCGTTGTTGTTGTTGTTGTTGTTGTTGTTGTTGTTGTTGTTGTTGTTGTTGTTGTTGTTGTTGTTGTTGTTGTTGTTGTCCTTAGAAACTAACTCATGTATCGAATACTTTATGAAATATATAGCTCTTCAGAGAGGGGGTGTTACACTGAAAACCCTGAAAATGTCACAAATTTAATTGTTGTCCTTGAACCTGAACATGCTCCATATTTTGTTTCTCCTGATATAAACCAACAATGGTTAGAACCAAGCTCCAATCAATACGTACGTGACTCAATAACTACCCATATACACCATCAGAAGGAATTGAGAACTAAGACACCATTACAGGTTTATTCTTGCAGGCTGGGTGTGAAACCCCACCTAAAGCTAACCTTAGAGAAAGGGGGTTGGGATGTATATCATGTAATTCTGTATTAAAATATATATTTTTGAATGATTTTATGCGTTTTAGTATTGTGGTTTATAGGTTAAAATGCTTAGTTATGCTTATTGGGTAGGAAGGGTAAAAAGGTAATTTTGCTTGAAGTCAAAATAGGAAGATGGCTTGAGGTTTAGATAAGAAGAATATTTGGGTGAAAAAATAAGAAAAAGAGTTAGTGTAGTTAAGTGGTTAGATCTTTAGAATTAATCTCTAAGGTCATGAGTTCAAATCCCAGCGCTTAAATTTTATTCATGATTATCTTAGCTATGTTTGAATTTTTATTTTTCTTACATCCCATAAAGATAGGAATGTTGTCTTAGGGGAGACATGAAGAGAATGTCCAAGATCATATAATCATGTCTTAAAAGGAATTCTAGAAGAATTCTTATCCCTTTTATTATCTCTAGCTTTGTCCTAACCTCTTCATAATTTAAATTATCCAAAATCTATTAAACCTCTTCTTTTAATTCCAAAAATTCTGTGATAATTCCTTGGCCTTGAATTTCGAAAATCAGTCTTGAGAGATAGGGAAATGGCAGAAAATAGGAGAGGAATTAGGATGAGTTCCCAAGAGAAATAAATCACCATGATTATACCTTCAATCCTACCTTCATGTTGTTCATATTTTTAGTGAAGGAAAATCTAGAAATTTTCCAGAAATTTTTCAGTACAGTTTTCGAAAAATTCAGCCAGTAATCGTACTTATTTGCTGCCAAAAAAGTGGTCATTTCATGTGGCTTGAAGACTAAAAATTCTGTGCAATTTTTGGACTGTTCAAACTGCACAAAAACCAGAAAAAAAATCCTACACAATTCGCTGCATTCTAAGTTGGAATTGGAGCTGTCTTTTTGTCATTAATTCAGCTGAAGCACCCTCTGTTTTTCTCCAAAAAGAAGGCTAGAAAATCACCCTTGAAAGACCTTCAAACACCCCAGAAAAATAGCTGTAAATCAGGTCAAGGTAATGCAGAAAATCCTACACCAAAAGTCACTAACATTCGAAACCTTTAACAAGTTGAAACCAGAAAAATTTCCAATTTTGTCTCTCCATGCCAAGGCCGAAAAACACCCTTCAAATCTCTGGAAATTGAACCTTGTTCAGTCATGGACTGAACACCATTGACCTCCACACTTACCTTGAGTGCTTGGACTCCATGATCACATCTCAAAAACCTCCTAAGATTACTCTATCCAAAACTCTTTTGAACTTCAAAAAAATTCCAGAATTCTTGCTTCATTAAAACACTCTTGTATCAAATTAACAAACCAAAATTTTCTCTGCCATTAAAGACTGAATTTTGGCCAGCCATATAACCTAAACAACCTTCACTCATTTCAGCAAGATTAGCTTATTCAGCAGGCACCATTGAAGAGCCAAAAAACCTTCCTTGATCAATCACCATTAGTTAATCTTCTACCTCAAACAACTCCTCATTTTCCTCCATGTGAATTTCAAAAAATTTGATCACTCTCTCTCTTTCTAGATGAAAATTGAAACTCCTATCTACTCCAAACCATCCGGCCAATAGCATTCTAGAAAATCGTGAGCCTTTTCTCTCAAAACACCAAAAATACACACTATATTTCTTCAAGCCTAAACCTATCCTAAACACCTCCAATCCCTCTCAAATACTCCAGATCACTCATACATAATCCCTAGACTTCATTTCTGGTCTTTATAACATAAAATCACACAAAAGAAAATTTTTGAACGGATCAAAATCAGTTTTTTTCTTGAAGGTCTCAAGAACATCAACATGGTAAATCAAGAACAACCTTCTTGTTCAGCTTCTTCCATTCAATTTTCAATATACCATACTAATACTCTCTCTCTCTCTCTCGGCCGAAATGGTTGATCAACCATCAACCATGGCTGTTTTTCCTTTGGACCACTCAAGACTCTCAAACGCGTGGATCTTCTCTAGTCTTCATCAAGTGATTATCTATCAAGTATTTATTCTTAAATTATCCTTTTTATTTCTGAATTCATATCTCTTAGATGTTAATAAGAAGTTTGAATATGAATAGGGAATTGAGTGTATGCATGTGGATGAAGGGGATGGAATTAGGACATGAGAATTGATATATATGATTAAAGCTTTATGGATTTTTCTTTTGCATCAATGTATGCTCATCATGTTTAATGAGAGTATGGATGTTTGAAGCATGTTAGATGTTATGACACCAAAGGTGAGTAGGCTCTTATGTTCTTATTTTCCATAGAAGTCATGAATGATGATTATGCCTAGTAGGAAATGAGTCATGTGAAAGTATGTGTTAATTCAAGTGTATGATCATGAATGGATTAGCCTATTAGTTGATGTTTGGGAATGTGTTTATGAATCTTTTCTAGCAATAAGGAAAGCACGATGAAAGATTATTTTCTTGTTAATCTTAGGTTATTTTTATTAACAAATTTTATTACTTAATTAGAAATACATCTATATTTTTCCTAAGAGATTCAAAATTCCTAGGGAGATTTGAAAATAGAATATTAAATGAAATATTAATATTTTATTAGTCAAATAAATAATATCTGTTATTAAAAATAATATATATATGTATATGTATAATAATAAATAAAATTTTTTATAAAATATTAATAATAAATAAAATATTAGAATTAATTAAGGACTTTGTAGACCATAATAATTAACCTTACTAAAACTTTTACCTATGTCCATAAATATTATTTATATTAAAATTTAATTATTATTTATTAATTAAGAATTAAATATAGCTCATTTATTATCAATTTTATTATTTATTATTTATTATCTATTAATTAAAAATTAAAAATTAAGTGTAATTTATTATTAATTAAAAAATAAGTATAATTTATTATTTATTTATTTATAATAATACTATTTAAATATTACCATTTACCAATATTATTTAGAACTTAGTATTATTCAATATTTAACACTAGTTTATTTATTAGCAATAATACCCATAATTTATTATTTAAAACTATAACTTATTGGTAATTATTTTAGAACCTCTAGTTATTTTAACTTATCGAGCTAGAATTATTTTATAAAATACTTTATCAACTAGCATTAAAACTTAGGACATTGAGGTCATAGTTAGTCATGGTTGTAACTAGTTGAATTAGGAATTATTTATATAAGGCAGATATAGCCCGAATGTTATCTTATACCTTGTGTTTACCCCAGATGAGGTTAAGTTGACTTTGGAAGATCTTTGAATCCTAGAAGAGCGAAGGATCAGGTAAGCTCCTGCATGGAATCATTTAAAGACCAAAATTATTGTGGCAAGCCAAATTCGATGTGTATGAACATTCGTTTGTAAAGACAATTGAGGACAGTTTTTTCCTTTTTATTTTAGTCAAGTAAACCATTTGAAAAAAAATAAACAAATAGGTTTGTACAAAATGCTAAACTCTTTCTAAAACCCAACTTTGGCAAGAATTTTAGAAATCTTAATTGCTATTTCCAAGTAAAACATTGTATGATCAATTTTCTCCTAAGTGGGACAAGCAACATTGAGTACTCAATAAGGGTAGACTACTAGGACTAGTCTTTCAAGGGTTAGGGTAAGTCTCTCAGTAGGCGGCTACCTCTGAGAGGTGAGTTCTTCTCGGGTAGGATGCCAGTCTAGTAGGTCATACCAGTCCAAGCTAGTAAGTTCAATCAAGTGAACTGTGTGTTTCTGGAGTGAATAACCGGTAAGTTTGGGGTGTAGAGATGGAGAAGAATCTCACTCGGTAGGCTGTACACCTACCTTATGTCAGTATGCTCAACATGTGGCATTCTGACCATTATATTGTCATAAGGCCCAACGTGTGGTGTCATGGCTACCTATTTGAGTGGTTGTATTTATTGTGCACATGTATGTTTGGAAAGCAAAATACCACTTTTTATTTTTAACATTTATTTAATGCTTACTAACACTTCCTCATATGAAATTTTTACAACTTGCATACATAAACTGTTTTACCTGAAACACTTAAAGCACATACGGGCTTACTAAGATTTTTATCTCACCATATTTTATACCATGTTTTCAGGTCGATTCTGCTGTGAAGGTCATTAGCTAGATTGTTGCCTATGATTTTGAAGACTCTCTATTATTTTTGTTAGGTATTACTTTCTAGAGATTGTAGCAGACAATTATTTTTGAATTTGTTCATGTATTATTGGGTTATAATAAGTTTAATTTTGAAGTATTTTTTTTATTTTATTTTATGTAACCTAGTTAGAAAGACCCCTTGTCCTGTGGATGGGGCGACATCCCCAGCCCTAATAGGCCTAGGTAGTGGGGTGTTACACTGAGGACCCCTTGGCAATATCAATCATCCAACTGAGAATCGGATCATGAAGTGATTAATGACTTGGATAAACTGGACCTACTGATTGCAATTCGAAAAGCGGTGAGAGCTTGTACAAAGCATCCAATTTATAATCTTCTGAATTGTAAATAGTTATCTCCGATTTTTGAAGTCTTTCCAGCAAATATTTATGAGGTGAAGATTCCAAAAAACATCTATGAAGCCCTAAAAGACATAAAATGGAGAGAACCTGTACAAAAGTAGTTGAGGGCTTTACTAGATAATCAAACATGTAAGGTGGTTAACTTACTAGAAGACAAAAAGGTTGTTGGATGTAGATAGGTGTTTACTATGAAATATTAGGCTAATGGAGAGGTTGAAAGGTATAAACCTCAACTGGTAGCATAAGGATACACACAATCATATAAAATTAACTATGATGAGACATTTTCTCTTGTAGTAATGCTCAATTCCATATGTGCTTTCTTGTATATTGCAACTAATCTCAACTGGAAAATATGTAAGACCCCACATTTTCTTTTCTTGACGCAGTGGGCCAACTCGGGTGGGATGCCGCCCCGTCCGACTTCTCAGACTAGGGGTCTTTATAACGATTTAAACTTAAAGTAAGCGATAAAATCGAAGCTTAAGTAAATATATAAAACATGCTCTTTATTTATATACACATATGAGTCACGATAGGTACATTGTCATAGCTTCCAAAATACATAAGCTAAAACATATCCTAGTCTATGTACAATGATCGCTCCAAAAGATTTGCTATCCAGAGCTACAGAAGAAGTCTTGGAATACCGTCGTTATTCTTCAGCTCCAACCCCTAAAATAGAAAAGACAAATGCACGTGTGAGTAGTATACTCAGTGAGTCCCGTGTGTGCTAGTGTTTTCCTCAGAAGAAAGATGATTTTCAATTTCTTTGCTGAAATAAATTTCATAACAAAGAATTAGCAGTAATTGATAAATTTAGGATCAAGTTATCATGTACATTTGAAAAACAATTATTTCCAAACATATGGCCCCCAATTCAATAAATGCGGATTCTTCCCCACTTGGAAGTGCGACCCGCGTGCAAAATTCGAGGAACTTTGCCTTCGGCTACACGGTCTCTTGTGCCAGGGACTGCGCCTTACAGCACGTCACCCGTGATATGCCAGAAGGGTGAGTAGCATACATATGTACCTCACCATGCATTTAGGGATCTTTTACTTGCCACCATAAGCCTGGGGTCCCAATCCTGACGTCAATCACCATCGAGGTGGCAAGGGATTGAACACACCGAGTGTCCCCGCTCGGTATCATGTGAACAACCCACCATCACAATCACAAGGCAATTGTCGGGCTTACAACGGCTAGCCAGGGACGACTCATCTCAATGTCCTGTCACCCTGTCTGGAGTAAGACAATCCAGAGAACTAGCCAGGTTACTTGGGGTCGTCTATCTCTAACATGGGCTAATACAAAGATCAAAGTCCTTACTGAGTACTCAACACAACAATACCAACCCCATCTGACTGATTAGGCCAGAGGGTTATCTGACCCCGCAGGATCTTCAATTAAGATATTTTGGGGCCAAAACAACATTTTCCAAAATCATGTTGAAAACCAGACAAAAGGTTTTACTCACACATCAAAACGTGTTTCCAAGAGTAACCGGGTTAGTTTACTCGTACTCAATCACAAAAGTCATTTCCCAAGGGCATTCGGGTCATCTTACCCATACCACATTCCAAAAGACTTTTTGAGGGTATCCGAGTCATTTTACCCTTACCCGATTTGAAATATATTCACAAGAGTTCCAATAAGGATAATTCGGTCATTTACCGAATACCCGAGTTCCAAAAGTTTCATAAATCATTCCAATAAGGATATCTGGATCATTTTCCAAATACCCGATTCTAAAGTTTATCATTTTCCGGAAATCTTAAATATTTAATCCAAAATGACTAAATTCACATAATTCATGTTTTAATCATCCAATAAGGTTTTCAAACCAATTATGAAATTCATTCAAGTTGAAATAGCATAAAAATAAGTCTTGCTCATGTATTCCGTAAACATATTTAAACATTTCCAAAACGGTATAAAACATGTCATTTCATGAAAAATTAAAGCACACTAGCCTTTAAAAAGGTTTTAGAAATCATAGGGACTCACCTTGTATAATAAGTCGAAGTTGCACTCATGTATAGTCCTAAAAGGAGTTCCCTCGACTTGATTCACCTACACCATTAGTATATCTCGATATTATTACTTAATGGGTTTAAATGCTTAATGGTTCTAATAAGGTTTCTAAGACTTTCTTAAAGAAATAAATTGATTAATGCCTTTAATGGTTTTCCTGGTTTTACAGCTTTACCACGCTTCACCATTTTTCACATAACTTATTCAATATAGGTCCAAATAAGGTGAGGTTACTTCCATAATATTCCTAAGACATCCCTCTATTAATTCCAGGTCATGAGACATGCAAACTCCATCCCATTTTGTACATTTTTCCAGTTAATTTCACTGTTCCGAGATTGGTGGTTCACTTTTGTCATCTTCCAGAATTTCGTTCATATCTCCTTCAATACAGGTCCAAATGAGGTGAAACCACTTCCTAAATACTCCTAGGACATTTATATATCAGATTCAGGTCATGAGATATTCAAACATCTCTCCATTTTGTTCAATTTTCCAGCTAAACTTACTGCTCCGAGCTGGAGGTCCAGAATTACTGTTTAGAGCTCAACTTGCTTTAATTTATTTCTATGGTTCCTTCAACATATCCTACCACATTTAAACCCTTTAATATCTTATTTAACATCCCAACATCATTTTTATAACAGGTTTTCATGCCCAATACTTCTCTTTTGTTCAAACAAATAAATTATTCCCAACTTACCAAACCAGTAAATTTTTAACAGCTTTCACCATTCTTGCTATTCAAGATCTCTTAGCCATTCAAAACCCTCACAACCTCCACACAACTTGTTCCAACTCCTTTCTAACTAGTCTAGGACATGTTTAGGATTATTTATGCTTCATTTCCAGTCATTCTTACTCAGATTTCCTTTGAAGTTTCTAAACAACACAAGCTAACTATTCATCACCATCAAATAGCTCTTCTTGTTTCTTTATCATTTCTACCCTTTTTCTTTTCAAATTTTCAGCATACTATCACTCCAATACACCTCACATGAACTGAAAACCATGCTCAATTCATCACCAACCCAACCGGTCAACCAACAACCATCACAAAATCAAAATATTTTTATTACTCAACATCAACAAATTCATATGCACATAGTTTCCAACTTCTAGTATCATTCTCTTAGCTTTTAGTAGTGATCCCTTACCTTTCTAAGATGGAGACAAAGCTGTGACACTCCTTCCTTTCCTTCCTTTTCCTTTCCTTCTCCTTGCTGCTTGTTCTTCTTTCCTTCCTCTTCTTGCTGCCGATTCTTCTTTCTTTCCTTGCTGCCGGAAATCTCCCTCCCTCCCTTAGTCTCTTTTTTCTTATTTTTCCTCTCCTCTCTTCACTTTTCTGGTTTTTCTTCTTCTCCTCCCAGCTTTGGCCGAAATTCTCCTCTCCTTACTCCTATTTATAGAGCTTAATCCTCTTGGTCTTGCTTTAAGATGAGTTAGCATTTCTAGAAGTCTCTAAACTTCTCTAGGATTTCCAAGAAAATTAAGGATTATGCTAGAAGGTTGTAGAGCCTTTTAGAAACTTATAAAATCTCTTAAAACATCTTAAGGCTAATATATACTTAATCATGATTAATTTAACCTAAGCTAGTTTAGCTTAATTATGATCACTTGCCCTAATCTAGTTTAACTTAGTTAAGCTTAATTAAGGAAAGTCTAAACATAGTTAATGTTGGTCAAAAATATCATGCTTGTGGGCCCTCTTCATTTACTTCTTGTGGGCCCTCTAAAATATCTTTTTATATAATATGAATATAGTTTAAGATATTTAGGGTATTAATTGAACTATATATATATATATATATATATATATATATATATATACTAATGGTAAAATAATATAATAATTCAATATAATTCTTGAATTTAATAATACTATAATTTATTATTACCAAGAAGTATTTATATTAAATAATAGATATATAAAAATAATAGCAATGGATAATAGAATAAAAGTAGTAATAATAATTTATCATTAAACTACAATAATAATGATAGTAGAATAGAGTAAAATAAAATAAAATAAAATAATAACAATATTACTACTAATACTATTCTTAATAATAATGGCACTAGGGATGGCCATTCTATAACATTAGGAATAATATTATTACTTTATAGCCTTAGTAATACTATTAATAATAAGGAAGGGGAAAATATATTCACTTTGAACGACGGGTTATTACAAAATACACCAAATTGACATAAAGAATGCCATTCTACATAGCAATCTTGATGAGGAAGTGTATATAAAGATTCTACCAGGATTTGAAACATAAGAAAATAAAAGTAGAATCTGCAAGTTGAAGAAGTCATTGTATGGCTTGAAGTACTTGCCTCAAGAATGGTTCACTAAATTTAGCTTAACTCTCACTCGATTGGGATATAATCAAGTAAGAGCTTATCATACCATATTCACCAAAATGGGAGGATTAGGCAAGCGAGTAGTTCTTATTTTGTATGTAGATGATATAGTAATCACTGAAAATGATGAGATTGAGATTCAAGAGCTTAAGGGTAGTTGAAGGAGGAGTTTGGAGCTAAAGACCTAGGACCATTAGAGTTTTTTCTTGGTATGAAAATTGCTAGGAGTAAAGAGGATATTTTTATTTCTCAGAGAAAATATATGCTTGACTTACTAAAAGAAATAGGAAAAGTGGGATGCAAACTAGTAGGAACTCCACTTAAGAAACCATATTGGAAGAGTAAAGCTTCAGGGAAAGAAGATCATATGGATATAGGCAGATACCAGTTACACTTAATGGGGAGATAGATCTATATGTCCCTTGCTCAACCCAATATTGCCTATGTCGTAAGTATAGTCAGTCAATACATGTATTCACCTACATAAATTAAGACATTTAGAAGCAGTCAATCATATCCTAAGATATCTCAAGGGGACAGTTGGACATAGCCTAATGTCAGAGAATAGAGGCATTGAAGGATTTGTTGATATAGATTGGGTAGGCAATGAAGATTGTAAGTCAATCTCTAGGTATTGTATGAAGTTATGGGGGAGCTTAGTTACATAGAGAAGTAAGAAGAAGATTGTTGTAGCCAGAAGTAGTGCTGAGGTAGAATTTCAAATAATTGCACAAAGAGTCTGTGAAGTAATTTAGGTGGAGAGACTAATACAAGATCTACAACTTACATCATGTTTTTCCAAGTTGTATAGAGATAGTAACTTAGCTATAAGCATTGTGAACAATCTAGTCCAACATGATTGCATGAAGCATGTCAGAATTGATAGGAGCTTCGCCAAGAATGAAATTGAAGAATGAGGAATCGGTCTATGCTATATTCCTACTCACGAACAAGAAATGAACATTCTAACGAAGAGCCTACTGAAGTCAAGCTATGAAAGTCTTCTTTGCAAGTTTGGAATGCGAAATATGTATTCCAAAACTTGAGGTGGAGTGTTGGGAAATTAGATAATTTCTTGTAAGAATCAGCTATAAATTCTTTTCTTTTTTTTTTAATTGATTTGGTTAGATTAGGATAGGTGATTTAGTTAGAAATAAGTAGGCAGATTAAAGAGAGATTTTTTCCTTTTTGTAAGATGCTAGTTGTGGTATCTGAATTGTATACATCTATATTATTAATTTAATGGAAATCAATCAAGAATTATTGATAAAATTCTTGTTTTATTAGATTTTATTTATACGCACTACAATAATAAGATACTGTTGAATTAGTCGGGGCATCTTAGGCTAAGCAAATCTTTGTATAATATCATAACATGAGAAATAGTAGGGGTTACCTTCATTTAATATCGTTTCAATAGACTGATATTCATATTGTATTTCTTCGTAAAAGCTAGATTACCAAGTTTGTGATATATGAGATTATTTTATGCCAATATTTTATGAGATAAAGAATTACTTCTTGTTGTAAAAATATATGCAATATTGTCTCATTTGTGACTTTTCTTCTCAACTAATGTTTCTTGATTAATTTATTGGTACTTAATCTGTATATAATATCTCAAAAAGTTTTTTTTATAAAGCATATGGAGTATAAATCATTTTCCATAATAATTCAAAGTTTATAAGCATTTTTCAAACATTATTTGGCATATAGCTTTCTTATTTGATACATGGCTTTCTTATTTCAAACATGTATTCACAAAATCTTTTTTAAATTTATATCTCAAATCATGCTATTAATTCAAATACATCTAAACATCATTTTGGAATAATCTAGAACAATAGTATTGCACACATTAGGTTGTGTAAATCTCAGGTATAATATTAATATTTCTTTACTTGAAAGTGTTTCAAAATTTTGTGCATGCACTTGTTAAGCTCTTTTGAAAACTACATCATAGCAAGTAGTTCAACTTATAGTTGAAATATCATTAGTTTGAAATGTAGAATCAACACCTAACTGTTTGACACAATTTAAGGCAATTTTATATGTCTTTTACTAGTTGAATTGAATGATTGGCACATCTTGAGGTGGCTTAGTACCTTATAGGGGATACTTTATCAAATTTTTTAAAAATTTGAGAATCTTTGCGTGGAAAAATATCCAACCTTATCTAACTACATTTCTATTTACTTAGCAATAACTTTATCATATTTCCACTTGACTAGACATGAAGAAACTTATGTATTGACTAAATATTTGGAAACTAATCTAGAATACATTGCACATATTAATGTCTCATGATAGGGGGGTTGGACTAGTCATGGATTCACTCAAATGATTGTTTAGGTGAGGAATAATTTAGATACTTTTGTAGAATTTGCGTTAATAGAACAACCTGATGGAGCCAAAATCAATTGTTTTTGTATGAAGTACCAAAATCAGTATCTTTGTACTATAACGGACGTTAAACAATATTGTCAAATGTTAGGTTTCATGTTCGATACAAAAAAATGGAGTGCTCATGGGGAAGTATACATTCCCATGATATAATAGTAACATTCCTCTATTTAGTTCATCTATGGCATCTCCTAGTGTTGGTTTCCATACTAAACCCTATGAACCATCCAATGCTAAGGATGTTGACACTAGGATTGACATATTTTATTTCATTGTTGTATATGAGTATTACTTATAATGGATACATTCCATTTCCTTCTTTTTGTATATGTAGTATTACTTCTTCTTGTATACATTCCACTTCATCTTCAGGAGATTACGGTTTATTTATAATTTGATTGTTGAGGAGACTGTGTTTATGGTTCGGTTTTGCTTATGATTGGTGTTGAGATGATTGCTTTTACAGTTTGATTGATATTGGCTTTGTTGATGAGATTTAAATGTTTTGATTGTTAAATTTTGGCTTGGTTAGCTTTAAATTGCAAGCAGATAGTGCTCAAATAGCTATATTAGCTTTTTAAAAAATGAAATAGAATAGTTAAAAACATTACGATGGTTAAAAAATAGTCATAAAAAATTCAAATATGATGGTTAAAAATTCAAATTTTCAAATATGACAATTAAAAATTCAAAAACTGATAGCTAAATTAGTTTAAAAATTCAAATACGACAGTTAACCATCAGATAGGGCTTAAAAATATCATATTAAAAAATATTATTACGACGGTTTCATATAGTCATATTTGTTATGGGAATATACGATAGTAAACAACCGTCATAATTGGTAAGTATAATATGATAGTTTACGAACCGTCGTATTTGTTATAGACAAATATGGCAGTTATGATTGTCGTATTTGATAAGTAAATACGATATTTTTTTTTCCATTAAGTACGATAGTTTTGTCAACTGTTATATTCAAACATCCAAAATAAACTTATACGACGCTTATGTTTAGCCGTCGTATTTACTTAATATGACTATTTTTAACCGTCATCTTTTAAAAGTGATGGACTTTTATATGACAGTTTAGAAAGCGTCATTTGACCATTGTATATACTAAATATGACGATTAGTACCTCAAATACAATAATTTAATTACAATTTTATTTGGTCTAGTTTTTAGTAGTGTGGTTTTTCCATTAGGTTGGCCATTTCTTTGTTTTGCTTTGATGATTGGATTGCTTTGGAAAATTTCCAAAATTGAATTTAGTCATCACTCACTCACACGCGAGAGCACAGATTGAATTGCAAAAGGATTTTGGAATGGCTAGCGATACTGCTAGAGCTAGTTTTTTCCTACCAGAGCTATTTGTATTGTATTGACATTCCTGCCTTTTTTAGTTAATGTTGTCTCCCTTATTAAATTTGGAATTATTTTCCTTCTCTATATATCACACCTTCCCTTTGCATCCAATTCCTAGTTTCTCTCCCTTGTAATCTCTCACTGCAATCTTTTGTTCTCCTCCCTTCATAACTCCATCCTTCTTATTCCCCTACTCTATGCTCTTTCAATCTTCTATCACTATAATATTCTTCCCTCCTCTACCATAACTCCCTCCGTCTAACCTTTTCTTCTATCACTGCAATCTTTTTTTCTCCTTACCCCATAAAACTCTTCATTTCACATTAGAGCATATAATAGGGGGCATAGGCTCACTTACAAGAGAATCTTTTTCAAAAAGGTTTCCTCCATTGATAGGTCAAGATGGTAATGTAGCTTGGGATATTTCAAGAAATTAGCTACTCAAGATATACTCTATGTATCACATGACTTGTATATAAAAAGCCATTGTAAGCTCCTTCTTGTATAGCTTCTCTTGCAACTTCCCAGGTCACGAATTACTCTTCAATCTTTCAATGTTCTCTTAATAGAATATTATTCCCTCTTCTACCATAACTCTCTCCCTATAATCTTTTCATCCATTAATGCACATCTTCTTCTCTCCTTCCACCATAACTCCTTCTCTCATTTTTTTTCACTATAATATTTCATTCTTATCTCTCCGCAATCTTCTTCTCTCTTCCCACCATAACTCCCACTTGTTGATCTTTCAATCTTCTTGAACTAGAAAACATTTATTCTATAGGTTCTTGAGGATATGTGTAAGGATAGAAGGAAAAGAAATCAAAACCTATGAAGAAGACCACAACGAGTAGAGAAAGTAAAAGAGAAAGAGTTAAATGCTGAAAAGGAAATATTAAGATTTGGAAAGTTGAGTTATATTTGAATTTTATTTGGTATTAGGATATGAGGAGAGAAGGAACATAGATTCACATTTAATGGGAAAAAGAAAATTTAACTAAGGAATATAATAATGTCAATAAAACATAAATTGTTTTGGCAGAAGTAAACTAGCTCTGGCAATATCTCCAGCATTTTAGATTGTTTTAGCTTTGCAAGCTATGTCAAATTCTGACAGTGCTTGGATGATACTTCAGCTTACTCCCTTTTTAACTTTGGATACACAATGGTACAATATATGGATTTTCCTCAAGTACTTTTCCTCTATAATCTTCTTGGAAGGTTGTAAGGGGAAAAAGGCTAGTTCATTTTTTATCAGGTATTATCTAGAAGGAAAATCACCCATCTAATGTTAGTTTCTTCCTATGAAAGCTCCTAAATAATATCTTATCTTTGGACTCTATTTTGGAGAGGATTGCTTTCTTGTTGCCTTTAAGATGTTTTTTGTATAAGTAGGTTATTAAAATTGCATTTGTTTGTAGACGTCTATTGGAAGCCTCAAATTGGAAGCATTATGCTTCAATTCTTGGTTTGGGAGTCTTGTCCTTGTGTGTGTTTCTTTTTCAAATTTTTTTAGGTTTTGGTGCCTAATCCCTAAAAAAAAAAACTCAGCATGGTCAACTAATTTTTCATCCTCAACAATCATAATATTCACTTCACACATAGCACACTTAAGTTGAAACTCAAACTTGACCTCGCACTTGAAACATAACCCTTTCTCTCTTCACCTTTGCAGTTCTTTTGAAGAAAGCTTTTAACTTTGTTGAGTTCTTTTAAGTTATTTTTTAGTGTGTTGGCATTGATCTTGTGGTTTTTCTGATTTCTGGGTTAATCTATGTTTCTAGGTTTGAATATGTATGTTTTGGTACTATTGAAAGTAGAATTCTAGTATTTGAAACAGGTTTCTGAATTTGTTGAGTTGGCAAACAAAAGCTAGTTTATAGCTTTTTTTCAAAAGATGTTGTTTTAAACATTTTAACTATAGGTCTAATCTCTTCCTTCATATCACTAAAAAATACTGATACACAATATTCTTCGAGTAAATTTGGAGTGGAACACATGAAAAAGGCTTTCAATTCTTCACACCTGTTTAAATACTCTTCAATATTACTCTATTTGATTTTGCAAAATTCCCTTATCATCTCCAGCGGAAAACCATCACCTAACCTGCTACAAACAAAAATGGAAAATGCATTCTAACTTAGTTTTCTTACATATGAGTGGCTAAGTAGCTTTGAAGCAAAATATATGCTTTCCTTTTCATGTACATTCCTACAACTCCAAGCTTCATCCCCCATTCATGAAGGTTTAAAATGTCAAAAATCATCAAATCGAAAGCATGCTTACAAAACGAAAAATTTACCTCTGTGATTGAGTGGCCCTTTTTGCACTGAAGAAGATGTCTGTACAAGAATGCTTGAAGCTATTGGATCACGTCCTTGTAAACGTCAACTGCGTCTCATTCGCACGAAGCCTTTGATCTTCCGAAATGATACCCTGTCCACTACCAGTGAAAGCTCAAAGTTGTGGGTTTAGCTTGGTCTTATAGCTTTTATGAATGCTTGACAGAAAATGGGTTTCGTCTCTATGAAGTGCAAAAATGAAAAGCCTCTACTCTTTGCATGATTTCCTTTCATTTTGTTCCTCCACTGAGAGAGAGTAGCCAAATGCATAAAAACAAAAAGCAACTATACTTTTGTTATCCTTCACGCAAAACAATATAGAATCTATCCCATATTATTTTTTTAATTAATTAATTAATTTAATAATTAATTAATTTTTTAATTTTATTTTACCCTTGGTCTTATTCATTGGGTCAGATAAAATTATTTACTCTTGGGCTTGAACACTCATAAATAATAAATCTCAATTATTTATTTTTTGTACTTCATTAAACAACCTAATAAATAATTAATAAGCCCAAATAGGCTAATATAAAATATCAGATCTTTTATCTAGTTTATATCTAGATTAATTTTTTAATTATTCAATATGAGCCTTGGGCTCTAAATAAATAATCAACCAAATAAGTTAGATAAAATATATACTCTATCTCGAGCCTTTTATTTTATTCTAATCCAATAATAAATTAGACTACTTAAATAAAATAAAATAAAATTCATAATTATCAAGACCAATTTCTTAACCTAAATCTGTCAGGACCTAAGGGCCATTCCAGGGACCAAAAGACATATCACCTTGGCTACTAAAATTATTGGATTGTATGTCCTCTTAGATTAGGTTTCTGATGTAAAATCGAATATTTTAATAAAAGAATTTATTTTCAAAAATTAGTTGTGAATTTACTTTTTGTTTGTGCACAATTTTCGTTTGGAACAGACCCATTGTGTTTAAATAAGTAATCCATGTGAATAGTGGTCTTTCACAGTAAGGTATGGATCACGGATTATTCAATACATAAAAATTTGTTCTTAACCTATTGATGAGACTAGGAATCTCATCATATTTAGGTTATTATGTTATGAATTTCAAATAGGGAATGGCTTACCTTTAGCCAGTGAGTAGTCCACTCACTTCATGACATAAGCGTATTTTGAATACGTAGGACATGACCTGTAGTAATGGTTTCTAAAAGTACTATATGATAGAAACCTAGACTACTACTGCTATAGCGTGGACTAGTACTCTACGACTTGAGTATGAGTTGGTGGTCTGACGAAGCTGAAAGCATATGCTTTGATATGATATAGTTGAGGTTCTATAGTAGAACCAATATACTTGTGTATTAGGTATATGTAACTAGTTAGTTAAGACAGACTTGTATAAGATAGTTTCAGCACTATATCGCCCCTTGTGGTTGTCCGAATGGTCTAAAATGTTCAGGGCCCTGGGAAACATGACTTGGATGTTTGCTTTAGGGTAGCTCCCTTAGAAAGCGGAAACACTCCAGGAAGTTGTGGATCATCCGACTAGAAGCCTAAGGATGATAGATGTCTTTTAGAGGGGTGTTAGTACACTTCTTCCTCTCTAAATGTACGGCGATGTGCAGAGGAGTATTTTAGTCATTTCATCTGTAGGTTGGAGACTTTGCTAATGCAGCATTGTCCTTGGGGTCAATATTTCCTTATGGTGATATTAGAAAATATTTAAAATGCAAAATACAACTATTTATATAGTAGGGGTATTTTGATCATTTTAGCGGCCAAGGCGATGTGTCTTTTTGGTCCTCGGAATAATCCGTAAGTCCTAATTAATTTTGGATTGAGGAATTGGTCTCAGTTCAAGAGGATTTTATTTTATTGTATTTTATTCAGGATGTCTAATTTATTATTAGATTGGAATAAAATAAATAAATAAATAAATAAATTTAGGAGTTGAGAGAAATTAATTTTTTGGTTTATTTGGTTAATTAATTATTCAGGGCCTAGGTCTAGTTTGAATAATTAGGAAATTAACCTGGGCTTAAACCAAGGGGAAATAATTAATACTTAATTATTTATTTGGTTATTTATTTAAACCCAAGATATAAATAATTAAAGATTAATTATTTTAGTTCATTTGGGCTCATTAATTATTTATTGGGTTATTTCTATAAGCCCAGGAAATAAATAATTAATGTTTATTATTTTGGGCCTTTTGGATCCAAGAAAAATAATAAAATTATTTCGGCCCAATAGCTTGAACCGTAGGGTTTTTTCCAGATATGATTCAGATGAGTTTAGGGTTTAGCCAAACTTATTCTCAGGATAACATCCGGATGTTTGAAATTTGATATCCTGAGGATATGTTTATCAGATAATTAGAGACCTAGCTTTGGCTGACCAATAAACAAGTCTCTGGTAAAAGAAAAAAACCCTAATCTCCCTAACAACTAGAGGCTCTCACGCAACTCTCTCTCTCTCTCACGTCTCCTCACCCTCTGTTTTCGTCCTTGGAGCTTTGCTAACCAATAGCAAGAAAACCAAGGAGACTTGAGACTACTCTTCTTCACTATTGTGTTCACCGACTAGAAGTTGAGCAGTGGCATATTTTGAGAGCTGAAAAGCTTGGCGCTGAAAAGCTTGGCGTTCATGCAAACAAGGCGAAGTAGGAGGCTAGTGGGTTATCAAACGGAAGGTTCTTCAAGTGGGCAAGGCGAAGCGATTCCTGTCGTTCAATCCACTCCTACTTAACATAGTAGGTTTAAAGCGCGCAAAGGTATGATCTTTATGCTTCCGTGCTACCTTTAAGGCTTGTGTTTTTTTTCCCCCTATTTTTCCCCATTGAAGCATGCTCCCCTGTTTCTTTGCCCGTAAAAAATGACCAAAATACCCCTGCTATATAAATAGCTATATTTTGTATTTTAAATATTTTTTAATATCACCATAAGAAAATAGTGACCCCAAGGATAATGCTGTATTAGCAAAGTCTTCGACCTACAGGTGTAATGACTAAAATATTTCTCTATACATCATCGTACATTTAGAGAGGAAGAGTGCACTAACACCTCTCTAATAGACATCTACCATCCTTAAAGCTGTAGTCCAATTCTCCACGACTCCTAGAATATTTTCACTTTCCAATGGAGCTACCCTAAAGTAAATATCGAAATCATATTCCCCAGGGCCCTAGATAATTAGATCATTTGAATAGTTACAAAAAGCGATTTAACGCAGAAGCTATCTTGTACAAGTCTGTTTTAATTAACTAATTACATATACCCAACATACAAGTATATCCGCTCTTCGAAAGAACCACAACTACAGTATATCAAAGTATATACTTCTAGTTTCGTCAAACCACCAACTTATACTCAAGCGGTAGAGTATTAGTCTATACTGTAGCAGTAATAGTCTGAGTTTCTTCTAAATAATACTTTTAAAAACCACTATTACAGGTCATGTTCTACATGTTCGAAATACGTTCAAGCTATGAAGTGAGTAGACTACTCACTGACTAAATGTAAGCTATTCTTCATTTGAAATTTATAACACAATAACCTATACATGATGAGATTCTCATTCTCATCAATCGGTTAAGAACAAACATTTATGTGTTAAGTAACCCATGATCCATACCTTACTGTGAAAGACCACCATTCACATGGATCACTTACTTAAACACAATGGGTCCTTTCCAAATGTAAATCGTGTACAAATAAAATGTAAATTCACAAATAAATTTTGAGAATAAATTCTTTTATTAATAAATTACATCAAAAAATTAGTCTAGACAGCATATACTCCAACAATCTCCCACTTGCACTCTAAGACTAAAAAAGCCCGTAGATGCCACCCCTAAAGCGTTTAAGTGTCTCTTGAAGACTCTTTCAACTAAAGGCTTGGTGAAGGGATCTGTTAGGTTGTTCTCCGAGGCTATCTGTTCCACTACGATTTCCTGTCTCTGAATGAAATATCGGATCAAGTAATACTTTTTCTGGATGTGCTTCCCCTTCCTGTGATTCCTGGTTCTTTAGATTGCGAATCTGCTTTAGGGTTGTTGCAATACACTACAATCGGTATGTCCATGTATGGCACAACTCCAAGTTCTGAAAGAAACTTCCGGAGCCAGACTACTTCCTTGGATGCTTCCGAAACTGCCATATATTCAGTTTCCATGGTTGAGTCAGCAATACAAGATTGCTTGATACTCCTCCATGAAACAGCTCTTCCAGATAAGAGGAAGATATATCCACTAGTGGATTTTCTCTCATTCTTATCTGTCTAGAAATCTGAGTCTATGCATCTAGTAGGAACCAAGTCGTCAGCCCTATAAACCAGTATATAATCTTTCATACCATTAAGGTACTTAAGAATATGCTTTACAGCTTGCCAATGAACCTCCCCAGAGTTTAATTGATATCTGCTAACTAAGCCTACGGCAAAATAGATATATGGCCTAGTGCACAGCATGGCGTACATGAGACTTTCCACAGCCGAAGCGTAGGGAATCCTACTCATCCTGTCTTTTTTCTCTCGAGACTTAGGACAGTCCTTAGAACAAAAAGACAGCCCATGTATGCAAGGGGTTAGAGCTCCGTTGCATGAGTCCATGCTAAACTTGGCCAGCATCTTGTCAATGTATGTCGTTTGGGATAATCCTAAACATTCTCTACTTCCTATTTCTATGAAGCTTAATCCCGAGAATATAACTGGATTCTCCCAAGTCCTTTATACTAAATTAACTAGA
This sequence comes from Voacanga thouarsii, assembly GCA_026120185.1. Taxonomy (NCBI): domain Eukaryota; kingdom Viridiplantae; phylum Streptophyta; class Magnoliopsida; order Gentianales; family Apocynaceae; genus Voacanga; species Voacanga thouarsii. The sequence continues at coordinate 1,936,748 of JANUWF010002315.1, read as the reverse complement.
CAGTCAAACCTTAGTAGAAGACAATGTCCTTACATTATTCCCAATGAGTAGAATGTCATCCATATATAGGACAAGAAAAATCACATTTATACCTTCCAATTTTCTGTACACGTATGGTTCATCCTCATTTTGAATAAAACCATAAGACTTTACAGTCTCATCAAAATGAATGTTTTATGTTCTAGATGCCTGTTAAGTCCATAAATGGACTTCTTAAGTTTGCAAACCATATGTTCCTGGCCTTTAGCAATAAAACATTCCGGTTGGGACATATAAATGTTTTCGTTAAGATGACCATTAAGAAATGCCGTCTTAACATCCATTTGCCATATCTCATAGACAAAATGACATGCAATGGCAAGAAGGATACGGATGGACTTAAGCATGGCTACCAGAGAAAATGTTTCATCATAATCGATTCTCCCTTTCTGAGTATACCCTTTCACCACAAGCCTAATTTTGAAAGTTTTCACCTTCCTATCCGCTCTCCTCTTCCTCTTGTATAGCCACTTACACCCAATGGGTTTTATCCTTTCAGGTAAAGCTACAAGGTTCCAAACCTGATTGAAATACATAGATTCAATCTCGACTTTCATTACTTCATGTCATAGATATGCATCGGCATCAGCAATAACCTCCCCGTATCTAGAGGGATCTTATTCTTGATGGTCAGAAACTAACTCGAAAGCCTCTCCTGTCCATCTTTCTAGAACTCTAGATACCCTCCCACTACGACGAAGCTCCATTTTTATAGGTTCTTGAGGCCGTGCCTCTTCTTATTCCATAATCAGGTTTGAAGAAGTTGATTCCGAAGATAACTTCTCCTCAAGTTCCAACCTTGTTGAACCTTTAGTGGAAGTACTTTGGTCATCCTCTAAGTATCTAGCATTAGTACTTACAGTACTTTCTGCTCCTTGTAATGATAAAAGTAATCTCTTTTTGTCCCTTTTGGATACCCAATAAAGTAGTATAATTCTAATCTTGGTTCTAACTTGTCTCCCTTTATCAGTACATAAAATGGGCAACCCCATATCCTGAGATGATTTAGACTTGGCTTACGCCCAGTCCACATCTCATAGGGTGTCCTAGGTACTGACTTGGAAGGCACTAAGTTCTGAATGTATGCCGCTGTTTCCAATGCATATCCCCAAAAAGAGACCGGAAGAGTGGTATGAGACATCATACTTCGGACCATTTTTATTAATGTCTTGTTCCTTCTCTCAACTATTCCATTCTGCTAGGGTGTACCCAGCGCAAAGAGCTGAGATACTATCCCATGATGTACCATATAATCCTTGAACTCATCGATGAGGTATTCTCCACCACGATCCAATCGTAAGGTTTTGATCAGTTTACCTGTCTAACGCTCCACTTCAGCCTTAAACTCTTTGAACTTGTCAAAAGAGTCAGACTTGCGCCTTATCAGGTAGACATAACCAAACCTTGTATAATCATCCATGAAAGTGATGAAGTACTCAAAATCTCCTCTAGCTTGTGTAGACAAAAGACCATACATCTCAGTATGAATAAGGCCCAATATCTTCTTGGCTCTATCAGCCTTTCAGTTGAATGACCTTTTGGTTATTTTTCCCATAAGGCAGGATTCATATTAAGGCTAACTTTTCAATCTTAATGAGCCCAAGAGCCCATCATGGATTAACCTCTAAATCCTAATTGAGTTAATATGACCCAACCTTATATGCCAAAGATATGAGTCATTGATATTGGTCTTTCTCTTCTTACTAAAAGGTTCTAATTGAGCATTATTTATTTGATTATTTGTAGGATTTAAAAAGAATAAATTTCCATACATGTGCCATGTACATAAAATTTCTCCATTTCTACTGATAGGAATACCAGAATAGAAAGAAGCGGAATATCTATGATTTATTAGTTTTGCAACTGAAATTAAATTCTATCTAAAATCGGGTACATATAAAATATCATTTAATGTAACTGCTTAATTACAATAAAAAATAAGATCCAACTCTCCCACTGCAAGGGGCCATACTCGTGCTTCATTTCCTACTCGTAGTTCATGCTCGTCCTTTTGGAGTCTTCTTATCTTCCTAAACCCCTGCAAGGAGTTACAGATATGATCAGTGGCTCTAGAATCAACAATCTAAGTGGAAGTTGATCCAATCATTGAAATAGACTCTAGATAGAGAACAACACCTGTAGGGTTTTTCTTGGCCTAAAGTTCTGGACACTCCTTTTTCCAGTGTCCCTTCTATCCGCACTTGAAACATTTGCCTTTGGGCTTGTTGGGCTGGGCCGGTGCTTTTCTCTTCTTCTTCTTAAACTTCCTAGGCTTGGGCCCAATTCTGAAAGAAAAAGTTCTAGCAATCATAGCCTTAGACTGTGGCTTCATGACCTTCTCTATCACCTGAGCTCTTTCATTAACTTGGTTAAACTCATGTTTAGCTTGTTCATACTATAATTTAACTTGAATTGAGTAAAAAAGCCCGGAAGAGATTCGAGAACCATGTCCAATTAGCTCTCAGGGTCAATTACAACCCCTAAGACTTTTGCTTCCTCAAAAACAACAATCATCTTGAACATATGCTTTCTGACTGATACTCCTTCAGCCATCTTAATGTTGATAATCATCCTAAGAGCCTCCTGCCTTGCGGGCCAGCTCTTATCTGCGAATATCGTGACTAGTGATTGGCTAATGTCGTACGCAATAGCCATATGCTTGTGTTTTTACTAGAGCACATTATACATGGAGGCCAACATGTAGTATCGAGCCATCTCATTGTCCTTCTTCCATACTTTCTCAGTCTCTTACTCCTTAGTGGTGGAACTCTCCCCGATAACAGGGCAGGTGTCAAAGAGGACATACTTATACTCCTCAACAGTGAATATTATGTCTAAATTCCTTTTCTAATCCATATAATTTGGACCCGTTAGCTTATTCTCACGGAGAATAACAGCAAAAGGACTAAAAGAACCTCCACCAACTATTTCTGAAAAATTGAAAATAAAAGAAAACTTAGTTTGTGAAAAACAAAATAATTTGTAGCTTTATCCTCATATTAAATTCGAAATAGTTAACCCTATTACTATTATCTTTAATATGATTAATTTGGCTCTTAGAAAAACTGACATAGATTCTTGAAAAGATTAACACTTTTCTAAGCTAAGTGTATTAACTACCACAAATTAATTTTCCTTTTAGGTAATGATCTAGAAGATAACTCCATCGTGAGATGACCATTTCTTCTCATTTCCTATGAATATTCTTCGCACTATAACCTCCAACATGGACTGACCGATCATAGCACGTGGCACGGGTTATTAATTACATCCATCCATTAGTTCTAAATCCTTGTAGTATTCCCATCCTATACGGGTTCACTCTCAAGGTGACACGAGGGGACCTACGATCTCTAATAAGGATCGTGATGAAAGCCATAGGGCCATTGGAACCCCTCTCCTACTTAGTATTTTAAAATAAGGATTTTTCTTGAAAAATATCTTTTAAAAATTTCAATTAAGTTTTCTTTTAACTCAAAATAAAATATTTAAATCCATAAAAATTTTTATATCAAGGTTTATACCTTTTGAGAAATTTTTTCATAGATTAATTTTATTTAAGTTAATAAACTTAATAATTTCAAAAAATTTCAATAAAACTTTCGAGAGATTTTGATCTCAAGTTTAATTTGATAAAAACAATTTTTCTTGTTAAAATTCAATCAAAATGATTTTCAATTTTAATTTACAAAAATATCTAAATCCCAAATATTTTCTATGTCAAGGATAAAATCCTTTGAGAAAATAACCGAGAATTAATTTTTGTTCGAATTAAGATTAACCATTTGATTTAAGAAAAATATTTTTCTTTGTAAAAAATTCCCAAAGACTTTGGTCTTTGAGAAAACGCTCACATAGGGTACAAAAAGAAATAAGCATGTTAGAAAACTGTAAACGTTTTCATACTTTTTTATTCTTTAACCTAAGTGTCCAAAAAATAGAATTAAACACATTAATTAATTAATTAATTAATAGTCATGTTTAATCCTAAATTTTCTTTACTATTATTTTTCATGCAAAATATTCAAAGAATATTAACATTGCAATAAAAATAACTTCGCCTAGTATGGGGCCAAAAATTTAAAAAAAAATTAATATCGGTCCAATGCACCTACCACACTAGATCATGGCCCATGGGAAAACCCTTAGGCCGAGATCTAGGCAGGTGCCTGCAACCCTGCCCACGCCCACCCATTGTCGTGGTCAAAATCGCTGACCGCGACAATCTCCAATTTGAGCAAATTGGAGATTTGCTTCCTCGCGCCATGGCTTCCGCGAGGAAGCTATCCTCGTTGGGCTGGTGCGTCACGCAACTTGGTACCTCGGCCTAGTGGCTCCTCTCACATTCGTAGCGACTCGGCTCGAATAGCTCGGCTCGGCTTCGGCTTGGCTGCTACAATACCTTTTTCTTCAGCAATTTTTCCTTGCGTTTCAGACGCTACGGAGTGTAATTTTTCCACTGTTTTTTATCAAAACTCATCCAAAACAACTACCTATGCCCTTAAAAACACTAAGCTTACATGATATCTATGAAAGCAATCAAAATACAGTGTTCCTATGCTTCCACTCGCGAATCTTACAGTGAAACTACCCATACCAAAAAACACGAAAGATCACAGAAAACATCCAAAATAAATATTTTCTTATTTTAGTTAAGCCTAACATGCTTCCTACATTTACCAAACCACAGCTCTGATACCAATTGAAGGTTTAAAATGGCAAAAATCATCAAACCGAAAGTATGCTTACAAAACGAAAAATTTACCTTTGTGATTGAATGGCCCTTTTTGCACTGAAGAAGATGTTTGTACAAGGATGTTTGAAATTATTGGATCACGTCCTTGTAAACGTCGACTACGTCTCATTTGCACGAAGCCTTTGATCTTCCAAAATGGTACCCTGTCCACTGCCGATGAAAGCTCAAAGTTGTAGGTTTAGCTTGGTCTTATAGTTTGTGTGAATGTTTCACAGAAAATGGGTTTCATCTCTGTGAAGTGCAAAAATGAAAACCCTCTACTCTTTGCATGATTTCCTTTCATTTTGTTCCTCCATCGAGAGAGAGTAGCCAAATGCATGAAAATAGAAAGTAGCCATATTTTTTGTTATCCTTCACGTAAAATAATACAGGATTCATCTCGTGTTGTTTTTTTATTTTTTTAATTAATTATTTAATTAAATTTTTAAATTTTATTTTACCCTTGGTCTTATTTATTAGGTCAAATAAAATTATTTACTCTTATGCTTAAACACCCATAAATAATAAATCTCAATTATTTATTTTTTGGGCTTCATTAAACAGCTCAATAAATAATTAACAAGCCCAAATAGACTAATCTAAAATATCAGGCCTTTTATCTAGTTTATATCTAAATTAATTTTCTAATTATTCAATTTGAGCCTTAGGCCCTAAATAATTAATTAACCAAATAAGCTAGATAAAATATATACTCTCTCTCAGGCCTTTTATTTTATTCTAATCCAATAATAAATTAGACTACTTAAATAAAATAAAATAAAATTCATAATTATCAAGACCAATTCCTTAACCCAAATCTGTCAGAACCTAAAGGTCATTTCGGGGACTAAAAGACACATCGCCTTAGCTACTAAAATGACCAAAATACTTCTGCTATATAAATAGTTATATTTTACATTTTAAATATTTTCTAATATCACCTTAAGGAAATATTGACCTCAAGGATAATGCTGCATTAGCAAAGTTTTCGACCTACAGGTGTAATAACTAAAATACCCCTTTATGCATCGCCGTACATTTAGAGAGAAAGAGTATACTAATACCTCTCTAATAGACATCTACCATCCTTAGACCTCTAGTCCAATGATCCACAACTCCTAGAATGTCTCTACTTTCCTAGGGAGCTACCCTAAAGTAAAGATGTAAGTCATGTTCCCCAGGGCCCTAGATAATTAGATCATTTGAACCGTCACAATGAGCGATTTAGCGTAGAAGCTATCTTGTGTAAGTCTGTCTTAATTAACTAGTCATATATACCCAACATACAAGTATATTGGCTCTACAAAAGAATATCAACTACAGTATATCAAAGTATATGATTCTAGTTTCGTCAGACTACCAACTCATACTTAAACGGTAGAATATTAGTTCACACTATAGTAGTAACAATCTGAGTTTCTTCTAAATGGTACTTTTAGAAACCACTATTATAGGTCATGTTCTACATATTCGAAATATGTTCATGCTATGAAATGAGTGGACTACTCATTGGCTAAAGGTAAGCCATTCTCCATTTGGAATTCATAACACTATAACCTATACATGATGAGATTTCCATTCTCATCAATCGGTTAATAATAAATATTTATGTGTTAAGTAACTTATGATCTTTACCTTACTGTGAAAGACCACCATTCACATGGATCACTTACTTAAATACAATGAGTCCTTTCTAAACATAAATCATGCACAAATAAAATGTAAATTCATAAATAAATTTTGAGAATAAATTCTTTTATTAATAAATTACATCAGAAATTAGTCTAGAGAACATATATATATTCCAACAATTCATTTAAAGTATCTAAAAATATCTATAACACTTGAGAACCTATTCCCTTGTTGTTGCCCACAAAACAATGGAAATCAATTTTAGGAACTTGGGGCATTTCTTCCAAAAATTTCCATCCAAATTCCTTTATCCTAATCCCAAACCAGTCGCCAATCTCAACTTTGTGTTTCCCATTCCAATTGGAGAAGATGATTCCATACTCCTATTGGTCTCTCTAACTATCCCTTCCTGCTTTACCACCTAATTAATCAATCTTCCCATACAATAGATCAAATTTCTCTACAAGAAAAATGTAGTTTACGATGGATTATTTGTCGTAGCTAATCAGCAATAGAATAGCGACAGCATAAGAATCTATCACTAAGTTGCGATGGCATTGCAACGAAAAACCAAAATTTGAAAATAAAATTATTTTTTTGAATTTTCCAAACTATCCGTCGCTAATTAGGAACAGATTTGCAACCGATTCATCTAATCATAAATTAAAACTAAAAGAAATTCAAATCCGTTGCAAATCTCTTGCTAATTAGTGACAGGTTTTCGACAACCATGAATCAGTGACGGGTTCATTTAATCATAAATTAAAGTTAAATGAAATTCATATGCATCGCAAATCCCTCACTCTGTCACTAATTAGCAACGAATTTGCGATGGATTCATCTAATCATAAACTAAAACCAAATGAAATTCAAATTCATCGTAAATCCCTTGCTAATTAGTGACAAGTTTGCGACAACCAGGAATTCGTCACTAATTAGTGACGGATTCACGATGGATTCATCTAATCATAAATTAAAACTCTAGAAAATTAAAATTCATCGCAAATCCCTCACTAATTAGTGATGGCTTTGCAATGGAGTTTCAAAATTCTAAAATTAATTTATTTTTACGCGAGTCTTCGCTAATTTGTCACTAATTAACAACAGATTTGCAACGAAAAATTAAGATGTCATTGATCCACAAAAAAATATACTATATAATTAATATATACCACAAAAAATCAGAAGAACATCAATAGCCTAGTGGTGCAGCATATGTTCTCCCATAACAAGGATGCAGGTTCAAACTGCATGTCCAACAAAATCTTATAATATTTTTGATAGGTCGGGTCAGTTCGGTCCGGTCCGGTCCATTCCAATTAGCCCGGTCGGGTCTCCTAATTAAAATTTTTTAAAATAAAACTGTTTAACCGTTGCTAAATTAATTAATTTTTTAAATAAATTTTTTTTTTCATCGCTAATCTGTAGCAAGCAACCACTTTTAATTGCAAACTTAATTATAATATCATTAATTAAATAGCCATCATAAATCCGTCGCTGACGGATTTTCATTCCATCACTAATAGCAATGCCCATTTTCACAACGGTCATAATCCGTCGCTAAACTCGATTAGCAACGGATTAGACTGTCGCTACATTACTTTTTTCTTGTAGTTCTATACCTTTAATTATGGAACTAAGGTTCATCAACTCCACTCTAAGATGCAACGTCTCACAGAGTGACTCTCTGGGTTGTAGCTTCTCTGAGTTCACCATGCTATATGAACATTTTTTGCATAGACTTTTTCATATCATCCACTCTTCTATTTTGTATATCCAAATATTTACATATCTATGATGCCCCCAAATTTGAACTCTAATCATCATCATATTTGGCCAAGAAACACTGGTCTCATGCCAAATTGTCAAGTAATCATAATTCTCAAAAAATCAATTTCAGAAATTGAGTAGAAGATCACTCAATTGACTATTATTAAGAACAAAAAAACTCATAAAGTTACAATGGAGGATGAGAAGTGGATCTAAGATCCTAAGAAAGATGGAAAAATATAGGAGATAGATTCAGATTTCAAACACGAAATTTGATTAAAAAAACCATCCTAAAACATGTGAATGGAAAAAATTAAATTGTTTAAGCTAAAAACACTTCGTAGAAGCAATCCTAGCCGTTACTGAATTCTTCATTGTCATGGTCCAATTCATAATTTAGTTTTTAAAAAACCGTTACTTAATTTAAGTAAAATGAAACCATCCTACTAAATCACCTTTCGATTCGCAACTCAAACATTCAAATAAAAGTAAACTTCATTTTCACTTTTTTTTTTTTTTCAATACTTTGTTTAAGATATCCGACAGTACATTTTTTAAATTTTATTTTGAAAAAAGTTCACTTTGCTGTCTAAAATATAAATTCAATCTCACATTATCATCTAAATTTTATTTTGAGTCTAATCAATATCCCAACTTATAAATTTTACTACTATATCATCTTTCTCTAATTGACTGTCAATCAATTCTTTAAAAAGCTAAACAAAAAAATATATATATCAAAATTTACGGAAATTGTTCAATTTATAACGAAAATTTTAACAAAGCTGACAAAGTAAGAAAAAATAAAAATTGGAGTATTAATTAGAGTCAAAGTAAAATTTGGATGGTAATGTGAGATTTGATCAAACTTTTAGATGATAAAATGATCAATATTTGATGGAGATGGAAAAGTGAGAGAAATTGAGAATTTGGATTAGTGATTAGACACCAAGTAAAATTTAGATGACAATATCAAATGTGATTAAAATTTCAAATGATGTAGTGAATCTTTCATGACTGCTATCAATTATAATAACCCATATAAGAAGTATGAAAATGAGTTATAACTAAAGTTATAACATTTATATTAAAAAATTACTATCTCCATTAAATTGTGGAATACGGTAGAGTAAGTTATATATATATATATATATGTATGTATTATTGACTAGGGAACTTGAATCCACTACCTAAAGATACACACTAGGTAAACCCCACTCCCATACAATAGCTAGAAACCCATACCGATGGGATAAACCGCATTAGGCAAAATACCCACCACTTAGTATTATGGCCCAACACTCGATAAGTTACATATGTTACAAAGAAAGAATAAAGAGATAGTAATTTAATGAACTAAGATAGAAGGGCTACTCTATCTCTATAAATAGTACTTTTGTTTCCTCTCTCCACTCAAACCATCTCTAACTATTTCAAATAGTCATGTGTACTACCCCATTATTATACACAAGCATAAACGAGAGTTATACAGGAGAGGAAAGATTAAGTAATCTTCCCTCAGTCATAGTTAACATAACTCAAGGTTACGTTGAAGATTATGTTGGTAAGACAATTTCCATTGTATGTTTATACGGCATGACTAAAAATCTTTTCAATTTACTTCCACATTTTAATGTTTGATATTAATATAATCATGCTATATATATATTACAAAATAACCTTTCTGTTCTCAAACATTTTTTCAATCATAATCATCTATAAACATTTTTTCGAGTCCTAAATTGTTGGCTTTGGCTAATTTTGCATCAAAAAACGATCGTGAACATTGTATGTTATCATACTTTGACAGGCAAAATCATCTCACACACGTCGTACTCCTCTACTTCTTTCCTGGTAGAGGGGTATGGTTAAAAAAAAAAAAAAAAGGCCAAGCGTTCTTAAATTTTTTAAATTTTTTTATTCCCTAACCATAAAATTTTTAACACAATTAAACTATTAAACGTGTCTAGTGTTGTCTTTCTGTCTATTTTTGCTATTAAATACTAAAAAAATAGTTTTATATATTTCAGTCTTTTTTTAAATTCTTTTTTATTTTTTCCCAAAATCATCTAACTTTTATTGGCCTATTTACAAATAACATGTAAATAACATATTACAATTTTGTTATACTTTAAATAGGAATATGATATTCAATGTGACGTATGAGAAATATTGCCTAAATTTAAGCTATTCCCTTTTTACTAAAAAGGGTTGTAATGGTTCAAGTGGAATTTGTAAATGGATCAATCAAGGTTACATGGTTTTAAGAAAAAAAAACTATAAAAGAATGAAAAAAAAAAAGCATTGAAATTTACTAAAATACCCCCATTCTGTTTGTCTTTAATATAAAAAATAAATAGAAGGGGCAATATTTGATGCATTTTGATAGTTTTAGGGTAAAGATTATATATTTTATAGTTGGAGGGTCAAAATTTTAAATTTTTAAAAGTTGCAGGGCACTCAATTCGTTTTGCTCTTAAAATGCTAACAATATATAAAATGTTATTTGAATTTAAAACAGCATTTGCTTTTATGATTCAGCGACCCCCCCCCCCGCGGCAACCCAAAGCACCACCATCCAACACTTCCGTTTCTCTTTCTCTTTTCTATCAAAACTAGTTTGATTCTTCGTTCGTTGCACGAATTGTTATAAATTACATCTGAATTCAATAAATTTAAATAATATTTATATTTTATTTAGAAAAAAAAAAGATAACTTTATTTTATTTTTAAAAAAATATAATATTAAATTAGATACTATACACGTAGAATTGTTTGTATCCAATTAAGTGAGATGATCTTTTATTTGAACTTAAAGGGACAAATAATTTAGGATAAAAATTAAGTTTGGAAGTGGATTGATAATTTAAAACGGAGAGAATACTATTTAGTAATAGTGTTGTAAAGTGTTGTCATACTTTTCAAAGCTATTCCCTTCATGTTCACATTTAAAAATGCTAGGCAATTATGTGCAAATCAACAAGTACATATTTGCCTAAACTGGTAAGGCACCAGATTCGGGAAGGGACAGTACTCTAGGAAGACAGGTTTGCTTAGTCCCTTAGCTCGTGATGTTGCCTAACAATGGCTAATGGGCTGGCTCGTATGGTTTCGAGCCGTGTCGAGTCGGGCCTGAGAACCAGTCCGTGTGGAGTGCGGGTCGGTCCCAGGGAGGGGCAAGCCGATTCGGACCTGTCCCTGGGCCAGAGGCCCTGGGACCGGCACAGCCCGGGCCTTTGGCCCGTGACGCTCACGGGCCAGTGCGGGCGAGTCTGTGGACTTATTTTTCTTCTTTTTTTCCCCTCCTACTTAACATAATTTTTTAAAATTATAAAAAAGTCACCTTGAAGTAGTGGGGGATTTGGCTTGGACCCCTACCTATTTTATTAATTAATAAAATAAAGATTATATAAGAGAGGGACTTGATGCATAAACCTCTTTAAAAAATTACAATGATTAAAATTTAAAAATATAATAAATATCCTAAAAATAAAATTAAATACATAATATTACTTATCCTAAACTCCTAATTACAAAAATACTAAACTAACTACTTAGTTCACCCCATTCATCATCTATATCATCATCAATAATTCACGAATTAGTCGTCCCATCTTTGACTGCAAACCAACTACTACAACACATTAACATCTCCAAAGTTTGAGGAGTCAATCAAGATCTTCTTTCATCGATTGTTCAAGTGCTCTCACTGAAGACACTTTCTAATGGCACTGTAGAGATTAGTGGTATCAAAAAATCATGTGACATTTTAGATAAAATGGGGTATTGACTTATATGAGTCTTCCACCAACCACAAATATCAAAATGTTGATCTTCATTTTCTATCAAGAGCTGCATCTCATAAATTGCCATCTCGTTGCAAGTGGTAGTCGATCTTTTTTTACGTTTCATAATTCCCCATGGATTAAATACTGATGAAATTGAAGAGGTAGATTTTTGTGGAAGTTGAAAGTGACTGCTAGATGATGAAGCATGCCTATTTAAACTAGGAGAACTAGAACAAAAAGATTCAAACTCATACAAATTATACATGTCAGATAAAGTTTTAGCTGTTTTATCTTTTATATCTTTTATCATACATTATTTAAGTGTTTGTGATTCATCAAAATCTAATGTTTTATATAAATATTCAATAATACTATGAAAACCAGTCGTCTTTACTCTAAAATCCATACACAATGCCATACAATATAAAATAGCAATATCTTCATAATATTTTACTTCTCATAAAATAACCATATTAGGGATGATACATATATTCACCAAAAATATGTGCTACCTTAGCAAGTGTTGGAAGAATATAATGAGTAGTAGGATAATAGGATTCCAATAAAAGTTCAGTAACTTCTTTGAAAGTAAATAAAAATGTTGAAAGTGCAGTACAATTTTCAAAATGAGTTTCAGCTAGTGGAGGTTGAAAATTATTACTATTACAAAATTCAATAAGTTGGTTTTGAAAAGGTATAACACTTTCAAACATATCTAAAGTTGAGTTCCATCTAGTTTTACAATCTAATCTAAATTTTTTAAAAGATACACTTTGTTCTCGGTATAATACCTTAAAATTTTGTTACCTAATTAGGGAGGTTTTAATAAATAAAATAACATTTCTAATTATATTAACAATATCATCAATATATTTATATCATTCTTTAACACACAAATTAAGTATATGACAAGCACACCTAGTATGAAATAAAATACCATCTAATATAAGATTCATAGTATTTTTTTAAAATTGCTATGGTGGAATCATTATTTGAAGCGTTATCTAAAGAAATAAAAATAATTTTATTTAAAATCCTATATTCACGACATGTTTGAGTAATCATTCTAACTATACTACTACCTACATGAGGATATTCAAATAATTTAAAACAAATAGTTCTTTTTTGTACTAACCAATCATGATCTATCCAATGACATGTAATGCACAAATAAGATTCATTAGTAATTGTAGTCCAACCATCACAAGTAAGAGCAAATTTCCAATTACAAGAATCAAACATAGCAATTAGATACTCTTTCATTTCTTTATATATCTTTATTATATCATTTTTTTAATATTGTTCTAAGAATTCTTTTCCATGCTGGTTGACAATTATTTTGCATATATTGTTCATAATGTGGATTTTCTGCAAAATTAAAAGGTAATTTAGTTTGAACAATCACTTTAGCAAATGCACTTCTATTTTTTCTAGGATCATATTGAAAATTACCAACAATTTAACCTCCTGTAGTACGTATTTGTTGTTGTTTAAGTAGGTTTTCTAACCAATCATTATTTGACCTTTTCATATGTCTAATTAATGTTCCCGTCCCTCCTCCCTTCTTATGTGCATATACCACCCTACAAATTTTATATATTGCCCTATAATTATCATTATCTTTTTCAAAAAGATTCCAAACCATAGATATTTTTGCTTTAGTTATAACATCCGTTGTTTCAACATCATCCCCACTTATATTAGATTCGTCAAGATTAATTGTTGGAGTTGGTTGTGATTGTGAAACACTAACACTAGGTCTACTAGAACTTACATCTTCATTACTTATTTCATTATTTATTAACTTCAAAACTGGATCTATATTAAAATCAAAATGTGCAGATGACTGGGATGAAGAAAAATGATGATATTGATTTGAATCCATTATTTCTTTAAAAAAAACAAGCAATCAAAATTCAAATAAAAGTTCAAAAAAATAAAGTATTAACAAATAATGAAATAAAAGAATTGAAAATTATAAAAAAATAAATTAACTTAAAAATTAAACAAATAAACAATTAATAAAGTCATAATATAAGAATGTAAGATTAAGATTACCAAGATTCAAGAATAACAATACTTAGTGGACCTTTTTACTTCTTGTATATACTATTCCGCTACTCAATAATCTTCCAAAATATGAAGACTTTCTTGAAGAATTGAAAAAGTATAACACAAAAATAAATTTTATTCTAATACTTTTTGTAGAGAAAATGGAGAATTGGAGAGAGTTTGAGAGAATTGGAGAGTGTTTGATGAGTTTTGGGTTGAATTGGGGGGTATTTATAGAGTTTTGGGGGTTAAAATAGAGAATATAACCGTTAGGAACCAAAATATATATAAAAAAAAACATTTCAACCGTTAGGAGGGCTGAAATGCAATAAACAAAAGTGAGAGAGCCATTGGGTAACGGCTCTCTCCAGGCGAGCCGGCCTGCCGGGCCGCGAGCCTAGGCGGGCCAGGGGTTTTACCCCCTGGCCCGGACTGGCCTGGGACCTAGGTCCGAACTAGTGCACAGTGGGTAGTTTGACCGTCAGGCCTAGCCCGGCCCGGCCCAGCCCGACATGGCGACCCGGTGGGCCGAAGCGGCCCACTGGCCATTGCTAATGTTGCCTTCTGATTCGTTTCAATTTACTGCTTGAAATCCCATACCAAATTTGCAATGCTTGTTATACAATTTATATATACAAAGAAAATAGTTTAAATAATATCACTTTTTTCTTTTTGTTTCTGGAGGGTGAGATTTATCGAGAAGAAAAAAAGAGACGATAAACCCTATAAATGTTGGAGGTGAGATTTGAATCTATAATGTCTAGTTTGGGGGGAAAAAGGTGTTAGCTACCAATAGCACCAACTGAATTTTCAATTTAAATGCTATCGCATCAGAGAAATTCATGTATGGTCCACACAGTTTGTATTGTATTATAACTTATTAATATATACAATTCACGTGAATCAAATTCATATTAGAATTTCCGATCACATAAAGGAAAAAGTCTATGCTCCAAGAACCCCTCTCACGAAATAACATGAAGCCCCAATAGTGAGCTCACTCTTGCTTAAATATGTAAAGACATGACTCCTAGATTCTAATTTTGGTTAAATTCTTGGGGGATGAGGAATTATTGGCAAGCAAACAAACTAGTAGAAAGAAAGTGCAACAAATTCCAAAATGTCAAACAGAGATGGAGGATGAAAAGTTAAAAAAGACACCTTGAAATCGCAAAAGAATGTTAAAGAGTACAAAATTTACTTGAATGCTGAACAGTAATTTCCCCAGAAGAAGAGAAAAAAATCAGAATGGAATGCACAAAAAAGTAACTCAAAATTACATAGAAAAGGAGTTGATGGTAGTGGCATTGATGCAAAATGTCCAAAATAAACCAAGAAATCTACTTCCCTCGTGTTCTATACATTTCTTTTCGATGAACAATTGAGCATTGGCTTGCTGCTCTCTCTCAGTTGTTAGAATTCAGAAATTGTGCTGCAAAAACAATTGTTCTTGAGGAGAAGCTGGTCCAATCTCTTCTTCCAAACTTCTTAATCCGTCTCCATGACTTGTTCCATATCCGAAATTTTTGTTTTCCAAGTTCTTCCCTTCGACATCTGCATCAGAAACCGATGATTTCCTCCTCTGAGAAGATGTCACACTAGGAAATGTAATCCAAGAAGGAGCTCTGAACTCAAATCTTTGATCCTCATTATCTACCACATCTGTTTCTGAGGCTGATCGGTTTGAAGATCTTTGTGATGATTTCTTGTGCATCCTACTGCTTCCTAAAACCACCTCAGTTGGCAAAATTGGCTGCTCATTGCTTGGATTGCCCATTAGGAGTGCTAGAGCACGCTCCAAAGCCGTTGTCACCTTGTCCATTGATGGCCTTTCTTTCCCTCTCATTCTTACACATTTGCTAGCTATGTTTGCAATCCTTCTCAGTGCATCAATATCAGATGGCTGTCTCAGGACTGGATCCAAGATTGCTTGTATATCTCCTGCCTTGATCAAAGGAACTGCCCATTCGACTATGTTTCCTTCTTCATATTGCATATCAATGGCTTTCCGGCCACTGAGAATTTCCAAAAGCAAAACTCCAAAGCTGTAAACATCGGACTTTGTTGTAAGGTAGTGAAGTCTGTAGTACTCGGGATCAAGATAGCCTAAAGTCCCTGCTGGTAGCTCAGCCAAAGGGGAGCTGCTATTGGTTGGTCCAAGCAAAGAAAGACCAAAATCAGCTACTCGAGCATTGTGTTCTTCATCTATGAGAATGTTGGAAGACTTAATGTCTCGATGAATAACAGGAGGGCAAGCATAACCATGTAGGTATTCGATCCCTCGAGCAGCTTGGACTGCAATAGTAACTCTTTTCACCCAATCCAATCGCTCCTTTAGTGCCTTGTTCTTCCCATGAAGATGTTGATGTAGTGATCCATTAGCCATGAACTCATAAACCAGAAGCCTTTCTCCACTTTCATCACAATAACCGAGCAAATTGAGCAAATGGGCATGATTGAGTCTTGAAAGCAAGTCTAGCTCAGTGTGGAACTCTTTTGAATTCTTCTTCATGTCAGGAGACATGATAGCTCTTTTCACTGCAACCACGGTTCCATCTTTCAAGACCCCCTTGAATACACACGAAAAACTTCCCTTTCCCACTTGAGCTTCATCCTTGAATCCTCTGGTGGCTCTCTCCAGTTCTTCATAAGTAAACATCTGAGCTCTCCTTATCTTTAGCTCCTCCAGATCAGGCCTAACTTTCCCACCCTCTTTGGTGAAAGAACTAGTCCCACTTCTCTTGGCTTTCAAGCTTCTTCCCGAGCATTTACAATTTCTCAATCTGTACCGAACATATAAAATTGAAGTCAAAGACACAACACTCACCAAGAAGACAACGAATGCAATCTCTGCAACTATCACCGGCAACTGCAGCGACCAAAACTTTCCATTCTTTTTCCCCGCAGATGCCCTGGAACAATTTGAAAAGCAGTCAGTTGAGGTGCAACTTGAGCAGTTGTATTCACATATTCTGTCAGATACTGAAGTGCAATTGGCTTTTTGGTACATTTCAGCAGGGCAGCCATTGCTGCAGGGGAGACAAATACGAGAATCAGGAGATTTACAAGGCGCACTTATATTGTTAAATTCATAGAAATCAGGTGAACAAGGTCTAGGTTTGCAAAGTCCGGGAGAAACAGCTAATGGTAGAGATGAAGGAAAACCAACACCCCAGCAAACAGGTAAAAGAGATGTCTCCACAAGAATTCCACAGGTAAAATAGTCTCCAGCTGCAATCTCATAAAGCTTGACACCACTGGGAGGAGGAGTGCTGCTCTCGATACTGTAACCCCAGCAAACAACAGCTTGATCATAACTTCTGATTCCACAGGCATGGAACTTTCCTCCGACTATAGAAAGCATGGGATCATCGGGTACCAATTCGACATTTAGATTTCCAGCGAAAGGGGCAGATATCTCTTTATCAATGTCCAAGCTTCTTCCCCAACAAATTGCTCTAGAATTCATCCCATCAATAATCCCACAAACATGAAAACCGCCAGCTGCAATCTTCTTAAACCCCATCTCTTTGGGGATTAGACTAAATACTTGGCTACTCGTCTCATCTCCCCAGCAGAAAACACTTCTATTCTGTGCAAACAATCCACAGTTGAATTCTGAACCAGCAGAGATAGACTGGATCTGTCCATCAAATTCATAATTTCTAGTCATGTTGTAGCCCCAACAATCAACTAGAGTAGTGTTTCTTCTTCTTCCCATTAGGGGCTTTCTCAATCCACATAAATGGTGATCACCTGCACTTATTTCCAAGTACTCAGACCCATTGACAATAGGTTGAGGCACTCCCATCTGCACAAAATTACTACTTCCCCAACAATATGGCTGGTTAGAATCCTTTAGAAGTCCACACACAAAGCCATTTCCAGCAGTTAGGCCTAGAAAAGCAATATGAGGTGGTGTTCCATACATAATAGCATAATTAGAGCCATAGCATGTGACAAGATGAGAGCCGTCTGCTTTAAGGCCACAGAAAACTGGACCGGATTCGCCATAGGAAATGGCAATGGAAGACATGGATCCCAAGCCTAAAACTTTACCCCATAAATCTAGAAACAGAAAAAAGAACACTGCTTGTGCAAAAACTTTAGCTTTCCATATGTAAATCTTCTCCACAAGCAACAAAACAAAATCTTTAAACAAACACCTCAAAATGTCCATTACCAAAAAGTTAAAACATCTAGTCAGAAGAAAAGTCCAACAACAACCCCCAGAAGTACAAAACACAAGTCACCATGATAAATGTGATATGCATCTTCTTACCATTCTCAAAGATTAAGATGTCAGAGTGAAAAGTATGTCCAGACTCCAGATTGATATCCCATTTCTGTTCTCCAACTTTTTCAAGGTTGAATAAAAAATTGCTTAGCCAATATAGGTAAATTTCGATTACGAAGAATGAGCTGAAGCAGTACGAACCAGACATCAGAAACTTCTAAATCAGGCCAACCGACCAAAACCAGCATCAGAAACTTGCCAAACTCTGGATTTTGCCTCCATTCATCTCAAGAACAGACCAACACCAAACCTTTTTGTGACCTGCCCAAATTCACCAAGAACCCTCTGCGAAATTCATGCAGAGCCTCTAGTTACTCTGCTTTCCAACAGCTGCGCTCAAAGCCCAGAAGCTGGGAAATGGCATTTCTACATCATGGGCTCAAGAAACACTCTCATTACACATTTCCAAGTTCTTGGAAAAGCTTCTCTGAAGTTCATATGAAGCTATTTTCCTCATATTTTTGCAACATGGTTAAGCTTTTCATCAGCAAGTGTACTTCAAGAATGGTTCAGTACTGGATTCTTGACGGTGTAGCAATAGCAACCAAGAATGAAAGTGGTGGTGGATGATGGTGAAAGGCGTGAGAGAGAGAGAGGAGGAGGAGGAGGACATTGAATGCAATAAAACTGCAGCTTCTGAAAATGGTTAAGTGTTGGTGAAGGCATTAAATGAGGAAGTAAATGCAAAATTGATTAACTTTTTCTCAGGCCTGGATTTCTGCACACATGTCCTCTCCTCTGTTTGAATGTTCTTTTGTAGGGGTATCATTTTTGCCATTTTCTTTTTTCTTTTATTTTTACATAAATTAACAGAAAAATCTTTTAAGTAAATTTAATTTTGTATATTATAAATTTTAGATAAACGTATTATGTATATTTTAAGTTATATCTTTCAAGCAAGGATAATATTTTAAAATATATAATATATATAAACGAGTTATACTTATTTATTTTTTAATATAAATGTGAGATATATTTAGATATTTTTAGGTAATGAGTAAATTTGAAATATATATAATTTTATATACAATAAGCTTTATTTAGATATATCATGCGTATTTTTAGTTTTATTTTCTAAAAATATATATAATATTTTAAAATTTATAGTGTACAAAAACAAGATATATTTTTGAATTTGATAATTGATTAAAGTGTTGAATTTGAGGGCTATTTTTGTGCTGAAGTTTTGAAATTAGTTTCCATGAAATGTCCTTGTTTCTATATTTACCTGGTTTACTTTATTAAAACAATGACTTTTTGGATTCGTAACTGCAAATGGCAATCATCTTGTAGCTGTTGGAAACAGTATGTGGTCAAATTTGTAGATTCTCATGATTTGTTTGATTCTCTAACAACAAAAATAGAAAAAAAAAATAGCTACAAATAAGAAGGAAAATTGTTCTAGCAAGTAAAGGCACGATCGGGAATTTTATCTATTTTCTTAAGATTTTGACGAACTCTTCCTCGAAAAGGGAGGGAAAAAAAAGATTTTGGTGAACTCTTTTGTTGTTTTTTTTTTTTTTTGCATATTATTTATGACGATAATAAATCTCTTCGTTTATTAGGGTTTAGTGTTTTATTTATAAAATTTTATTATGTTTGGACGAGAAAATTTCCTCCTATGCTGATTTTATTAAAAATAAAGATGGTTTAATGTTTAAATATACATAGTAAAAAATTAAATCCTAAAATTTATGGGTTTTTGAAGAAAAATTATTAGATTAACCTTATTATAGGTAATTATTGTATCGAAAATAGTGGAGTTAGAATGAAGACATATCAAATATTAACGATAAAATTTAGTAGGATAATAAATAATAAGAGTGCATTTAAAAATAATAATAAATTGATTGTCTAAATTACATATTATTGTTAAAAATCCTAAAATATCACGTCTATTTTCAACTAAAACTTAAAAAAATAATAAGAGAGTGATTAATAAGACTTCTAACAATTTTTCTAATAAAAAAACTACCTTATTTTAAGCAATCAAGCTCGTGGCCTAAAGTGTGCATTGCCTATTGTTCAGGCAGCATATCATTAACATTTATTTAAACAAAAATATTGGAGAAAAAGACATTATTTTTTTAGTTGGAACTAAAGTATATCAATAGCCAACAAAGCCAACAAAAAATTCCGAATCACTCCCTCATTTATTCTCGAGGCCAAAAGCCAATGCCTGGTGTGGGAAGGGGGGGGTGGAGTGGTTGGAAGGGGTAGAGGATAGGGAATGATTACCAACCTTGCCCTCATGCATATTAAGAATTTTCAGATCACGGATGCATGTTCCTATTGTAATAGAATTTATTTCGCCCCATTATTGTATATCCGACATGCTTGCATTTTCTTTCCTTCTTCATTTAACTATGAATTATCATGTGTTTTCCCATCAATTATGTATGAATTAAATCCACACAATCTATGGCTTTTGTAGTAGAAAAATATTTTTATATATTAGGTTTTTTAGACTATATGTATTAAAACAGTGACGGAACTACTTTTTTTTTTTTTTTTAATTCTGTATTTTCTCTTTAAAATTTTTAAACATTATAATATTGACCTCCAGTATATCATTTCATAAAACTTGTACCTTAATTTTAAATTTCTGATTCTGTTTCTGATTAAATTTTATATATTTTTTTATAAGATATAATATGTATTGCACAAATTAGAAGTTTTTAATGCGTGATTTATAAGATTGGGTTTATGTAAATGTTTTTCCTTGTAGTGTCCAAAAATATAGCTGAAGTGTACAAAAGGGGAAAAAAACACACGGACTCACTCACAAGTAAGACATGCACAAAACACAGAGAAAAAAAAACATATAGATGCATGCCACCAAAAAAAAAAAAAAAAACGAGAAAAGCTATTTTGTGAGTTTAACCAAAAAATTTTTTGTCATGACACACGTTGTTCTAAATATTTTTGGGTCAAGTATAGGAGCTTTTATTCACGAGGGGGGGGGGGGTTGAGTTTGTTGTTATATTTTTATATTTATATAGGCTGGTGATGTTAGGACATAGAATTTCAACTAAAAGACAATATTATCCTTCTGGTCAAAACAATATCATTCTCTCTCCAAGAGTTCCTTAATTTAATACACACAAAAGGTCCAACAAATTTCTCTCTCTCTCTCTATATATATAGTGGTAGTTAGGTACTAATCTCTAGATTTTTAAAAAAAAAATTATCCAAAAATATTGGCATTTTTTTTTTTTTTTGGCAATTTCAGAACCTGTAAATAAAGCTAACTTACGAATTGCCATATGGATAGTGAATATTACAATTATATCATCGTTATAATAAATGAATTTGTTTAAAAATCTTGATGGATTTTCCTCATTTTTGCTTTACCTCTCTTTTTGTTTACAAATTTGCAATTCTTTTAATAAAGACCAATAATCTAACTACAAAAGTTTTATTTCATTTTTTAATTATTAATTTATTTTTTGGTGGATTTATAAGTCATTGAAGAAGCAAGATGCTACAACACATTGCTGCATCTTGAAACAACATGTGACAAGATTGAATCAAAAATGAAGTTTTTTTTAAAAAATAAATATTATTTAAATTCATTTATAATTTTAATTAATTAAATAATTAAATTAAATTAACTAATAAAATATATATATTTAATATTAATGTATTAAAATATCTTTAAATTCTTTAATATAAATATTAATAACTTAACAAATCGTGCGATACATATTGGACAGAACATCAAACTAGTAATATAGAAAAGAAGGGGGAGAACTGGGGTCAAGAGCAAGACCCAAGAGTGGGAGAAAGACTTTGAAAATGAATTCTTGCATTGAATGTGATGTGAGACTCTAGAGAGACAATGTTAAAAAGATTCTAACTAATGATATTCCCCTCTATTTGACTAAAAGGGTAGCAGTGTCTTTTAAGTAGCAATCACTCTAGTAGGAGGGAATCCCATCTGTGGCAATATCTCTATTTCCTACTTCATAATAAGGTCATTCTAACTAGTAGATTTTCCTTTTGAAATTGCTTTGTTTGCACATAACATTTATTAAATCACATCTTGGTTTCAATTCTTGTCTTGTTTTGATTAAATGATTTGTTAATATGAAATGTTTTCATGGATTTGTGTGAGGCCTTTGCTTCTTAGGGTTTAGTATTAATAATAATGACTTTGGTGATTGGATTATAATTAATTAAACCTGCTAACTAAGATTCAATGGCCCTTCTTTTCAGGACATGAAGCGTCTAACACAATCATCCATGCAATAAAAAATGAAGAAACCCCTAATGAACTGTTTTTCATGTGAATCTAAATAAATTAATATTTAGGCATTCGGCCATTGTCACTTGCTAGAAGATATAGAATCTCTGCAACCTATTATTATTATTTTTTTGCAACTGTGAAACATTTAAAAAAAAAAAAAAGTAAACAAGGGGAAAAAAATTCTATGTTAGAATGGGGGCAGTATAATTGATTTCCTTTAATAAACATTTTGGATTTGAATTCATATGCTATTAATGGCTGCTGTTTGGGAACATTGAGAGAGGTTGTTAGTTCCTGAAGTAGGCTTTTAACTAATTGGTTATTTGTCCATTAGATTACGTTGTCCACAATGTATATAAATAAATAAATATATATAAATATATATATATATATATATATATATATATATATATATATATATGTTGCCAACGAGAATTACTTGAATAAAACATTTTAAAAACTCATTTTGTTATGAATTTGATTCAAAATAAAATCAGTAAATATAAAACTGTAAAGATACTAGAAGAGGAGAGGAAAGAGAGAATCACTTATATACGATTTCATTGATTGTTCGTTTATTTACATATGATCTTTCTTTATAGAGGTTTCGATACATCAATAAGAAATGAATTTAATAAATGCTATTTTATCTCATCAATTAATAACCTTAGAAAAACGAAAAATCACATTATCTTCAAGATAAATGGATAGAATGAAGAAAATAAACAGCCACTTAATATTTTCATAACACTCCCTCTTGGATATTCATTTTCAACTACTTCGAAAAATGCCACGTTAAAAACCTTCATAGGAAAAACCTTATGGGGTAAAAACCTAGTGAAGGAAAAGAGTACACTTTCCTTTTTAAATGGAATACTGCCTCATTAAAAACCTGACTAAGGAAAAACCCAATAGGAAAAAAATCTTAATTAGGGAAAAATAGTACAGTATACATATTCCCCCTCTTAATAACATCTTTAAGATGACTTTATATCTTTCAACTGACGCATTCTAATTTTATATACTAATTTTTCAAATGAAGCAGTCGGCAATGCCTTAGTAAATAAATCTGTCAGATTTTCACATGATCGAATCTGTTGCACATCTATTTTACCTCTCTTCTGAAGTTCGTGAGTAAAGAAAAATTTTGTTGAAATATGTTTTGTCCTATCTCCTTTAATATTTCCATCTCTTAATTAAGCTATACAAGCTGCATTATCTTCATAAAGAGGTATTGGAATTTTCTTTTCAGAAGGTAATCCACAATTTTCTCGAATATAATGGATTATTGATCTCAACCACACACATTCTCGGCTTGCCTCGTGAATAGTTATAATTTCAGCATGATTAAAAGAAGTAGCTGCTATAAATTGTTTTGTAGAGTGCCATGAAATAGCAATACCACCACATGTAAATAAATAACCAGTTTGAGAACGTATTTTATGTAGATCAGATAGATAACCAACATCAGCATATCCAATCAACATTGGACTGGTTCTATTTGAATAAAATAATCCAAGATCCATTGTCCCTTGGAAATATCTTAGGACATGTTTAATCACATTCCAATATCGTCGTGTTGAGGAAGAACTAAATCTTGCTAATAAATTCACATAAAATACTATATCAGGTCTAGTATTATTAGCAAAGTACATTAATGTGCCAATTACACTGAGATATGGTACTTCAGGGCTAAGTAGTTCTTCATTATCTTCTCGAGATCGAAAATGATCTTTATTTATATCTAATGACCTCACGACCATTGGAGAACTTAATGGATGTGCTTTGTCCATGTAAAACTTTTTAAGAACTTTTGTTGTATATGTTGATTAATGAATAAAAATACCATCTTCCGATGCTCAATTTGTAAACCAAGACAAAATTGGTTCTGCCAAAATTCTTGATTTCAAATTCTTGCTTCAGGCTATTTATTGCCTTTTGGAGTTCTTTTGGAGTTCCAATAAGGTTAATATCATCAACATATATCACAAGTATCACAAAATCATATCCAAACTTCTTAATAAAAATACATGGACGTAGTGGATCATATTTATATTCTGATTTCAATAAATATTCACTAAGACGATTATACCACATGCGTCCAGACTGCTTTAAGCCATATAATGACTTTTGTAATTGAATGAAATAATTTCCAGGAGGGTTAGAATTATATGCTTCAGGCATACAAAATCCTTCTGGGATTTTCATATAAATATCATTATTAAGGTTCCCATATAAATAAGCAGTCACACCATCTATTAGACGCATGTCAATCTTTTCACGTACTACTAGACTCACAAGGTATTAGAGTATAATTACATCCACCACAAGTGAATATGTTTCATCGTAATCAATACTCGTTCTTTGCAAAAAACTTTGTACCACAAGTCGTGTTTTATATCTTACGACTTCATTATTTTCATTTCGCTTTCGCACAAATACCTATTTATAACCAATTGCTTTTACACTTTCTGGTATTCTGACTACAAGTCCAAAAACCCCACGCTTTGCAAGTGAGTTTAACTCCGATTGAATCACATCTTTCCATTTTGGCCAATCATTTCTATGACGACATTGTTCAACTGATGTTGGTTCAAGATCCTCATTATCTTTTAACACTTCAAGTGTTATATTGTATGTAAAAACACAGTTATTTTCGTCCGATTCTAACTTCTGTCAGAAGTTATATAATTAATGGACATCTCACTATTCTGTTCACTATTTTCATATATTTGGATCTTTTCATCAGTTTCCACTTGATCCATTTTTCCTAATTCTTCAATTGGATCATTTTGATCATTTAATCCTCTTTTCTTTTGAGAATTTTTATCTTTTGAACCAATGGGTTGTCCACATTTCTAATATGTTTTTATTCAGTAGCTATAGGAATTGTATTTTGTCCTACCAGGACTTCTATCCGAATAGAAGCATCTATAATTAGAATATATGATTTAGTTACCCTTGTAGAGTCAGCAAAAGAATCTGACAATTGATTTGCAAGTCTTTGCAAATAAATGATCTTTTAAACTTCTAGTTCACTTGTGCTTGTGGGCGGATCTAAATAATTTAATAATTTAGGAAACAAAGTTTCATCAAAATGACAATTAGCAAATCTTGCTGTGAATATATCACCTGTCAATGGTTCAACGTATCTGGTTATAGAGGGAGAAACATATCCAACATATATCCCCAACCTTCTTTGAGAACCCATTTTGGTATGTTGATTTGGCGCTATCGATACATACACAGCACACTCAAAAATTTTCAAATGAGCAATATTTGGCTCGGAACCAAAAGCCAATTGTAAGGGAGAAAATTTGTAATAACTTGTCGGCCTTATGTGTACAAGTGTTGCAACATGCAAAATAGCGTGTCCTCAAACAGTTGTAGGGAAATTTGTTCTCATTAATAACGGTCTAACAATAAATTGTAACCGTTTAATGAATGATTTAGTTAGACCATTCTGAGTACGAACATGAGCTACTGGATGTTCAATAGTAATGCCAATTGATATGCAATAAGCATCAAAGATTTGGGAGGAATATTCTCTAGCATTATCTAGACGGATCTTTTTTATAGGATAATTTGGAAATTGCGCTCTTAAGCGAATTATTTAGGTAAGCAATCTCGCAAACGCCAAGTTGCGAGTTGATAATAAACTGACATGCGACCATTGAGTCGATGCATCAATTAAAATCATAAAATATCTGAATTACCCATATGGTAGATTAATTGGTTCACATATATCACCATGAATTCTTTCTAGAAATACTGGAGACTCGAACTCCACTTTTGTTAGAGATGGTTTAATAACCAAATTCCCTTGTGAACATGCAGCACATGAAAGTTTACCAGATGTCAAAATCCTTTGATTTTTCAAAGGATGACCATGCGTATTTTCAATTATCTTTCGCATCATAATAGCTCCTGGATGACCTAAACGATCATACCAAATGATAAATGTAGCAGAATCAGTAAACTTCTGATTTACTGAATGATGCACTTCAATTGCATGGATTTTTATGCTATATAGGCCAAATGAAAGAGATGGTAGCTTTTATAATAAAGATTTTTTACCTGATATTATTTCAGTAATACAGAGATACTCAAAACCATTTTCTTCCATTGTTTCAATGTGTTATCCATTTCGACGAATATCTTTAAAACTTAATATATTTCTTCAAGATTTTGAAGAAAATAACGCTTTAGGAATAACAACATTTGTTCCTCCGGATAATACAATATTAGTTCTTCCAGAGCTTTCAATCAACTTTACACTACCACCTATAATATTAACATTTGTTTCTCCCATCTGCAGGTAAGAGAAATATTTTCTATCTTTCAATATGGTATGTGTTGTACCACTATCAATTAGGCATATATCTTCAATGCCACTTATGTATCTAGTAAGCAGAATAATAGCCATCTGGGCATAACAAAACATTTTTAAATTTAAATACTCAAACAATAAAAACTTTAAACGCTAATTACAATTACAATGTCAAAAATATAAAATATAAAAGAAACATATTAAAAGTAAACTTCTAATTCTTCTGGACACTTCCATCACCAATCAAATGCTTAATTCTTCCTTCAGAATACTCAAAGAAATCAGCCACGTCCAAATAAGTTACATCAACATCAACACCGTCAAGGTTGGTATCATCATCATCATGAAGAGAATGTTGTAGAGGAAAATTTGTTTCAGCATTTTTACCTTTCTTCTCAATAGGTGCTTGATACAGATCAATAAGGTGTTTTACAGTATGACAGGTACGAGACCAATGACCTTTCATGCCACAGTGATAATATTTATCTTCATAAATTTTAGGAACAATATCATTTCCTTTTCCTTTCTCGTTAGTTTTTGGCCACTTTTGGTGGTTGTCATTATTTCTCGTAACTTTGTTTTGACTATTGCGATCATAATGAATATTTTTATCATGACCATATATACATCCACGGCCACGGCCATATCCACGACCACGACCACGACCTCTCCCAGGGCCAAAATTACGAGTTCTAACATCATTCACTTCTGGGAATGGAATAGAACCTGTTGGTCAAGCTTCATGATTTTTCATCAATAACTCATTATTTTGCTCAACTACGAGAAGACAAGATATCAATTATGCATACTTCTTAAATCTCTTTTCTCGATATTGCTGCTGTAGGAGCACATTCGAGGCATGAAAAGTAGAAAAAGTTTTTTTTAACATATCCTCATCAGTAATATTTTCTCCACACAGTTTTAGCTGCGAGCTAATTTTAAAAATAGTAGAATTATACTCACTAACGGATTTAAAATCTTGTAATCGTAAGTGCATCCAGTCATACCGTGCCTTTAGAAGGACGATCATCTTCTAGTGATCAAACATTTCTTTCAAATTAGTCCACAAAATAAGTGAATTTTTCACGGTAAGGTATTCAACTTTTAAGTCATTATGAAGATGATGGTGGAGAAAAATCATAGTTTTAGCATCATTTTGTGATGATGATGTATTTCCTTCTATAATGGTATCTGCCAGACCTATTATAGCTAAATGCATTTTGGCAACTAGTGTCCAAGATAAATAGTTTTTCCCAGTAATATCAAGGGTTACAAACTCAAGTTTGGTGAGATTTGTCATGTGAATACAAAATCAAATAGAAAAAGTACCTACCTTCCTTTTTTGTTCTAGAAAACTTCAAAAAAAAAAAAAAAAACCAGACTTCTTGATTGCATGGATCGAGAGAGAACTTCGTTGGTGTTGGCTTGGTTATCACCTTCAATAGAACAACTTCAATAGTGTCACCGTGATTATAACCTTCAGTAAAACAACTTCGGTAGAGTCTCGTGCTGATAACGTGTTGTGAATTTGATTCAAAATAGAATCAGTAAATATAAAACTGTAAAGTAAAGATACTAGAATATGAGACAAAAGAGAGAATCACCTAGATACGATTTCATTGATTGTTCGTTTGTTTACATATAACCCCTATTTATAGAGGTTTCGATACATCATCCAAAAGGATAAGAAATGAATTTAATAAATGATATATTATCTCATCCATTGATAACTTTAGAAAAACGAACAGTCACATTATCTTTAAGATAAATTGATAGAATGAATAGCCACTTAATATTTTCATAACACATTTAAATTTGTTCAAATTCGATTAGTATTCATCTAATTAATAACCAATTTAAATTCGAATGTAGATTTTACTAGCTAATTAAACGAGCTTGTTTGTGAACGTTCGATCACTATATATATATTAAAAACTATTTATATAGGTGGTAGTGATTGTTTTGAATTTATTTGGATTTGAATTTTTTAAGGAAGTCTTGAGTTATCATTTTCATATTTAAAATAAAAAATTTGAAATAAATGAACTCAAATTTAAACAATTTGATTTTGAATATTAATTAAGTTCTTCAAACTGAAACCTATATTGAACTTTGTCAAATAATAATAGAATAAACTCAAACACAAAATCATTTTGATTCGAACCCGAAATAAAAAATATAATATTTGATTAGTTTGTATTCGGTCATAACCCAATTTGTAACAGGTTGTTTAGGGGCAATGATGTATTTCGTGTATAGCCTTTCTGTAGTTTGAGGATGGGTTAGTATTTGTTGTGAATATGCCTGGTATGGGTTCTGAAACCTTTCTTGCTAAATACATTGAATTGGATTTAATAAAATTTTTATCTAAAGAGGAAAAAAAAAAAAAAAACTCTAGAGAAGCTACTAAAGAGCCCTCGGAAATAAGACTTCTCATTTACTTTTATAGGCCTTCAGCCCCCCGTTGTAAGGTTTTATAGTTCTATTAAAATAAAAATATTTTCCTTAAAAAAATCTAAGAAAAAAAAATATTTAGGGGTTTATTATCTCAATAGACTGAACTTAAGTTAGAATTTTCCTAAGCTAAAGGGGCAAATTTGATTATCATAAGAGAAACTACCCTACCAAGTTCCGAAGTGCTATCCATTTCTATCCACTGTTCAAGCTTTGATTTGTTACAATTAAGACCTCCAAGTATAAAACAATATCAGTATAGCCCTTTTAAGGTGGTTGTAGAATTTAATATTCCTTTTGTATTTGTTACTCTAATTATAAAATGGCTTTCATTATTAGCTTAGCATTCAAGAATGGAACCAAAAACTTCGAGATAGAGGAACGAACTATAACAAAAACTATGTTATAATATAATATTATAATTTTTTTAAAAAAATAAAGATGTAAAAGGTAAATTTTTAAAGAATTTTATAAAAAAAAATCTAATTTTAAAAAAAATTGGGCCGCCCAATTTGGCAATGTTAGCATTACTTTACAAATATTAATTAAAAACGCTTTTGTTCTGAATTGATATCTCATTTATTTTTTTCAATTAGTAGCTACTTCTGTTCCAATCAACATATTGTGAACTACACTCGTATATCATTAGATTATACGATTTGAGAGTTAATGCAATTGATTGGCGCCTTATCTCTAGTCCATAGGTCGAGGGCTGTAATCCCACTTCCAACATTTACTGGGGTTTCTTTTTTACTTAAATCCTAAACAAGTATAAAAACAATTTTGTAAAAAGAATAATAAATCATATAACTTATACTTTCTTCGTCTAAATTTGAATATTCATATATCTATTTTGCGATGTCAAAAATTAATGTACACTTTCTTGAAATAATCATATATTTTTTTAAAACTTTTATAACTAATCTTTTCTATTTAAAATTTATAATATTCATCCTAATAAGGGTAAAATAGTAATTCAATTATAGTCAAATACTTTCACAAAACTTTATACTAAATCAAAATAAAAAATTCAAATTTAAACGAAATAAGTATGTCTTAGTAGTTTTGAACTGTAAACTTATTTTCCTCTAAATAGGTCTCCAAACTAATTTAAATATAATTTTGTACTACTCATAAAATTCTTAGCAGTTGTACACAATTGTTTTCGCTAGCTAAATAATTGGCTTAAATCCGCAAGTTTATTTTACCTGTCTGAAACATAATAAATAAGTTGTAACAAAGCTTTAATTGCAGAAAATTCCAAGATGAAAATTTAGTTACTAGATGAAAATGGATGAAAATTTAAAGACTTCTAATTATACATATATTGTCAAGCATAAATGACGTGGCTTCTAGTGTTGTTCAAAATAATTTAATATTACCTGGGTAGGTGGAGGGGTAACGATTTCATGATTTTTTTAATGGAAATTTGATTTTGGACACCGAGATAACATTGACCTCACAAACACAAAGAGACAAAAAAGGGGGAAAAAAAAAACATATCAAATTTTCAGTGAGTTGATTTAGGAGAAAAAGATCAAATTATAGAATTGCAATTTTCAATTAACCCTTTTTGCCAAAAGCTTGTAAAAGTAATCGTCTACCCATCTCTTCCATTTTATGTATGGTTTGCCAGTCAAACTTGTTGTGCGAGTTTGCGCGAGCTTTGAGTATAAAAAATATTATCAATAAACACGTACAATCAAATTTTATTTAAAGTATCAAAGCATTTTAAGTAAATAATTGAGCAAGTATACTTATTGTATAGTAGAAAATTTAATGGCAAGTATTAAAGATCTCCGGGGAAGAGATAAAAATACTATTACAGACTTTTCTTCTATTGTTTAGTCTAATGACTAAATAGAATAGACTAATTATAATGAGCAAACCTAAAGAATCAATACATCCTCACACAAGATTGACCATAAGAAAATTAAGGATAAGAAATAAAGTATAAGACATGTATTTGTCAAGAATCTCCAAAATTAGCCAAGTACCAAACCAAATTTAAGATCATTAACATCTAATTTTAATACCGGTAGAGGTTACAAATATAAAACTCACGCACTCTCAAGTTATGAATTTCTTATTCTTAGCCAATTAAAGGATATCTCTACTTCTCTAATTGAACTCAAGAAGCATTAAGTGTAAAACCCTCACTTACCTGAAGGTAAATTTCGAAGAGCTCAATACCCTTATCTATGGGTGATACCAAACTCCCAATGATTACCGAGTTCTAATCATACAATCTCTCTCTCTCTCTCTCTCTCAAGTTAATCGAAGGAAAACTCACATTGAATTCATTAATTGGAACTCAATTCCTAACCCCATCTCTCGAATTCATTAGGAGAAAAAAAACCCAAATAACAAATCATACGTAATAAAATCAAATAATCATTCATTAGGAATTGGAAATCAACAAATTAAGAATAGATTTAACATAAGAACAAATTAGGGTTTATCCCTTCAATAACAATTAAAGCATTCCATTTAAATTGACAAAAAAAAAAAAAAACAAAGGAAAATAGAGTAAGAAATGCTTATAGACAAGCTGTCTCTTCATCTCAATCTTCAATCTTCTCTTGGATTAACCTCCAAATCTCTCCGATCTTTTCTCTCTTGTGTGTGGGTGTTATTCCCCTTGGTTGGCCACCACTTAGTCTCATAAGGTTCTATTGATAGCGCTTGAAAAGCCCTAAAAATCACACAACATTAGATCCGCATTTCTATTATGCAAACATGCATGACACCGTCAAAGTTGATCAACATGGTGCCATGCACTTTCAGCATCTCTTTATTAAAAATTATTTTATGCCTAGCCAACGATGGCTTTCTTTTTGGTGTTTTCTTCTTCTCTTTCCATTTTCTTCAATTTTCGTCATTTTTCATCATTTTCTTCATTCAATTCTCATTTATTTAATCTTATACAAAATAATATAAAATTATGAAAATGAGTAATTATTTAAATATTATTTTATAATAAATATAGTACAATTTATATAGAAAATAAGTGCATAATGAGCACTTATCATTCCTCACACTTGAACCTTTATTTGTCCTCAAGCAAAAAAATATCTTTTTCCACAAAAACAAAGAATAGCTAGTTTACAAGGAAAATGAAAAATTCTACGTAGCATTTTAGGTGAATTAACAAGAACAAATTAGTATATATGCAATAAGGTCAAACTCATAGAGATATTATTTCTTCGTCCACTTTAGAATTCAATCTAACACTTATCTATCTAAGTTAATCCCATGTATATCTGTATATTAAGTTAGACACAACCAAGAATACCAAAGTTGAACTAAACAAATTTATGCCAAATAAATATGATTTGCTCTACTTCTCCAATCAAGAATACAAACGATTTAATTAATATAAGTTTGGATTAACTAACTCACTCAAGTTTCGTAGCTTACAAAAAGGTACAAACATTATAAGTATTACATCTCATTATAACAATATATTACACTTTGATACAATATTACAACAATAAATTTTAACCTAGAATAGCAAAGTAGGAGTCTCTCATTTTTTTATTTATTTTTCTATAAAAGGAATGCATTTATAATGCTTTTAATTTGAATACTCTTTTGCATCCCTTGCATTTTCATTTTTTGCTTTTTCTACTTGCTTTTATTCTCTTTTCTTTTTTTTTTTAATCATACGTTATTTTTTGTCAAAGGACATGATTTTTGCACTCGTAGAGCCTTTTTTCTCCTCGCTTTCATAAGTGCATTCAGCAACTTATCTCTTACTCCTACTTGCTTTTACAATGGAGAGTATACAATATCTAATTGAAGATTTGTATAATACAACATACAAAATAAATGAATGAATGAATGAGAATTGCCATGAATATAGAGATAAGCCAATAATCTATACTATATATTTCATCACAAAGTTCTCATCCAAATATATATTCTAATTATGAAGAGGGGAGTGAATTGTTATAAAATATAATTTTAATAAATTTTAATTTTTTTCCTCTTTAAGAGTTTTAAGATCTAATGGTCTAAATTTTAGAAATTCATAATGGATGGTTTAGATTTTATTAACAACGTTAAATTATTCTTTGAATGGTTCAAATTCATTTGGTCTTTATGGATAATTTTATCATTTTATAATAATTTTTACTTCTTTACTTCTTTTCGGTTTGAAATTTAATGGCTAAGATATTCTTAGATTTAGTATGTGTGATTGAAATATGATGAAAATTTAATACAATTTTTACCCACCCACCTATGACATCCAATCCTATGTCTCATTGCCTTCCTTTTACCCCGTTTTTGAACTCGCTGTCCTTTTCATCTTTCTGGCTTCCTCGTCCATCGCCCCTTTCCCTTTGCTACCTAAACAACTTTGATGATCTTGTGAAACAAAAGTCATATGAAACAATTTCATTTAAAGAAATTCATAATAAAGTAATTGGGTTCAAGGTAATTTTCTATCTAATTATTTCTTGAAATTTGTTCAATATTATTCTCTTTTCTTTATCTTGGAGACTAGTACCATCTATTTTCCTAATATTATATGGGTTTTTTTTTTTGATAAAAAAATATTTTCAAGAAGTTGTAGCTGGACTAGAATCCAAAGAGAAGTAGTCGAAAGCTATTCAGGAATCAGTCATTGAAAATTCAAAAGAACTTGATTTGAGGAGAGAATCAATGGAAGAGTAGGTTAAGCAAGTTATGAAGAATGAGGGAAAGCATTAAAAGAATTTTATAGGTTTAAGCAGGGTTCAGAGATTTGGAACCGAAAAGGAAAGCTATGGGTTCACTCTTGGGGATGTGAAAATTAGGGTAGAGAAAAATGCATATACAAAAGAAGTAAAAATATATAGTTTTAAGTTTTTCATTTCAAATTTATTCAATCCTTGTTGAATTTGCTTCTGTTTATTTGTTGGTATTATTTTGCTTAGGGTGGTGAATGGCACCTACACTAGCATTGCCAATAAGAAGGAACTTGACGAAATTGGATTTGATGCTTATCTCTTCGATGCAAATGATCCAAAGTGAACATTCTCCTATCTATGATTTCTTTGGCAAATTTGCATACAAATTCAATACTACCTTCAATTTATAAGTTGAATGAGAAAGCTATTTCTTTTGTTCTCTTGTTGTATATTCTACTTTTTTGCAGTGCTCAGTTTTTGAATTTACCAAAGCATTCTGATTCTTCAGTTAAGATTCCTTCAAATTATGCATGATTCTAAATTGTTAGAACTTGAATTCATGTTCTAGTAAGAATTTATTTACTACTATCTTTGAGTTTTAATTTTGGCCAATAACTTGTATTTTAACGCCAACAACACAAGGTAAATTCCTTAAACAAGATAAGAAATAAGTAGTTAAAAGCCACAATAATAGCATAGATATTTTTTGGCTACACAATCTTTGTTTTCCTTATATTATTTTTTCCTTATCCATATAATTTGTGTTTGTTTGTGCATTTTTTGAGGTGGCTTCACATCGCTTGTGGAGAAAAAATCCTTATGTCTAAGCCATACACAATTTAGGCAATCTGTCCATTTTTACACTTATGAATGCATGTTTTCAATGTGTCCTATTCCACTATTCTCTAATTTTCTTTGTTTTCAAATTTTTTGGCATTTAGTAGAAGTCACACCGCCTTATCAATTTGAGTGACATTATTATTGTGTATGTTAAGATTAGAAGAGGTGTATAACAAGAGTACAAATAGTTTGCACCCTGTTTTTATTGGGATTTTCATGGCAGATTATATTTCCATATTTACATGGACGGAAATTTCAATTCTTTTCTTGTGATGTAGTGCCATTGTGAACTCACAGACACACAAAGAAGAAGAAATTAAAAAGATTGGAAATGCTTTTGAGAGTAGAATAAATGCCAAAAGGACACTTCAGGAGATAAAGCTTCATCACCACATGGATCATGACAATGTAAGTCCTATTTATTTCTTCTCTTCCACTCTAAGTCTTAATTTAGATATCTGTCACTATCTTAGTCTTTAGAATTGCTCTGCTTTTGATTGCAAAATCTACCTTGCAGGTGACAAGATTTCACATAATCCTTGTAAATGTTTTTTTTTTTTTTTTTTTGGTTTGTTACAATTTTTGTAATTGGTTTCAAATTGCTCAATTTGATTGCTTTCCAGAATTTTGCTAGAGAATGAACTCTAGGAAACTCCTATTGCATGCACAACATGAGCTGTTAGGATTCGTGGACTCCTAAACACGGAAAACATCTACGAATCCCTTCCGAGATCCAAGTAAACGATTAAGAAGATCATAGGTTTACAAAATTACCTCTGTTAGGTGTAATCGATATCTTTTGATTCCGATTGTGCTGCTGTACGTACAACCCGAACGATCACCAGACGCTGCAATATGCGAACGTCCTTTATCGGATACACACCGCGAACTCACTCATCACCCAGGGAGTGCTAGCGCCTAGGGTTTGAGAGGCTTATTTTTCTGGTGGATGAAGGCTCGAATATTCTTAACAGAATAGCTCTCTAGAGAAGACGGCTAGGATTTTCTTAAAAACCCTTCCGAACTTTTTAAAGTTCAACCCTAATAATATCTTATCGTATTTTAATTTAAATTCAAATTAAATTAAAATTGATATGATAAGATTCTACCATTATCTCGATAATTTAACTAATTAATTTATTGAGTCAGATTCTTATAATTTGGACATTATCTAGATACATCGAATGTGGACATATTTCCAAATTCATTGTATCTGGTAGATTTTCTAAATTCGATTAACTTAGACGTATTTTCAAATTCATCGAATCTGATTACCAGAAAAATAACCTAACAAGTTCGCTTATTATGTGACCCTATAGTTCATTTAACACTGGCAGTGTGCCCAAATCATATTTAAATGGCGCATAAGTTATAAGCGGTTTCTAGCAAAACATTATAACTATTCAAGTTAAATGAAGATCGGTGATCTCTTCAAACCAAATCATAATTTTATATTTAGTCATTTTGTCACACGATATCCAGATTAAGCATAAGGCACGGAGCATGTCATCCTTATTAAGCTTAATTAATTATTTCTTGATTTCATAGTAGACTATTCAAAGAAATGATATTAATATCTTAGATTGATATATTTGAGCACGGCCATGCATTTTAACAGTCTAACTTATTAAGGGGCCCATGGATATCTCTCCCATAATTGAGAGGGACAAATTCCTTCACTCTCAATCATATTCCTCTCATTGATTTATTCTATATCCAACATGAACTTGGTATGAATTAAACTTCTAAATACGTATAAAGTGCAAATGTTCTTTTTTAGCTAGAGATCATGGAGTATTGGAGACATCTATAGCTATTTGCCAAATGAAGAATGACATAGGTGTACTCTGGATAGCTGGTTGAGGTGGTATTTAGTCGACAATAATAAACCTTTTGCCCTTCATGACACCATAGAAGGAAAAAAACATATAAAAGTATAAACTAAAGGAAGTAGAGGAAAATGAGTGTGTAGGAATATGCCACATGATACCTTTTTTTTTACTGACAATCACTTTGTACCACACTTTATAAACCTCACCATAGATCCTCATTAAAGTAAGGTCACTATTTCTATACATCCTAATTATGGTTTTCATCCACTACAGTCCCTTCCACTTAAGCTACAATATGCTTTTGAATCAGATGTGGTCTAAAGGAGGTGATATTGAGAATTTGCTTTGTAACTTATTCTATCAGTTTCAAACAGGTCGAGCTTTTCCTGATCTTAAGGTGACTTGGTTGATTTTCCATTATATCTATTGGAATAGTAGTTCTAAAATGCATAAAAATTATGTGCAGAAACAAGCTAAAGTTTTTGAAGAGGAGAGAGATTCAATCATAATTGATGAAGAACATAGCTTGGATAATTATTACTCTCTACTACAACCACTACAAGAAAACAGAGAATTAGCGATGGACATTTCCATCACTAATCCGTCGCTAAATCAAATTAGCGACGGATTAGCGAGGGAAAATTCCCCCGCTAATTTCCTCATCGCAAAGGAAAAAATTTGCGATGGATTAAAATTTCCGTCGCAAATAGCGACGAATTTGTGAGTTATTTTTTCAGTAGTCAACGACTTCAGCAATGGATTTTGAAACGGATCTACGAGGGATTTTTATTTTCCGTTTTAGTAATTAACAAAAGAAAAATGTTGGGAATTTTTCACCGCTAATCCCTCGCTAATTTGCTAGGGATTAGCGATGGAATATTTCTTTTTAAAGTTTTGATTTAAATTATCCGTCGCTAATCCCAAGCTAATTTGCGAGGGATTAGCTATGGATATTCAATTTAATTTCCTTGTAATCCCTCGCTAGTACTGTATAATTTTAAAATATTTTAAAAAATGCCCTATAATTGAAGAAAATTCATCTATCAAAATAATACAAAATTTAATTAAATTAAAAAAACCACCAAATAGTCATTATTAATAGATATAATAATGACAAATGTGAATAATACATAAAAATGTTGTCTAAATATCCTAAATAAATATAATAATGAAAACATATGAATAATACATAAAAATATAGTGTATATATCCTAACTACAAAGCAGAAATCGGTGTGGATGCTGGAGCCGACGGAGGGGGTGGGGGTGGATCGGAAGGGCCTGGCTGATGATCTGGATGTGAATCTGGAGGACTGATAACGAAGTCCTCCTTATCCTCAACATCGTCCTCCTGAACAGCTGGCATCGGCGGCGGTGGAGGTAGATTCAAATTCTAAGATACAAGCGTTAGGTACTCAGTCAAGCTTTGGCTGTGGCTCCGATATACCTGTACCTGATGCTCAACTCTCTCCCACCTCTTCCTCTCGGTGTGTAACTCTCTCTGCAGCTGGCTCACATCTAACAAGGTAGAAGAAATCGATGACTCAGATGAAGCTGGCTGTTGTAACCTCCGTCTCACCCTCACAGACTCGGAGCCCAATTCATATACGCGTCCCTTCTTGCACGCTCTGTCATCCACGTCGACGAACAGTGTCTTCTCATCGGGCACCCTACTTGGTGCGACCGTGCTCGTAGAATCAATCTGGGAACCCGACTGCGCATGACGCTCAACAATAGCAGTGACAATATCCTGTCGAATTTGGGGTAAGAAAACACGCATAAAATATTTAAAATTAGCGATCAAAATATAAATAATATTAAACTTAAAAACATATAAGATTGTGTATTCTTACCAGTGTATGGCGTGATCGATCATTGACATATTGACCTTTCCTCGACCCGTCCTAGAACATATAGGTGCATCTGAAGAGGTCGACGTAGCTGAAGTCAGGATCTAACTCTCTCCGCTATCATTGTAACAAGAAATGACTAGATGTTAGTTTTTATGATGGACTAAGTGTGAAATAGCGGATATATCAAACAGTAAAAAACTTTACACTTACCATCTGCTCCTCATGCTCAGTAAAAGAAATGGATCCTCCTGTGTGGGACGCCTGACCAGTGGATCTGTTCTGCTTAGCAGCGGAAGAGATACACTGCCACCTATCGAACCCCCAATACTCCGATAAAGTAGCCCAATAGTCTGGGAAAATCCACTTGGGGTAGCTACCCCCATACTTCTTCCGAGCCTTGGACAATATGTCCGATAGTCTAGCCTTACACTTTTTCTCCCAATTAGCCCGGATCTGTGCAACATGCTCGGGGCACAATAGAAGAAAGACTGCAAAATCAAAATAACCGTTACAAGTAATTACAAATAAGAAAACATATTAAAAATACTAAAAAGACCACAAGTAATAATTACAAATCGAATTTATACTCCAAAGATCGAACCACATGTTCTGAACATCAATCGGAACCTGTGAGAAGGTAGCATAGGCTCCAGTGTAGTGTCGCCTAAAAATCTCAACAATCTCCCTCACACATCGAACCGAATGTGTGAACCTATTCCGAGAAAATAGATTTTGTAATATTAGACAAAGTTATAATTTTGAAAATTTAGAAAAGTGTATAATAAGTAATTATGTAGTCGACTTACGAATCACTAACTGACTCAATCAGTAGTCGCGTATCGTCAGTAGGTGGAGCGCCAATTGTGGATCCTGAAGAACCTGGGATCGGGGTAGGGACCTGCTCTGATCGGGTCTCGTCTGGAGGCAATGGTTGTGGAGCATGTATACGTGATGCGATGCTCAGGGACGGTGTCTTATTCTCGCTGACCGATCATCGGGTGAGGCATCGGAAGCCATATGTATCTGAAATTATTTAAATACATAAAAATGGTCATATTTTGGGAGAAGAAAAAAATAATAAATTTAAAAGTATAAAGTAAAGTAAAACGCTTGTAGTGTAACGATAGCAGAACTAATAATTATATCTATACATTAGTTAAACTTGGACCTAGTCTATGGACTTTGTTATTATCGGAAGAGTAGCCTTCCACATCGTCGTCTGTAGAGGATCTTGTCTCCCATTCTTCTTCCTCGTCATCATTTTCATTGTTCGGTTATGCTTCCTCTATCAATAAACCCGAATCCATAAAATCGATTGTATCTCCAATACCGGACTCATCTGCTAATCTTCCAAAGTTGTCATCCTCAACACATACATTGATTGCCTGCATATCATCTACTTCCTCCTGATATTGTGCCTCGACAATGGGTGCATCAATAACATGTTGAGCTTTCATTTTACAAACAGCTACCCAATCAGATTTTGGTCTTTTGCTCCCGGGGTAGGATAGGAAATACACTTGAGTTGCTTGTTGAGCTAATACAAATGGGTCATATTTTGGGTAATTCCTCATGCAGTTGATGTCAACAAGTTTGTAGTTAGGATGAATTTTAACCCCCTGATTTAGCGTTGGATCAAACCAATCACACTTGAATAGGATAACTGTTAAACAAGGAGTCCCAGGGAACTGAAGTTCAACAATCTTCTTCAACACTCCATAATAATCTTTGGCACTATCTCCATTGCCTTTAACACAAACTCCGCTGTTAATT
The DNA here is from genome assembly GCA_026120185.1 of Voacanga thouarsii. Taxonomy (NCBI): domain Eukaryota; kingdom Viridiplantae; phylum Streptophyta; class Magnoliopsida; order Gentianales; family Apocynaceae; genus Voacanga; species Voacanga thouarsii. The sequence continues at coordinate 1,896,429 of JANUWF010002315.1, read as the reverse complement.
GTTTTTTTTTTTTTCCGAATGACCGATCATGTGTATGGAACCTAAAACCATTTATAAAGTAGCCATGAAAGTATTTCACTTGTCTCGAAAGTCCCCAGGCCAAGCTTTTTAAGTATTGTTCAGTCACTTGATTTTGTGGATCATGAACCTAGTAAAAAACAAAGCGTTATTGCACCTTAATTATCAATGTAATTTATTTTAAAGTCTTATTTTAGATGTGTTCAACTCACATAAGTTCTAAACCATCCTACAAACTCCGACTCTATTCTCCTCTCAACTTCAGGGTCTGTTATACTCGGCTCAAACAACTGCAAGTCATTTTTGAATTTCCTAAAACGACCAAAACGAACACATAAGGATAAATGTTCAAAGTATTGCCGTATAAAATCTAGAACTATGCAAAATAGCGGTATGCTTACGTAATGTATGATTGAACTTCTTCACAGTTTAGGTATATGTAATTTGTGGCAACCTTAAATTCATCTGGGGTAAGATATCTATTCTGAATACTTCCCAAAACCTTCTCTGGATCGGTGTATATAGACAACACAGTGTCACTTGAGTTTGTATCATGAACGCCCTCATCATTCCGAGCCATAGTTGTATGTCGAGTCTGTACATGTGGCTCAAAATAATAGGAGAAGAATGTGAATGCCTCTTCAACTAAGTAAGCATTGCAAATTGATCCCTCCACTCTCGCCTTATTTTTAACTTTGGTCTTTAAACGATATAAGAACCTGATGCATTTTTTACAGTTAGAACTGATTCACATAGTATTCTACACAAGAAAACTAAAACAAGAAATGAACATATGAACAGAGTCATTCTCATGCTTTGGGAAAATATCAACTAATGCTTAATAATCATGATCATAAAGAAAACCATAATTTGGTTCAAGAAAGCCAAAAGGATTAACAACATCCATGTTACACATGACCGTGGCATATTTTGGAAAATCACTAGCACAAAATGATAGTTATAAAATATGCGAGACTCACCTTGTATAAGGCTATCACTAATTATGCCTAGCACTCGCAATTAAGCATGCTTTAGGGGTAGACACACCTACATCAAATTCATTCTGTACCCTTTTTAGCATCTTAAATACTCCCAAGAGTATTGTCCAAAATACCCCCAAGAGAATTGGAAACAAAACCCTATTCATGCCTTCCTAGAACACTTAGCCATTTTATACAGTTTATTGCCCAAATAGACATGGATATCAATAAGCCAAAACAGAAACCCCTAATCATGTTCATACTTTGCTCACACTATTTCTCTCATTTCTTCTACATAACATTCACCATTTAAACCTTCCTAAACCTTTTTTAATGCATATAGAAGTGTGATGTAAGATCCCATTTAGCGTAGCTTCTCTAAACACGTTGAAATAGGGCACATATAAAAGAGTGCAGAATCAGCATTTTGTTTTGGCAACCCTAGTGTTTTTAGTATAATGTATTCATTTGTAATCCAAACATCAGAAAACCAATGCCCTTACTGTCCTAACACATTAAAACATGCTTAGGGACATATATACTAACTCATAGCCCTGTCCCTACATCAAATAACCACATGCATTTTTGTCACAAAAACTGCTCAATAAAAATTCGGCTATCATCTAACAACATAGTTAATTTTAATGTCATTTTCTTCTTCAATTGACTATGAACCATTTATGTAGTTCCTCCACCCCATTCCTCACGGAATAATACACCAAAAGAGGGAAGCAATGAAATGGAATAATTTGTGCAACACAACAAGAAAACGGCTACAAACCAAACAACAAAATCTTTCTCACAATTAATTCATCATATTTCCAGCTTTCATTCTTCAGTTTCACACCACAAAAATACATAATTCACTGTCCCTTTTTCCCATATTTTCTTCATGTAAAAACAAACCAAATGAACGAAAAATCACACTTAAATACTCCTCAAACAAACTAATACACAGCTGACACAAATAGAAACTAAACAGAAAACTCTTCTCAAATCATAACCTTGATTTTTTTTTCTTTTAGTTTTCATTAGTAAAAATTTACATCAAATTGAAGCTCTAAATCCCTTGAATCTTTTTTGTACTAAGAGTAGGAGGTTACCTTAAAAATGGACAAAATATTGCACCTTGAATGCCCTTAATCAAGGCTGTTTCGACAACCCCTCTTCTTTACGTCAGAAATGAAAATCTGGTAACAGGATATATTTTGTTCTTCATATAGTAGATGTACTTGATATATATCAGCTACCACTTAGCAGGTACAAGTTCCAAGGCCTTTGGTAAGCATAAATCGCGGTCCAATGCAACTCAGTAGCATAAATTAGTATTGATGCTAGTAAAAGTTGAGGGATATCTCGATCAATTGCGGTCCAGTCTGGTGCCTAAGCTCCGGCAATAGCGGTTGAGGTCGAGATGCAGCGGTGCCGGCGGCAGTCGACTCATAGCTTGATGAAGGTCGCCGGTGGTTCGATGGTGGGAGGGAATTGCAACTTGGTCAGTCTTTCGGTGGTAGTTCAGCTAATGAGGAGGTAAGGTCGCCGGTGGGGTTGGAAGAGATTTGAGAGGAGTTAGCCGGAGAAGATAGAGAAAATGGGAAAAAACACAATGAAAGGGAAGACAGGACAGGGATGGTATAGTCGTTGAGCTTTGCGAGGAAATTTTTTGTCGCTAATCCCTCTCTATTAGCGTGGGATTTGCGATGGAACCTAAAAATAAAATAAATATAATCCCTCGCTAATTAGTGTGAGATTAGCGAGGGATTTATTCAGCGACGGATTAGCGAGGGTCGACCTCGACGGAGTTTTAATGTCTTTCTGATCCCTCGCTAATTGCGTTGTATTAGAAAGGGATTAGCGAGAGATTTTTTGAATTTCATATTCCGCTCAAAAAATTCCGTGTTACTTTAAAGGTATAAGTTTTGAGTCCCTCGCTAATCCCTCTCGAATCCCTCGCTGGTTAATCCGTCGCTAATCAGTCGCTATTTAGAGAAGGATTAGCGACGGATTGACATTTTCCTTACTTTTTTCAATACTCTACTGAGAAAACATATTTATTTCTAGCAATACTTAGCTACTTCCTACATAGTTACGGATTAAAAGCATGAAATATTTCACCAATGAACAATTCTAAATAATCATCATGGTGTTTGTTTAGGTTTAATTAACATCGATCCTGTTACGCTTACTAATATATAAAAAGTTTAATTAGTATTGATGTGTTTTCATATCCCAAAATTGTATTTATTATGCTAATCAAATGTAATAAAACGTAATATATAAAACTTCGAGTGCACACGTAAACTCTTATAGTAATTAAATGTGTGTTCGTATTTGCATAATTATACATTAACCATATGATCGATGCATCAAATATATATATATATAGTGATAAATGAATTATATATATACTACACATGACGAACTTGTACAGATGTATAATGTATGCATATTATTTAATCATAATCTATACTTTTTAACTTGCTGATGGTAATTACATATATATTAAATGTAAATACATTAGTTATAATTAAACAAATAATAAAGAATTAAGTATTCATAAGGATATTACATTAAAAAATTTACCACACACAAAAGTATCGTGAGAAAAAAATTTGAGCATTCACAAAATGGAGAATTCCTTACAAATCCCATAGGAATTAGCGAGGGATTAGTGAAGAAAACGATCAGCGATGGATTAGCGAGTGATATTTAATATTCCTCGCCAATTAAACTCCAATCCATCGCAAATCTAGCAATGAATTGTGACGGATATTTCCGTCGCTATTCCCTCACAAATTAGCATGGGAATAGCTTGGGTAGAGTCAAAAATCCGAAGCTAAAAATTTACCGCGAATATTAAGTAAAAATAAAATATCTGTCGCTAATCCCTATCAAATTAGCGACGGATTAGAATGGGATATCTTCGTCTACCACTAATTTGAAAGGGATTATACTTAACGCTGATCCATCACTAATCAACCAGGGATTAGCAACGAAAAGTCAATTTGTCATTTGTCCCTCGCTAATCCCTTGCAGATTTAGCGAGGGAAAATTCGATAGCTAATTTCCCTCGCTAATTCTCTATTTTCTTGCAGTGAACAATACAAGAGTTTGAAGAAGGATGTGCATGATATAGTCCTTTCTCTAAAATACTACTTAATCTCCCTTCAGCATGGCAGGCTTGTAAGCGTCTAGTGTGCAAGGACTGATAAAAATTTGTCATCATTCTCTATCAAGAATGATGTTATGTAAGGAGTTATAATCACTTTTGAAATGGTGAAAGGCTTTTCAGAAGGTAAGATGAGTTCTCAATCTGCCTTTTAACTCTCGAGTTTGATTTTTTCTATTAAAGTTATCAAGGAATATCTAATGTAGGACTCATGCAGATGATGTCAATAAAAAGTTAGAGGACGCAAACTATATTGTAGATATCCTGACAAGACGTACTTTCCTCAAGGACGCAGTTGGTGAAAGAACAATTAGGATTATTCAGTTGAAAGATCCTAGGGAACCAGCTACTGTTTCTATTCCTATATCCCAGGCAAAGTCTCTAGACTTTTCTGTTATTTGTGAACTTTTCTTGTACATCATCGTTACATTTATAGGTAGTTGCTGTGTAGTTGCAATGAATTGTGCATAAGACAAAGAAATTAACAATTTCTTGCTTTGCGAGCTATCTGAAAAGGCTATTAAAATATCTTTATAATAAAACTGAATACATTCATATAATTTCTGCTTTTGTCCCCCCTCCCAACAACAAAAAAAAAAAATAAAAAATCTATAACCATATCTAGGTTTTCAATTGTCTTATTTATTTATTTATTTATTGGAAAGGGGTGTTAGGGGTTGGGAATTGCCAATACACAATATAACAACCTGTTGAGTGATTCTATATATGTATTTATTTTTCCTAATTTTTGTTCCTACTTTTGTCATTAGCACATTTCTTTTGGGTGAACTTCAACTATGTATTTTACATCCTAAATTCAACATATTGATAGTTTAAGCAGTGTCAGTCCTGTAATACCCAAAGATCTTCTACCATTGGAAGCTTGAGAAAATACCTTTAAAAAGGCATTTGAAGTTCTCTCTAGAATTGCAAAAGATGGATTGCCGCTATTAGATCCTGAATATAACATGAAAAAACTAATTAATTAAAAAAATTAATCACTATTTTTGGAAGTATAGCAAGCTGTGTGTCAAAATGGCCTTCTTTTTCTATAGCTTTATTTTATATTCCTAGCCACGAGGAGATTTTTAAATTTTGATACTATGTTGCAATTTTGTATTTTGATATTATTTATAGATTTAACAAGGTTGGTGTCTTCAACTCTTCTTTACAAGCATTGTTCTTGGAATAGTAATGAGTGAAGCTTACCGTATTGAAACTTGATTTATAGTCTCAAAATGTATATTTACTGCTTACAGGTAATTGTTTTGAGGCAACAAGAAATTCTCTAACAACTTATGTACATGAGGTTATACTTTGGCAGGTAAATCCTTTCTATTTCAAAAGAACTCTATTTCATAAAATTACTGACACGTATGAGTGTAGATGCTTATCCTTCAAACCTTTGAACATGAGAATCTTTATATTTACTGATATTATACTGTACATGAAATAGCTTTTTGTATTATATGGTGCTAAAGGTAGAGACCAGGGTTCATTTAAATATTCTATTATGTACAAATTGTGGATTCCATTTGATAAATATCAAATAGTGTGGCCTACTTTTATATCACTTTTTTTTTCAAAGAACAACTTTCATTTAATAAGGAATGAAATTCTTAAATTTATAATAGTATTTGAACATTGAGTTGGCATTTAGATAAAACATCACTATCAAACTAAATCCATTCTTGTAGGATCTTGTCTAGGATGTATTTGTTCCTAAATAGCTAGTCTTATATACAGCTAAGTACTATGGTCAAAATGGTTATCCAAGCTCTACTTAGATACCCTAAAACATACTTCCTTGCAAGAAAAACTTGGTATAAAGAAATAAATTTCCAATTCCATACTGGAGAAATAATACCAACTTTGTTGGACATAAGAGCATAGCTTCTTGGATGAAATATCTATTGCATTTATAATTTAGATATAAACCTAGCAACATTTTCATATGATATTTGGGGCAAGACAATTTTCTTTGTTGTCAAATTTATGTTAATAAATATAGTGCAACATGCAGATGATTAAAATCAACACATCTTACATGAACGTGTATTATAAACATTCTTATTATCTCCTTGTTTGATTGAGGTTGGATTGATGTAAGGAGTTACAAAAAATAAATACAGTTACAATGAATGGTTCCTCTGCAAGAACAACCTTCAAGTGAGTGACATGGTTTAAATTAGAAAGTCCCTAAGGCATTATAGTTGGCCTAGAATGTGACAGTGACCGAAATGGATATGTTTTGGTTAGGGTGCATGGAGTTCGTAAAGCCCATGCATCTATATCAGATAGTAACATTTGGTCTCAATTCTTTACCTAGATTACGTATAAAGAATTTCAATTATTTAGTTTGTAATTGATTTGTATTCATCTTTCTTTTTTCTAATTACTCTTTTGCAAATTAAGAAATGTATGTAAATTTGAAGTCTTTAATTATTATGATTTTTTTTTTCATTTTTAAATTTTAAACATAATGAAAATTTCAAATCATTTTATGAAGGGTTAGCATGTGCATACCATAGCAAGAGCTATATATTGAAAACTCATAAATAGAATTTATTAAAATTTTATTTTTTATAAAATTATATTTAATCATTGGGCAAAATTTTTGCACGTAGTGCAGAGTCGCCCACTAGTCTATTCTCAAAGAATTAAGTTTCGCAATATTTTCAAAGGCATAAATAAGATTACCTTACATTTCAAAACTTAGCTTACATCATACCTAATATATAAGTTTACATGAAATCAAATCTCCTTGAAAAGTCTTAAGTAGAATTCTCAAAAATAAATAAATAATAATTTCACCAAACTAACACATATTAACACAAATATCAAAAAGTCTTGAAAACTAACCTAACAATGCCCAAAAAAAAAAAAAAAAAGTGCCAAAAAAATTCAACAAAAATTTAGCCCAAATTAAAAAAAAAAAAGATTTTAGTAAAAAACAAGAAAATTCCCAAAATAATCAATAATAATTTACAAAGAAAAAATTACTCAACTTCTCCCCCACTTAAATGGGACAATGTTCTCATTGTCCAAAATATATGATACACACATATTTATATGATACAAAATAATAAAATGGGGAGGAAAGAATAAGCAATACTCTCTAGGTATCTTGAAACTCATCGTCTAAAACATTGGTACAAATTATATTGAATGGCGCCGGTCAAAAGGTAATAGCCGGTGTTGCATTATATGCCCTCTAGACTAGTTTTTTAATGTAATTATTGAATTTATTAATAAAAAAATTTATTCTTAAAATTTGTTTGTGAATTTACATTTTATTTTTACGTTTAGATAGGGCCCATTGTGTTTAAATAAGTAATCTATGTGAATGGTGGTCTTTCACAATAAGGTATGGATCACGGGTTACTTAACACATAAATGTATGTTCTTAACCGATTGATGAGAATGTGAATCTTATCATATTTAGGTGATTATGTTATCAATTCCAAATGGGGAATAACTTGCCTTTAGCCAATGAGTAGTCCACTTATTTCATAGCTTGAGCTTATTTTGAATACGTAGAACAAAACCTGTAATAGTAATTTCTAAAAGCACTGTTTAGAAGAAACTCAGACTATTATTGCTATAATGTGGACTAATACTCTACCGTTTGAGTATAAGTTCGTGGTCTGACGAAGCTGGAAATATGTACTTTGATATGTTGTAGTTGAGATTCTTTCGTAGTGCCAATATACTTATATATTGAGTATATGCGACTAGTTAGTTAAGACAGACTTGTACAAGATAACTTCTGCGCTATATTGCCCCTTATAATTGTTCAAATGATCTAAATATGTAGGACTCTAGGGAACATGACTTGGATGTTGGCTTTAGAATAGCTCCCTTGGAAATTAAAAACATTCTAAGAGTCGTAGATCATTAGACTAGAGGTTTAAAGATAGTAGATGTCTATTAGAGATGTATTAGTACACTCCTTTTCTATAAATGTACGGCGATATATAGAGGGGTATTTTAGTCATTACACCTGTAGGTCGGAAACTTTGCTAACTGAGCATTGTCCTTGGGGTTAATATTTCCTTATGGTGATATTAAGAAATATTTAAAATGTAAAATATATAGTAGGGGTATTTTGATTATTTTAATAGTCAAGGCGATGTGTCTTTTGGTCTCCGGAATAGCCCTTAAGTCCTGACAGATTTGAGTTAAGGAATTAGTCTTGATAATTATGGGGTTTATTTTATTTTATTTAAGTAGTCTAATTTATTATTGAATTGGAATAAACTAAATGGCCCAAGAGAGAGTATATATTTTACCTAGTTTAATTAGTTAATTAATTATTCAGGGCCAAAGGCTCAGATTGAATAATTAAAAAATTAACCTAGGTGTAAACTAAATAAAATGCCTGATATTTTATATTAGTCTATTTGGGATTCTTAATTATTTATTGAGCTGTTTTATAAAGTCCAAAAAATAAATAATTGAGCCTTATTATTTATGGATGTTTAAGCCCAAGAGTAAATAATTTTATCTGACTCAATGAATAAGACTAAGGGTAAAATAAAATATAAAAAAAAATAACACGGGATGGATCCTATATTTTTGGCGTGAGAGGATAACAAAAAAGCATGAAGCTTTTGTTTCACTCTCTTGGTCTCTCTCTATGATTGTATGAATAGAAACGAAAAGCATCCAAGGCCTTTTTCTTAGCTTCACTATGAGAAGCTTTCACCGACAGTGAAAGGGTTATATTCCGAAAGCTCAAAAACTTCGTATGAATGAGACAAAGCCGACGTTTACAAGGACGTGGTTTAGAACCAAGCATCATAGGATCAATTAGATGAGGGGCAGAAAACAGAGGAAGCATGCACCAACGAAAAAAACAGAGGAAAAAAAATGCAAGCCTTAAAGGCCACACAGAAGCGTAAAGATCATACCTTTGCGCACTCTAAGCCTACTAGGTTGAGTAGGAGTGGCTTGAACGACAGGAATCGCTTCGCCTTACCCACTTGAAGAACCTTCCGGTTGAAAACCCGCTAGCCTCCTACTTCGCCTTGTTTGCATGAACGCCAACCTTTCAACTCTCAGAATATACCACAGCCTAACCTCTAGTCGATGAACACAACGATGAAGAGGAACGGTCTCAAATCTCCTTGGCTCTCTTGCTATTGATTAGCAAAGCTCCAAGAAGAAGACACAAAGAATGAAGGAGACGTCTGAGAGAGAGAGCTGCGTGAGTTTTTCTTAGGCTAGGGAGATAAGGGTTTTTTTCTTTTTCCAAAGACTTTTTTTTTGTCAGCCAAAACTAGGTCTCTTATTATCTGATAAACATATCCCCCGGGATATCATATTTCAAACACTCGGATGTTATCTTGAGAATAAGTTTGGTTTAACCCTAAACTCTTCTTAACCGTATCTAGAAAAAAACCTTACGATCAAAGCTATTGGGCCGAAAAAATATTTATTATTTCTCTTGGACCCAAAAGGCCCAAAATAATAAACATTAATTATTTATTTTGTGGGCTTATATAAATAACTCAATAAATAATTAATGAGCTCAAATGAACCAAAATAATTAATCTTTAATTATTTATTTCTTTGACTTATATAAATAACCCAATAAATAATTAAGTATTAATTATTTCCCCTAGTTTAAGCCCAGGTTAATTTCTTAATTATTCATATAAACCTAGGCTCTGAATAATTAATTAACTAATTAAACCAGATAATTAATTTCTCTCAACTCCTATTTTTATTTTATTTATTTATTTAATTTCAGTCTAATAATAAATTAGACATCTTGAATAAAATAAAATAAAATAAAATCCTCTTGAATTGAGACCAATTCTTCAACCCAAAATTAATTAGGACTTATGGGCTATTCCGATAACCAAAAAGACACATCGCCTTGGCTACTAAAATGACCAAAATACCCCTGCTATATAAATAGCTGTATTTTACATTTTAAATATTTCCTAATATCATCATAAGGAAATATTGACCCCAAGGATAATGTTGCATTAGCAAAGTCTCCGACCTGCAGGTGAAATGACCAAAATACCCCTCTACACATCGCCGTACATTTAGAGAGGAAGAAGTATACTAACACCCCTCTAAATGACATCTACCATCCTTAGACTTTTAGTCCAATGATCCACGACTTCCTGGAGTGTTTCCGCTTTCCAAGGGAGCTACCTTAAAGCAAACATCCGAGTCATGTTTCCCAAGGTCCTGGACATTTTAAACCATTCGGACAACCACAATGGGTGATATAGTACAGAAACTATCTTGTATAAGTCTGTCTTAACTAACTAGTTACATATATCCAATACATAAGTATATTGATTCTACTATAGAACCTCAACTATAGCATATCAAAGCATATACTTCCAACTTTGTTAGACCACCAACTCATACTCAAGTCGTAGAGTACTAGTCCACGCTGTAGTGGTAGTAGTATATGTTTCTATTATATAGTACTTTTAGAAACCACTACTACAAGTCCTATAAGCGTATTCGAAATACGCTTATGTCATGAAGTGAGTGGACTACTCACTGGCTAAAGGTAAGCCATTCCCCATTTGGAATTCATAACATAATAACCTAAACATGATGAGATTCCCAATCTCATCAATAGGTTAAAAATAAATGTTTATGTATTAAATAACCCGTGATCCATACCTTACTGTGAAAGACCACCATTCACATGGATCACTTATTTAAACACAATGGGTCTGTTCCAAACGAAAATTGTGAACAAACAAAAAGTAAATTCACAACTAATTTCTGAAAATAAATTCTTTTATTAAAATATTCGATTTTACATCAGAAACCTAGTCTAAGAGGGCATATAATCCAACAATCTCCCACTTGCACTCTAAGACTAGGTAAGTCCATAGGTGCCCACCCCTATGGCGTCTAAGTGTTTCTTGAAGACTCTTTCAGCTAAAGGCTTGGTGAATGGATCTGCTAAATTGTTTTCTGAGGCAATATGTTCCACTACGACTTCCCGTCTCTGGATGAAATCCCGGATTAAGTGGTACTTCCTCTCGATGTGTTTCCCTTTTTGTGGTTTCGAGGTTCCTTAGATTGCGATACTGCTCCAGTGTTGTTGCAATACATCACAATCGGTCTGTCCATATGTGGTACGACTCCAAGTTCTGAAAGGAACTTCTAGAGCCAAACTGCTTCCTTGGATGCCTCCGAAGCTGCCACATACTCAGCTTCTATGGTTGAGTCAGCAATACAAGACTGCTTGATACTCCTCCATGAAATTGCTCCTCCAGACAAGGTGAAGACATATCCACTAGTGAATTTTCTCTTATCCTTATCCGCCTGAAAGTCTGAGTCTGTGTATCCTGTAGGAACTAAATCATCAGCCCTGTAAACCAGCATATAATCTCTCGTTCTCTTGAGGTACTTAAGAATATGCTTTACAGCTTGCCAATGAACCTTCCCTGGGTTTGACTGATATCTGCTAACTAAGCCCACGACAAAGCAGATATCTGGCCTAGTACACAGCATGGTGTACATGAGACTTCCCACAACCGAAGCGTAGGGAATCCTACTCATTCTGTCCTTTTCTTCTTGAGACTTAGGACAGTCCTTTGAAGAAAATGACAACCCATGTCTGCAAGGGATTAGAGCTCCCTTGCATGAGTCCATGCTGTACTTGGCCAGCATCTTATCATTGTATATTACTTGGGATAACTCTAACATTCTCTACTTCCTATTTTTGAGAAGCCTAATCCCGAGAATGTAGCTGGCTTTTTCCAAATGTTTCATACTGAATTGACTAGACAGCCAAACCTTTGTAGATAACAATGTCCCTATATCATTTCCAATGAGTAGAATGTCATCCATATACAGGACAAGAAAAACCACATTAATGCCTTTAAGTTTCTTGTACACGTATGGTTCATCTTCGTTTTGAATAAAACCATAAGACTTTACAGTCTCATCAAAACGAATGTTCCATGCTCTCGATGTCTGCTTAAGTCCATAAATGGACTTCTTAAGTTTGCAAACCATATGTTCCTGGCCTTCAGCAATGAAGCCTTCCGGTTGGGACATATAGATGTCTTCGCTAAGATGACCATTTAAGAATGCCGTCTTGACATCCATTTGCCATATCTCATAGTCATAGTGACATGCGATAGCAAGGAGAATGTGGATGGATTTAAGCATGGCTACCAGGGAAAAAGTTTCCTCATAGTCGATTCCCTCTTTCTGAGTATACCCTTTCGCCACAAGCCTAGCTTTGAAGGTTTCTACCTTCTCATCCACTCCCCTCTTTCTATTGTACACCCACTTGCACCCAATGGGTTTTTTCCCTTCAGGTGAAGCTACAAGATCCTAAACCTGATTGAGGTACATAGACTCAATCTCGGCTTTCATTGCTTCATGCCACAGATTTGTATCAGCATCAGCAATAGCCTCCTCGTATCTAGTGGGGTCTTGTTCCTGATGGTCGAAGACCAGCTCAAAGGCTTCTCCAGTCCATCTATCTGGAACCCTAGACACTCTCCCACTACGATGAGGCTCCATTTGCACAGGCTCTTGAGGGTGTGCCTCTTCTTGCTCCACAATCGAGTCAGAAGAAGTTGATTCCGTAGATAACTTCTCCTCAAGTTCCAACCTTGTTGAACCTTTAGTGGAAGTACTTTGATTATCTTCCAAGTATCTAGCATTGGTACTGACTAGTACCTTCTGCTCCTTAGGATGATAAAAGTAACCTCCTTTTGTCCCTTTTGGATAGCTAACAAAATAACATAATTCTGATATTAGTTCCAACTTGTCTCCCTTGACCAGTACATAAGTTGGACAACCCCAAATCCTAAGATAATTCAGACTTGGCTTATGCCCAATCAACATCTCATAGGGAGTCCTAGGTACTGACTTGGAAGGTACCAAGTTTAGAATATATGCCGTTGTCTCCATAGCATATCCCTAAAAGGACACTGAAAGAGTAGCATGAGACATCATGCTTCGGACCATTTCCATCAACGTCCTGTTCCTTCTCTCAGCTACTCCGTTCTGCTGGGGTGTTCCCGGCGCAGAGAGTTGGGATACTATCCAATGATGTACCATGTAGTCCTTAAATTCACCTAGGAGGTACTCTTCACCACGATCCGATCATAAGGTTTTGATTAATTTACCTGTCCGACGCTCCACTTCAGCATTAAGCTCCTTGAACTTGTCAAAGGAGTCATACTTGCGTCTCATCAGGTAAATGTAACCATACCTCGTACAATCATCCGTGAAAGTGATGAAGTACTCAAAACCTCCTCTAGCTCTATCCGTGTGAACAAGACTCAACACCTCCTTAGCTCTATCCGTCTTTGGTGTAAATGACCTCTTGGTCATTTTTCCCAGCAGGCAGGATTCACACTGATGCCAACTTTCCAATCTCAATGAGCCCAAAGGCCCATCATGGATTATCCTCTGAATCCTGGTTGAGTTAATATGACTCAACCTTAGATGCCAAATGTATGAATCATTGATATTGGTCTTTCTCTTCTTAGTTGAAGGTTCAAACTGAGCGTTATTTGATTGGTTGTTAATAGGGTTTAAAAAGAACAGATTTCCATATATGTGCCCAGCACATAAAATTTCTCCATCTCTACTGATAGAAATACCAGAATGGAAAGATACAGAATATCTTTGATTTATAAGTTTTGCAACTGAAATCAAATTCTGACGAAATCCAGATACATATAAAATATCTTTTAAAACCACTATTTTATTACAATAAAAAATAAGATCCAGCTCTCCCACTGCAAGGGACCAGACTTGTGCTCCATTACCCACTCGTAGCCCATGTTCGCCCTTCTTGAGTCTTCTAATCTTTCTAAACCCCTGCAAGGAGTTACAGATATGATCAGTGGCTCCTGAATCAATAATCCAAGTAGAAGTTAATCCTACCATTGATATAGACTCTAGATAGAAAACATTACCTGTGGGGTTTTTCTTGGCTTGAAGATCTGGACACTCCTTTTTCCAGTGTCCCTTCTTCCCACATTTGAAGCACTTGCCCTTTGGTTTGTCCTTGGGTTGGGTCTTAGGCTGGGCTGCTATATTCCCCTTCTTCCTCTTGAGCTTTTTGGGTTTAGGCCCAGTTCTTGAGGAAGAAGCCTTAGCAATTATGGCCTTTGACTGCGGCTTCATGACCTTCTCCACCATTTGGAGCTCCTTCATCAATTCAGTTAAACTCATGTTCAATTTGTTCATGTTATAGTTTAACTTGAACTGAGTGAAGGAGCTCGGTAGAGATTCAAGAACCATGTACACTTGGCTCTTAGGGTCAATAACAGCCCCTAAGATTTCCGCCTCCTCGAAAGTAGCAATCATCTTGAGCATATGCTCTCGGACTGATACTCCCACAGCCATCTTAGTGTTTATAATAGTTCGAAGAGCCTCTTGCCTTGCGGGCCGGCTCTTATCTGTGAACATAGTAGCCAATGATTGACTGATGTCATATGCATAAGTCATGTGCTCGTGTTTTGATTGGAGCACATTAGACACGGAGGCTAACATATAGCAATTTGCCATTTCGTCAGCCTTCTTCCACGCCTTCTCAGTCTCTCGCTCTTCGGCGGTGGAACCTTCCCCGATAACAGAGCAGGTCTCGTAAAGGACATACTTATACTCTTCGGCTGTGAGTATTATGTCCAGGTTCCTTTTCCAGTCCACATAGTTTGGACCCGTTAACTTATTCTCCCTGAGAATAACGGCCAATGGACTAAAAGAACCTCCCACTATTTCTGAAAATTGAAAAATAAAAGAAAGAATTTAGTTTGTGAAAACAAAATAAAATTTGTGCACTGAAAATAATTTGGCTCTTAGGAAAACTGACATAGCTTCTTAGGAAGATTAACAGTTCCCTAAGCTAAGTGTATTAACCACCACAAATTAGTTTTCCTTCTAAGTAATGATCTAGAGGATAACTCCATCGTGGGATGGCCGTTTCTTCTCATTTCCTATGGACATACCTCGCACTATGACCTCCAACGTGGGCTGGCCGATCATAGCACGTGCCCCGAGTTATTAATTACATCATTCCATTAGATCTAGATCCTTGTGGTATCCCCATCCTATATGGGTTCACTCTCAGGGTGACGCGAGGGGACCCACGATCTCTAATGAGGACCGTGATGGAAGCCGTGGGGCCGTTGGAACCCCTCTCCCACTTAGTCTTTTAAAATAAAGGTTTTTCTGAAAAATATCCTTTTGAAATTTCCATTAAATTTTTCCTTAACTCAAAAATAAAATATCCAAGTCCATTGCAATCTCTATGTCAAGGCTTACACCCTTTGAGAGATTTCACCGTGAACTAATTTTATTTAAGTTAAAACTTAATGATTTCAAAAATTTTCCAATTAAAACTTTCTAGAGACTTTGGTCTCAAGTTTATTTGGCAAAACAATTTTTTTAGTGCAAAATAAAACAAAATGGCTCTCTATTTTAATTTACAAAAAATATCTAAATCCAATATATTTTCTATGTCAAGGATTAAATCCTTTGAGAAAATATTCAAGGATTAATTTTTGTACAAATTAAAATAACCATTTAATTTTTAAAGAAAAATGTTTTTCTTGTCAAGAATGTTCCCAAAGACTTTGGTCTTTGAGAAAAAACACACATAGGTACACAAAAAAATAGTATGCTCAAAAACAGTAAACGTTTTCATGCTTTTCTATTTTTTAAACCTAAGTGCCCAAATAATAGAATTAAACACATTAATTAATTAATTAATTAATTAATTATCTTATTTAATCCTAAAATCCCTTACTAATATTTTTCATGCAAATATATTCCAAGAATATAAAATATTGCAAAAATATTAACTTCGCCTGGTATAGGACCCAAAACGGGGGAGAAAAAAAGAAAATTGCAAAAAACAAATCTGCCGGTCCATGTACACCCGTCGCACCAGATCAGAGCCTTTTGATCTGTGGTCCACCGCAGCCGCAGTGCACCAGCCGCACCGGATCATCAGCTGCCTCAACCTGCCAAGCCGCCCGCCCGCCCAAGAACCCGCACCCGAACCGTCCGCTGACCCGCGCCCGGTCGGCCACTCACGCGCCTGGTGCGTGTGCACGCTGGATCCACGCGAGGACCCGCAGATCATGCTCACGCACGCGACTCGCGCCCAGATGCTCTCTCACGTCGACCCGCGTGTTTATCCGAATGGTGACTCCAACCCAGCTGCATGACCCGCGCGGATGAATTGCAATTCAATTGCAATTCTTCAATTTGAAATGGCTCAAATCACCTTCAAATCGGCTTGGCTCCAAGGCGTGAACAACGCGGCTTCACTCACAATTTCGGTAGCGGCTCGGCGGAGGCTCGGCTCGGCTCAAACGGCTTAGGAACAGTTCTCTTCTTCGTTTTTCTTACTCTTTCGCGTGAAAGTTGCAGAGACCTCTGCTCTTCGATTTTTGCTTACTTCTTTGGACATTTTTACTTACAAAAACTCATCCAAAATAAAAAAACAACCGCTTATACCCATTTAAATTGGGTTTACACGATCAAACATCAAAGCCAAAATTTATTACAGAGAGTCCTATGGTTCAACGGTGAAGCTCACAGTCATCCTATCCCATACCAAAACAATGAAGGATCACAGGTATAATCATCTTCTCCATTTTTATTAACTACCATACTCCCTATATTGATAAAAAAACCATTGGCTTTGATACCACATTGAGGGACGGAAAACAGAGGAAGCATGCACCAACGAAAAAAACAGAGGAAAAAAAACGCAAGCCTTAAAGGCTACACGGAAGCGTAAAGATCATACATTTGCACGCTCTAAGCCTACTAGGTTGAGTAGGAGTGGCTTGAATGACAGGAATCGCTTCGCCTTGCCCACTTGAAGAAGCTTCCGGTTGAAAATCCGCTAGCCTCCTACTTCGCTTTGTTTGCATGAACGCCAAGCCTTTCAGCTCTCAGAATATACCACAAGCCAACCTCTAGTCGGTGAATACAACAGTAAAGAGGAACGGTCTCAAATCTCCTTGGTTCTCTTGTGATTAATTAGCAAAGCTCCAAGAAGAAGACACAAAGAATGAAGGAGACGTCTGAGAGAGAGAGCTGTGTGAGTTTTTCTAAGGCTAGGGAGATAAAGGTTTTTTTCTTTTTCCAGAGACTTGTTTTTTAGTCAGCCAAAACTAGGTCTCTTATTATCTGATAAACATATCCCCCGAGATATCATATTTCAAACACTCGAGTGTTATCCTGAGAATAAGTTTGGCTTAACCCTAAACTCTTCTTAACCGTATCTAGAAAAAAATCCTTCGGTCCAAGCTATTGGGCCGAAATAATATTTATTATTTCTCTTGGACCCAAAAGGTCCAAAATAATAAACATTAATTATTTATTTTCTGGGCTTAAATAAATAACCCAATAAATAATTAATGAGCCCAAATGAACCAAAATAATTAATCTTTAATTATTTATTTCTTGGACTTATATAAATAACCCAATAAATAATTAAGCATTAATTATTTCCCCTAATTTAAGCCCAGGTTAATTTTCTAATTATTCATACTGGACCTAGGCCCTGAATAATTAATTAATCAATTAAACTAAATAATTAATTTCTCTCAACTCCTATTTTTATTTTTTTTATTTATTTTATTCCAGTCTAATAATAAATTAGACATCCTGAATAAAATAAAATAAAATAAAATCCTATTGAACTGAAACCAATTCCTCAACCCAAAATTACTTAGGACTTACGAGCTATTCCAATGACCAAAAAGACACATCGCCTTGGCTGCTAAAATGACCAAAATACTCCTGCTATATAAATAGCTGTATTTTACATTTTAAATATTTCCTAATATCACCATAAGGAAATATTAACCCCAAGGATAATGCTGCATTAGCAAAGTCTCCGACCTGCAGATGAAATGACTAAAATACCCCTCTACACATCGTCGTACATTTAGAGAGGAAGAAGTGTACTAACACCCCTCTAAATGACATCTACCATCCTTAGACTTTTAGTCCAATGATCCACGACTTCCTGGAGTGTTTCCGCTTTCCAAGGGAGATACCTTAAAGCAAACATTCGAGTCATGTTTCCCAGGGCCCTGGACATTTTAGACCATTCGGACAACCACAAGGGGCGATATAGTGCAGAAACTATCTTGTACAAGTCTGTCTTAACTAACTAGTTACATATATCCAATACACAAGTATATTGGTTCTACTATAGAACCTCAACTATAGCATATCAAAGCATATGCTTCCAATTTCGTCAGACCACCAACTCATCCACGCTGTAGAGGTAGTAGTCTAGGTTTCTATCATATAGTACTTTTAGAAATCACTACTACAAGTCCTATTCTACGTATTCGAAATACGCTTATGTCATGAAGTGAGTGGACTACTCACTGGCTAAAGATAAGACATTCCCCATTTGGAATTCATAACATAATAATCTAAACATGATGAGATTCTCAGTCTCATCAATAGGTTAAGAACAAATGTTTATGTGTTAAATAACCCGTGATCCATACCTTACTGTGAAAGACCACCATTCACATGGATCACTTATTTAAACACAATGGGTTTGTTCCAAACTAAAATTGTGCACAAACAAAAAGTAAATTCACAACTAATTTCTGAAAATAAATTCTTTTATTAAAATATTCGATTTTACATCAGAAACCTAGTCTAAGAGGGCATACAATCCAACATTAGAAGCATTGCAGAAATCATTAGATCAAGTTTTTTGAAGGCTAAACAACTCAAAGGTATATTTTTTTGTTCAGTAAGCATGCTTTCGGTTTCGTCGTTTTTGCCATTTTAAGCTTCAACCAGCACCGTTTATTCCCACCATCTCAGCTTTGCAAATGACCAGTGTCGTTTTATATAAACTCAACCATCGTTTATGTTCTGTCCTTGCAAAAATAAAAACAAAAACAAATAACACACAAAGGCTAAATTGATAACAACAACAAAGACATTTTTAAGTAAGCTTATAGACAAAAGGAATATAAAGGCAAACTTATAGACAAGCCCTCCTTCTTCTTCCTCTTGAAATTTTTAAGTAAGGTCCCTTTTTCTTCCTTAGATCTCTTGGTCTTCCTCTCTTCTTGGTGCTCAAACTCACAAGAATTAAGGTTCTTAAGAGAAACCCTAGTCTTTCCCAAACTCTCCTCCTTTGATTTTGAGTGTTAAGAGTGCTTAAATAGAGATATGGCCTGGTGAAATATGTAAACCCGCTTAAAATAGTGCTTTCCTCACTAATGGGTGGCCTAGGAAACTTACACTTTCTTGGCCGTCATACTTTTCCCGAACTAAGGTGCCTTGGGCTGCCAAGTTTCTAAAAATCTGGAGTAATAGTGCTAAAGACTAGGTGGCCTAAGGAAGTTCAACTTCCCTGGACCACCACCTAACTGCATATATAAATATTTATACAATCAACTAGGCAGCCCAAGGAAGGCAGCCCAAGGAACTTCCTTGGGCTGCCAATATTTTGGACAAATAGCAAACTAAAGCTATTAGGTGGTCGAGAGAAGCTAGACTTCCCTAGGCCACCACCTAAACTACGTATATACATGAATATTAACAACTAGGCAACCTAGAGAATTTAGACTTCCCTGGGCTACTAACATTTTGGAAATTTTACAAATAAACATAATACCTGGCCGCCACCTACTCTTTGGACAACATATAAGTTTCTTCTATTTTCTTCCTTCTTCTTTCTTGTTCTTCCATTTTATCTTTACTTGATATTTTCCATCTCCTAGTAAAAACAAGATGTGAATGGTATGGTGAGTAGTGATTTAAATAAGAATTTATCTCCATTGAAGCACAAAAATAATAGAAAATGCATATATGAAGAAGCCTCATCAGAACCATTCATGCAATACTATTAGTAATCTTCAATTAAAAGGATTCCTAGAACAACATTAAAAAAATGAAATAATAAAGTTATATAAGAGTATTTTATTGTCATGTTTGATTTTTGTAATTGAAAATTAACTCTTACTAATGATAGTTAGAGTATAGTTACTAATGAGGCTTATTTGTACATTACATGTCATTGGATCGATCATGATTAGTTAGTATGAAAAAGAACTATTTATTTTAAATTCTCATGTAGATAGTAGTATTACTAGAATAATTATTCAAATATGTCGTGAATATAAGATATTAAATAAAATTATTTTTATTTCTTTAGATAATGCTTCAAATAATGATTCTGTTATATCAATTTTGAAAAATAATATGAATCTTATATTAGATAGTATTTTATTTCATACTAGATGTGCTTGCTACATACTTAATTTGTGTGTTAAGCAATACTATAAATATATTGATAATATTGTTAATATAATTAAAAATGTTATTTTATTTATTAAAATTTCTCCAACTAGACTTCAAAGTTTTAAAATTTTATGCTAAGAGCAATGTATTTCTTTTAAAAATTTTAGATTAGGTTGTAGAATTACATGGAATTCAACTTTTGATATATTTGAAAGTGTTATACATTATCAAAATCAACTTATTGAATTTGGTAACAATAACAATTTTCAATCTCAACTCACTGATGCACATTTTCAAAATTATATAGCGCTTTCAATATTTTTTAATTACTTTTAAAGAAGCAATCGAACTTTTTTCGAGATCTTATTATCCCACTACTCATCATATTATTCCTACACTTGCTAAGATAGATAATTTTTTTAGTGACTATATAGACCATCCTGAATATGATTATTTTATAAAAAGTATGTTTGAAAAATATAAAAAATATTGTGAAGATATTCTTAATTTATATGATATGGCATTATTTTTAGATCATCGAGTAAAAATTCTTGGATTTCATAGTATTATTGAGTATATTTACGAAACATTAGATTTTGATGAATCTCCAATACCTAAACAACTTATGATAAAAGATATAAAAGATAAAATGGTTATAGTTCTATCTGATATCTATAATTTGAATGAGTATGAGTCTTCTTATTTTAGTTCTGCTACTATATATAGGGAAGGTTCATCATCATCATCTAGCAGACAATTTAAACCACCATGAAGATCTTCCTTTTCAATTTTATCAAAATTTAATCCATCGGGTATCATGAAGCATCAAAGAAGATTATTTACCATCTATAATGAGATGACAATCTACGAGATGCAATATCTGGTAGAAATGAGGATTAACATTTTGACATTTGTAGTTGGTGGAAGGATCATGTAAAGAAATATTCAATTTTATCCAAAATGACATATAATCTTTTGGCACCATCTGTCTCCACAGTATCATCGGAAAGTGTTTTTAGTGAGAGCACTCGAGTAATTAATGAAAGAAGATCTTGATTAGCTCCTCATACTTTAGAGATGTTAATGTGTTACAACAGTTAATTCGTAGCTAATGATAGGACGACCAATTCGAGAATTATTGATAACGACTCAGATGAAGAATGGAGTAAGTCAAGTAGTTAGTATTTCAAATAATTAGGATAAGTAATATTATGTTATTATTTAATTTTATTTTTAGGATATTTATTCCATATTTAAAATTTAATCATTATAATATTTTTAAGATGTTTAGATATCAAGTCTCCCTCTTTTATAATTTTTATTTTATTAATTAATAAAATTGGTAGGAGTCCAAACTAAACCCTCCATCACTTCAAGGTGACTTTTTTATAATTTTAAATAATCTTGTTGCTTAAGTTTTTATTAAAAAAATAAAATCACATTAAGAGAGAGAAAAAAAGGAGAAAGAGGCCCACGGACCGGCCCCGGGCCGTGCCGGGCCTAGGGTTTCTGGCCTTGGGCTCGGACTCGCACGACCCGCCCAGAGGTGGGACCGGCCTGCATAGCTTAAGGGCCAGTCCTCAGGATCGGCCTGACACGGCCTAAAACTATACGGGTTGGCCTACATGCCATTGCTAATCACCAAAATAACTATTAGACAAATTATTACAAAAATTTAACCAAATCTCCAAATACATAACAACATTCCACAAAATATAACTTCAACTGACAATTCCACCAACTCCATAACGCATTAACCACAACAACAATTCATTGTCTTACTAAGTATATTACAACAACAACCACTAATACTACCATCACAAGGTTAAAAGAAAATTTCCACAATAACAATAATGATTTCCCAACCTAATATGCAACTTCAACCAAATCCTCAAAAGAACTAATACCATTATAACAACACTCAAATACTTAAAGCAAAAACTATACAATAAGGTCTCCTTAATAATAATTCAACAAATATAATGATACAACACATTAGAACTCAATATAATTTATTAATCTCAATGAATAAAAATAAAGAATCAAAATAACATACAAATAAGTTACAAAAAGAAGAAGATATCTATATACACGTAAAGTTTAGTATTATGCACAAATAGAAAAACAAGCATTCACATAAAAGAATTTGTATTATTCACAAATATTTTACAAGGCTACATCAACAAAATCAAAGTTTTTATGATATTATCCTTATTCCCTGGCAACGTCACCAAAAACTTATTGTACAAACTTTAACTGTGGAAAATATTACCAACAAATACATACACAATCAAATTTTAATTAAAATGTCAAAACACATAATTAGGTAAGTATACCCATCATGTAGTATAGAATTTAATAGAAAGCAAGTATTGAAAATCTTTGGGGAAGAGATAAAGGTACAACTACTAACTCTTCTTCTATTATTTAGCCTAACAAATAAATGGAATAGACTAACTACATTGGGCAAACCTAGAGAATCAATACATCCTCGCACAAGATTGACAATAAGAAAATCAAGGATAACAAATAGAGTATAAGACATATACTTATCAAGAATCTTAAAAAATTAGCCAAGTACAAAACCAAATTCAAGATCGTTAACTACCAAATCTAATACCGATAGAGGTCACAAATAAAAAACTCTCTCTTTCTCAAGTTACGGATTTCATATTCTTAACCAATTAAAGGGTATCTCTACCTCTCTAATCGAACCCAAGAAGTATGAAGTGTAAAATTGCCAATTACCCAAAGGTAAATTCGGAAGGGCCCAATACCCCTATCTCTAAGATATACCAAACTCCTAATAATTGCTAAATTCTAATCCTACAACCCCTCTTGCGAGTTAATCGAAGGAAACCCCATATTAAACACATTAATTGGAACTCAACTCTTAACCCCATCTCTCAAATTCATTAGGAGAAATCAGCCTAGATAATTAACAAATCCAATACAACAAAATCAAGTAATTATTTAATAGGAATTGGAAATCAACAAATAACAAAATCAAGTAATCATTTATTAGGAATTGGAAATCAACAAATTAAAAGTAGACTTAACGCAAGAATAAATTAGAGTTCATTCCTTCAAGAACAATTAAAACATTCCATACAAATTGACAAAAGAAAACAAAAGAAATAGAGTAAGAAATACTTATAGACAAGGTGTCACTTCACCTCTATCTTCAATCTTCTCTTGAATCAACCTTCAAATCTCTTCAATCTTTTCTCTCGTGTGTGGATGTTATTCCTCTTGGTTGGCTGCCACTTATTGTCTCATAAGGTTTTATTTATAGAGCTTGGAAAGCCTAAAATTCATTCAATATCAGATTCATGTTTCTATTCTGCAAACTTGCATGGTGCCCTCAGAGTTGATTTGCATGACACTGTTCACTCTTAGTATACTTGCATGGTGCCATTGGAGTTGATTTGCATGACACCGTACACTCTCAACATCTCTTTATTAAACGTGATTTTACACCTAGCCATCCATGACTTTGTTTTTGTTGTCTTATTCTTCTCTTTCCTTTTTATTCAATTTTTGTCATTTTTCATCATTTTCTTCATTCAGTCCTCATTTTTTTAATCATACACAAAACAATATAAAATTGTGAAAATGAGTAATTATTTAAACATTATTTTATAATATATATATATATATATATATAGATATATATTAAGTATAATTTATATAGAAAATAAGTACATAATGAGCACTTATCAAAATTCTACTTGAACTCTTTCCCCTCTCAGCATATAAAATTAGGAATATTAGATATTATTTTGCTTCTCAATCGAAAAAAAAATTAACAATGCACTTATTTTGTAACTATTTTTACAATAATCTTATTTTAAGCTTTTTTTTTAACAAAAATAGAGTTAATATAAATAATTTTTTTAATAAAATATTAACAATTTTATTATTCACCCTATATACATAACAATATTAATCTTTGAATTCATAAATTCTTATAAAATTTAAAATCTTATATATATATATATATATATATATATATATATTATGAAAAAGGAAAAATTTAATATAATCCCAATCTAACTACACCAAAATTTGTTCAAATTGTTTTAACCATCATACACGATACATTATAGGAAGAAAAGAACTATTTTAATTCGTAATAATAATTATGGGAATTCTCTTTAGAGGGGGAAAAAAAAGGTATGGCATGTTTGGCATCACTGTAAAAACCCAGCAATTGGATCATTCAAAAGTAGATAAGTTATCTGGGAAAATGTTTCTAGTAGAAATGTGTAGGAAAAAATATAACAAATAAATATAGAAAATGTCTGGATTTGAAATAAAAAGTTACACTTTATTGCATTTCACATCGTTTAGAAATTAAAAATTCTTGTAACTTGGTATCTAAATACTTAGGTATAGTAAGAAACTTTTGGAGTGTCCTAGTTTATTCTATGTCCAATGTTATAAAGTATATGAATATAGGTTAAGTGAATGTACTACAATATGAAATAATGGATACCAAAGGTAGTTGTCAATTTGGAAAAAATACAAAAAATTCCAATAAATCTCTAACTGGTTATTAGTAAAGTGTTTTGTAAATTTTGTTGGAAATGTATACTTGATTCAATATTCTGACCGTATAGATATTTTATACTTTGTTTTATTCTTTATGTTTGTTATTCTATTTCCTTAACCATACTGACTTTAAATTTTCTAGGAAAATGAAGTTTTTTAGTCTAGGGTTTGGAGATATTTTGAGATTGTGAAATTTGATATGGAAACAATATTTTAGCTAGTAAATTCGGAAGATGAGAGGGAATATGGATTAGTAGGTCCTTATTGATAGGGTTATGTCTAGGAAGAAATTAGGACACTAGTAGAATTACTTGTGCAGTTATATACCTTACATGGATCGGATAGGTTATAGACAAGAGCATCTAATATGGCGAGTCTAAAATAGGTAAATTCAAATTATACAATCAAAAGAAAGGACAAATGGTTATAGTCTCATGAATGATCATCCTCATTGAAAAGAAAAATATGAAGGTTAACAGTATGATGACATTGTTATATACATATTTTTTCTCACAATTTTCAAGTATATGAATACTTCTTCTTAAATAGATATTAGATTTTGGATGTTTGTTTAGGATTCATTAACTTGGAAAGTAAGTATTTTATCTTTTATGATGGTTTTACTTATGGGTCAAGTATTGAAATGGTAAGAAATTAAAGAATAAAATAAAATATAAATTTGGTATTTGAGTGATAGTTATTTTGGATAGTGTGACGTATGCAAAAGATGTACAAAATTCTTTTTTTTTTTTTTTTGGGTTCATTTTTGGAGCTAAATGGCTGTGGGGTATTTTGCCTAAGATGGACGGTCTCAGTGTAAAAGAGAAATATAAAGTTTTTCATTAACAAAGAAATATCTCGACAACAATTAGAATGAGAACCTGCATTACTTTCAAAGAGTAAATGATAATGTGAGGAGAAAATCTTGTAAGGGTGAGAAAAAATTGAGGCCTTCTCGTTTTCGTAAACATATCATATTGAACCTAAGAGTAATTACAAATTTTTTTATGAACCAAGAAGATTTATAAGACCTACTAATTTCGATGTGTGGTTAGACGCATCAATGTGTTGACTGGTGGTTGTAGGTCAATAGAGTTAATGAAATTGTAACTTGTGGATTAAAAAAAACTAAAAAATAGAGGTCTTGCTGGATGAGTGAAGTAAGATGGGTTTAAATTCTTGAAATAGAGGTCAAATAAGGCTTGAATTTGAACAATGTCTGTTTGGATTAAAACAATGTGGTTAGATGCAAAAGATATTTCTAATATATTTAAATTAAGAACTTACTATTACTTTGCGTGAGTTTGAATTAGAAAGTTGTACTTTATTATATGCGTGAGTGCACATACACATACACAAATGTATGTATGTATTTATGTGTGTGTATAGTTAAGAACTTTCGGAACATCTTGGATTGTTTTGGTAAGTTCAATGTTATGGAATGTGTAGGTATAAATTAGATAAGTATATGAATAGTATGAGATAAACTCGTTTGATAAAATTGAAATATAACGACTGAAATATGAATACTTAAGTATTGAATTTTGAAAATTGGAGTTTGAATACTGAATGATGAAATCTGAAGTATGAATTTAAAGTTTGAATTAATTATAATTTATTTTACATTATATTTTATTATAATTTAAATTAAATATAAAAGAATATTAATAATTAGATAAGTATTTAACATATTTAAGTTTCAAACTTAATAATTTTTATTTTATTTAAAATTTATAACATAATTTTAGTACATCTTAATTAATTAAGTGATAATAAAAACTTGTTATCAAATATACTTAATTAATTAATTTTAAGTCATTTATTGAGTTATCAAATAGACCCTTTGTATAAGGAGCAATTATAAATTTAAAAAAAATATAAAGAAAATAACTTTATGTATATCTCATAATGACTATTAATAAAATATTTTGTTATCTTTCATAACCTGATTTATTCTTTATGTTCATTTATCTGTTTTTTAATTATTTTGATTTTTAAATTAGATATAACTGAACTCCCGATGACGAAAAGAATTAATGAAGAAAAATTTCATAAGAATTCTGGTTTTTCAAATGTAGAATAACAATTCGGGATGTACACTATTGTGACATCTATTAAAAGCTATTCTTATTTTATTATGCCTCAAAGCTTTAAAGTGTGACGATTACTATTATCATGTGAACTTGAACTTCACAAAAAAACAAAGGCAGCCATTTTCTTTTATTTTTATCTTCAATAAAGCTGTTTAGGGCATGTTTGTCCGACACTCTCATCCTTCTCTTTGATTATCTTATAATGCAAAATGCTAAGAAGAATCCTAATGATCTTCATTGAAAGTGATGGAAATAGTTTCTTTTACGCATTTTGCTATACAACTTTGACTGTTTAAGTTACCAAAATCTTTATGCAAATCTAAGTCTTGATTACCAACCTCATACATATTTATGGGTTTCAATATGTTTCTGTTCCAATATTTTCTCTTTTGTTAGAACCAATTATTAATTGATTTTACTTTCTTTTAATACAAAAATTTGAACATTAATTACCAAAAGAAATTGAAATAGGTAGACATATTTAGAAAAATATACAAATGTAACTTTAAACTAAAAGACGTCTTATAAAAAGAGAACTCCTAAAATAGCAAAATAAATAACGCTTAATTCTACTTTAAAAACGTCTAACTACTAGGAGAGGATTGTCTAGAATTTATAAAGAAAACATTCCGTAAGTAATTTGTCTATATGGAATAACCATCAGCCCATTTACCAAAGTGTATGCAAAAGTAAACATGCTTTTTCGCTTGGCTTTCATAGCCAAGAAAACATACTTGACGCAAATATATAGTTTTAATATTGGAAAGAAGTGTTAGGACTAGTACTCTTATGCCCTACCTCGTGCAATAAATATTTGAATATTACATACTAATTAATATAGTGAAGCAAATAAGTCAAGGTAACTAAAACTTTGGAAGTATATAGAAAGCTTAATAATTGAGTTGTTCTCGAAACAAATATATGAGAGTATTGAATTATTTTCACTTTACCACTAAAAACCCTAATCAGTTATTTGGGACCTATGTACGTAACATTAGTGATAAAATTTACTTGTAAAACATATTTATTTTGAAGAAGTAGGTTTACAGAGCTGAGAAATATCATCTTTAATGATATTTGGGATTCATGATTAGTGACTTTTTTTGTTAAAAAGAAGGTAAACAATTGTAGAGATTAGGGATGGTAATTTTCTCGTTTAACCGAAAGCTCACCCTAGTTTGGCCCAATAGAGTTAGAAATTCTCCGATTTAAGTAGAGATGGAGATATGACTGGACTTCATATCTCAGCTCACAAATTGGAGGTGGGCAAGGACCAAGGATTGCATGATCTCTGATCCATTCAGCATAATATATACATTAAAATTTTATATTATACATATTTATATAATTATATATGTATATGTATGCTTAAAACATAAGTATATATAATTAGTATACATGAAATAATATGCATATATAATAAAAGTATCTATATTTATAAAAGAATTAATTATAAAATGTATTTATATTCATAATAATTTGTGTGTATTATATTGTATTATATTTAAACGTGTATAGAATATATATATATATATATATATATATATGTATTAAAAACCTAATTATATATAAATATATAAAATAATTAGTATGTAAGTAGATAAGTGTATATAAATAAGTGAGTAAAATATAAAATATTTATACTTTTATATGTATTATATATAATATAAGTATGTAAGAGATAATATATAGAGATATATATATATATATATATATATATAATATATATGTATGTATGTATGTATATTTATATAGATAAGAGTGTGTGTGTGTGTGTGTCAAAACATAATACTTATGCCTCTATATATATTATATACACAAGATATTCTTATATATTTATTACATATACACAAAATACAAATATATATAATTAGTATGTAATATATATAAGATTATATTAGATTATATTTATACGTGTATATGTATGTATGTATTAAAAAGTCTAATTATACATAAAATATAATTAGTATGTAAGTAGATAAATGTGTATACATAAGTAAAAAAAATATAAAATATTTATACTTTTATATTTATTATATATACACACATGCTTTTATATAAAATTTTAATGGTAAATGTATTTTTTTACATTTTTTATTTTATTATTTAACTTTTGGTCTAATAAGAAAATTTTAAACCTATTTCCCCTTTAAATCAAGACTAGAGATTATTTTATCCCCGATGAATGAATTGGGGGCAAAGATTCTCGCTTTTCTGTATCGGGAATAGACTAGAGACGAGGAAAAATAGGCAAATACGGGGCAAGGTTGAAATTTCTAATCCCTGATTCGCCCTATCCCATTGCTGTTCCTAGTAGATCGATTAAAATATTGCAGCAAGGAGTATTTGTTCTAGCCTAACCACAGAGCACTAGAGGGAGATGCGGGGGAAGGGGAAATCAACGATGTTGTGCCCACCTATCAAAAGTATAAGTACTACTACTGTAATATCTAGGATAATTATTTGGGGTAAGATAGGGAGTAAATTATTATTATTATTTTTTTTTTTTGGGGGAGGGGGGGTTGGGTGTGGGGGAACTTCATCATTGATCTAGCATAGCTTATTACCCAATTAGTAGAAACAATAGTTTCTTGATTATATTGCTTAGCAAGATGACAAACTTCTAATAAAAGAACCCCTTTTAACGTCAATTCTGTTATAATTATTTTTTAGATTTTATTCTTTATAAATTTTACCCTTCTTCTTTTAAAAAATTTCAAAATTCATAATTAAAAAAAAAAAGTTTTTCTCCTAACATATCTCCCTAACATGAAGTCTTTTGCTTTGTTTTTTTAAAAATATTTTGAGATCTATATATATATATATAGAAAAAGTAAATTTACATACCCAATAAGCATCATATTTAATGGTCAATTATTTTTAAGAAATATAAAAAGATTTTTTTGGTAAATAAATACTTAGTTATAGAAATCTCCTACAAAAATTTAGATCATTGTATTAGTGAAAAACAATACGTTATGTCTTTTGCATAATAGCATAATTGGTAAAGTATAGAGAAGATTGGACACCACATCGCAAGTTCAAACTCTGAAATAAACACAAGTACGTTAATATATCTAAATTATAAAATAAAATGTAATTATAACTACAAATTTGTAATAATAACTACTTATGAAGACAGCCACAAATATCACTATAGCAGAAAAGAAAAAAAAGAGAAAAAAACTAACCCATTCGCACGTTTTGAGGAAGTGTAACAATAGAGACTTTTTGTAACAGCCAAGACAGTTAGGTAAACAACTTATGAGGACCATCACCGATGTCACCATGGGCGAAAACAAGAGGGAAAAGACCACCTCAACCTCATGACTGCTGCATCAAAAGATATTTTGTGTAATCTCTTGGAATTGTTTTATTTAACAGGCTAGTATTATTAGAAAAAAAAAACATTAACTTTATGCACAATAAAATATTAAATTAAAAATAAAAATATATTTCAATAGATAACTTTTTCTCTTTCCCTTAGTTCTACAAAATCTAATATTTCTTTTAAAACTTCAATCTAAAAACATATGAGTTATTAGTTTACGGATAATATACTCCATATATTTTAATGTATTATTTCTATTGACATTTTTTTTAAAAGTCACTTAATTTATATATGTGTATATATTTATCTATTTACAAATGTCTATGCATATGAATGGGCATTTGTATTTGTGTATTCATGGATATCAAATTAAAACATATGTTTCAATTCTAAGGGCAAATTTGGATACACACTCTCATTTCAATTAAAATCCACTTTAATTTAAAAAATTATTATTTTATATATTTTGTTTTTCGAGAACGATCGTATACTTACAACACATCATATTCTCTCTTTGATCTCACATTAGACTCTACTTAACACCATGTTATATATAATCTTTTTAAAAAAATCATACTACCATTACACATAAGTTTATAATGAACATTTAAAGATAATATAATAAATAATAATTTATCATGACAACCAATCTTGTATTAAAATTTCATTGGATAAAGCTATGTTATTTTAACAAACTCAATATCGTGCGAGAGAAGGGGGAAAAAAAAAAAAAAAAGGTCGTAGTGCCACTCTGAGCAAAATTTATTGTAACCAAATTATGAAAGAAAGGAGTATCTGTTCATCATTTAGCTTTTCGGCTAAATTATAGGCCAATTAGAACAGCATCTACAAGTGTTCTAAGATTCCTAAAGGCATGTATGTAGTTTGTTACCCAATTATTACAACCAATAATTTCTTGATGATAGTGCTTAGTGACGTGACAAATTTTCAATTAAAAGGTCAATTCAGCTGTACACATCAAATTATGTTTTAATCGTTTTTCTTGGATTCGTCTCTACCAAAAAAGAAAGCTTAATAATTTAGCCTATCGTTCTCGGGAAATGTGCTACATAGAAAACGTCACTTTCTATTAATTATTTTGGCTCAGAAATAAATATATGTGTAGGTTTTAAGTATAATTTAAATTCCTGTATATAAGGATTTGCTTGATAAAAATTTAAAGTCGAAATTTAAATATTAAATTTATTATAATTTATTTTATATATTTTATTATAATTTAAATTTAAATTATTTATATTTAAAAATAATAAATAATTAGGAAAATATCGCTTTCAAACTTAACATTCATTTTACTTAAAATTTATAATAGTATTTCAAATTAGAGTTTAGTGGTAATAAAAATTTATTATTAAATACATAAATTAATAAGTATTTAATATTATTATTTATTAAATATACTTAATTAAATAAATATCTGATTAATTAATTTTAAATACTTGAATTATTAAATATGCTCTAAGTACTTCTATTCATTTTATAGTCCTAATGAGAAAGAACATGCCACTAACAAAGCGTACTTCTTTTTTTTTTTTTTTATTGATATATTTCGTTCAAGGACATTTTATTGTATACTATATTATAGTACAATTTCAATTTAATAATAATATTTTATTAAATAATTATTACTCTTCCATTTAAATATTTTATTTTGACTTAAATTATAAAAGAATCACAAATAATATTTTACATTGACAAAAAATGAAGTCAGTTCCGCTTCATGCGGTAACTTCGTTAATGGGGTTGAATCCATTAAATAGATTGTGGACTAATCAAATTCAACAGAAAGCAAATGAACCGCTTTTTACAAATAAAGTTGTATTGAGCTTACTCTGCCTTAAATTATGTGAGACTAAATTATTGGCCCTAAGTTTGTCATTGTCTAGATAAACCATCCCCATATTTGATCATAGAATGGAAGTGTATTTCATAAATAATCATCTGTATACAAGTTTCTGGTGCAAATTTAATGGAATTTTCCCCTTCTTTTTCCTTACCTACTGAATCAGAAGATATCAAGTATGAAATATATCCCCCCCCCCCCCACCCCCAAAAAAAACAAAGGAATTCAGACTATTACCTCTTGTAAGAAATGCATTCAGACATATCCATCAGAATAAAACTGAATTCTCAAGCAAGAGTCTGTTAACTGTGTTTGCATGCCTGAATCAGTATGTCAACTGCTCTAGCCATAGTCCATCCCCAAAATAGTAGTATTACCCAGCCCAAAACTAGTGATCCAAGCCAACCCCAACACCACCGCTTCTGCCACACAAAGAAGGTTTGTCATTGCGGTGTGGAAGGAGGCAGGGGCTCCATCAACAGGAAGACAAACATTAAGTACAGAACAGCTTGATTTGTATTTTATAAATCCAACAATAGACATTAGTTCTAAAGAAAATTGCAGGCATAGGGGTTCTGCATATTCCAAAATTCTCGTACAAATCAACATCTGACCACAGCCTAGCTCAAAAACGAATGATGCCCTGAAAATGGAAATAAGGGGGAAAAGAGAAGGTTAATGAATTATTTTTTTTAAAAAAAAAAATTGTAAGTGTAACATACGAGCCCTGGGCCGAAAGATCGTAATAACCGGGAAAAACGCAGTCATAACAACGTCGACAAGAATATGGTAATAGATGCCAATGTGCAATTTACTACTACAATGAAAAGAATAGGAAGACAGTAAAAGCTCAGTATGGCTATCTGATAATCATTGTTCTTAAACGTGTCCGCAAAATGAAACAACTTGGAGAGACAGAGATTATGTGAGATAATTCACAAATGAGTTTTCCAATATGACACGATTTAAATGGGTCTAGCAGTATGGTTAAAATTGTTAGGATCTTTATGATATTGATACACGAGTTAATTCACCTACGAATCATCATATTTCCATTTCTGGAAACTCATTTTCCTCTGAAAACCTCAGACTGGGGTTCTTGACCAAAACAAGGGGTAAGCAAGAGGCAATTTGATGCATTGATTTTGGATAATCGCTAAACAGTATTGCTGCTAGGTTCAATCCTTAAGGAGAACCAGGCCATCGATCAAAATGATAAATGTAATGGCAGACGTCCTTTTTAGACTTATTATTGTCTTTGGGCGGTCCTTCTAAGCATACCCGTATCCTACTCAATTGAATGTAAGGCGTACTTTTAGAGGTGTGCCACAAGTCTTCTGGAGGGTCAGAGGTTCATGTTACAATTGTTAATGATTATAGTGGTAATCTCCATATTGTCACTGAGATATATTTTTCAATTGTGCAGGTTTCCCTATGCTCTATATGTTCTTGAGATGAACACATTTTAAGAGAGAGATTGGCAATGATCTCAGATCTGCAAAATTCAGCCCCTTTAAGTGTCTTACAGAAACAATTACTATTCTGAGCAGGAGGCTGTGTCCCCCATTTCCATACCATGTGCCAGAAGAAAGGGGGAACAATTTTTTTATGTTCAAAATGAAACAAGACTTTGTCATTTCAAGAATGGTTTTTCATCCAATCATGGAGAAACATCATTGAAAGTGCAGTTGCAAGAAACCAGAAGTTATGTGCCAACATTGGAAAATTAATGATCCGAAGTGTGAATGCTGAAAAAGAAACCAAGTTGTTATGCTAATTAAACAATTGATCTACATTAAGCATTTACAATCTGGATTTTCCATCGGACATCCTCAAGATAAAATCTTGAGATTCATTTCTATGCAGTGAAGGTTTAGTTGGAGCAAATGAGTAGCTAAAGCCAAATTCTAGGAAAGCATTCCTGCTTGAGATCTGCTAATTAACAACCAAACACGAGGTATGCATCAAAAGTAATTAAGACAAACCTTAGAGGCCAAGCGATGGGATCTTCGCAAACGCATTGCACTTCTTAAAATTCTCCCGCTCAGTAGCAGAGAAACCTTGTCAAACTGGCTGTTATATTTCTTCTGCTTACATCCACCATCAGTCATGAACCTTTCTGCTTCCTTCTCTGATTTGCTGGTGAATGACAATTTCAAATGGCAGACAATCTTGTGATCAGTTAACTA
The DNA here is from genome assembly GCA_026120185.1 of Voacanga thouarsii. Lineage (NCBI taxonomy): Eukaryota > Viridiplantae > Streptophyta > Magnoliopsida > Gentianales > Apocynaceae > Voacanga > Voacanga thouarsii. The sequence continues at coordinate 1,861,974 of JANUWF010002315.1, read as the reverse complement.
TAATAAACAAGGTTACATAAGAAAATAATTTAAAGGAGTAATTACCGTGAGGCTTTTGTTCGATTAATGGGACTGCCCCTTGCCTGAGAAAAGCACAGAATTTGGACTTCGTTCTCAGAAATTTACACAAATGAAACGCAAAAGCAAGAATAGTGGAGAAAATATCCCGACTTCTGGAAGCTATTCACAGATAGAGAGAAGAAGAGAAAAAAAAAAGAGTGATAACAAGAACAGAGGCATTCAAAAGAGTTGCCACACATATAGGATAGAGTAGGAACAGTATAAATTTTAGGTAGCAAGTATACATGAGCTATCTATACAACAATAGTGGGGGGGGGGGGTGTTAGAAAAATACTTACTAAGCATATTTATGACACTTATTAAGCCAAAACCTCATCCAAATGGAAAAACTAAAACAGGAGAAAATTAACAGCATGCTAAAATTGTATAGACTTTGTAACCAGCTGATGAAGAAATTTATTTTTTTCCTTTTCCTTTCCTTTTTATTTCTAACTTCGGAAAGTCACTATAAATCATGAAGAATGCATACCTGTTCTTCTGCAGATAAGATATTCAAATGAGCATGATGCTCAATATCAACAGAGTTAGCTAATTCTTTAAGTCCTGTTTCCATGCTCTGTGCAGCATCAATCAAATTTAGCAAAGGATTCTTTACAAAAGAAGAGCATGCTGTATCATTTTCAGGGCAACCAACTTCTGACAACTTTGACTCAATAGCACTAATCACGGAAGAAACAGGACATTGTCTAACATTCTGTGCATTCCGCCCCCTCTTAAACTTTGCATTCTTATCATTTAACATGGTTTGTCGTCCATCAGCCACCAATGATTCCCTTGAACAAGAAGCAATCTTTACCTGGGGAATATGAAAAGCATTTCGATCTGTAGTCATTCCCTCAGGCCTTGGACTTGAGATCATGTCCTTAATGCCCGAATTGTATGAAATAGATACTGGATGCTCTCTTTGTTGTTCCAAATGCTCAGACTCTTCTTGGGCAAAACTGCATGCCTCCACTGCAAAGATTTCCAAAGGCCCATTTTTTGCATCTGGGAAATTAAGCAAAGTATTATCACTTTCTTTATTGAATGAACTTGGAGAAGAATCAAAACTTGCATCGCCATCCTTTATCCTACTATTTGATTTCCAGAGAAAAGAATCCTTTGTTTGTTTACAGTTACTCCCCAAGTATAGTAGCTCTTCACGAAAACTTTGAAACTTGTTCTCTTCGAGACATCGACATACACAGATGCCATTTTCCAATCTTTTATGCCAATCTACCAAACTGGAATTCAGATCAACAAAAAGGTTGATCCCTTCTTCTGAAGTAATGGAAAACTCAAAGGAGGAACCAAGTCTAGAATCCATGGCTGAAGCAGAGGCATTCTTCTGTGAATGTTTGCTGCTCCTTTTCTGAATCCGAGTCATATCGATCACATCAATTTGTCCTAAAAACAAAATTGTTTACCCTCAAGCAGCTTAACTTTAGCAAGTCAAACAACTTGCCTCGGGAAAATATATATATTTTAAGCAGCAAGTCTTCTTCCTAGTTGCTTTGAGGGGAAAATCTAGAATTTTGTTTGGTGAAAATCAGGCACCTTTAATGGTTTCAATACTTAATATCTGCATCAGGCAAACAGTATAGGTTATTCAGAGATCCAAAAGTTTTTGGCCAACCTAGCAATGTGATGAACAGGAAATTAGTTTTTCTCATTGCAAAGGGAACAAAAGATAAAGAGTGAAAGAGGTTCTTCCAATGTCGGTCCTATGAAGCACAAGATGCAAGCAATATTATTCCAGCAGTAAAGAGGTTATCTCAAACATTGAGCCTGATTACAATGGTGCAAGTTATCGGTGCAGTGTAATATTTTATGCTTTTTCCCATTTTTCCATTCTAGATTTTATCTTGCATAAGGGTACTTTTGCAATTATACTCTTAACAAATAAAAGAGTAAAACATTTATCAAACTTATCAGTAAAACATTTATCAAACTTATGTGTTATACAAGAATTTTAAGGGGAGAACGTAACACAACTTCACTTTCCAGTTATGCAAATAAACTTATTAACGCACAACAGAAATAAATTAACATTTCTTTGGTCCAAGAATCGTATTTCACTTTTGGGTATTGTCCCAAAAGTATCACAATTATAGCACTAAGGATTTATCCATGCAATATTCCCAGTATGCTGTTAATCCAATTGCAATGCAAAAATTGCATGTATTGTCATGGAAAAAATTGCCACAAAATTCCATATCTTGAAACAGTTGTATGCACTTTCAGATGTTTAACTTTTCACTCACATTTATTGCCAGAATAATCCTAATCCCACAGCCATCTCTTGAGGATGGTCTGACTTCTTTCATGCAATCTCAAACTTCAAACTTATAAATATGACAATTTTCAATTAAATGTAGATGGATCCAGAGCAATGAAAGAGAAAAAAGCAACAATACTTCAAACCTAAGTAATTGTTTAGCAAATTACGAGAAAGTAGAGAAACAAAAATTGTGTAGGAGAAACTACCATGGACAAAAAACTTCCTTTTCTAATAAACAATTCAAATACTTTTGCAATTTTTTCAGATTATATTTTTCTAGAAGAAATCATATATCAAATATGTAACTCTCTCAAACTTACAGATGCCTTCTCAGGGGTTAATTTAAAACTTCCAGTTCATATTGTTTCTCAGACACTAAAACTAGTAGCTCACTTTAACACTTAGTTACATAACTATGACGTTAGAAGTGCATATTATTAAATTGTCATGGCATTGGTAAAATCCATTAACAACAAGGACTAGGGCTCACAGGGAAAAGTAAGAGAGGCTTTGTTTTAATCTCTTCCTTATGGGATTTTTATCTCTCAATCCATTCAACTTTTTTCTGCCCATGTTAGCCTGATGTATCTACTGGGCCAGGTCACGAGCAGGGTGCATGGCTGCATGGGGGGGGGGGAGGTTGGAAGGGGTTTGGACGAAAGAGTTGAATTTCTGCAACATTTGACCACTACACCACTGGTCACCAGAAGAATAATTAATTGAACTAAATCACAACAAGAAAAACCACTGTGACTACTTAAGCTTTTATATGAGATGGGATGCACAAGGGAATTAGGCCAAGCAAATGTCCCAAAATAGACATGCATCAAGGGTATAGTGGAATACTTTTGATGCTGCAAATGTTTAAGTGGAATATTCTTAATCAATCATATATCTACACCACAAAATAATTTTCACCAGACATACTTCCAATAGATTTCACAGTATAGAATATTTCCTGCTCCAAAATATACAGTTTGAGATTATGAAGTATTTCATATTCCTTTTAGGCATAAAACCATATAATGTGAGCTCCAACGGCCTCTTGTTGAATCATCAATGTTTTTTGTGCACAATAAGTTCATTATGCTCATGATACTAAAACAGTTAAAAAGGAAACAAAATACTCAACATGCTGAAATTATCATTCTCATCCCTTTGGAGTCTCTACAACAAGATGAAATATTATGCATCAATATTTTGAGCAAGAATTGCAAAGGATTTGGCATGCCTCTACAACTCTTTCTTTTGCTTTTATATTTTTCCATTTTTTGTATGAGATTTTGTGGGCAGAAGATATTGGCAACTAAGAAAATGCTTCATAAAAATTGAACTCTTAATAAATGTATTTAATCATCAAACCAAGTCTAATATATGTAACTTCATCTTCAAGTCAAGTCTACCAGGCAAATATTTTCTGTCTTCAGCGGTCTTAGTAAATTGGTCCCGAATATGATATCCAGTCCAGTACTTATACTCCCATAATTGTTCTTTAAATACAAAGTATGTAGTTCCTCTGTCTAAAAGAGATACTTTATTATAAGATTAATATCCCAGATCAGCTGCGTTATTCATATCGATAGCAGTTGCTCAGAAACAAATTTTAGAGAACAGAACATTTTTTCATTTGAGATACTGCAAATTCACAAAATCTCAATCTAACTCGCTAACAAAATTCACATTTTTTCCTGAATGTGTTAACTTCTCATCCTGAGAAGAGGGAAAAAGAAAAAGAAAAAAAAAAGGTGTATAAAAATTGAAAATTCCAGAAGGTAATTCAAAAAGAAAAACCATTTGTGTCATCTCAGTAGTATAGACATCTTATAGAAACAGGGAACCTGAAAAGAAAAATCAGAGACTTATATTAAAAGAATCTTCCGGCATTAAAATAGTACGAGCTAAATCTACAAATGAACATGAAAAAAAAATGGTTATTGATATCACAAAATTGATAGTATCTCTCATATTTATCAATTTTTCATCCTACATGCACAGCATAACTCTTAAGGTCTTCTGATGATTGTGGAATGTTCTCCAATAAATTCACAACCATGTTAACCAGAAAGTATACAATTTCTGAAAAGATATATCCAACTTTGAATCAGAAAAAAGAGTGTCAGGCAGCTTCAATCACAATTGACCGATATGGTTTAGCCTTTCACCATGTATTTAGTATTATTTTCCTATGTCTTAGAGTAACCTTCTTGATTAAGTCACAACTTGCGTGTGCCCATGATCAAAAGGCTAAACAAATAGACATCAATGGATAAAAGTGACAACAGATAGACATCAAAGGAGATCCTTTGGTAGAAAATTCTTTGCCTCAATTTGCACAAGGTAATCACCAACCCCTAAACCTTGGATGAAGCAGACAACCAAGAATAAAAGAACTAGGCTAATAGAGAACATTTAGATTAGGCTGAAATATGGAAGATGTTCATTATTGGATCTCCAGATGGTATGGAACATTAACTGGGCCGTGAAGATTGCCTTTAACTAGGGGTTTCATGAGTACATGAAATTTGCAAGTCTTGCATGGATACAAGCTGTAACTCAGGGAAAAATTCTTAAGCTCTTTCTTTGGAAACTTGCAATTCGAATTGCCAATGTTTCTAGTATTCATCTCTATACACCCAAAGAATGATCATCTTAGAACAACCGTGTATAAAGAAAATCTAATACACTATTTCTCCTGAAATGTAAGCAGCAGTAAACAAGTGTGTGAAAAACAATTTACAAAATTAAGCTGGTGTTTGAAGGATAATACACGATTCATGTCAAGTCAAAACTATAGATGCATAACCCAAAAAGTCACCCTTCTTCTACTCCTTTACCCAATTTCTCCAGACAGGTGCAGAAAATTTCTGTAACTCAACGTTGTTAATTTCTCCACTACTATACGCCCATCCATCTTATACTTTTGCTTTGGTCTTTTTCCATACAGACAGGGGATTCAGCAACACAATTCACATCAGTCAACTTAAATATCATATGCGAAGTAAAATACAACCAGCTTGAACACTTCAATAGATATACCATTAATTTATATTTCTTTCACCTCAAAGGAGCCCACTATGCACAATCAAGTCTAAATTCTCGGTAGAAAACCCAAGGAAAAATTGCTAAAGCCACACTCAACTATAGCTTTTCTTCACCTTGTGTGAGATTACTGACGAACAAAATGCTTAATGTGGAAAGCGCAAACAAACACTTTGAAGGTGATTTTATCTTGTGTGATTCGAAAACTGCAGTTTCTGACGATTATTCCTGAACAGATTCGATTTCTTTCCCCATACAACGAACAGGGAAGAGGCCAAAAAATAAAAACAACCAACCAAAGAAAGAAACAATGGAATTACACAGAAAAATCAGAATCCCATGCTCATGAAAATCACAGAAAATTGAAATTCTTACAAAAACAATTAAAAACACACCATGAACATACACAGATGAGTAGAGAAAATTGTCGCCATTGGAGGTTTACCTTGTGTGAACAAAAGAGCGAGAGATGAGAAGGAGAGTGCGAGGATTTAGGTCTCCTCTTTTGGGGTGACGTTAGAGAGGTTTCCGTTTTGAGCGGCAGAGCGAGAAGTGTGGACATTCAAGATTTTGGTTTTGATATGGGAAAACAAAGTTGGTAATGTTATAACGGAAATATTTTGAGGCAGTGATTGGCATTTATTACAGAGTAATTGACCATTTCGAACTAGTTGTTAGCAAGTCCTGATTTAAAAAAAAATTGAAAACTTTTAGGAAGGGAAAATAATTATATAGTCTATTTTTAAAATTCAATATTTGATTTATTATTTATATTTATAACAAGAAAATTTGATTCTTTAAATGTGAGAAAATAAATATAGAGTATCAAAAAGAAAGATGAATCTGTATTGAGATATCATATTGTAATTCTTTTAACAATTGAAGATATAAAATTAAGGTTGTAAATGAATAAGAATTAGTTTGAAATGAGTTTTGTAAAAAGTTATTAAATATGTGGGGTTCAAAGAGAGATAATATGATGTGTTATAGATAGATGACGGTTATTGAAAAATAAAAAATAAAAAATATATAAAATAATACTAGTAATAAATTTGAATTAAAATGAAATTTTAGTTTGGAATGAAATTAGAGAATTCCAATCCAAATAAAATCTAAAAAAAATAAAGATCAATAAAAACCTTACTCATGTCAACATCTTTTGCCTCATTCTTGATGTTTTTCCTCGCTTATTTTTTCTTCGCTCACCACCTCTCTAAAACTAGTAGTTTAATAAAATTTTTATATTCCCAATTATTATACTTAAAAAAAAAACTTAAAAACTCAATATTTTAACTAAAATAATTATAAATTTTTAATTTAAAAGTAATATCATGATTGTATAATTTATACATAAAAAAATTATTAAATTTTTTTATAGATACTTTAAATTAATAATAATAATAAAATGTTAATTTATATCAATATTAGAATTTAAACTCAACATTAAGAATAATAAGAATATCAAATGAATTTAAACTCAACGTTAAAAAGTCATTTTACAAGTTTTTTTGGGTTATATTTATGTATGCCAAGTATTGCCTCCCACTGAAAATAGAGATGGTCTAAAATTTAAAAACACAAATTAAAAGCCCTGAAAATCTATAGGTTTTTTAGGGAAAAAAAAAGGACCAAACTAACTTTTTTTTTAATCCGACATTTAAACTACTTAATTAATTCTCTCTCTCTCTCTCTCTCTCTCTCTCTCTCTCTCTCTCTCTCTCTCTCTCTCTCTCTCTCTGTCTCTGTCTCTCTCTCTCTCTCTCACTTTCCCCTCACTTAATTTATACATTTTTTTAGGGGATAACAAATGATAAGTGCATAATTGAAAAAAAAAAAAAGAAGATAAATGTGTTCTTAATTCTCTAAAATGACATGAAGTTATTAAAAAAAATCCCGACGTGACCTCTTTTTATTCAAAGGGAATATTAATTATTGTTCAGATTCATTTGGTAGTTAGGGATAATTTAGGCATTTTAAAGTATTTTTATTTCTTCTTTTTTAATTTAAATTTTATTGGATAAGTTTCTCTTAGATTTAATAGCTCAAATTTAATAAGAATTTAATTTCATCCCTACCTAACCCTCAGTCCACCGTGCGCCTCTCTTGCTTCGTCTTCCAGAAACTCCCCCTCCCTTTTCTTTTTGGCTTTCTTTTCCTTCGGCCCTTCCTCTTCCTCTTCATCTTCCTCTTTCATGCGGTGGGGAGTCTGGATGATAAATGCATCTTGTTGTTTCTTTTTTTTTTCTCCTTCCCACCTTCGTCTATGCTCACGATGTATAAATCCTATTTTGTTCAACTATTTCTTCAAAGAAACAACAATTTTTCCAATTTACTATCCTTATTCTCAGTATGCTATCAATCAACGAGTTACCTTTGAGAAGCAACTAAAATTTGATGATAGAAAGAATGGTTTTCAGTTCAAACATATCAGTTGCCAAAGTTGTTTTCCGTTCTTTATGAATTTAGAAATTGTACTGTTTTGTTGTCCATATAATATATCAAAAATTATAGCAGCTGGAGCTCTACTTTGATTCCCCCCTCCCCCCCCCCCCCTCAAAATTATGTGGGGTTTTCTATTAAATATCTGACTTTTTGTAACTGGCAAGATATCTAGAGTCCCACTTTGGTGTCTACTCTGTACGAATTGAGAATGTTGGTGTAAGAAGGCCACCAAGTGATGATGTTCAAATCTAAGGCATTGCAAATCCTCATGCTTTCAGAAAGGTATTTTTTTTCAATTTCAAATTGTTGTTTCCACAAGTAACTCTTTTATGTTGATTACAGACAATTTTAAATCACTATGTTCTCCAAGCTTTTTCGACGCATCTATCGAATATGAGAAGTGAGGCATTCTTGAGGCAAGCTTCAAACATTGAAGATGTACCAAATTTGAGACTAGTATATTCATCAGCTGTTTTGGTATGCCAATTCTTTTAGAGGCCCTTAAGCCTGCTTGTGCTAATGATAGCTGTTAAGTCCTTTACTTTTCTTGCTCTGCAATGTGCATTATCTCTCTATCTAAACTTTTTGTCAGTTTATTTAGAATTTCTAGATGTCCCCATGTGAAACCCCGGTCAAAACCAATCTTAGAGTAAGGGGGTTGGGATGCATATCATATTTTATTTCATGGTTAAATATATTTTCATGTGATTTTTATGTGTTTTAGATTCGGGTTTTATTGTCTTGAGGTCTTATTGGTGAGTATTGTGTGAGAGGGGCAAGATGGTAATTTTTGCCCGAGGTGAAAATAGGGAGATAGCCTGTGGATTGAATAGAAAATAATTTTCTAGTGAAAATATCAACAAGATTTGTTGTGGTTTAGTGGCTAGAGTTTTGGAATTAATTCTTGAGGTCTTGGGTTCAAATTCCATCATAGAAGCTTTAGCTAGATTAAATTTTATTTTTGCTTAGTGGAGGAAGTTTCGGTCTTAGGAGCTTAGAGTAAGGTAGGGATGATGTCCTAAGAGAGACATGCTAGGAGTATTCTCATTCTACTCTTTTGCCCTACTCGAATTTCCTAAAGGGAATTCTTGTTCCCTTGATCTTTGGTTTTCCTTAGGTTTCAACTTCTTAGTTTGATCAAGATGTTCTATCCATTTTCTTTCCAGAAATTTCAGTAAAATGCTGTGATCTTGTGGGATCAAAATGTCCTAGTAAAAGGCTTCTCATGGTCTGAAAAATGTGGAAGAATGGTGGGAAATTCCAAGGGGAAAAATCCCTCTAGTAAGCTTGCTGAAATTTCACTCTAGACTAGTTCATCTTCCTTCATGGTATGAGCTGAAATTTTTCAGCTTGTTGTACCTTCAAAATGTCGAAATTTTTAGCTAACATTCCCTCACAAATGCTGCCAGAAAAATGGTTTTTAGGATCAGTTTGAAACCTAAAAATTCTTGACCAATTTCGGACTGCTCAAAGCTGGAGCAAAATAAGAAAAATTCCTGTACGAAAAACAGTTTTGAGAGTCCAAAACCAAACTGTTTTATTCCAGATCTTGTTCAGTACCTTAGCCATGTTTTTCCTTCTTGAAGAAGGCTGGAAACCAGCCTTGAATACTCCTGAAATTCCCTTCAAAACTCGCTGCAAATTGGCTGGAAGTGGCAGCCGAAAATCTGCCCAGAAAAATTCCTGTTCAGCGAAATGTTGGGCAGTCCAAAGTTCCAGCTTTGTTTCCTATTTTTCTTCTGGCTGAAACACCAACCTTAATCTGTCAAAAACTTCCTTAAACCTCCATTAACAGAGCTCCATTGTTTCCCTCAAGCTTCTGCACGAAATTCAGCAATGGCTGTCCAAAAATCTCTCTAACAAATCCTTGCAATATAGCTTGATGGGTTTCCAAAATTCCAGCCATCCTTGTTTAGCAACCTTCCATAATATCTTACTCAAATGACCAGACATCTTCTTCATCATTATGCACCTTAGTTTCGGCCACCATAAGCCACCTTGAATCATCTTTAATTCCCCAGAAAAGCTGCTCAACCAGTCGGCCATAGGAGACCTTCAAAGCTCTCCAAATTATCAAGATATAGTTTCCAAATTCACTTCCTAATAATATTCTCCAAGGATTGTGACAACTAACCCTTCATTTTCTCTTCCAAATCAGAGAAACAACTCCCTAAACCCTATAGAAATTCGGCCAGCCCTATCCCTCACAAAAATTCGGTAGCTGCACAAGAACAACCTCTCAAAATCTCTCAATCTCCAAGAACACACACACTACACCAAGAACACCTACCTCTTCCCTACACTTAATACCCCTCCAAACCATCTCAAATCCTCTAAAAAACTTTCAGATTTGACCTACTCACTGCTGTGAGTCCATCAACACCATTATTAACACCAAACTCCTCAAATCATCTTGCTACTTCGGATCAAAAGCAGAAATTTCTGTGAAGGACAAGAACATCTTCAAGGTAAATTTACTCTATCAACTTCATCTTCTCCAAACATGATCTCTAGTGAGAACCTATGCGAATAAACATACTAATGATCTCTTCTTCTTCTTCTTCTTCTTCTTCTTCTTCTTCTTCTTCTTCTTCTTCTTCTTCTCTCTCTCTCTCTCTCTCTCTCTCTCTCTCTCGGCCAAAACTCCTCTCCCTTGGCCGGATGACTTCTTCTCCATAATCATGCTCTTGCCATCTCCTTTGGACAAGTTAAACATCTAGGAGTTGAGATCTACTCTAAACTCCTTCGAGGCATTCATCAATCAAGTAAGTACCATCAATCCTTCTTTTAAACTCTAGAATTATGTCTCTAGGGTGATAATGATAATAGGTGGATGGTGATAGGATTTGAGTATATATATATATATATATTATTGAGATTGAAGTATGAATATATGTATGATTGTGAAGGAGATGAGATTTATGCATGGGAGGATTGTCTTGGATGATTATATGATGATTGGAGGTTGATGCATGTCATAAGTAGTATATGTGATGAAGTATGCTAGAGATTATGTCACCTTTGGTGAATAGGGTTTATATTCATGATGGATTAATATTGAAGCCATGATCATGTTTATGCTAGTAGGGGTTAGATCATGTGTTGATAAATTGAGATCTATGCTTGTATGCATGATTTGGATGATTTGATGAATTAAAGGATTGTGTATGCAATGATTGTGGTTAGCCATAGGAATTTGATCATGATATAGTTGTCCCCAAACAAATTTTTACTTCATGAATAAAATATTCAATAAAATAATTTCTCTTAGTATTTTCGAAAGAAAAAAAAAACCCCTAGGAAGGGTAGATTTGGATTGTCATATATATAAATGATATTTTAGTCAAATAAATAATGATTTTTTGCTAGAAAAATAATATATATATATATATATATATATATATATATATATGCATATATTACTTAATGTAATGAGATCAATTAAAGCCTTTATGAAAATAATTACAATTAGTAGAATATATATTACTAAAAATTTAACTATTATCTTCTAATCAAAACTCCTTAAGAATTTATTTAATATTGTTCAAGTGAGACTCATTAAATTTATTTTCAACTAATTTTAGCTACCAATTATTTTCTAACAATTAAATTATTAATAAATCAATATTTTATTTAATATTACCTAGAACTCTTGATCAAATAAACTCTGAATTTTTCCTAACAAGATTTAAGCTTTCAACTTATTAAATTTATTTTCCAAACCATTAATTATTTTAAATAATTGTGCTAGGCTCAACTCTTAAACCTATTTACTTATTGTTTAACCTTAAAGCTTGGGAAACTAGGATCATGGTAGTAGTAAGTTGAGTCGATTTAAAATTACGGAAGTAGTTTGTGGCTTGAAATTGATTGTGATTTGTATTTGCCCATGTGGGGTTAGGTCTGCCGTTGGAGACTTTGTTATTGTGAGCAAGAATCAGGTAAGCTCCTGCAGAAAACCTGTTTGATGCAAAATGTTTATTATGGCAAGCCAAGTGTAGAGTGCATGGACACTCATTTATGTAAAGGCAATTGAAGGTTAAATCCTTTCTTATTTCAAACATTTGAATTATTTAAAAGTCAATAAGCAGATTTACTCAAACTCAAACTCTTTCTAAAACTAATTTTGTTAAAGACTTTGGAAAACCCATAAATTGCCATTTTCATGTGAAACAGTGTTTTGTTCATTTTATCCCAAGTGGGAAACGTCGTTGAGTACTCAATAAGGGTGGACTACTAAGACTAGTCTTTGAAGGGTTAGGGTAAGTCTCTCAGTAGGTGGCCACCTCTGAGGGGTGAGTCCTTCCCGGATAAGATGTCAGTCCGGTGAGTCGTGCCGGTCCGAGCTAGCAGTTTGTTTTCAGTCAAGTGACTGTGGTTTGCCGGAATGGACACCCGGTTGTTGTTTGGGTATAGAGAAGGAGGAGTATGTTGCCCAGTAGGCCAATCACTTACTTTTGTCAGTCTGCACAAAGTGTCGGCATTCTGACCGGTTATGGAGCCCAACGTGTGGTAACCCATATCCCTTTCTTTCGAGTGGTTGATTTTATTACTTATGTATGGCTGGAGAAGTCAAAACGCCACTCTTGCTTTTGACTAATATTATTACTTGCCAATATTTCTCTTATAAAGGTTTCACACTTTGCATCCACGAACTGTTTTCACTAAACACCCAAAGCACACACGGACTTACTGAGATTTCTGTCTCACCACCATTTTATCATGATTTCAGGTCCATCCTGCTGTGGGCATGAGTAGCTATATATTGTCTGCTTTGGAAGAATTTTCTGAGGATTTATTTGTGTAATGTTGAGAGAGTTAAGAGCGGATGAATTTTTATTATGGATTTGTTTTGAGTATTCTTGGATTTATTATTATTTCTTTTGGGTTGTAATAAATTTCAAGTTGAAGTATCATTTTATTTCCGCTATTATATTTGTGTGTCCTAGTTATAAAGACCTCTTATCTTTTGGACGGGGCGACATCCCTGGCCCTGGCGGGCCTAGGTAGCGGGGTGTTACACCCCATCAAAATCTTCCAGGCAAGAATCTTCTTCTCACATTGGGGAGCTTGCAATTTTGCAAAAGCTAGAGGAGGTTGGCATTTCAATGAAGGTTTGAAGAACCCAACTCCAAGTCTTGTAACTTAAAAGAACTCCATTTGCTCTAACTTAGATAGTTGCTTTCTCTTTGTATTCACAAACCACATATCTATGTTCAATTGCAGAGAGTTGAAACTTTTATTGAAGGGCAACATTCTAAAACATCAAAACCCACATATCAAGGTGAGCAATATTAGCATGCAAGAATTCCATTATCTGTACACGACAATAGTAGAGAGTCATATGCTCTTTTGTTGAGTTTAGAATATTTGTGTTATTATGTAGATGAGTTTCTAATCTTTTTCAGTTCTTGGAAAGAAGCTCTACCACCGAAAAAAAAAAATCTGATTTTTTTTTTCCCAAAAAAAGTTTAGTTACAAACTACCTAATACACTAAGTTCTTACACCAAGTGCTTTCCTAACCTATATTCCGTTAGATATGGGGCTAACTTTTTCATGGTATTCTAAGAGTTTTTGTAATGTCAAATTCAAGTTTAGACCTGGCTTTTGAAATATTTGATCATTTCTTGCATTGTATTAGATTGAGCACTTTTAACTAGGAGTGTGGACACAAATTTTTTTCTTGTAAGCAATACGAATGGAAAGAATTGGTTTGGGCAAGTCCCCTACTCTTATTTTTGAGGGGTAGATTTAAAACCAAAAGTATGGAACCTAAAGAGCACTATGGATAGAGGAAAATAAAGAAAGATGATTGCCTATTGTTAGCATGTATTAAAGACTATTGGCAGGCAAAAAAGCAAGCAGTGTGTTACAATAGCAACCTTTTGATTCTCTCCCAGGTCTTTTTAATGTTCTATGCAAGCCTTACTTAACAATATGCTATAAGCTTTAGTCTAGATATGCATAATAACAAGGATTTATTGGGATAAAGTCTTAATCAATTACATATCCTATATACATCTTATAGTTAGTCAGGCTAATACCATTTTTTTTTTTTTTGGAACAAAACTTTCCATTACAAATTTCAACTTATTTTGGCACATATAGGTATCTATTTACTAAAGCTGTGAAAGTGGCTTTGTTCAACCAATGTTTTCTGCAAATAATCCTATTAGTACTAAGTAACAATATAATTTGATACCCAAGTAACTAAGATTACAAAATCATTTGGCTCTTCTCCTTCAGCACCAAGTTATGAAGATACCCTACCATTTTTTGTTATTAATCAGGTAGCTATGATGTAAGTGTTTAACAATTTGGAAAAGAATATCTTTTGTACTCATGAACTCTTTAACATTTTAAATACCTTTGTTTTGAATCATTGCTCTTGTACCCATATAAACACATTTTGTGAATTCTCTTCACTACAAATAGTTATATAATGGAGTACCAGTAACATCGCTATTGTCACTTGTTCCCCATTTTTCTTCCATCATCATTTACCCATCTACTGTTATGTTCAAGTTTTGGTTGTTGATGTTGAAGTTTTATCCCAAGCATTCTTACCAGCCTAACTATCGGTTCATGTGGTTATTTTGAATATTCTAACTGTGGACTTCTCAAGTCAGGTCTCTTAAGTTGGAGGCTCCACAATAATTAAAATGTCATGAAAGATTTTCCATCATCATTTATTTGTTTACTGTAATGTTGAAGTTTTTCTCAAGCAAGTGTTGACAAACCTTACTATTGGTTCATGTGGTGGTTTTTTATATCTTACATTTATTACAAGCATGATGTATATTTGCCCGTGAATTAATATTGCTAGAACTGACAAATGTTGGAGTAAATTTTGCCTTCAAAAGCTAATTTTGGCCTTATTGATGCCTATTTTTGTTTATTTCGAGTGAAAATCCATAAAAGGCCTAATCTTGGAGGGGGTTTGATGTCTTTAGGTAGCAAAACGATCAGCTTACCATTTCATTTCTGTTGATGAGGCACTACTTCTTTAATTCTAAATGTGGCATACATGAATTGTCCTTTACTTGCTAAAGTTTTGGAGGGATTGTGCTAATTTTTGGCTTTACTACTCTTTACTTTAGTATAGAAGTATGCTAGAGGTTCAAGTATCAAATGCCTTCCCTTTTTTTTTTTCTTTTACTTTACCTTGTTTGCTTTTTTAAATTTCTTGTAGTTATTGATTATATATCATTCAAATTAATCACTTTAAGAGTTGCATTTGTGGTATAAAAAAACTATTTTGTCTCCCTTGATTTAGAGAAATGCAATTAGGATGTTGAAATAATAGCAAGATGACTATTCCTTGACAGTTTGATACCCATTCCACACCCCCCCCCCCCCAAATCATTTTTCCTGTTCAGATAAATTCATATTATTCCATAGTAACTGCGAATAATTTAATTAAGAACACTACAAAAATTTTGGTACATGATTATTGAATGTGTGGCATGCAATTGATATTTTTGACTTCACAAAATGATTACAATTATTGTAAGTTTGATGTTCGCATGCCACCAGGTTTATAGAACTTGAATTGTCCAAGGTTGCTCCACCTAGAATATTGGGTGAGAAGTTCACTTCGGTGACAGTAGAAGGTCAATTTTGCAACTCATTAGATTTTGTCCAATACTTGTAAATGCTTGCACTCTTCTAGCTGCATGCGCCAATGCCGGAGTCGAAAGAACCTGATGTAATACGGTAAATGCTGCCTATAATGTAGATGTTTTTAGAATCCCAGTAGTAGTGATGGTGTCTTGTTCTTATATGCGACTACTACTTGGAATTTGAAGTATCTAGGACATTGAAACTAGCCAATGGAGTTAGGATACAAGGTAAATCTTTCATAAGGTTGTTGGCTGCATTCACTTAGATAACTGCCTCAATTCATTCTATATCCTTTGCACTATATGATCTAGAAACTATAAGTGCTACAATAATCACACTTGGTGTTAGGGTGTGACAGCGTAACATGATTTAGGCTTCAAGTGGATACCAATTTTCCAATCCTATCTCAAATCAAATTTTCACTTTGATTCAAATATATTATTATTTTATATTTTTTCATTTCACGAGAACTATCATCTATTCACAACACATCATATTCTCTCTCTTTAGACCCCATCTGATCTCATATATTTAATAATTTTTTACAAACTCATCTCAAATTAATTTTTATCCACTTTTATATTCTTATTTGTGTTAGGATTCGTGGACTCCTAAACGCAGAAAACATCCACGAACCCCTCCCGACGACCCAAGTAAACGATTAAGAATATCTAAGGTTTAAGAATTACCTTTGGTTGCTATAATTGAAATCCTTCGATTCTGATTGCACTGTTGTACGTTCAACCCGAACAATCACCAGATGCTGCAGTATGCAAACGTCCTCTATCGGATACACACCGCGAACTCACTCGATACCCGGGGAGTGCTAGCGCCTAGGGTTTGAGAGGTTTTTTTTCTCTGGTAGAGAATGGCACGAATGTTCTCAACCGAAAAATTGGACTATTGAAAAGACAGCTAGGGTTTTCTTAAAAACCCCCGAACCTCTTACAGTCCAACCCTAATAATATCTTATCATATTCTAATTTAAATTCAAATTAAATTAAAACTGATATGATAAGATTCTGCCATTATCTCGATAATTTAACTAATTAATTTACCGAGTTAGATTCTTATAATCTGGACGTCATCCAGATACATCAAATGTGGACATATTTCCAGAATCATTGTATCTGGTAAATTTTCTAAGTACGATTAACTTAGACATATTTCCATATTCATCGAATCTGGTCACAAGAAAAATAACCTAACAAGTTCGCTTATTGTGTGACCCTATAGGTTCATTTAACACTGGCAGTGTGCCTAAATCATATTTAAATGGCCCACAAGTTATAAGCGGTTTCTAGCAAAACATTATAACTATCCAGGTTAAATGAAAATCGGTGATCTCTTTGAACGAAACCATAATTTTATATTTAGTCCTTTTGTCACATGATATCCAGATTAAGCATAAGGCACGGAGTATGTCATCCTTATTAAGCTTAATCAATTATTTCTTGATTTCATAGTAGACTGTTCAAACAAATGATATCAATATCTTAGATTGATATATTTGAGTACGGCTATACATTTTTTTTAACAGTTTAACTTATCAAGGGGCCCATGGATATCTCTCCCATAATTGAGAGGGACAAATTCCTTCACAATCAATCATATTCCTCTCCTTGATTTATTCTATATCCAACAGCAGTCTAATTTATTATCTGGTTAAAGACAACTTTAGACAATGTCAAAATATAGAATTTATCAAGTAGGAAACTATGATAAATTTAGGTCGAAGGACTTTCAATATTATTGTGGCTAGAAAGTACTTATGACATATTCCATGAAGTACTCTCACAGTGGGTCATGTCCAATACAATATTCTCTAACATTTATTTATGTCTTGACTCGATATCACAAATATCCATGGCCAGTAAAACATAGTCATCAAGTCACAAACATACTAATTTTAATTTATTATTATTCCAATAATAATAATCGATCAGGGACAGTTTTAGAATAGTCATTGTATTCATTGTAGGGTTTTACTATTAAGTCACGTACTTGATGACCACAAAATAAAACTTACTATTCATGGAAAGGAAAGCCTCATATTATTATATAAAACATAATGACAATAGCATAAGTACAAATTGACTCTAGGGCATATCCCCAACAATTTGTTCTATGTTAATTCCCTCTAATATGGCTAGAGGATGGTGGCACTTTCCTAGAAGTGATTAGTGGTTGTATTATTACAAACTGTGGGTATAATGCAATAGGAAATTGGAATATGATCAAATAACTTTTAATGGTATAGCTGAGACATAAAACATCATTATTACTCGCATTTTTCAGAAATTATTGAAGGGAATGGCAAAAAGTGATGAGGGGAGTGAATGGTCAAAAGATATTATTTTAGTAAATTTTAATTTTTTTCCTCTTCAAAAGTTTTAAGATCTAATGGTCTAAAATTTAGAACCTCATAATAGATGGATTAGATTTTATTAAGAATATCAAATTACTCTTTGTATGGTTCAGATTCATTTGGTAATTAGGGATAATATAGTCATTTTATAGTATTTTTATTTTTTCTTCTTTTTTAATTGAAAATTTATTGGATAAGTTGCTCATAGATTTAATAGCTCAAATTTAATAACAATTTAATTTCATCCCTACCTAAGCCTCATCCCACCCTGCGCCTCTATTGCTTCGTTTTCAATTAGCAGTTCATTTAGACCATCATGCTTTTTGATAGAGGTTAAAATCACAATTCTTTTTCTAGTTATTTGAGGGTGTTTTAAGATTCATTTGTTGTAATAACTAGGTATATTCCTTTCTATTTGATATTTTGCTTGTAAAAGGTATTTTTGACAAATATGTGCAGATTTAAGGTAAAATCGAGCAGAAGGTGCACACAACCAGAATAGACTTGGCACTGGGCCCAGCCAGTGGACTAAGTGCTGGATCCATTCTATTGCAGCAGCAGAAATTGAGCAAGCTTTAGGGGTTTTTCAGAACAGACTAGACACCAGGTCTTGCAAGTGCACCTAGCATCGGGGCCATTTTGTCTGCCGAGGAGAGACTGCCAAAAATAGAGCAAAAATAGAGGAAGAACAGAGTGCACCTGGTGCCAAGTACGCTCTGGAGACAGAAATTCTGTGCGCGGAATTAGAACTTATCCAATTATTTTGGTATTTTCCCACTCCTACTCGGGCAAGACTTCCTTAGCCATGAAATTGGCATCCAAGAGGCCTATAAAAGCACAAGAGAATAGAAGGGTTGGAGATATACAACATAAAAAGGTGAATTAAAGGGCAAAAATTCTAATTCTCTCATTGAAGGAGGTGTTCACCCAAGTCAAGGAGGATTGTTCAATGAAGTCTTCAAGGAAGAAGAAAAAGGCTTGTCTATGAGTGCTTTCTTTTCCCTTTATCTTTTTTTTTTCTTTAGCAATGCTGTATTCAATATTGTTATTGTAATTTGACATTATTTTGGGATTCATAATTTTGTGTTAATTTAGTTATTTGATCAATCTTTGTCATCTTTGGTATTTATTTACTTGATTTCATTGGTTATTGATGTGAATTCTTCTAATTAACTTGAGATGATGACGTTAGGAGTTTCATTGCATTGATTTCGTATTTATCTAATCTTAATGGACTTGAGCAATGAAATTAAGATTATAGGACTAAGTGATCAAATATTAGTTGATTTCGCCTCGAGTAAAGGGTTATTAGCTAATTTCATGTTTATAAGGAATTGAGCCTAATGCATGTTTTAGTTATGATTAGCTTGATTGGAAAATCTGTTACTTTAATCAAAATATAGGATTCCATGGATTGGGAAACGAAGTGGGATTTATCTAAGTAGAATAATGACTTGTGAAATGATTGAATTTTACTTTATATTCCTTATGATACCAAGATGATAATTAGTTGAGAGAATTACTAGTTGGTTCATTGTCATGTTTTCTAGGGTAATGGTTTAAATTACATAAACCTACATCCTTGCGTTGTATATGTTTCTTTAGTTTTTCTTTTTATTGTTTTTTCACTTTATTTAGGTCGGTTAAATAATGAATGAAAAGTGATTAGTATGTACTTGTTCCTTTGAGGATAGATACTCGTTAATTCCCTATACTATGCTTGTGATGAGTATACTTACTCACATATGTATTTTGGGATTAATATTTTAATTAAAACTTGATTAATGGATGGATTTAAAATTGATGATTTTATTTACCAAAAATTTATGCATCAAGTTTTGGTGCCATTGCCAGAGAATAATATCATGAAAGCTTGGATTTTGTTGATTTAACCATGTTAATATGTTTATATGTGAATATGTATAAATGTTCCTTGTATGACTAGGTGCTGTATTTTATTTTCTTATATACTTTTACTTTAATGTCTCTGTAGGTTGTAATTCCTTGTAATTTAATATGTTAACCTACCCTAACTGTTTAACATGTAAATTCTATAATCTCAAAAATTTTCTATCTTATGTAGACTTTGCTCTTAGTTTATGACCAGATGATCCAAAGTTGATATAGTTGACCTTGATCTGGAAATTGAGAGAACTCTCACTAAGATCCGGAAGGTTATAAGCGAAAGGGTAAGGAAAGCGATGGAGGTAAATTAGCCTAACGATGGTGGTAACGGTGCAGCTAACAGGCAGGTTATGAATGACTTTGTAAAATTAACAATCTCAGGTACAGACTCTAGTATAGTATGGCCTAGGACAGAGGACAAGAATTTTGAGATAAAACCCAGATGGGTTACCTGAGGAAGATTTCAATGCCCACCTTGCGAGCTTTCTAGAGATAGTGACACTTTTAAGATGAATGGGGTTTCTGAGGATGCCATCAAGCTAAGACTCTTTCTTTTTTCCTTGAGAGATCGAGCAAAATCATGGCTAAAATCTTTGGTCACTAGATCCATTACTACTTGGAACGTGTTAGCTGAAAATTCTTGGCTAAAAATTTCCCACCAGCTGGAACTTCCAAACTTAGAACTGACATTTTTACTTTCCAACAATTAGAGGCCAAAAACCTTTATGAGTGCTTGGAGAAGTTCAAAGAGATGCTGAGAAAATGTCCTCACATGGATTCGAGTTAGGGATGCAAATGCAGATCTTTCATAGTGGGTTAAGTTTTGCTACAAGGCAATTAGTGGATGCATCTGCAGGAGGCTCCATCAATTCCAAAATTCGATTTAATTGAAAATTTGGCTACAAATAACTATGCCTAGGGGAGTTCACGGTCTAGAGCTCGCGTACATAGAATGTATAAGATGGATGCAATGGCTGCCTTAGAGGCAAATGTGGAAGCACTCATGCAGAAAATGGATTAATTGGCAATACCTCTTTCCCAAAGGCAGGTAATAAGCGTGACTTGTGATTTTTGTTAGGAAGGGCATCCAAACTATGAGTGCCAAAATATGGGGTCTTCTCAAGAAGCATTGGAACAAGCGGCATTTGTAGGTAATGGTCGGCAAGGTAATAATTCTTATAGCAATACTTACAATCCAACTTGGAGGAATCATCATAACTTTTCTTGGAATAACCAAAACCAATCTCGGCAAGCTTCTACGAATCTCAGGATGCAAAGGACTCAACCATCTTTGCCATACAACACTCTACCAGCTAAACCATCCTTGCAAGAATTGGTCACCAAACTGGTAAGTGGGACGGAAATATGGTTCTAAGGAATTAACATGACCACGAGAAACTTAGAGGCTTTCATGTGTAACCTCGAGGGTTAAATTGAACAGTTAGCCAAACTCCTTGGTGATCATTAACCGGGATCACTGCCAGGCAACATGGAGACCAACCCACAGGACCAAGACCATGAGAAACGTTGATTTTAAACTTCTTTAGTTTTTGTGTTGAACAATCTTTTTTGTTCTCATCTATTTTCATTTATTTAGCTATGAGACTGCATGCTTCGTATGATTTCATGTTTCTTTGTCTTTATTTTCATTGAAATGCATCTTTGAAAAAAAAAAGTGATTTTCTGGCCAGAGCTGACCTGGCGTCGGGCCCAACCTGTGGCCTGGCCGACAGGTCGCACGGCCCAATAGTGAAGCGCGGCTGAACAGGTCCGGCGCCAGGCCCATTCTGCCACCACACAAAAAACGACCTTTTTGGCTATTTTTATTCAAAAAAAATTCACTCTTCTTAAATTTTCTCTCAACCCATTGCCGGGTTCATCTTCAAAACACCACCGAATCACTTTCTATACCTCCAAAACACTTCTAAAACACAAAATCTTCACTTTGTTTGTGAAAGTTTGGATCAAAACAAGGAAAAATCCCACATTTTCACCAAAAACTCATTTTTTAATCCTTTAATTGGGAGCACGATTTCTTCAAACTTTTTGCATAGAATCATTACTCATGCATTGGAGATTATTATGGTATGAATTTTCTACACTTTCTACGGTTAAGTTTTTTCTTATGCATTTTAGGTAATTTTCTATGCATTTTTGGCGAAAAATCTTGAATATTTTCTAGTGAAGAACTTAATTGTTAAGATTTCTTTCTTTGAGCTTGCATTGGCAAAAGAATATCATGGATACTGCTTTATGATTAATGCCATTAATAGTTTACACTTTTTTTTTTGAAGTGATTGAGCATACATACTTTGTGATTAACTTTTGGGATAAATGATGCTTGTTCAATGTTTCACTTAGCCTTATGATGATAAGGTTTACATTATGATATAATAAATGGTATAGCTACTTAATTATTGTGATTCTAAGCTGAATATGGTTTCCTTAAGCAATATTGAACATTGTAGATTTGATCAAACTGGTTGATAAGGTGTTTGGATTAGCATATGTCTTATTTTCTTGTAGGTTTGTTGGAGGGCGTTAAGTGGTGTTTATTGATTATCTTGAGGTGTTCTGTGTTGAGTGGTGGTGGTGTTGTATGGTGTTATGATTGTGAGACGATTAAGAGTTGAACATTTGTTGTAAAGAGTAACTTGAGAGCCTCAAACTTTTCTGCTTTATCATCTTTCTTCATTCTCCCATCATGTCTAGACGACCTAGAAGGTTAGCACAGGGGGCTAAAAGAGCTCGAGAGGTATCTTTATCTACACATTCCTTCGAGCCTCTACCCACCCAACCTACCTAATTTTCTGATCCGATGTGCCAAATCTGGTATGACAGGCACCAACACAGTAAGATTATAGTAGAAAAGAGATATAAGCCATTTTTAGACAATTCCCTACAGCTTTCTACTATGTTTAGGTGCTTGGGGTGGGAGCCCATCATTAGAATAGAGGGTCCTTATTCTCCTGTGCACATGAGAAAGTTTTATGCCAAATGCAGGACAAAAAGAAAAATACTCTCCAAGTCATCTCTACCATGGTCAAAGGGATTCCCATTGTGTTTGACAGGGCTAGAATAGCTAGAATTTTAAGAATCCTGGATGAGGGACAATGGATAGCTATGGACTATAATAACCAAAAGATCATCTCTGAACCTGCATGGGATATGGTGGCTGTAAGGGCTAGTTTTCATATGAGAAGAAAAGGGGAAATAGGTTAATATCAATAGTACTCCAACAATGACCTTGAGCCTGAGTGGCATGCCCTAGTCTATATCTTTGCTTTCAATGTCTATCCCAAGGCTAGTGGCTTCAATGAGTCTAGGATACTTGACCTTTATATTCTAGATAAGATGAGGAGCCATGAGCCTATTCCCTTTGCTCGAATTATCATTAACTCTATGTGTGAGGTTGTGGCCTCTAAAATTGCAGTTAAAGCCCTCAAATTCCCTTTGGTTATTTTACGTATTTTGAGAGACTTTGGAGTACGATTGGATGGAGAATTGAGTGAACCTACTACTGACTACGACCTAGTGACGGAGTATACTTTGGTTCAGTGTGGGTATTGCTATGATGAGAGGGCCAAAAAGAGGAAGACGCCATATGAGGTGCAGTACCCCGGAAGGGAGGAGCTTTCCTCTGATGAGGAGGAGGATGAGGCACCACCTATTAGACTAGCCCCTCGTGCTACTAGCTCTCATTCACGCACTGATTTTGAGGCACGAATAGAAGCACAGCTAGAGAGCCAGATGACTATCCTCCTCCAGCTTCGCGATTCCATTGTCGACATTCGTCACCGCCAGAATGTTCAAGATCAGAAGCTGGCCACTTTGATCCAACACGTTACTGGTGCATCTTCCAGTCGTGGAGCTGACAATGATGACAATGATAATGAGGAGGATGACTCTTGACTCCCTTTTTTGTATTTTATTTTTTGTTATTTCTTTTTTTAAAAATTTTTAATGACCTTTACTAGCTTGTAGGTGTCTTTTCTTTTTTTTTTTTCGTTTCTTTTATCTTATTTTTTACTTTCCTTTTCTAGATTTATTTTTTTTCTTCTTTTAGTAGGTACTCTTGTAATGCCCCTTCCTTCAGGTGGATTCACACATGGTGGCACGACAATGTAACGGAAATATCTTCTTCACTTTATTCTTCTTCTTTATTCATCTTGGTCTTCTTGGCTGTACTTTTATTATTCTATCTTTGGCCATTAAGGACAATGTCCAGTTTAAGTATGGGAGGGAGAATAAGGTTGAAGACGTGCTTTTCCATATTATTTTGGTGACTATATTTTGTGTTTGTGATAATTTTTTTAAAAAATTTCAGTGGTTTCATTGTTAAGCAAGGTTGTAATTCTTTTTCTTACTTGGATATAAGTTTTGTCATTCATTAAGTGGAGTTTGATGAATTGGTTTTATTGGAAAAGATTTTTGTCAAGACTTGGGGAATTTTGATTAATCTTGTTTATGTATTGGTATTTGAATATTATTTGACTTATTTAGTTAAAATATAAAAGATATGATGAATATGAGAAGAATTTATTGGCTAACTCTTATATTCTCCACAATCAACCAACAATAGCTTTTTTTTTTTCTATGTGAGTTGAAAAAAGATCTTTGAGAGGAAAGATTGTGGAGAATGATAAAAAAATTTTGATTTGAGTTGAAAAAAAAATAATGAGTGAAAACAACACCATTGTTGGTGTGAATTGAGAAAAAAAAAATACTTTTATTGATGATCGTTGAAAACCTTTAGCTAAAAAGGGGGTCAATATGGGGAGAAATAGTAAGTGAATTCGATCCATTCTCTTGAGGATATTCTGAAGGGAAAAAAAGGCAAGAACGAGCATAAAAAAAAAAAGAATTGTTGGGAAAAAAATGATGAGTGATGACTGAAAAGGGGGCTAATACAGTGTGTGAAGAGAAATCCATGCACTTGAGTCTATCAATTCCCTAAGTCATTGAAACACTTTGAGAGAAAAAAATTGAAGTGCTTTCCTTACATCATAACTTAAGTGTGCAATTTTTTTATTTATAATGCTTGAGTTGGTAGATGGCTTGACTTATGTGATTCATGTTACCTATATTTTTACTTGAAGAGTGAAATAATTTTCTTAGACTAAGGTATTCACTTGATTAATTTGACTTAAAGAGTTTTGTAATGTCTTGTCCAAGGCTTCAAAGTTTGAAATTATTTTCAAACGGTGTGAATGATGAGGGAAAGACATGATTTTTGCTATGATGAAGAAACTTTTGAATGAGAAAAAAAAAAATTAAGTTTTCTTGATAATTTTTCTTCGGCTAAAGTATTTTGCTTGAGGACAAACAAATGTTCAAGTGTGGGGGTATGTGATAGGGGCTAAAATCACCATTATTTTTTTAGTTATTTGAGGGTATTTTAAGATCCATTTGTTATAATAACTATGCATATTTCTTTCTATTTGATGTTTTACGTATAAAGGGTGTTTTTGGAAAATATGTGCAGATTTAAGGTAAAATCGAGCAGAAAGTGCACGTAACCAGAATAGACCTGGGGTTAGGCCCAGTCAATGGACCAGGACCAGGCGCCAGGTCCATTCTGCTCAAGTAGCAGAAATTGAGCAAGCTTCAGGGTTTTCCATAATAGACCTGGTGCCTGGTCTGGCAAGTGCACCTGGCATTGGGTCCATTCTATCTGCAAAGGAGACACAGCAAAAATCAGAGCAAAAATAGAGGAAGAATAGAGTGCACCTAGCGTCAAGTGGATCGAAGGTACCCGGCACCAGGTACGCTCTGGAGGTAGAAATTCTGTACGCAAAATTAGGGCTTATCCAATGATTTTGGTATTTTCCTACTCCTACTTGTGCAAGACTTTCTCAGCCACGAAATTGGTATCTAAAAGGCCTATAAAAGTATAAGAGAATACAAGGGTTGGAGATATACAACATAGAGAGGTGAACTAAAGGGCAGAAATTTTGATTCTCTTATTGAATGACATGTTCACCCAAGTCAAGTAGAATTGTTCAAGAGAGTCTTCAAGGAAAAAGAAAGAGGCTTGTCTATGAGTGCTTTCTTTTCTGTTTTTCTTCTCTTTTTTTAGCAATGATGTATTCAATGCCAATATTATTATAATTTAACATTATTTGAGATTCATGATTTTATGTTAATTTAGTTATTCAATCAATCTTTGTCATCTTTATGTTAATTTAGTATGTGAGTTCTTCTAATTGACTTGAGACGACGATATTAGGAGTTTCATTGGATTGATTTCATATTTATCTAATCTTAATGAACTTGAGTGACGAAGTTAAGATTATAGGACTAAGTCATCAAAAATTAGTTGATTTAGCCTCGAGCAAAGGGTCATTAGCTAATTTCATATTTATAAGGAATTAAGCCTAATGCATGTTTTGGTTATGATTAGCTTAATTGGCAAATCTATTAATGTAATCAAAATATAGGATTTCATGGATTGGAAAATGAAGTGGGATTTATCTAAGTAGAATCATGGCTTGTGAGATGATTGAATTTTATTTTATATTCCTTTATGATACCAAGATGATAATTAGTTGACAGAATTGCCAATTAGTTCATTGTCATGTTTTCTTGGGTAATGGTATAAATTACATAAACCTACATCCTTGAGTTGTATATGTTTCTTTAGTTTTTCTTTTATTCTTTTCTCACTTTATTTGGGTCGGTTAAACAATAATAAAAAGTGATTAGTATATACTTGTTCCTTTAAGGATCGATACTTGTTAATTCCCTATACTATGCTTGTGATGAGTATACTTGTTCACATGTATATTTTAAGATTAATATTTTAATTAAAACTTGATTAAGGGATAGATTTAAAATTGATGGTTTTATATACCCAAAAATTACGCATCACTTTTCATGATTAGAATTATACAGATTAGACATGGAGTTAGTGGTAGTGGAATTTACCTCATTATCCATTGCCATGAAGCATATGTTGGCAGTTTCATTTTCAGAATCATCTATCTCAGACTCGGTCTTATTTTGGTCCCAAATTCCCATTAATCCTTTGCCCTTCTTTGCTTTTAGCTCATTCTTCTTAAGCATTCTGCCTTCCTTTTCTTTAGCAACTGGGCAATCAACTTTAAAATATTAAGTGCTTTTGCATTCATAACATTGAGGCTTAAATGGTGAGGTTTGTCCTTTTCTCTTTACGAATTTCTTCCCCCTTTTGAAGTTTCCTTTGTTAAACATCCTACTGAATTTCTTTCCGATTATGGCAAGTTCTTCAATGTCAACTTCAATCTCATTGCCACTGTCTGATTGACTAGTTTCAGCTTCCTTTTTTTCAGCTTTCAGTGATATTTCCTTTTTGCCTTTATCATGGTCATTAGATTCTTGAAACCTCTTAAGTTTCATTTCATGTGTTAGAAGAGAGCCAATTAACTCTTCAGTTGGTAAGGATTTCAAATCCTTAGATTCTTCCACAGCTAGAGCTTTCAACTGCCAGCTCTTAGGGAATGCATCCAGAATTTTTCAGTTTTGTTCACCAAGGGAATAAACTTTCGCATAGGCTTTAAGACTGTTTGTGATACTTGTAAATTTGGTAAACATATCAGTTATGCTTTCGTTTGGCTTCATTGTGAACAATTCATTGTCAAGAATTAAAAGTCCCAATTTAGATTCCTTAACTTGGTTTGTCCCCTCATGGGTGACTTCAAGTAGTCTCCACATATCATGGGCTGAATCATAGCTACTAACTCGATTATACTCAGCGGCATCAAGGGCGCAACACAAAAGGTTCATGGCTTGAAAGTTCAATGTCATTTAGCATTCTTCAGCATCAAATTCATCACTTTATTTAGGCACTTTTCTGCTATCAACAAATTTTGATGGGACAAATGGCTCATTCTCAATTAGATTCCATGATTCAAAGTTAATTGAACAAACATAAATCTCCATCCTATTTTTTCAGAATGTGTAATTGCTTCCATTGAATAATAGAGGTCGATTTGTTGAGGATCCTTCAATATACGGGAGAGTAGATGAGTTTTCCATGAGGATCTTTTCTACACGGTTGTTAGACCGAAAATAGAGTAGACCAAGCTCTGATTCCAAATAAAAAACCTTAGGTATGGGTGAATAAGGTTTTTGGTAAATTAAAAAAAATTACTCTTGAATAAAATCTGTTTTGATAGAAAGTAATGTTCTTCGAATTTTTGACCAACAACACTTGCAACAGCGAGAGCTTTTCAGAGTGACTTGAGAAATATCTAGACTCAGAATAAGGTAAGATGCACGATGCAATTAATGTTGGATTGAAAATTGGTTGGTGAGAACCTTTAAAGATTTCTTTAAGGAACTAAGGAAATTTGAGCTAGGACGATTTACAGCTGATTCGAAAATAAATGCAGAGAGATATAACACGGGATTTATATTGGTTCGATCTACCAAGATCTATATCCACTATCTTAAGCTCACACTTAAGAATTTTCAACTAGATTTCATTCACCCAACCCAATGGTATCAATCTGTACCAAATATAAGAGAGGATTACCACACTTGATTTTTCAAAACCTTTCAATCAACCAACAAATCAAGGTTCACCCCAAGTGGGTTTTACACCACAACCTTGATACACAAAGATGATTGAAGCTAAATGAAACAAAAGTGGCTCACTTCTTTGAGCAGATATCCATGAAGGATAAGCTAAAAAACTTTTACTTATTAGACACAATTCGATTTTACCTTGAAGCACTTTGATAAATGAGATTTTTGTTTTCTATAGAGAGAGGGTTTTTTAGAAGGATAGGACAAAAAATCTACTTTCAAATCGAGTTTTGAAGCCTTTTATAGAGACATAAAGTACAACCCCAACGACTATAAAATGGCTAGTTTTTGCTATTAGATTTTTCAGAGTTTTGGATTCAAGTTTTGGATGATGGTGCATATAAACGGTAAGTCCAAATTGGCACTTTTTAGGCAGAATCAATTTGATATTGTTCACAGAGATTTGGACATAGCTTTTGGATGCAGGGTCACCCAAAATACTTAATCCAAAATTTTGAGGATTCTAAAACTTGGAAATCTTTTGATTTCGTGCTTCAAGGTGGAATTAAATTGAATCATAAGGTAGAGCACACATAAAAATTTAAACAGATAGATAACTTAACAGAGATTCTTAGTCTAAAGTTCTTCCATAACGGATTCTTTGTATGTAATCTCTTAAGCTTAATCTTCTTCTTGATTTCCCATTCTCGAATTCTATTACTTCAAGAGTTGCTTAGCAATTCTATTTGCATGCCTTGGAAGAATTGAGGTCAAACATGTTCTATAACAACTAGATCACACAATTTAGTCCTCATCAATATTTGTCATAAGTCAAAACACAAAAGACCACCCTTGGGGCTAACAGTGGTTACTTTTATCATCTTAAGGAGCAAAAAGTATTGGTGAGTACTAATACTAGATACTTGGAGGATAATAAAGCACATCTATTAAAGGTTCAACAAGGTAGGAACTCGAGGAGAAATTATCTTCTGAATCGACTTTTTCTAACCCAATTGTGGAATAAGAAGAGACACAGCCTTAGAAACCTATTCAAATGGAGTTTCATCGTAGTAGGAGGGTATCTAAGGTTCTAGAAAGATGGATTAGAGAAATTTTTGACCTAGTCTCCGATTATCAGGAACAAGATCCCACTAGATACGAGGAGGCTATTGCTGATACCGATGCAAACCTATGGTATAAAACAATGAAATCCGAGATTGAGTTTAAGTACTTCAATTAGTTTTGGGATCTTATTGCTCCCCCTGAAGGGATAAAACCTATTGGGTGTAAATGAGTATACAAGAAGAAGATGGGAGCAGATAGGAAGGTGGAAACCTTCAAAGTTAGGCTTGTGGCGAAAGAGTACACCCAAAAGAGGGTATTAACTATAAGGAAATATTTTCTTTGATAGCTATGCTTAAGTTCATTCGTATTCTCCCTGCCATTGCATGTTATTATGACTATGAGATATGACAAATAGATGTCAAGACGACATTTCTCAATTGCTATCTTAGCGAATACATCTATATGTCCCAACCGAAAAGCTTTATTGCTAAAGGCCAGGAACATATAGTTTGTAAACTCAAGAAATTCATTCATGGACTTAAGCAGGCATCGAGGGCATGGAACATTTATTTTGATGAGACTGTAAAGTCCAATGATTTCATTTAAAATGAGGATGAATCATGTGTATGCAGGAAACTGGAAGGTATATATGTGGTTTTTCTTGTGCTGTATGTGGATGACATTGTATTTATTGGCAATGATGTAGGGCTATTGTCATCTACCAAAGTTTAGCTATCTAGTCAATTCAGTATAAAGGACTTGGGAGAAGCCAATTACATTCTCGAAATTAAGCTTCTTAGAAATAGAAAGTAGAGAATGGTAGGATTATCCCAAGCTACATACATTGACAAGATGTTGGCCAAGTTCAACATAGACTCATACAAGGGAGCTTTAATCCCTTGTAGACATGGGTTATCTTTTTCTTTAAAAGATTATCCAAAGTCTCAAGAAGAAAAGGTCAGAATGAGTATGATTCCCTATGCTTTAACTGTGGGAAGTCTCATGTACGCCATACTGTGCATTAGGTAGAATATTTTTTTTAGCAGATACCAGTCAAAATCCGGAGAGGTTCATTGGCAAGATGTAAAGCTTATTCTCAAGTACCTTAAGGGAATAAGAAATTACATGCTGGTTTACAGGGTTGATAACTTGGTTCCTACAGAATACATAGACTCAGACTTCCAGGCGAAAAAGGACGAGAGAAAATTCACCTTGTTTGGAGAGGCTATTTCATGGAGGAGTATTAAGTAATCTTGCATTGCTGACTCAACTATAGAAGTTGAGTATGTGGCAACTTCAGAGGCATCCAAGAAAGCAGTCTACCTCCAGAAGTTCCTTTCAGAACATGGAGTCGTATCACAGATGAACAGGTCGACTGTGATGTATTGCGACAATACTAGCGCAATTTTGCAATCCAAAGAACCCAGGAACCATTGCTGACTCAACTATAGAAGTTGAGTATGTGGCAGCTTCAGAGGCATCCAAGAAAGCATTCTGCCTCCAGAAGTTCCTTTCAGAACATGAAGTACCACAGATGAACGGGCCGACTGCGATGTATTGCGACAATACTAGCGCAATTTTGCAATCCAAATAACCCAGGAACCATAAGAAGGGAAAGTATATTGAGAGGAAGTACCACCTATTCTGGGATTTCATCCAGAGATGAGAAATCGTGGTGGAATAGTTTGTCTCAGAGAACCCACTTAGAGGCCATAGGTGTAGGCATTTATGGACTTATTTAGTCTTAGAGTGAAAGTGTGAGATTACTGGAATATATGCTCTTTTAGACTAGGTTTTTGATGTAATCTTGGTTTATATTAATAAAAGTTTTATTCTCAAAATTTATTTCTAAATTTTATATTACTTTTGTGCACAGTTTTACTGAAAAAGACCCATTATGTTTAAGTAAGTCGTTCGTATGAATGAAAGTCTTTCACAGTAAGGTATGAACCATGGGTTACTTAACGCATAAATTATTGTTCTTAACCGAATGATAAGAATGAAAATCTCATCATGGTAAAGTTATTGTGTTATGAATTCTAAATGGGAAATGGCTTACCTTTAGCCAGTGAGTAGTCCTATCACTTCATAACACAAGTGTATTTCGAATACGTAGAACTGGACCTGCAGTAATGATTTCTAAAAGTATTATATGGAAGAAACCTAGACTACTACTGCTACAACATGAACTTATACTCTACAGCTTGAATATGAGTTGGTGGTCTGATGATGTGTAAACAATGAGTGTATAAAAATTAATAAATTTAAATCAATCCGTTAGTCAAGTTTTAATTAAAACATTAATCCCAAAATATACATACGAGTAAGTATACTCATCACAAGCATAGTATAGGATATTAACGAGTATCAATCCTCACACACTAATCACTTTTCATTCATTATTTAATCAACCAAATAAAGTGGTAAAGAAATTAAAATTAAAATAAAAATAAAAACAAAAACAAAAAAATATATAACTCATGGAGAGAAAAACATGTAATTAAATAATTATTCTCAAAAGCATGACGCGAACCATTTAACACTCATCACAACCAGTTATTTTCTTAGTATCATGAAGGAATATAAAGTAAAATTCAATCGTTTTCCAAGTCATGATTCACTTATATAAACTCCATTCCTTTCCCAATTTATAGAATCAACATCTCTTGATTAAATTAGCAAATTTTTCAATCGCACTAAAACAACTAAAAAATGAATTAAACTCAATCCCTCATAAACATCAAATTAGCTAATGACCCTATACTCTAGGCGAAATTAACTAATCTTTGACTACTTAGATTCTTTAATCTTAACTTCGTTTCACAAGTCCATTAAGATTTAAAAAATCTGAAATCAATGCAATGAACTTCTAACATCATTTTCCAAGTCAATTGGAAGAAAACACATCAATAACTAATGATAACAAGTAATCAAATACTAAAAAAAAAGTAATCAATTGATTAAAGAATTAATTAACTCAAAAAATATATCTAAATCTCCACATTGAGCACACACCTTTTTCTAACATAACTAGCCTTCATTTTTAGGTTTATAGACTTCCTAAAAAATTCAAACCAAAGAAGAAGTAATTTCCTATTAGAATTCTGGAATTAATTTGCAACTTCATCACCTTAATTTGAGAAAGAATTAGGCCCTTTGTTTCGTTGTCATTATGTATTGAAGCCTCTGTTTTTTGTTGAACTAAAACCGAGCCAAAAAGTCCAGCAATCATCAAAATTTCATTTTCTTGAAATCGGCTTCACCCGAGCCGATGACAACTGAGCCGCTGAGTTGCATTTCAATTTTTTCTGTCAAGTCGCCGAAGCCACCGACTTACTGAAACTGTCGAGCCATGAACACTGAAGCTGCCGAGCCATGATTGCTTTGTTCTTGTTGCAATCGGCTCACCCGAGCCGATTCTTCAAGCTGCCAAAGCCATAGCTGACCGAGATTGATTGTCTTGTGTTGCATCCTCCCTTCCCATGCTGGGTTTTTGTCCTTTTTCCTTTTCTTTGTTTGCTAGGCTTTGTTTGCAGCCTTGGCCCACCGATTTCCTTTTTTCTTCTCTTTTCTGTTTCGTCTTATTACGAAGCCACCAAAATCGAGCCATGAAGCCCGCAAGCCATCCTTCTATTTCTTTTGTTGTTTCCAATTTTATTTCCAATTTTTATTTCCACTTCACTGTCTTTCCCTCTTTTTTTTTTCTGCTTTGCCATGGCAGACTTCGCCTGGTGCCAAGTCTATCTTCCTGGCCTGATGCTGGGTCTAAATTGTAAAATTATACAATTTTCTTCCAAATTTACCTATTTTTGCATAAAATCACAGAAAATTATTTTTATACGTAAAATATCAAATAGGAAGGAATATGACTAGTTATTATATAAAAAGTATCTCAAATTAATTAGCCTCAAATAACTAGAAATATAATGATGATTTTAGCCCCTATCACATACCTTCACACTTGAATCTTTACTTGTCCCTAAGCAAAGTACAAAACAAAGCACACAAAACAATTTCTTTCTTCTCGCATTCATCCATAACAAAGCCATAATTTCTTTTCCAACACTAGATAAAAAATTTTCATTCATTCAACCCTTTAAAAATCTTTTTAAACTCATGCATTAAATTAAATATATTAAGACTCTCAAAATTAAGGTAAACAAGTTTATACTTTAGACTAAGAAAATTATTTCATTTTTTAAGCCAAGACATACATAACATGAATCATACAAGTTAAGTTGTTTAACCACTTCAAAATTCATAGAATCAAATTTGCAAAACTCTAAGTAGCAAAATAAGGAGACACTCATGTTTTTTTTTTTTTTTTCTCTCATCACTTTGTTTTTTCAATCACTCTTTTTTTTTCTTTACCCTCAAGTGCATGAACATAACCTTCATGCACCGTATTGGCACCTAATATTTTTTTCTTTGCTTTTCGGGAATTTTCCTCAAGAAAGTGTGATGCTTCTTGTTCCTCCTCTTCCATTAACCGTATTAGCCCCCTTGAGCAATTTCCTAATGAGATAAGCATTTTCTTTCCAAATAAAATAAACATTTTTTCTTCTCATTTTTTTTTTTTCATTTTCAAAAGAAAAATGCACTCTCTTTTTTCCAATTCTCACTATCCTTATTCACAACCCCAAGTTAAACAAATTTAGAAAACCATGAATCAAGAAGTAATTAGCAACTCTTCCCAAATTTCATTACACCATCCATATCCAAATAAGAAAAGTAGAATAACATTCAAACACTAAAATATAACCAAGATTAAATTAAATTGCCAATACTTAACATATTCAACTTAATACACAATTTTTCTCCATAAAATCTAACCAATTTGAATGACAAAATCATATCCAAAGTGAAAAGGAAAATCATTAGCTTATCATAGGCAAAAACAATTTCATACCAGTTTTCAAAAATTCTATCATAGTCATTGAAAACACATTGAATCTAAAAAAGATGCACTTGAGAAAATATTAAATCTTTCCTCCATACTTAAATTAGACATTGTCCTCATTGGCCTAAAATATCACAATAAAGCATAACAAAGGGGCAAAAAATGTAAAGACGAAAAAGAAAATAATACTCCCTCCGTCCCATTAAAATTGACATACTTACTATTTTGGGATGTCCCATTAAATTTGACACTTTCCTTAAAAGGAAAGTTTTTACTATACAATTTATTATAAAATAATCAATATACCCCACATATATTATATTTATATTCTTAGATTTGACATAAAGTATTATGGGACCCACATATTTTTTATTATTATTATATTATATTATATTATATTATATTATATTATATTATATTATATTCTATTCTATTCTATTCTATTCTATTCTATTCTATTCTATTCTATTCTAATTTTTACTTTTGCATAAAATATTGTGCCAAGTCAACCACTGTCAATTTTAATGGGACGGAGGGAGTACTCCCCAAGGCATATTAGAAAAGGGAAGTTCGCCATCAAAAAGTTGGAAAAATGATTGCCAGGAGAGAATAAAGCTTCAAAAAGAAAAAAAAAACACACCAAGTAAAATCATAAAAAGGAATTGAAAGAAAACAAGATAAAAGTACAATAAAAGTTAAAGAAAAAGAAAAAATAGAAAGTCAAAGCCTTTAAGAACCCTTTGAAATAGAGCCTCCAAATGGGCCTCCAAATTGTCCAAAAGAACCACCAAATGGACCACCACAACCTCGAAATGAATCACGAGGTCCTCCTTGTCTCTTCCAATATTGTTGCCAATAATTCCCATGACTATCTTGATTGAGAAAATTTCTGCGTGACATTA
This sequence comes from Voacanga thouarsii, assembly GCA_026120185.1. Lineage (NCBI taxonomy): Eukaryota > Viridiplantae > Streptophyta > Magnoliopsida > Gentianales > Apocynaceae > Voacanga > Voacanga thouarsii. The sequence goes on along the minus strand of JANUWF010002315.1, from coordinate 1,826,880 downwards.
TTGTGTATGCTCAATCCGATAAAACCTTTGATCTTGCCTCACCCTTATATCTCTTATGTCGAACCTCAATCTAGCCATTTTGTCCTTTAAATTCTCTAGAGATGTAAGAATGTTGGCTAGAATGTTATCACTGACACTTGATAGCCGCCCAGAGTACCTTTGTTGTTGGGAACGTTCCTCTTCTTGCTCAATTAGAAGATCAGGAATGCAAGTTTGGTGAACCTCTCTTGGCCTTAACCATGTAGATAATGTGGTATTAAACGCATAACCATAATGAGTCAAGACTTATTCAGTTACTAGATTATGTGAGGTGGTAGGTTCTACAAATTCATTCTTTGTAGAAATATCAAAAGCATGCAAAACCTATGAAATCACCAAAGAAAGAACAAATACTTTGGTGGTAAGGCTAGAAGCCACCACCTCTTGCATAGAAGTTAGTAACACAGGGGCAAGGGGAATTGGTTCTCCACGAAGCATTTTAGAGAGTATAGAAACATCAATGAGTCGAACTTCGTGCAAACTACTCAATCGAGGGCAAACATGAAACACAAGATGTACAAAATAACCCTCCATTGAGGAGCAAGATCATTACTGGGAAGAAAAGAAGAACCTTGTGTAGAAGTTTTTACTTCCAAACCCAACTGTTGAAAAGCAACATTAAAATTCCAAGTTGGTTCAGAAGAAATCATTTTATTGCGGTGGTCAATTTCTATCCAAGGGCCACTATTATCCACTCCTAAAATGGTAGCTAGTTGAGCTCTAGTCAAAATGACGGAGACGCCTTTTACAGATGTTTCAATTTGTTGCAAATGTCCTTACCTTTTGTTTTTCATGTTGGCATAAAATTCCTTTACCAGGACAGGACAAATGTCAGATCTCAAACCTAAAATAGGACCCCAATCAATCCTTCCAAACATCTCCATTATATTCAAAGATTGATCTAGCGAAGGTTTGATTGTTTTTTCAACAATGATCCTATTTGAGGCCCTAGCATCATACCATTCCTTATATTTTTTTATCATTGAAATTCTTTGGATGAAAGAAAGGTAGCTCTGAAGAAGGGTCAAAACTTAATGTTGGTTTAGTGCATTTGTGAGGTCTAAATAGTTGTTTTATTTTAGTCATTTGACTCACCTAAACACGCTTTGGAAATGGTTCTTTGTTCAGTGAAAAACTTTTTCCAAACTTTTGATTTTCAAGAAAAACAATGCTCGAAGGGAGAATGTCCAACTCAAATAGCAAAAGCACAATATTAAACTACAATTCCACCACTTCAATCAACACAACAAAATATCTCAAGTAGGCTTGCCATTTATCCAAAATTATCATATGTGCAAAAATTTCAGAAAAAAAATACATAGATAACCTTAGAAACATCACAAGACTAACAATCCATTCTACGTATTTTTCTACCGCTAAATCAATTCAACAAATATACTCCCAAGTTCAGTAAATTTTTCCTCAAAAATAAGTATAAAAATGCTAAGAAATTCAAGAGGATAAAATCTACCTTAATTTGAAGAGAGTTTTGCACCAACAGTGTGAAGAAGAAAGAAAGAAGAAAGGAAATGGTGTAGAACGAAAGTAGTATTCTTGGGGAATAGGGAAAGGAAAATCAAAGAAGAAGGAGAAATAGAAGAAACAAGACAAAAGAAGAAAAAATAAAGAAAAAAAAATCAAAAGGAGAGGGTAGTATTGGTTGCTTCACGGGACAAACAAGAAGAAAAACAAGAAAAGCAAAAGAAAAAGGAGAAAAGAAGAAAAGAACAAAACAGGAAGAATCTGGGAAGAGTAAGGAAACAAACGATAAGGGTAAAAAAGGAAAAGGAAAAGAAAATTGGAAATTGATTATTGTTTTGTGTTTTTTCTCTTTTTCTCTTTTTTTTAAATATTAAAAACTATCCTAATTGAATGCATGAACACAGTACATTTAAAACAAGAATGCATAAATTAAAAATTAGACTACAATTAAAAATAAAGAAAATAAAAATAAAAATACCTAAAATATCGTGTTGGTGTAACATAAGTAAAAGTCTAAACCTGAAAATAAAAAAAACGTTAGTATTGACTCGAAATTTATGACGTAAAAATTATCAAATAGTCAAATACAATTAGTACACATATTTCATAATAACATGGAGGTAGTAAAATTAAATAACTAAATATATAATATATACAAACATACAAAAACAAGTTAGTAATTATTAACACGTATCTACCTATTTACATATTTACATGGCTAAATAAATGAAATCCAAGTTTTTATGATATTGTTTCCTGGCAATGGCGCCAAAAACTTGATATGTAAATTTTTTGTGTATAAAAATCAATAAATTTAAATTCATCCCTTTGTAAAGTTTTAATTAAAACATTAATCTCAAAATACACATACGAGCAAGTATACTTATTGCAAATATAGTATAGGGAATTAACGAGTATCGATCCTCAAAGGAACAAGTACACAATAATCACTTTTCATTCATTATTTAACCGATCAAATAAAGTGATAAATAAATTTAAAAATTAAAATTAAAATAATATATATATATATATATATATAATTCATGAAGAGAAAAATATATAATTAAATAATTATTCTCAAAAGCATGACATGAATCATTTAACACTCATCACAACAAATTATTTTCTTAGCATCATGAAGGAATATAAAGTAACATTTAATTGTCTCCCAAGTCATGAATCCACTTATATAGACTCCACTTATTTCCTAATCCAAGAAATCACTATCTCTTGATTAAATTAGCAGATTTCCCTATCGTACTAAAATAATCAAAAGATGTATTAAACGCAATCCTTCATAAACATGAAATTAGCTAATGACCCTATACTCTAGGTAAAATTAACTAACCTTTGACTATTTAGGTTTTTTAATCTTAATTTCGTTTCCCAAGTCCATTAAGATTTAATAAATATGAAATCAATGCAATGAACTTCTAATATCGTTTCCCAAGTTAATTAGAAGAAAACACACCAATAACCAATGATAACAAGGAATCAAATATTAAGAAAAAATAATCAACTGATTAAAGAATTAACAACAACAACAAACTAAGCCTTAATCCCAAGTAACTTGGGGTCGGCTACATGAACCAACGTCCGACAACGTGTGGTCATCCGCATGAATCCTCTCTCGCCACTTCCTTCTATCGAATGTCATACTCTCATTCAAATCTAACAAAGACATATCTCTCCTAATCATCTCTATCCATGTCGTTTTAGGCCCACCTCTACCTCTGTCTAACCTATTCTGCCTCCCTCTCTCAATCGTCCTAATAGGCGCATCCCTCGATCTTCTCTGAACATGACCAAACCAATGCATGCGACTTTCTCTCATCTTTTTCTCAATAGATGCCATGCCCACATTTTTTCTAATGGTCTCATCTCTGACTCTATCCTTTCTAGTATATCCACACATCCATCATAACATATGCATCTCAGCTACTTTCATTTTTTGAATTTGACACCTTTTAACTTCCTAACATTCTGTGCCATATAACAAAGTAGTTCTTATGGCTGTCTTGTAGAACTTTTCCTTTAGATTCATAGGTTCTTATGGCTGGAATTGTTATAATAACTAGGCATATTCCTATTTGACATTTTTCTTATAAAAAGTGTTTTTGACTAATTTATGCAGATTTAAGTTGATTTCGAGTGAAAATTGAACAATTCCAGAACAGACTTAGCACTATGCCAGCTAAGGGACCTGGCGACGGGTCCATTCTTATCAAATAGCAAAAAAGAGCAAAATTAAGTCCAAAAACAAATTGGACATGGCACCAGGTGGCCCGACTGGACCCGGCGCCAGGTCCACTCTGCACAGAGACAGTTGTGCATGAATTTGGTATTTTTCAAAGGATTTTGGTATTTTCTGAATTCTATTCTAACTAGACTTCTCAAGTAACGAATTTTGGTATCAAGGAGGCTTATTAATATAAAAAAAATACAAAAGAAAGGTGTGATTTGAAGGATCCAAGCTAGCTACTCAATCACCACTCAAAGGAACATTGTTCAAAGGAGGTTCTCAGGAGAAGAAGAAGGGCTTGTTTATGAGTTTTATCTTTTATCATTTGTTTAATTTTCTAGAACAATGATGTGCTTAATGTTTTCATTGTAATTGAATATTATTTTAGAGATTATGATTTTGAATTAATTGGAATTTTTTGATTAATCTATTGTTATCTTTGGTATTTGATTACTTGGTATCATTGGTCATTGATGCGAGTTCTTCTAATTGACTTTGACAAAATGATATTAGGAGTTAATTGTATTGATATCATATTAGTCAAATCTTAATGGACTTGAACGACGAAGTTAGAATTTTACGACTAATGTAATCAAAGATTAGTTGATTTCACCTCGTCCAAAGTGTCATTAGCTAATTCCATATTTTTAAGGAATTGAGATTCATGACATTTTAGTTAGGATAGCTTGATTGACAAATCTGCTAATTGAATCAAAATATAATGATGAGCTTAATGCATGTTTTGGTTATGTTAGCTTGATTAACAAATCTGTTAATATGAATCAAAATATAGTAATTCTATGGATTGACAAACAAAGTGGAGTTTATCTTTATATTCCTTCATGATGCCAATACGACAATTGATTGTGATGAATGCTAAGTAATTCAATATTATGTTTTCAAGATAATTGTCTAGTTACACGAAATTGCATCATTGAGTTATATATATTTTTATCTTTATTTATTTTTCTTTTTAGTCTCTTCTTATTTTATTATCTAAACAATAAAGATTTGGGTAAAGTAAGGTAGGAGCCTAAATTCTCATGGATTTGAAACTTGCTATTCCCTATACTATACGATGGGATACTTGCCCGTATGGGTGATTTTAGTGGTTGGCATTTTAATTAAAGCTTGATTGATTGTATAATTTATTAGTAATATTTTCTACACTAAAAAATACGCATCAATGCTACACATCCTTCCCATGATGGGTTTTTATCTTTTTACCTTTTCTTTGTTTGCAGCCTTGAACCACCGATTTCTTTTTTTCTTCTTTTTTCTGTTTTATCTTCTTACGAAGCTACCAAAATCGAGCTATGAAGCCCGCAAGCCATCTTTCTATTTCTTTTCTTATTTCTAATTTTTATTTCCATTTCATTGTCTTTCCCTCTCTTTTTTTTGCATTGCCGTGGCAGACTTAGCCTAGTGCCAGGTCCATCTTCCTGGCCTGGTGCCAGGTCTAAACAGTAAAATTATACAATTTTCTTCCAAATTCACCTATTTTTGTATAAAATTATACAAAAGCATTTTTATACGTGAAATATTAAATAGGAAGGAATATAACTAGTTATTGTATAAAAAGTATCTCAAATTAGCCTCAAATAACTAGAAAAATAATAATGATTTTAGCCCCTATCATCTGACGAAGTTAGAAGCATATACTTTGATATACTATAGTTGGGGTTCTATTGTAGGACCAATATGCTTGTATGTTGGGTATAAGTGACTAGTTAGTTAAGATAGACTTCTACAAGATAGCTTCTTTACTATATCGCCCATTGTGACTGTTTGAATGCTCTAAATATCCAGGGCCCTGGGGAACATGACTTGAATGTTTGTTTTAGGTTAGCTCCCTTGGAAAGAAGAAATATTCTAAGAAGTTGTGGATTATTGGACTAGAAGTTTAAAGATAGTAGATGTCTTTTAGAGAGGTGTTAGTATACTTCTTCCTCTCTAAATGAACGACGATGTGTAGAAGGATATTTTGGTCATTACACCTGTATGTCAGAGACATTGTTAACGCAGCATTATCCTTAGGGTTAATATTTCCTTATAGTGATATTAAAAAATATTTAAAAAACAAAATACAAATATTTATATTGCAAAGGTATTTTGGTCATTTTAGTAGCCAATGTGATGTGTCTTTTTGGTCCTCGAAATAGCCCATAAGTTCTAATTAATTTTGAGTTGAGGAAATAGTCTCGGTTAAAAAGAATTTTATTTTATTCAGAAAGTCTAATTTATTATTGGATTCGAATAAAATAAAAGATTGAGAGGAATTAAATTTATTATTTGGTTTAATTGGTTAATTAATTATTCTGAGTCTGAGCCCAGATTGAATAATTGAAAAAATTATCCTGGGCCTAAACTAGGTAAAAAGGCTTGAATAATTATCTTGGATTATTTGGGCTTATTAATTATTTATTAGGCTATTTTTATAAGCCCAAAAAATAAACAATTAAGGTTTATTATTTATGGGCTCATTGAGTCTAAGAATAAATAATAATACATTTCTGGCCTAATAGCTTCGACCGGTTTTCTTTTTTATTCACAGAATAGAAAAGTTTAGTTTTTAACCCTAGGTAAACATTTTCTGTAAAAGGATATCTTGATAACATCCAAGTGTTTTTGAAAAAATGAGAATCCCGTAGTTTTGGTTATCAGATGAGCCGTGTGTGATTTGTTCATACGATTATGAAGAAAAAGAGTTAGGTATGTGACATTCTCTCTCTCGATCTCTTCTCTTCTTGATACTGCTAATTTTGATAGTAGAGTTCAAGATCATGAGACTAATTTCCTAAATTGCTTTCACCAACAGTATTTAGGGTGAGGAATATTCCGTGAATTGGAGAGCTTTGGCGTTCATGCGAGCGCGGAGAAGTAGACGACTTATAGGATTATCACCTTCGGCTTCCACGAGTGAACCAAGAGTTGTTGAGTTGACATCGATTCCTTTGGCTCAGCATAAACAAGAGATCAAATTAAAGCGCAGAGGTATTAAAAAATTCGTCTGTTGTGCCTTGTTATTCTCGATTTTTCCATGCTTCTCTGTTTTGTGTTTTGCCATTTACGCTTTAGCAATTACATGCCATATTCTAATATATATATATATATATATATATATATATATATATATATATTCCTCTTTAATATCCTTTTTTCTAACCATATTCTTTGTCAAAAATAGAAAATTTAGCATTTGCTAATAACTAGAAGGTAATATTGATAATGTTTGAACCAAGAAAAGAAATGGGTAATGGAACTCCCTGACATGAGTAGATATAAAATTAATGTACAATAGCAATAGAAAAATACAATGATGGGAGTAGCTAGCTATACGTAATATCTAATATCTAGGTCTCGCAATGTCTGGGCCTAACAGTGCCCCTGGGCCGGCTAGTGGCAGTAGTTATCTCCCAAGATGGTTTGACTACCTCAGTTGGGGCAGAATCCATGATAGCTAGATGAAAATCATGCAGTTGTCTTTGGGTTAAACAATCTCGAAACCTACTCGTAGGACCTCCACATCAGGAACAATATGTTGTACAGAGCTACTGTCACTCCCTCTGAACCCTGAGACGGGAAGTCATTTATAATAATGGGTACAAACTTCTCAGGTTGTGAATCGTCCCTTTTCGAGCTAAAAAGTGAAAGGTAGGTAGGGCCAAACATCAAATCTTTAGGCGTCTGCACCCCTATCTACCTAGAGGGTCTAGCCTCATACTTTGGCCTACAATTAGATGGCCTAACCTTGATATTCATATCAAGTTGTGCTGGGGGTAGTAAAAAATAGGTACATCTACCTCTGGCTCAAATGGCACCTCATATGGAATAACTCCTTGGGTCACTCGACACTGTCTCCCACTGCGACGCTGTCCTAGAATCGCAAGACCCTCGACTTAAGCTTGCAGGCGTCTGCGAGTGGTCTACTCAGGAGCAACTATCATGTTGGGATCTGGGACAGGACGATTGTCGACGTGTGTAGGATCAATCCTAGCTATAGTGAGAGTTTGAGTGCCTGAGTCTCTTATTAGCTCAAATATCTCCCGTGAATGCATCTCAGCCTTCGGAATAGCTGCATATGCAAACGAGATAGCCAAACAAATAAAATCCTCCTATACCAATCATATATAGATACAATCATACAAAAAGGCAAAACACTCAAAAGGATTAAATGGTAAAACTAACCATAAGTGTAGCGCCAGAACTAGTACCGTGACAACGTACCGACTCGATATCGGGTGGAGACGGATTACCAATTTGCCACCTAGTCTTGAGTTGAAACCACTCCATATAACTTGAATTGGCTCCACAACTAAGGACGCTATCCACGACTATTTAACATTACGAACCCTATAGCTCTATGTACGTTGGCTCACGAGACTAGTTTGTCGTGTGGTTTCCTTGGGTCCCAATTGCGTGAAACTCTATATGATAAGAACAATGCCGTGGAATATACTGTGACAGACTGTCGGAGTACACGAACGAGATGGTAGAACTCCACGACATCTCAGCAAATTAGGGGGGTCTGTGACTGCTAAATATCAGACCTCTCCACGTAACGCATAGGTAAGAACTCTACAACTATCTCATTGTAGGGCTGCTAGATAAACTAACATAGATTAATTTAACAAATGCATAGTTAATAAAGCTGAAGAAAACTTTATTACTACGAAATAGTTAATATGTATGAGTACTTATGTGGGAATCTTGCATAGCATCTACCTAATCCCCATATGTAACAAAAATATGCATCGGAGTTTGTGGGAGACATAATTGTATATTCCACCTTGCACCATATGGTGCAAGTGGAGGGACTCCAATGGGTACTGCTCTATCAAAACGCAATATAGGAATATACTCCCGACCGCATGATTATCAAAAAAAGACAGAAGCTAAATCCTTGATTAAAAAAAACGATTAACATATATTTTGTACACTTTATTTTATTAACTCCTAATTTGTGTCAAAATTTAAACTAACCTGAAGTAGGACCATAGGCCCACAAATCTCCCGTGCAATCAGATCAGTAGCATCACATAGACAGCTATATAACCATGCTAATGTCGCGCTGCCCCAACTGAGCCGACGACACAAACTAAAATCTTCAAGGAATGGGAAGAAATGCAAAAGAAGCAAGTGGCCTGATTTATTGGACATAATCAAGTTGCCAATAAGAAGAAACATCAAACCACAAGCCCTCTACTATACTCTCAGAAGTGGGAGTGAGAGATGCTCTTCCGGAGCCAATTTATGAAGTTGCTTACCCCTGAATTGGTTGTCACGAGGCCAAAATCTAAGAAGTCTATACATTATATCTTTCCAAGTCTAACGTGAATGTCCATACACCTCTCCTATGACCAGATCAATATCCGCCCATAGTCTCCCTATGATGGCGACATCCTATAGGGTCACAATGGCCTCACCTACCTATAGGTGAAATGCATGTGTCTCGGGATGCCATTGCTTAACTAGAGTAGTGACCAGTGTGTGGTCTAACTGCCAGTGCCCAACTTTATATACTCTGCCAAAACCAGCTAGATCTATATAATCCATTACCCGATTAGGGAATAGATACAAATCCAAAAAATAGCTCTTGCAACGTCTAAACACTAATGGAACCTCGTAACCTCAGCGTGACATGCCCAAATCAAAGAAGATCGATGCACGGTCTGTCACGATAGTAGAACCTGTATAATAGGTCTTGGAATAATATGAACGTACACTCGGTCCATCCTAGAGAAAATGTTGCCAAAATAATTATGTTAACATTTAAGCCACTTAATTAATGCGTAGACAAACAAACGTTTAGTATTTTCACTATATGAGATGGAAGCTATTGAAATTAAGATTTTTTTTTTTTTGGTGAATTACCATATTGGTTTTTAGGATTTATGAAATTTGCTCATTGCTTTTTCTACAGCCCAAATGTTCCAGCGGTCTATGATTTATTGTTCTAGGTTTCTACAGTATTAGGAATGACATGGTTTTATAATTTACAGATTTAGTTAAATAAATAATTAATAAAAAATAATATGATTCTATTGAATAAAAAAATCACCATTAAAAAATAAAAAAACATACTTCTTTTCTTAACAAAAAAAAAAAACATAATTTTGTGTAATTTACACAAAAAAAAAAAACAAAAGAGAATGACATATCTAGAAACTTTTTTTTTTTTTTTTTGGGTAGGATATTTAAAGGAGTTAGAGATTAATTATTTGTTGGATATGCTTTGGTATATTAGAAACATTTCTTATCCTTTAAAATATTATACAGGGATTCACACTATTTATTAATTTTAGTAGAAAAATTTATTAATTTTTTTCCCTACCATTTAAAAAAAACCACCAAAACCAGCAAATGTTTTCATATATAGGCCACGAAAATGTAGATGAAAGATAAATCATCTAAAGTTTTATATCCATAAATAATGAGAATATATTTATTTTATAAAAATATCTTTACATAATCATATACAATTTAAAAATAATACTATGTTAATCAAAATCTATATGCATTAAAATCTTAAAATGCTAAACGGTAAGTATAATATAATATTGATAGGGGATAAATGTACCTATATTTTGAGAGTTATTTGTTATGGTTTCAGGATCAAATAGCCATTAATTCCCAATAAATTGCTATCTTCTGTATAGAAGTGATTAAACGAAAGAAATATTGAAAAGATGGTGAAAAAACACCCCAAATCGGCCTAAATAGTGTTGACCCGGTGCCGGGGGGTTTACCTAGGCCAGCTAGGGGTCACTTCTGGAAGAACAAAGCAAAACAGAGGAATTTCTAAAGCAGAATAGGAAAATCCCAGCACCGATTGGTCTTTCTTAACCGATGCCAGTTGTTACTGTTTGTGGTGGTGGGATTTCATTTCAAATCAGAATTTGGCAATTACAAGTAGGATTTCTTTGAAAACTAAATTGGACACGAATTAGGACTTTTGTATTAACTTTTTGGCAATCTAATCTCCTATAAATACAAGAGAATAACATTATACAAAGCAGTTTTTCAATTTTTCAATATAATATCTTTAGAAAACTCCTAGAGAAATAGCAAGATTAAGGAGGAATAAGGAGAATTCTTGGAGAAAAATAGGAGGTTGATCAAGAAGGTTTCAAGAAAGAAGAAGAAGGCTTACTTATCTATGAGTGGTTTCTTTTCTCATAATTTATTGAATTTTTAAGTTTATCATATTTTAATTGTATTTAAGGGTTGAACCTAAAGTTTATGTTCTTGGATTGGATTTCTTTTGATTTAGCGATTCCAAATTCTAAATATTTGATTACTTGAATTTATTGCTTTGTTGAATTAATTAGTTCTTTTCTAACTAACTCGAGAGGGAGAATAGGAAAGAGGTGCCAACTAATTAATTCAATACTTGTTATCTCTTAATTAACTCAAGAGAGAGGTTAAAGGTAAAGAATAGGTAATCAAAAAGAGATTAATTTCATGTAGATATAAGGTTATTGATTTCTTCCATGAAGACTTTAGTGTTACCTAGAGATAGGGACATTAATTGTTTAATTGAGTTAATCTTAATACATCTTGGATTTAATTAAGGAGGTAGAGATGCTCTTTGATTAAGCCAAGAATAGAATTTTATAACTCGAGAGAGAGTGGAATTTATCTTGAATTTAGTGGTATTTGAATTAGAACTTAATAGATTTAAGATATTTTCTTTACTTGATATAAATTTGAAGGATTTCTTCATTACATGTCTTTTCTCCTTATTCTTATTCCTTGTGGTTTTTCTTGGGTGAACTCAATTTATTCTCTAGTATATTATGTTAGCAGGTTATTTATTTTGTTTTCTTTATTTTATTGGTTAAATAATAAAGATTTGGGTAAAGTAAGCTGGGAGCCTAAGTTCCTATAGATTCGATATTTGCTATTCTCTATATTATATGATGGGTATATTTTTCGTATGTGGGGTTTTAGTAGTTTGCATTTTAATTAAAACTTGATTGATTGTGGCCTAAACTTGATTGATTGCGCCCTCTTGTTGTTAATTTTTTCAATACTAAAAAATATGCATCATGTTTTTGCCGCCGTTGATGGGGATGGATGCTATTGAAAACACTCAATTGTTGTTGATTTAGCATTTGTTGTATTTTTACATATCGCTAACTTTAGTTTTTAGGTACTTCATGCATATTTAGGTCTTTGTATTAGTATATGCTTTTGTTTTTTTATTTGTTTTAATTTTTGATTTGATATTTATTTTTCTTTGAGTGTAAGGTTGACATTATTGTGGACAATTATTCATCGGAACAATATCAAAGGAGTTAGAGTATTGATAGATTTTCAAGGTTGCAAGTGCATATTGATGCTATTAGTAAGATATCACTGGAATCATGAATAAATTCTTTTATTGCTAATACAAATTCATCCATTAAGAAGCACAAAGAAGTTTTCCAATGATTGAGTTATCAAAGAACACAACTAGTTGAGATCCTTGAGGAAATTCAAGAGAGAATATCATCCAACACATCTAAATTCACACAAAAACAGGGGATGTGTTATAGTGATGGGCCGGTGTCAGATGCTTTGGATGAGGCAGCATCAATTCTTTGCCAAAAAGATGGAACGATGTTTTTTGAGCCATTCTTGGAGAAAATTGGAGAACAATTGTGTCCCTTGAGTAATAAGGCCTATGTATTTGAACAAGTAACCCCTTAAGGGGAAGAATTTGAAAGATATGATGAGAGAACAATTTGATACTACTTTATGCTCTAATTCTATTTTCTCTTTTGTAGGTACCTTTCAATTCATGGAGCTTAATGATGCCATTGATGATATGGTGAATTTAACATACCTTAAGGAGTTGGATTTTTCATGAATACATAATAGGAAGTCCTTAGGGATGTTGGCAAATTTTACCCTTCACCCCAACACATAGGAGGTAACTTGGTATTTCTAGATGTATTGGAAAGTAAAGATTTCTTAATCGCATCTTTAAGAGCTCAAATACTAGGTTTGAAGGTGAGTTTTTATTATGACAATTCATTGAAGGTTTACAGGGTACTATCAACATTGATGCACTCCTTAGATGTCCATTACATTCATGTGTCGATAATTTGTGTCTAAAGAGATGCTTGGGAACAAGGTCCATGTGTTAGTTTTTGTTGGCATTCATAATCTTCATGAACCTTACCCTTTTCAAAAACCTCATTTCTTCCTATTTTCATCATGCCTATTTCCTCCATTATGCATAAGTTTTCTTTATCTAGGTTTGATGAGAAAGCATGATGAGTGGGAATAATGTTTTTCTGTGTTTTGAATTTGATTTGAAGTTGGGTATATTTCGTTCTTTATGTCATTATTTTGTGTGGTCTTGTTTAATTTAATTTTTCTATTTCGGTATCTTTTTAATTTCCCCCAATAAGTATTTTCAAATTTAGGTATAAGGGAGTGAGTCGTGTTTTTATTTGTTATCTAGGATTTTTAGTGGTCTTTAGTTTTAGTGTGCCTTCTTTTATTTTGGCATTTTTATTTTGTTATTAGTTTCTTTGAGCTTTTATTTGTGCTTTGTTTTGTAGGTTGGAATAAAGTCTTCTTCGATGATCTCTTCAATTCCTCCGTCCCAGTTTCACATTTTTTGGAGCTTATTACACTTGGGAAATATTACTTAACTTTCTACCTCCTTTATTCTTTTTGTCTATGTTTTGGCTTGAGTAGTGAAATAATTTTCTTGTACTAAGTATGAACTTGTTTAACTTAACTTTAAAGGACTTGGGATATTTAATTTAATACATGAGTTTGCAAAGGAATTGATTTTGTTGAATGAATGATAAGTTCATGTCTAAAGTTAGAGGAAAATTGTGACTTTATTATAGATGAATTGTGATGAGAAATTCTATTTATTGGCCTTGTCTTAGGTGATTAGCTTGGGAACAAGCAAAGATTAAGTGTGGGGGAGTTGATAGGGGTCAAATGTACATATATTTTGAGGGTTATTTATTATTGTTTTATGATCAAATAACCATTGATTCCCGCTAAATTGCTATCTTTTGTGTAGAAGTAATTAAATGGAAGAAATATTGAAAAGACAGTGAAAAAATACCCAAAATTGGGCCAAATAGTGTTGACCCTGTGCCCGGTGGTCTAGCTAGGCCAGCCAAGGTTTACTTTTGGAAGAAAAGAGCAAAACAGAAGAATTTTAGGAGCAAAACAAGAAGGATGTGGTGCCGATTGGTCTTCTTTAACCGACGCCAGTTGTTACTGTTCATGGCGGTGAGATTTCCTTTCAAATCAAAATTTGACAATTGCAAGTAGGATTTCTTTAAAAACTGAATTGGACAAGAATTAGGACTCTCACTACTAAAAATTCAAACAAATATGATGGCAAAAAAATCATCGTATTTGAGAAAATACCGTCATTTTTGCTATAAACGACGATTTTTTGACCGCCGTATATAATGACATCATTTTTCTTGAAAATGGCCAAAAAATCATTATATTTACCTAATGCGACCGTGTAAATATGACAGTCAGGAAAATGCATCGCAATTACTCACTTGGATTGAGATTCTGCAAACTGTTGCATTTGGTAAAAAAATCATCGCAATTGTTTTGTAAATATGATGGTTTTATAGTCGCAAATACTTGTTAATTGTGACGGTTATTTGCAATGGATCTAACCGTCGCAATTGCTGAGTATTGCGACGATATCTAACCGTCATAATTACAACCATAGCAATAAATCTCGAAGCAATTGCGACCATTATTAAAAACAACGGCTCAGACCGTTGTATTTATTCTGTTAAGTCATTACCAAATGCGACTGTCTTGTGACCGTCGCATTTGATAAGTAAATATTTTTTTAAAAAAATAAGTAATGAAAATTTAGGCCTATCCACCTGCAATTTCAAACCAAATACAACTCGTTCAACTCATTCAATACCAATCACAATAAAATACAATTTGCTTAATGCCAAACAAATTAAAACCAATCTCTTAAACATTGAAATCATAAATAATCCTTAAACTCCACAAGAGAAGTAATACTACATATATAATAAGTAAGAAATGCCAAGAAATCTATTAGAAACAGTAGTACATGTAAAACAAGAAACAAAAATGAGTATACCAGTCCTCCCCAGTTTCATCTTTTCCCCTTCCTTCTTGTCTCTTCCCAGCTCCTTCTTCCTTGTCTCTTCCTCTCCCTAGTCTCGACAAAATATTAGTTTTTACCCAACATAGCTCAAGGTCAGTGGGTTGGGTTTTAGAACATCTCCTTTCCTTCACAATACACAAATCGGAGATCAATCTCGACAATGAAATGACTCCAATAAATAGAAAACCATTACATCATCTTTAAAAAAATAAAGTACAAAGTGTAAATTTAGAATATTAAAATGTAGACATATACCGACATAAATTTTCTAAGCTATGAAACTAATATGCATATTCTGCAACAAAATCTAATTATATTTAAAGTCACAACAATAGAAAAATGTCAAGTGCAATTAAAATATTTTGGGCACTAATGTGGCTCCAATAATAGAGAACTCAATAGGATGAGAATTCAAAATTTGACTTTTCCTCTTCCTCCTTATCTCCTCCCCTATTCCCACACATAACCTTTTCGTCTCTTTCTCTCCTCACCTATTCCTGCATATAACCTTTCATCTCCCTTTTTTCCTTCCTCCTTATCTCTTTCTTTCCTCAATCATCGCTCCCCTATTCCCACCTTAACCTTTCATCTCCTTTTTCCCCTTCCTTCTTGTCTTTTTCTCTCCTCAGTCATCCATTCCTCCACATGTCATCTACCTCTCCCCCTTCCTCCTTGTCTTTTTTCTCCTCAATCCTCCCTCCCCTCTTTCCCCACAGATATATATATATATATCCCTTAGTCATCAGTCATTAGTGGAAACCACAAAGGGACAAGGATTTCTTATTCGATTTTCTTTCTCAAAGATGAATAGTTGTAATTCATTTAAGATGTGGTCAAATTTTGAATTAGTTTTCAATTAAGAAGATTTTGATGTATTTTCCTTTCCAAGCCAACCACTTCCTCTTGATTTCAAGTGAGATACTTTTCAAGCATTTTTTTTTTTTTTGTTTTCACCCGTCTTCTTCATTTGGTTTGGTTTGTTATGTTATGAATTAGTGAAAGTTATAGACATGCTGCTTTAGATTTCTAATTTGATCTACCTATTCAAGAGACTATTTTTTATGCTGTTTCTCTGATGGAGGATCTGCTTGTGCATGATCCATTTTACTCCCTAATGGATTTTGAATAAAGCCAAAACATGGTTCTTGTGGAGGAAATGTCTATTAAAGGTATCACTTCAGACAAAGTTCCGGTGGAGAAGGAGGTAATCAGGAGGCAGCGAAAGGAAAAAGGTTGTAGCTCTAAGACACTATCAAGAGTAACCATTTCGAAGTATTTTTACATGACACTCACTCGGGCAATCAAAGAACTGAATGTTTGCCAAACCAGTCTCAAGAAAAAATGTAGGGAGTTGGGAATTTGTGGATGGCCTTACAGAAAGTTTTTGAGCTTGGAGACCCTAATCAAGAATGTTCAGGTTCTTTCTCACATACACACTTGTGCATGAAGAAATAATAATTATATGGCCCCAGAGTTAACAAAGAAATAATAATTTGAAAGCTTCCATTTGGATTTGCAAGGTTTGCGAAATGAAGGAATACATATGGCTGAGAAAAGGTTGAGAATGGCCATTGAGATACTTGAACGTGAGAAGAAGTTGATAGAAGAATTCCCTTATGCGAAGTTGGAAGACCAAACAAAGAGACTGAGACAAGTATGTTTCAAGGCCAAATATGAGAAGAGAAAACTCATGGACCTAGAAAACTTTTTGACAGATCTTCCCCTATAAACTCATGTAAAGGATCTTGGAGGATTGGATTGACTAAGAAAAGAACCTTTAAAGTTAATGGTAACCGGTTGAAATATTATTTTGGAGAGGATCTTGGAGGATTAGATCAACTTGATGCCACATTTTATGAAGGATAATATTCTTTGAACTCTAGGGAGTTATTTCTTTCTTTTGATCTTTTCTTTTGTTCCTTTTCTTTATATTTTCTTTTGTATGTTAATTTTTGTTTAATTTTTATTTTATATTTTTATGGTGTGTTTTATTTTATTATGTGCTTTTTTTAGGTTGTGGAATACTCTTATCAAATACAATAATCCTTTCTTGAAGGAATTTAACTATCTAATTTCTTATGATATTTATACCTTGGGGAGTATTACCACTTGGATATGCTTGTATTATTTTATATTATGTATAAGTGTTAATGTATCTAACTGTTAACATTACAATTCCCTTTCACCATACTTTAATAACACTACAGTTTCACAAATCAACATCAACACTACAGTTCCACAATAACACTACAATTCCCTTTCACCAATAATCACAATGCCAACACCAAATCTCAACATCAACTTTTCAACACCCCAACAATTCCACACATTAACATCCAACAATTTAACAACACAATTTTCAAAAAAATATGCTCCAGAAATATTCATAGAAATATAAAAATACTTCCACACTCACAGAGCATAAACAAAAAAAAAAAAAAAACAAAATTCCAGTCCGCAGAACATCTTAGCAAAAAAATAAAGTGAATTGTTCATAAACAAAATTCATTTGTTTTTATTAACATTCAATCATTTGATAATCCCGTCGAATTCAAATGCAGAATAAAGCTTGATTAATAATCTATCAAATTCGAGTCAAGAACATTTTAAGTATTCACAAAAATTATATTTTCTTAATTTTTATTTGTATTCTTATCAATATTAATTCTAATTTTGTTATTATTATATTACTATTAATGTTAATATTGTTGTTACTACTATTGATATTAATGTTAAATATTATGTTTTTGAATTATTATTCTTCATAAAATTTCAAAAAAAACAAAAAGCATATTAACATTGTTGTTGTCTTGAAATCAAAGTATTCAGACATCAACAGAAAGTAAGACAAAAAACACGATGACCTCCCAAATCAAAAGCTTTGAAATTGATTTTCCCAATACCTCATCCTCTAAGGTGAGTGTTAGGAAGAAACAAATTTTAGCCAGCAGTAGCATGTTATTTTGACCAATCCAAAAACTACTATTTTTTTGCAGGGTGGACACAATTCAATTTCGTTAAAAATTGCACCTATCGTGACTTTCCTTGCAAATCATCCAAAATTTCCCAGTTTATGCATACAAGAAGAATTTTTGTGCCATTATATGAACAAATACATAAGAGTTGGAGTAAAGTTTATATAGTAGCAGCTTCCCTTTTCTTCATTTCAAATTTCTAGTGTATGCAATAGCTCCAACAGACTTGGGTATAACCATAGCAGATGAAATATAAGCTAAAGGTAGACTTTTTATCTTTGGGCAGAAGCTTTTTAAATTTTAACTTTTAGCAGATCTAACATACTTGAAATCTGATTCTTCTTCCAAAAGGCCAAACTCAATTATGCCCAAACATCACAATAATTACATAATAAAAATCCCAATTGCAAAGAAATATTCTTCACACCATCACTGAAAAACGAAGCAAAATAGGGCATAGTTTTCCTTCACCACATTACAACAAGCAAGAAATTAAAAAAAAAAAACCAATTTACAAACTCAATGAACAACAAAATATGTAGCCCACCAAAAAAGCATACCTTGAAAAGGCTATGGTTGAGATGATAGGTCGACAGTAGCTATGGATCTCAGTGGTAGATAACCTGCTTGGCAGTAGCAATGGAGGAAAATTCCTGACTGGTGGCAGCGGTGGAGGAGAGGAAGAAAAGGGGAATAAGAATGGAGAAGCAGAAGAATGTGGCAGTAGCAAGTCGAATAAGAATGTAGCAGTAGCAATATCTGCACAACCGACATCTGCAAACTGGTGGGCTTCAACTAGAGCTTCGGCATTGATGATTTTCAGTCGAAGCTGGGAGACTGTGTGGGCAACGGTGTAATAGGTCCAAGGGAGGTGGTCGTGCAGGGAGAGGGGGAGATCTGGGTTGGGGGTGCGCGGGGAGAGAGGGCTCGCGGGGTAGGGGCTCAAGGGCGGGAGGGGAGATCTGCGGTTGGGGCATGGCGGGGGCGGCAGGAGGGGGAAGGGTCTATGGGGGGCAGTCGTGTGGGGATAAGGGAAGATTTAGGTTAGGGGCGAGCGGCGGGAGGGGGTGGTCGCGCGGGGAGAGGGGGAGATCTGGGTTGGGGGTGAGCAGCGGGAGGGGGCTCGCGGAGGGGGTGGGTTGCGGGGGTGGCGCACGGGCTGGGGGGGGGAAGGGAGAAGGGGTTGTCGGGGGTGGCGCGCAGGCGGGTGCGAAGGTAAGAGGAGGGGGGCGGCGGCGGAGGCGGGCGCCGGGGGTGGAGGCAGGGGAAAGGGGAAGGGGAGAATGGGCTACTGGCGGGAGCTCCGGGGGGCGGGTGAAGGGGTTGCGGGGGACGGGGGAGTGCGGGCAAGGGGCAGCAGGAGGGGGAAAGGGGCGGGGGGGCGGCTGTGGGTGGTTGGAGAAGGAAGAAGAAGAAGACAGGGGAAGAAGAACAGTACAAAGAAAGGTGTCGGTGGAGAAGAAGAGGAAGAGGGAAGACAGAAAAAGGCACAAATAAACTTTTTCCGATAAAGTGGATAGCTACTGGGCGGGAACATAGGGTATGATTGAATGTGAGATTCGAAAAGAGAAAGCGGCTACTATTGTCGGAATCAACAGGCATATTGAACTACGGTTACTATTGTCAAATTCAGACAAAATAGAGAAATTATCTTTTGGATACCACAATGGGTACCACATATAATATTTAGATGAATTTGAATTTTTACGTGGAAGGAAAGATAAAAATTATACTATTTGTTAATAGTCAAGAATATGAAACCATTATCCAACCGCACACAACTATTGCTATAAATGTCGAAAATAGTTGCTCTGCAAGAATATGAAACCATTGCTATAAATGTCGAAAATTTTAATTAATGAATTAATTTAAAAAATACTAAAAAAAAACCCTTGTGATGATTGAAATACTATTGGACAAGCACGATAGAAAATACAAGTTAATATATGGGAAAAATTAATAATAAGTTAAAAAATACTAAAAATGATTCTGGTGAGAATTGAAATATTATTGGAGAAGTATGACGAAAATACAAGATAATATATGGGAATTAAAAAAAATCAAGCCTTCGGTGAGGATCAAACTCGGGAAATTTCGCTATGCCAATTGCGGGCACTATATAGATTATAGGCATAGATAGCCAAGAATTTGCATATATATAATCTACACACACGCACGCGCGCGCACACACACATAAACTTTAATCATATTTAAATAAAAAATAAATGCTATTAAAATAAATTCAGGATACTTTTGAAAAAATTAAATATAAGATAATAAATTTTAATAATATTAGTCATAATATATATACATATAAATATAATATAATATAATATAATATAATATAATATAATATAATATAATATAATATAATATATATACACATATATAAAATACAAACACACACACACAAAGATATATATATATATATATATATATATAATTAAATATAATAATCAAGAGATATGATATTCTACGTAGGTATATATGTACACACACATATGTATGTTCGTAATTAAAAAATTATTTATGCTATATAATATATTAATCTAATACTCATTAACTAATAAAGATATATTATTCTGTATATAAACAATATATATGTATATATATATATATATAAATTAGAATAACTAATTATAATAATTAAAATGAAATTCAAACTCTTTAATATCAATATATGAAAACTTAAGATGTAAACAAAAATATATTTGAAAAATCAATAATCTAACAAATACATGTATTTATAAAGTTAAAACAAGTTTAGTGACCAAATTTGAAGGTCATTCGTTTTATTTTTTTACATTTGTATAGTAATATCTATAAAATAGAAAGATATCTTAGTATTTACAAATATAAAGATATCAAATTAACGATTCAGTCATTAAATTTATTAGAATAATTACCAATAGTATTGTGACTAAATTTGAAAATAATTAGATAAAATTTAAAATAATTTTGAGAGGCTTTATTATAACTAGACTAAAAACGACAGTTATAATAAACCATCGTATTTGGTCTACTATATTGCGACGGTTATAATAAACCGTCGTATTTGACCTACACTATTATGACGGTTACAATAAACCGTCGTATTTGGCCTACTCTATGACGACGGTTATGATGAATCGTTATATTTAGCCTACTCTATTGCAATGGATTGTATAAACCGTTGTATTTGGTCACCAAATACGATGGTTGGCATTAAACCGTCGTTTAGGTTTATCTATTGTGACGGTTTCAAAATTGTCGTATAAAGTAACATAATACGACGGTTTTTTGATCGTCGTATTTGTATTCGTTGCATTTGCCCCATTTTTTTTGTAGTGTCTTGTATTAACTTTTTGGCAATCTAAACTCCTATAAACACAAGAAAATAACATTGTATAAAGTATTTTTTTTTCAATTTTTCAATGTAATATCTTCAGAAACTTTTAGAGAAACACCAAGATTAAAAAGGATCAAGGAGAATTATTGGAGAAGAAGAGGAGGTTGATCAAGAAGGTTTTAAGGAAGAAGGCTTATTTGTTTATGAGTGATTTCTTTTTATCTTCTTTGTAATTTATTGACAATTTGAGTTTATCATATTTTAATTGTATTTAAGGATTGAACCCTAAGTTTATGTTCTTGGATTGGATTTCTTTTGTTCTAATGATTCCAAATTCAAAATATTTGATTACTTGAATTTACTGCTTTGTTGGATTGGTTTTTTTTTTTTCTAATTAACTCAAGAGAGAGGTTAGGAAAGAGGTACTAACTAATTAATTCAATACTCATTATATGTTAATTAACTCGGGAGAGAGGTTATGGGTAAAAATAGGGTAATCAAAGAGTGATTAATTTCACATAGAGATAGGGTTATGGATTTCTTCCATAAAGACTTTAGTGTTACCTAAAGATAGAGATATTAATTATTTAATTGAGTTACTCTCAATGCCTCTTGGATTTAATTAGGGAGGTAGAGATACCATTTGATTAACTTAAGAATAGCATTTCATAACTCTCGAGGGAGTGGAATTTATCTTGAACTCAGTGGTATTTGAATTAGGACTTAATAGCTTTAAGACACACACACACACACACACACACACACACACACACACACACACACACACACACACTTAATGTAGATTTGGAGGATTTCTTCATTAAATGTTTTTTCTTTTTATTCTTATTCCTTGTGACTTTTCTTAGGTGAACTTGATTTATTGTCTAGTATATTATATTAGTAGGTTATTTATTTCGTTTCTTTATTTTATTGGTAAAACAATAAATGTTTGGGTAAAGTAAGATGAGAGCTTAAGTTTCCTTGGATTCGATACTTGCTATTCCCTACACTATATAATGGGTATTCTTGCTCGTATATATAGTTTTAGTGGTTAATATTTTAATTAAAACTTCATTGATTATGACCCCTTAATTTTTCCAACTCTAAAAAACACGTATCAAAGATACTAAAATGTAGTTTGATTATGTCTTTTCATAACTAGAGCCTTGCTTTTTTGAGCCTTTACTTTTTCTATCTATTTGAATATAGGTTGAACGTTAATTGCAAATTAATATAGGTCGAACGTTAATAAAAGTTGAACATTGATTGCAACTATTTTGTTTAATTATTTCAACAAAAACCAATCTATAATGTACATTAATTTTTGTGAAGTATTAATAAAAAAAAGTCGAAGCATATGAAAATATTAATCTAGCTTTGACTTTCTATTTGCTATTTTTCGATTTTTCGATATCATATTTCTATATACTCGTCAATTTCTCCTGTTTCTTTTTTCCCCTAACAACTTAATTAATAAGAGTCAATTTTATATTTAAAAACTAATAGATATGTTTCTAAAATTAAAATTTAGCCTTTTGACTAGGAAAAAAAAATCATTGGTACTAATTCTATTAAAAACAATAATCCAAGTGAAAGCTTTATATCTAAAGGGAAGCTAAGCATTTCAAAAATGCTTTCTCTAAACAAAAAGATGCATCATCACTAAATAAATGAGAAAGAAATGATATTCAGGAAATTAAAAAAAGAAAATTATAGATGTCTTGGTTTAACAAAAGAATTAATTCATCATTTCATAGGACAACCTGAATAATTCTTACATTATCAAATATGTTATCAAAGAAAAAAATTACCAGTCAACCCAAAAAGGTAAAATAAAGCTCAAAACAAACATAATGTGTGTGTGTGTGTGTACACACATATTTGTGCCTCAGTTATTAGGAAAAAAAGGCACTGCTCAATTGAAAACTCCCAAAACAAATCTCAAAACACAGGTAATATATAAAAAATCAATGCTCGTCTTGCAGTTTACTCATTTGTCTTTTATTTATTTACCGCATTATAAAAATCCCTATTTTAAAGGATGGGTGACATCCCAACCTGATTGGGCTACGTAGGTAGTAGGATATTACATATCTAGTCTTTGGTAGCCTAGGCTGAGGCTATAAAATTCCTATAGAAGGTAGTGCTTTTGTCATTGGCATTTGGTTCAAATGTAAAACTCTTGCACATTTTAAAGTTGGATCCTAAACATCAGCATTCCTTGCAAAAATCAGGCAAATTCTCATAAGACACTACCTGAAAAAGCTATCTGAATTACCCCCTAACCAAATCCTCTTTGGCAATGTTGTTAGTATGTATACTTCAACGTAGACTTTGGCAACACTAGGTCTTATAAGATTCATTGAAGCTTTGTTAATCTTTAAAAGCCAACCAACAACATGCACAATTACATACAAAATAGGTTTTGCAAAAAAATGTAAAGGCATATACTCAAACAATATCCATAAAGTTGTAATTGATGGATCATTTGCAACACCGAAATTTGTTATCCATTTTAGAACTCACATCAGAGACCCTCACAAATTCCAATGATTTTCAACCAAAGCCTAATAAAATCCTTCTCTAAAAGAGGCCGAATAAGAATGTTTTTGATCAAGATGGCCAAATTTAAATGATCCTTTAAGCTTGAATGTAAAAAATTCATTCCTGATAACCTTATTACTAGGCATCCATGGGAGAATTTACACACTAGAGCAAAATGGAAAGGTTGAGCCAAATCTGAAATTCCTGCCTTAGTGAATAGAATTGCAGCTCAATCTTGTAAGACAAATCTGCATTAATGGGGGTCTATGTTAATGGAGAAGAAACAAAGATGCAAAGTGTTTCCTCCCCCAACTTGCATTAGCCGGAGAGGGAGGCGCTAGTGGTTCGGCCTTAGTCGTTAAAAAATGGATGAAGAAATAAGAGATGAGTTGGAGAGAGTTTTTCATTCAATCTTTTCCTCTTACCCTAATTTTGTTAAAATTTAGAAACTTATATCTATTAAACTTGAAATTTTCAAAATATAATAGACAAATGTCTCATTTTCTTCTTTGACATCCCATTACCTACATAACCCAACCAGGTTGCTCCATCACTTGGACCATGAGTTCTTATAATGCGGTAATAAATAAAAGACTAGACAAATAAATCTATAGAACTTGAACTTAAACTAAAACTTCAAATGAGGCTATTATAATCCCGTAGAGATTTAAGTCACCAAAATAATACTTCTAATCATCTGAATAAAAGATAATAAATATTACATCAAAACTATTACTATTACAAAAGATAAATCCACTCCTTCGTCTTGGTAGGCTCACCTTATCCTGAAAATATAATTAAAAAAATTGTGTGAGATTATAAAAATCTCAGTCAGTTCGAGATGTGTGAGTTTGTGTCACAATTTCCAAAATGTATGTCATGATGCATGGGTAATGTTAACTTGAATGGATATAGTCATAATTCAAATAATTTAATGCATCCTAAATACATTATAATTTTTGGGGCGATTCAGCAAGTACGAAATCAATAGCTTGCATAATAAAATCTTTGTTAGGTAACTATTCATATCGCATTTTTGGAACTTCAAATTCATTTATAAAAAATTTTGAACCCACCATAATACCATATCCCATGTATCATTAAGATACCCGTGACTTGATATCATATCACAATCCATCATATATATGGTAACGACATATATAATGCCAATTTATTGCATAGGGGGTACTTCCCTCCTGAGAAAGTACCCCGCTATCTCTCTCATGCAAAATCAGGCTAGATTTTCCACGTCCATCCTCTAGCTCCCTTTGGAGACCAGGTTGCTAGTTAAGAATCATGCTCAGCTACTAGAACTATCACTCCATTCGGAAAAAAGACAGCTTTTTGAAGACGATCAATCTACCAAAATTCTCTCATAATGTAACGAAAGCTAGTCCTATAGCTTGGCCCATTAAGATCTTAATGTTATTGATTCAATGGTTCAAGAGTTCACTATTTTGATATGGAATAATCAAATTATTTCCAAGAAATTGTTCCAACCTTTTGAAGTAAAATTTTTCCAACTCTCAACTCGACCAAAATTAAAGCCACAATTATTTTTCCCAAAATTTCCAAAACAACCATCCCTATATCTATTCTTAAATTCATTCAATGCATATTAATTCATTGCTCATGGTATGCCATAATAATATTTGGAGTCATTACGTATAAAACTCATGCCATGACTTTTCACAATATTTTTCATGCACGAAATACATGAATTTATATTTGTGTGTTTGCACATATTTAATGCATGACTCCATTCCATAATCATAATATGAGAAATTTCACAACAATATTTTTGCATGAACAAGTCATGATATCATAATAGAAACATTACTTTCAATGGGCTTTATTTTCATGCATAAATATTTTCTCTAAAATGGTATGCTCATAATTTACATGCCATATAAAATAAACATTTGAAAAAATTATGCATACATTATATATATATATATGCACATTTGAGTGCAAGTTTTGTATATTTTAAATATGGTATTTTTGTATGGATTTTGCATTTCAAAAAGATGCTTGGGATGTAAGAACTTACCTTGGTCCAAGCTAGAAATTTTTTAACTTAATTTAGGTTCTTGTTCCTCCTCCTTCATCTAAGTCCACTAAGTCTACCATATACAATATCTAGGAATTAATCCAAATAAAATTCTAATCAAGACCCTAGCGCAATTAGGGTATTACCAAGATCATAAATAATTTGAACACTTTTAATTATAGAGGTAGAAATATCCCATCACACATTTAATAGCCTTCCGAGGCAACTAACAATTTCGTATAGCATAGAACACCTCAATTGATCCATTTACACAAATGTCAAGCAAAACCTTAATTGTCGTGCAAAAACCTTAATTATTATACAAAACACTAATTACTTGATATAATAAAAAATTAATTTACAATCCAATATGTATAAGTTTGAATAAATCACATAATTAACATTAAGTACACCAAGCAAATTAGGCAACAAAAATAGTTTTCAAGAATTAAAATTACCTTTAGTGCTTTATCTACAAAAAGTGGCTATTTCTATGATTTCGTTACCCAAAATTGCATAATTTATTTTTAGTCATTAAACTCACATGAAAATATTTTTAATCATCTTAGGCGTATCATAAAATTTAATTAAGTCAAATTTTATGCAAACCTATTTTTTCATTTCAAAATCAAAACTTTGCTCACAATAGTAAAATAGGGGTCATAAATTTCTCATTAATTACCTGAGAAAAACATTTCACTTTTCAATGAAAATTTCTAGTTTGATACCTTAATATGTTATATGAATTATATATAAATTTGTCCTCAAGATTCCACTTAAATGGGGGGTCAAAAAATGTTTATAAAAAGCTCAGCTCGAACAATATCCTGATCAAGCAGTCTTGTGCGATCATTTTCAAAATTCTTTTCTCTCAATCTAGAAATAACTGTTCAATGATTATTGTTCCAAAATTTTTCTAACACCCTGAAGTTTGTACAACGTAAATGTCATAGACAAACTCAAATGAAAAGGGTGTTTGTCAGGGGGTTCAATTGAACACCCTGAACAAGGATTTTATTATAGCTTACATAGTTTTGTGGGAAAAATCATATCTCAATTTTAGCAATTTCCCTTACAAAAACCATACCAAAAGATCTCTATACATCATAAAATACTAAAAAATTTAACTCATAGCAAGCATTTCATCAAAATCATGCTCACAAAATTTATCACTTGGTTAAATATCAAAAACCAGTGCATACTCTGTTTTGAATACACTAACTTCACACTCATTTCCCACATCAACTCATGCTATTTCCTCACATAAATTTACACATATGTAGCAGTACATATTTAAACAATATTCACTTTATTTTCCATACACAATCACAAGGACAAGTAGAATTATACATCAAACACATTTTCTAGGCAAATTGAACACATTTTTGGTTTATACATATATAAGATGGGGAAAATGACTTCTTTATATAAAAGGCTTCACCTTTCACATAGCATTACATGCCCCTAATATAAATACACCATTCTTTCATCATCATAACACACGAAATGGCATTGAAATAAAAATTTTCAAGGTTGGCCACCAAGATAATATTTTGGTTGCAAGGAAAAAGGAGGAGAATGAATATTGTTTGCACTGCCCCTTGAAGATCTTTGTCAAACCACTTGAAAATAGTGAGAAACAGCTTCCTTGACACACCAAAATACTGGCTTTTCTTTGAGAATTTGAATGAAAAGAATGAAGGGAAATGAAGAGCTGTTTCTCGGTCTTCAGGAAAATGTTAAGAGGAATTTTTCTTCCTCTTGGCAACCTACTGACAGCCTTGAACAATTGGGAAAGTTGGCTATTTTCTGAGAAATGAAGAGGAAAAGATAAGAGAAAATTATTTGGTGAATTTGGCTAAAAGAAATGGTGAAGAGGAAATAATCTCCTTGAAAGCAAGGCTTGTGCTACTATTTTGAGAGGGCTGACCGACAGCCTCTTAGAGAGAAAATAAAGAGAATAAGGGTTGAGAGGGAGGAGAGTCAATCATTTATGGGAGGGGCAAATGAAGAGAAAAAGAACTTTTGTATTAGGGCTTATGTGATTTAAGGGTTAAGATTAATTTATTTGAATATTAAAGAAAATGGATAGCTTGGATTCAAGAGGAATAGATGGCCTAGATTAGATGAAATAGATGGTCAAGATTAATTCAATAAAATTATAAAGTCTTGTCAAAATAATTTATAAGATTTGGGTAGTCAAGGTAAAATAAATTAGTCTTGATCAAATTAATTGTAGGCTAGTCAAAATAATTGATATATTGTCAAAATTGAAACATCCATCACTTACGCACTTTGGTCGGCAACTACTTTTTTTTTTTTTTTAGTGAGCAGATGCATGAAGACTCAAAACAAGAAATGATTAGTTTAATTAGATGTATATTTTGATATGATAAGAATTTTAAAAAGATGATAGAGGAATTTTTGATCGTGAATTAAGAAAAATTGAGAAAGAATTTGGAAATTCTGAAAGACACCAAACTGTATTGGTAAAATAGAAATTTTAAAGGACAACGGAGGAATTTTCGATCGCGAATTAAGGAAAATTGAGAAATAATTTAGAAATTCCGCA
Source organism: Voacanga thouarsii (assembly GCA_026120185.1). NCBI lineage: Eukaryota > Viridiplantae > Streptophyta > Magnoliopsida > Gentianales > Apocynaceae > Voacanga > Voacanga thouarsii. Next base: position 1,798,517 of record JANUWF010002315.1, on the reverse strand, counting down.
AAACACCCAACTGTATTGGTTACTTTTGAAAATTACAATTAACTATAGTTAAGGTGAATTTAATTAAATGGGCTTAATAAAATTCATGGGTTAATGTTGAGAAGCCCATGAAGTGTAAAGAAGGAGAGATGTTGGGCTTAAATTAAGTAAAGCCCATTAGAGGAAATAAAAGCCCATGAAAAGAATTATTTTGATTGGTTGCATGAAGAATTTATGTGGCACAAATTAATTGGATGCATGAAAGCTAAATGGCATAAGAAGATTGGTTGTAAGGGAGCTATATGGTGTTTGATGATTGGATGCATGGAAACTATATGCCATTAGATGATTGGTTGCATGGATAAGGGAGAAATTCTACAATTTTCCAAGGAATTCCATAGGTTTCCACCAAATTCTACAAGACTTCATTAATTTCTACAAGCTTCTATGAAACAAACCATATAAAAGAAGAAATGAAAGATGTGGTAGTGAAGCTAGGAGCAGCCAAAAATAAGATAGAAAAAGCGTGAGAGAAGAAAAGGAAGAAAAAGAAAGAAAAATGAGAGGAATGAAAGAAAAGGAAGAAGAGAGAGAGGGGAAGAAAGAGAAGACAAAGAAGAATAATAAAGCTTGGGTATTTCAAGCTAGAATTCATCCATTTACAAGGTAAAACATTTTCAAGAATTAAAGTTGTTCTATATATAATGGGGAGCATTTTGTAGCAGTTTTCAAGGGAAAATAGCATGAAATATAGAAAATGATATGTGATGAATTTTTACTGTGATGATATTTTGAGCAAGCTGTGTGCCAGTTGCCTATGGGTATAGTTTGCTGAGGTTTTTATGATGTTTTAATGAGTTTTGAATGAATTATGGGAGAATGAAGAAGGATGTATATATAGGAGGAAATAATAAAGAAAGAAATAGAGAAAGAGGGAAATATAATTAGTGAGAGGAGAGGATTAAATTATGTTATATATAGCTGCTATTTTTTGTTGCTTTGTGTGTGAAGAACCAGCTTTATTCATAATTGGAAATGGGATTTATATGATGTTTAGATGAATAATGAAGTGAGTTAAGCAATGGTTAAGTGATAAAATGAAAGAAGAATAAATGAAGAATGTATTTTGTTGGAAAAATAGATTATTTCTTGAGAAATAGCAAGACTTTGCTTGCAGTAGTTCTATGATGGTTGTAAGTCTGGTTGTATTGAACTTGCAGCTTTGTGGCTAATAGTCTAAAGAGTATTTTGGTACAAATTGGAGGTCTTTTGGACTTGTGGATAAAAATAATGCAAAAAATAACAAAGAGTGTCATGAAATGAAATGCAGACTTTATGCTTGAGGAAATAATCTTATATTGTTTCCATTTGAATTAATAAGCACACGAAGACTTTATAAGGATAAGGAAATGCCTTATAAGAAAATGAAATGAAAGGAGAAAGATATGGATACGTGAAGGAGATAACATCTTTTTGATTATTTTAAGTAGTTACATTTCTATCTTTTATGGGAAAACTAGAATTTAGGAAATTGATAATTTCTTTACTAGTATGTTTTAGCATCTTTCTAGTTGAAACATTTAGATGCTAAGAAAGGGTGGAACAACCACTTGATGTAGGTTGGGTATCACAAAGGCCTTGTGAAAGTATTGAGGACAACAACTAGCCAAGTGATAGCATTAAATAAGGTGAGTTCCACTAATTATATATATACCATTTTGTCCTGGTAGTTTTAAAAAATATGTCGTGGTCATGTGCCATATGGATGTTGTGAACCCTTTTAGTTTTCCTGAACCAAAGTATGATTTTCCTGAGTAAAAAGGATTTTGTCTCATGCTAAGTTTCAAATGGGAAATGTGGCGTTTCAGGCTTATGATTATGGGCTAATGATGAATATTTTCTCAAAGCGTGAGAATATGGATAATAAACCTTTTTTGTTTTCCCGAACAAGGGTTTAGTTCCTCTGAACTGGAAAATAATTGAATATCAAGAAATGGAATATTTCTGCAAAGTATTTTGAATTCTTTGTGCCATAAATATTTTTGGGTGCAATTATTTATGGAAAGTATTTTACTCACATGTTATGTGACAAAATGAGTATTTTGCTCTCACAATTGTGTTCCATTCCATGTTTAATGATAAAACATGCAAGTTATGAGTTCTTCACTTTAGTGGAATGATGAATTACCCCTAAAGCTAAGCTATCATGCATGATGAAATACAAAATCCTTGATTTTATTTTTTTTTTCGGATTTAGAATTCTAAATTTGTTAAATAAAATTCTTTTTAGACTTGGGTATGTATAATTTACGTAAATGCCTCAAGAAATGATTTTATAATACGGGAAGACATTTTATCCATCTACGAAAGGAATATAAAAAATGATTTCTTGGTATAGAATAAATATTTGGGAAAAAGAGTGTTTTGGTCCCAAAAAATATTTTCTTGGAGTTTTCTCCTGAAACGTGATAGAAACGTGATACAGGACTAGTCTTGTGAACTAGAGAAAACGTTAAATACTCAGCAAAGGCTTTTATCTTTGTACTTACTCGTGCTAGTGAGAGATGACTCTAAGTAATCTGGCTAGTTCTGTGGATCACCTTACTCCAAATGGAGTGACATGACATTGAAATTAGCTAGGTCCCCAACTAGTGCTGTCCTAATCCATAAGCAAATCATGAAAAAATAATGGTTGATGTTGAGTGAAACACTCAGCGATCGCCCTTGTCTAACCTAGTATAAGGGGAGTATAGGAATTGGGAAGCCTATACTACCATAAGTAAAATTGATTAGAGTGCTTGCCAGACCTCATAGGAGGGGCTTGTATTGCCGCAAGTATTTGATCTTGGTATTAATGTAGATGGTGATGAAAATTCAATTGTTATGTGAGGTGGTGTGCTTGTGTCACTTGCCTTTCTGGCATGATCCAGTTAAGTTCTGTAAGGAGCAGTTCTTGGCACAATAAGACCATGAAGCCAAAGGCGAAATCTTGTGAGCTTTGCACTCTATGTAGCCTTTTATTGAGAGAAATGCTTGCTTTTCTAGAAAAGTGGGGCAATAATGTTTTCCAAACGTGCCTGAAATTTTGAGGAACTCTTGAACAACACTTCATCTACTGAGTTGTAGAGTTATTTTCAATAGAAAAATGAGACAAACTTCTGTCGTTACTTTTAATGGAAAACTCGAAAAAAAAATCTATTTTTCCCGTTTTCTGAGAAAACACCAGCACCCACAGGACTCACTGAGTGTAAATCACTCATACGTGTATTATGTTTTATTTTCTAGGAACTAGGATTGAGAGTCAGAAATCTTGAAGATGATCCTACCCTTTTGGATTTGCGAACTCTATAGTTCTATACAGATTGTCCTCATAGCTCCTAAGTAGCCTATGTTTATGGTATATTATGCTGTATTTCTTTTAGACGTATACTACCACTGAAGTTTTGGTCAGTTTAATGTAATAGTTATTGTATTTACTATTTCCTTTTTGGCTTTGATTGTTGTAAAGACCCATTGTCTAGGAGTTCAAATGGGGCAACACCCAAATCTATTACATGCTTTCGGCATGATAATTATGAGGGGTGTTATAAACATAATTTGGTCTTTTATTAATCAAGACACCCAATAAATCAAAAGTCAAAATTACTCAAAAATAGATATTAGTAAAATTATAAGAATTATTTTTCTCATTATTGAAATAAAAATAGTAATAGTAATAATTAGGTTTCTTGTGCAAATAATATTTTAATAATTTATTAAATAAATGATTTACTACACACATAATCAAATATACACTTTAGTAAACACATATAATTCACCTTATCCCTTAAGCACACTTATAATTCATATAATAAAGTTAAATAATTCGAAATAGGTTTTAGAAAACTTATCAAATTTGTTTTTCACAGTAAAATTAATGGAATGATATTTCTTTATTATAATATTTAATTTAATCATAGTAAATCATTTGTTTGCACATAATATTATGCAGTCATATTAACAAGCACAAATTATTCACATTATTCCACAAGCACCAATAATACTCATACAGAAGTTTAATGAGCACGTCACATAAATAATCTCAATAAGTATGATGTACTCAAAATTAAATGCTCATTCCCTAATTCCACTAAGGTGTAAATGGGTGAAGCATTACACACTCTACCAGTTAAAGAAATTTTGTCCTCGTAATTAATCCAAGTCACACGTTACAACAGTTCTGTATATCTCTCTCTCACCCAATCTTCAATTTTCAAGTTCTATCTATCCTGCACTTCATGATGTTCCCACAAAACATTAACCATTGGCTACTAAGCTAACTAAATTCATATAACTCATTTCCATTTCCATTTGGGATTATGCAAGGACTGTAACAATCCGACTGACTTCAGATGTTTCCATCTCGCCCTTTGGCAAGCAAGACACATTAACAACAATTAGGCAACTTCTTTCTGCGTTTCGTGCCACCCCACACATCTTTTCATGCCTCAAAATATCTCTATCTTCCTGAAGGCAATTGGGGCATTAAATTCTCTGTGCTTCTCTCAAAATCTTCTTTTTTGGTTTTTCCTCTTTTTGGCATACACAATTTTTCACAATAATATGTTACTACTTAGTTATTCTTATAGAAATCTTGATTCTCTATTTCCACTTCCTTTTTAGTCCAGATATCACTCTCTTATTCTAGAACTAATTCTTCCTTTCCCATTTCCACTTCTAAAGGTAAAGTTCGTGCACTACTTGTATTTCCTAAACTTGGAGTCTTACCATTCTCACTCTTCAAATTAATGTATTAATTGCAATATTAGTCTTGTCCAGGTGATAGTTGATAAAGTAATGATATTCCTTTAGAAATTCCTTCTATTTCTTTTGTTTCAAGTTCAAGCACCTTTTTGGGGTAAATATATAACCTAAAATCTTGTAATAAGGGGATATTTCATATATTCACTTCAACAAGTGGTGTCTCTATTCATTAAATCAAATATGGTCATAGCTAACTCCAATTCATAAGTTGTAGTTGATTTCGGGAGGTTTGAGTTTTTTGTGAGACTTTTGTAATAGCCTTATTCTCTTACATTCCTAAGTAGTAGAAGTTTAGTTACTAACTCAAGAGGAAAAGAAAAAGGCTGAAAAATTAATGATCATGAAAATATCAAAGAGCAAAAAGATAAAAATATTGAAACTATTAACTGTTAAAGAAATTATCATGATTGATAAGAATCAAACACTTCTATTGAGTGAAGAGAAGGAATCATTGGATACTCAAGCCTTAGTAAAAGAAATGCATTTATAGATAGTAATAGGAGTCATTCTGTAAAAGATGAGCACATGAAATTAACATTATTTGATGAAGGAAAAAAAAGTTTTGTGCAACAAAGAGGACTGCAAGATAATAAAAGAGAAAAAATTGAGTAGTTAGTGCCATTATAATTTAGGAAAGATGCAAAGGTAAAGGGAAGGTGTAAGCTAAGTTGAAGTAAATTAAAAGCATGAAAAAAAAGGATCTCGAATTAAAGTGAATAAATCCAATAAAGTAAGGAATATAATGCTAAAATAGAGACACAAGTTGGCCATAATGTTTGTGAATTTGGCGAGAGGCAATTGAGAACGATAAATAAAGTAGCTAGGATGGCCTTAATCAACCACATTGTGGGAGAAAATTCTCAATAGCACTATATGGTGGGAGAAAAGAGCTTCCATGAAGAAGCTTAAATGAAAAAGGCGTGAGGCAAGAGCATAAGGATTGAGCTATCATCTAAGAAGTTCAGCAATGAGGCTCCTAATTCTTCCTCCAATTCTCTCGTCTATAAAGCACAAGATTTTCCTTCCTTTGACAAACTTAGCACAGGCACAAAGGTAAGTGATAGGGGTTAAAATCACCATTCATTTTCTAGTTATTTGAGGTTGTTTTAAGATATATTTATCGTAATAACTAGGCATATTCCTTCCTATTTGACATTTTTTGTAAAAAGTGTTTTTGGCAAATATGAGCAGATTTAAGTAAAAATCGAATAGAAAGTGTACAAACCCAAATAGACTTGGCTCCAGGCCCAACCAGTGGACCAAGCACTTGGTCCATTTTTCTCTAGCAGCAGAAATTGAGCCAACGACAGGGGACTTGTAAAACAGACCTGGTGCCAGGTACAGTCTGTCTGCCAAGGAGAAGTGACCAAAAACAGAGAAAAAATAGGGGAAAAGCAGAGTGCACTGGGCGCTAGGTGGGTCGAAGGTACCTGTCGCCAGGTACGCACTGGAGGCAGAAATTCTGTACGCAGAATTAGGGTGTTAGTGTTATACTCTAGAGGCAATCACTTTTAAATTGTATATGACACATTTGTTGTTATAATAAAATGCATTATTTATCTTTCACTTTATTTTCTTTACTTTCATGTAAAATAACTGTTAGAGAAAGTCCCTAGTATAACACTGTGTTAAAAAAATCGTGATAGAGATCATGATGTGAGATTCCTACAACACTATATAGTGTTAGTACTTAAATAATCTCTAGTCATAGTATTAATGAGATAGGGCATCATTAATGCGTTAAGACTAGCATGTGTTAGACTTCCTGATTTGATTAGGCGGTGGTTCTCATATCCATGAGTATTGAGATACTCAAAGTTAAGACGTGGATGCTTGTTAATAGAACAAGTACATTGCATGACCTGACTATAAGATAATTGCAAGGATAACTATGTAGTGCCTGTAATAGAATCTCGCTATAGTAAACGGGCAAGTATCCTTAGACTTGAGATCTCTAAGGTAATTTGTTTGTTGAGCATTGTACTTTGATTCCAATCTCTGGAGCCAGATCGAGGGCCACTTATGAGATGGATTTTGGGCACGATGTGAGGTGAACGAAAATAGTTGAGAGGATTAATAAAGGATTCACCGCTTCTAATAGTAGGGGCGAATATCTCATGGCCACTTGTTAGAATTACTACTCGTGAAATTCTTGGCCAAGGTTATTGTGTATTGGAAACAGTTCCAATTGATACACATGTAGAGTAGTGAATTCTTGGTATAAGTACTAATATATTCGGGCCAAAACTAATATTTATTCTGGAGGGAGTTGGCACTAATTCCGTACTCCAAACTGAATGAGATATTATATGAAAAAAAGAGTTTATTAAACTATTGTTTGTTATTGAAGGGTTCATGTCAAGTCACTTGACTTCCTGGACTCTTAGGTGGTTATGATGTGTTGCTAGATACTGCTTATGATCTGCTGAATATGGGTTTATTAATTGATGAATTAATAAACTAATCCTATTTAGAATTAATAGGTTAATTCTAAATTATTAAGGATTATAAATCTAAAAGACATTTAGATTAATTCATATTTGCTACCAGTAGACCAGAAAACTTAATAGGTCATACACAATAGAGGATTAAGTACTCAAAATATTATTTGATAACATTATGGGGTTAATTGTGGAAAGAAAAAGTTGTGGTGATAAATTATAATTAGTTATAATTTTGGACTAAATTGTGATTGTTAAGAATTATGGATTTCAATTACAATTAGTAAATTCTAATTGGATTAGAATTTACAGATTTGTTCTCTGCACAATATATCGAGATATATATGGACTTAATATAGATGAAGATTGGGTCTCTTATTTTTAATCATAGCGAACCGCGGAACACACCATCATTTTCCTCTCTTCTTTGTTTTATCCTAGCTGCCGTTCTTCTCTTCTTGTACAGAGATTGTGTTTTGCTGCTTGAGTATCCTAGTATGGATTACTGTTATAGTCAATCTTATATTGAGATTGAAGAAGTGACGACAAGGAGCTCTAGTTTGTGTTGGATCGCGCCTCAACAATAGAAGATTGAAATTTTGAATGACATCACTGAAGGTATATCTTCTTGCTTTTGATTCATTTATTTCACATGCATGTGGTATTGCATAGAATCCTTAGTTTCCTCTGCGTAATGCATATATGATGCACGTATGGATTCTAATAGTGATATTAGAGCCTAGTTATATGTGATTTATGAACTTTAGTTACCATGAAAGCTATTTCATGTTTTGTCTTTGTTTTTCGTGTTTCTGAAAATTTGTTTTCTTATTGATTTTGCTATGAAATTATTTCAATCGTGCTTTTGGGTCTGTAAAAAACCATTTTCACAATGCTTGAAGAAATTGTTTCTATGTGTTTTCTGGGTTCGCGGAAATCGTTTCTACGCAATATAGGTGTTCTGTAAGTGGTCTTTGTTAGCATGAATTAAAAGTCTTTCGCTGAACCAGTTGCAGTGTTGATTTTATGGTGATAGTGATCACTGCTTGTTGTTAATATAGATTAACAAAGAGTTAAATCAAACTTGGTTGCAACATTGGATTTCACAGAAAAATGTTTCAAGAGGTTTGAAGTTATTTGCCCAGAATTCATTTCTGGAAGACGATGAATAGGAGGATTCTTTTTTTTTTTTTATTTTTTTGCTGCTCAAGTCGCGGCTTGGGGCCAATTATGCCTCAAGCCGCGGCTCGCTCGGGCTATGCTGCCTGAGCCTGGAAGCCATCTTTCATCATGGCCTGGATGTGGTGTTGTCCTTTTGTGATTTGCTTAAAAAAAAAAAAAAGGTTTTTTTCCCATTTCAGTTGCATTTCATGGTAGCCCATGAAAGTTTTTTGTCCTTGTCTCTTTCGCCCATAGTTTCTAGAAAGTTATGTTTTGGTACCAGAAGATTAATTTCTAAATTTTTTTTTGGAAATTAATTATCTAAAATAGTGATTTTAGATAATAATAATAATAATAATAATAATAATAATAATAATAATAATAATAATAATAATAATAATAATAATAATAAGTTTTTTTTATATCTTTTCTAATTTTGAGAATATGTTCTAATAATGATTAGATTTTGTTTGGAACCTATGACTTGGGATAAAATTATATTTTAGAAATTAATATATTCTCTAAAATATTGATTTTAGATTATATATTATTATTTAATTCCTAAAATGTGATTTTAGCAATTAATAAAATTTCTAAAATATTGATTTTAGATTCTATCCTAATTAAATTTCTAGAATTTGATTTTAGAAATTAAATCTAAAATATTGATTTTAGATTTTATCTTAATTTAATTTCTAGAATTTGATTTTAGAAATTAAATCTAAATTTGTTTTATTTTTCCAAAATATAGATTTTGGAATAATAAAATTATATGTTTAATTTTTGTTTAAGCATAATTAATGGCATGGTGGATGGCTATGGACTAAAACCGAAAATCTGTTCATGCATTTTTTTTTTACAGTTTTGGTTTTTATTAAATAGGACCTGCAAGTCCTGCATTCTCTAAAATTTTTGTGTAATTCTCTTCTCATCTAACTCCCCTTGAATGTAACTCGAGATTTCTCTATTTAAGAAAATCATATAATTAGATTACATAGATTAGATATGAATATAATTATTTTAAATTTTAGAGATGGCGACCAAAACAAGACAAGTGGGTGAGACCTTCTACTTAAAACATTCATGAACTCATAGGGTTAACCATGTTAATTTTCTTTTTGGCTTGAGAAAATTAATTTAGGGAAAGTCCATAACCATATCACGTAATCGCTTTATTACCATAATTATCAATTTATGTGATTTATTGATATATTTATGCATGTCATTTGATGAAATTTCTAAAAGGAATAAATTCCTTAATTAATATTAAACCTAATTCCTTCCGTTAATATAGTAAGGACGAGAGTCCTTTTTTGAGACCAAGTTGTTGGGCTAACCCAAGCCTACTCGATATCGGGCATGTTCAAGCTATGGAATTAAATTCTTGATTAATTAGTCAGGTTTAACTAAATTCTTTATCCCGATTGGGCTAACTCAAGTATAAAGAAATTTAGAGAAAATATTTGGGTAGCCTAAAAGGTTTTAAGATTAAAAGATGTTAATCATCCAATGATCCGGTAATTACATACAATATAATTGGTATTTGATATCTACCATTGAACTCAACGGTGGCTTGTTAGGCAAACCCAAGGTTATTTTTGAGGAATTTGGATATTGGTCCACTAGGAAAGTTTCCAACGGATTTTCCCAAAGCAATAGCGGGGGCTATTGGTTTGAGTAAAATAGTGGAATAAGAATACGTTTAATTACAGACCTAATTATTTGTATTACATGTGCATATACACTGAACTAATCTTTTCTATCTTTACATCTAGGTCACGTGCATCATATCAACCAACCTAAACCTTCGTAACATATTAGAAACCAACAAACTCAATGAATCAAACTGAAAAACCTTAGAGGGGGGGTGAATAAGGTTTTTGGCAAGCAAAAATAATTTTTTCGAAGTGTCTAAAATGCTGAACAAGGATGATCAACAAGATGCTTGGACTTACTTTATAGATGTATAGAAAGCTATCCAAGCATTCGTAGATGTATATCCAGATTTAGACAGTGAAAGAACATAAAAAAAAGGTACATGAACCACTGAAATAAAATGAGATAAGAGATGTATAGTGGTTCGATCAACAATGATCTACGTCCACTACCTTAAGCCTCACACTTAAGGATTTTCAACCCTATTTTATTAACTTCACTTAATGAAACAGATTTACATACAAGAGAGGATTACCACACTAGGTTTTCCATAACCTCTCAAATACGTCAAGGATCACCTTACTAGGTTTACTCCACAACCTTGAACATACACAAACATAAGGCTCACCCCTATGGGTTTTACACCACAACCTTGGCCTTACAATAGAGAATTGAAAATCAATCGAATAGAGATAAGCTCACTTACTTGAGCAGATATTCTCTCGGATACAAGCCACAAATTACTTTTATCTTTGATACAAAATGAACTCACTTTGAAGCTAGATAAAAGGAGATTTTTGAAAATATTGAGCAATGGTGTTTCTAAGATGAAGGTCTCAAAAATCTTACTTCTAATCTTGCATTAAGGGCTATTTATAGAACCAAAAAGTGAAGTACCAACGGTCATAAAAAAACGGCTACAAATATTTCTGTTTAAACTCATCCGAGTTTTGAACTTGGGTTTTGGATGAAGATGCATCCAAAAGGTAAGTCTAAAATGGCACATTTCTGACAGAAATTTTTCAACCTGGTTTACAGGATTTTGGATGAACCTTTTGGATTCAAACTGTTCCATCCCAAATTCTGTAAATTTTAAAAACTTTGAAAATAATCTTCTTTGAAGCTTCAAGGTACAGTCAAATGAATCAAAAGATAAGATGACATAGGAATTAATAAATATACCTTAATAACACTCCCTAGTCTATCATTCTTCATAAAGAGCTTCCATGAAACATAACTTCTCATACTCTGATTTTTTCATTTGATCTTCTAATCTTGAAATTAGTGATGAAGAAGTTGTCAACAATTCTTATCTGAAGACTTTAGAAGAATAAGGATCAAACATGTCCTATAACAGGAAATAGATAAGTTAGTCCATATTAACATTTGTCAAAAATCAAAACATAAAAGAAAGCCCTTAGGGCTAACAATCTCCCACTTTTTGAGTGATGACAAACATGACACATTTGATATGTAAATAGAGAGAACATGTTGAGAAAATAAATGTAATCTTACAGTATAGGTCTTATAGAGATCTTATGATAAAAAATTTGTAAACATATCTCAATGATCCTAAAGTATATCATATCTCCATATAAATATTCTGAGTAATTTGACAGAGATAAAATACTAAAATGCTTCCTCTAAATATATGCTTATGTGACTATCTTGAACATAAGAGGGATGAGAAAAAGTAACAATTTTATTCATCCAGAAAGTGTATCCAAAATGGTTTTGGAAGAATGAGTGTTTTCAGAATTTCATTTGGATAGAGCTTTTGGATGTTCAAAACATTTTTCAATTTAGTAAGACTGCTTATTAGAACATTTGTTTTGGATTCGAAGTTTCTGAGTCCAAAACTCCCCCTGACTTAATGTACAAAAAAAAATCTTATCACAGAATTTTGTTTCAAGAATACAATTATCATCCAGAAATCTGTGTTTTTGAACGTCACGAACTGAGGGGTTTTTTAGAAAATTTTTATTGAACAGTGAATCAGTGATTTTCATCATAGTTTTGATTTCAATTCACAATTGTTCATATCAGAAATGATTCATGCAGTTCATAACAGTTCATGCAGTTACTTAGAATTCAATAACTGTTTATACAACAGTCTTTTCTCTTCCACAAACAGTTTCAGTTTTTCAAAATGGTTTCAACTTCCATAGCAGTTATTTCGTAGATAAAAAACCAACATTATCAGTCCAATTTCAGGTGAAAATCATGCTAAAAAATTCAGTTCATACATATCAGTCATGTAGAATTCATATCAGATTATTATGCAGAACCCATAACAATTTTTGTATATCAACATGTAGATCTAACATGCACACCTAACATTTTCTCCTTATCAGTTATTGCATACCGACAATTTCATACAACAGCATATATGGAGACTATACCAACATATTTCTTGCAATTAACATCATGCCGACAGTCATGCAGACTATAATATTCACAGACTAACATTCAACATTTTTAGAGCAGTTTCATTTCCCCCCCCCCCCCCCCTGTTGGGGATATGCCCTAGAGTCAATTTGTACTTATACAATTGTCATTATGTTTTATATAATAATATGAGGCTTTCCTTTCCATGAATAGTGAGTTTTGTTTTGTTGGTCATCAAGTACGTGACTTGATAGTAAAACCCTACAATGAATACAATGACTATTCTAAAAGCTGTCCTCGATCGATTATTATTATTGGAATAATAATAAATTAAGATTAGTATGTTTGTGACTTGATGGCTATGTTTTACTGGCCATGGATATTTGTGATATCGAGTCAAGACATAAATAAATGTTAGAGAACATTGTATTGGACATGACCCACTGTGAGAGTACTTCATGGAATATGTCATAAGTACTTTCTAGCCATAATAATATTGAAAGTCCTTCGACCTAAATTCATCATAGTTTCTTACTTGATAAATTCTATATTTTGACATTGTCTAAAGTTGTCTTTAAACGAGATAATAAATTAGACTATCTGTTGGATATAGAATAAATCAAGGAGAGGAATATGATTAATTGTGAAGGAATTTGTCCCTCTCGATTATGGGAGAGATATCCATGGGCCCCTTGATAAGTTAGACTGTTAAAAATGCATGGCCGTGCTCAAATATATCAATCTAAGATATTGATATCATTTGTTTGAACAGATCTACTATGAAATCAAGAAATAATTGATTAAGCTTAATAAGGATGACATGCTCCGTGCCTTATGCTTAATCCGGATATCGTGTGACAAAAGGACTAAATATAAAATTATGGTTTGGTTCAAAGAGATCACCGATCTTCATTTAACCCGGATAGTTATAATGTTTTACTAGAAACCGCTTATAACTTGTGGGCCATTTAAATATGATTTAGGCACACTCGCCGGTGTTAAATGAACCTATAGGGTCACACAATAAGCGAGCTTGTTAGGTTATTTTTCCGGTGACCGAGTTCGATGAATCTGGATGATATCCGGATTATAAGAATCGACTCGGTAAAATAATTAGTTAAATTACCGAGATAATGGCAGAATCTTATCATATCAGTTTTAATTTAATTTGAATTTAAATTAGAATATGATAAGATATTATTAGGGTTGGACTCTAAGAGGTTCGAGGGTTTTTAAGAAAACCCTAGCCGTCTTTTCAATAGTCTAATTTTTCGGTTGAGCTTCATTCGTGCCATTCTCTACCAGAAAAAAAAACCTCTCAAACTCTAGGCGCTAGCACTCCCCGGGTATCGAGTGAGTTCGCGGTGTGTATCCGATAGAGGACGTTCGCATACTGCAGCGTCTGGTGATTGTTCGGGTTGAACGTACAACAGCGCAACCAGAATCGAAGGATTTCGATTATAGCAACCAGAGGTAATTCTTAAAGCTTAGATCTTCTTAATCGTTTACTTGGGTCCTCGGGAGGGATTCGTAGATGTTTTCCGCGTTTAGGAGTCCACGAATCCCAACAGCCCCCCCTCCCCCCCCCCCCCCATAATAACTATCATATTCATTGTCATTTTCTTTCTCCCTCTTTGTCATTAATAAAAAAGAAGCATAGCAGAAGGAGAAGTAATATGCAATCAACAGTCATCGGATAGATAATAAACAAGTATCAGAAATTATCCAAAGACAGAATACAAGTGAAGGAAAAAGTAAATTGTTCAACTGTTGCAAAATGTAAGTTGTTTATCAGCCCATTGTGCTGCCCAAGAAAATAGTCTAGGAAATATTTACCGTTTCAGTCTTGGATCTAGCCCCTTTCTTTGAAAACTGACCAGCAATTCTGTTAGACTTTCTTTTTACAACCACATGCTTTTGCCTTTTGCCAGATGGTTTGGGCTTGGGAAAAGGAGTAGGAATATCTGTCTTCTGAATGGGAGAAGGCTGTGGAGATGGTTCAGGAGAGGGTTTAGGAGAGGGAACCTTGACATCTGTAGGCAGTTCAGCCTTGTCCTCTGAAGATTGTTCATCCTTTTTATGATCAGATTTAGAGGCAGAAGGCTTGGCAGATTGCTCAATGACAGACAGTCTGTTTCCAAGACTCTTAATTTCGAAACTAAGAGATTCAAATTTCTTTGCAAAGGAGCTGATTGCATTCAGAATATTCTCAGATAGGCCAGAGTTCGGAACAATTCCTTCTTCATCAATTTATCTTTTAGTTCCTGACTTCCCTTCTTCCTTAATCTTTATCAAATTTTCCCTCTCTTTTTCAGCAGATTCTCTTAACAATTTCCATGAATTTCCCTCCCTTACATACCCCATCTTTTCAAAGGAGTCAAAGCTGTAAACATTTGTTCTTGAGGGATTACAAGTAACAGAATTTAAATCAACATTAAAAAATCTAAAAACTTTGGTCAACAAATTTCAAAATGGTAAAGCCTTGTTAGAAGTATTTCTAGATTGCAACATTAACTTAGTTGCTAGAAACCCAAAGTTAATATGTCTCCCCTCTGCCAAGGCTAACATGACTACCATTTGAAGTATACTTATAGAGGTCTTATGGCCGGAATTAGGAACAACAATGGTAGACACCATATGATGCAGAATTTTGCCCAATCCATTCAGCCATTTGGAACTATGATTTCCAGAGTTCTCAAAATTTTTTCCACCAGTAAATAACTTCTCAAAATTTTCCAGAACAAAAATTTCATTTCCTTCAGGAAATTTGTTCAACTCAAAATACTGAAAATCAGCATCACGAACTTCACAGATTCTATTCAGCATTCTATGGTCAAATTCAACTTTTCCTTTTACTCTTGTTACATACCATCTAATTATAAACCTTTATTCGGTTTCTTCCAGTTTACCTCTTCTCAAGTTTACATAAAATTTTCAGACTAAAGGAATATAGATTTTTTCATCAACAGACAACAAACTCCCCCACCCGACATGATCAAACATATCAAGAACATTTGACAAATTCAGAAATGTAGAGTGATTCACTTGATAACCAGAAATAACAGTTTGATTTCTAGAGACCCAATCATTGTATTTAGATTCACATTTTGAGTTAAGAAATCGGGGTACTTGATTTGTAGAACTCACTTGATCTGAAGAAAATTCAGACGAATCATAATGAGAGGCCGAGAAGTGAGGTTGGGGAGAAGCTTCCTTTGCTTTAGCCTTACTTTTAGTTGAACCTGAAACTTTTTTCTTTAACATTGGAGAAGATTTTTGCTCCTTCTTAGGTTTTGAAATGATGGATTTTGTCTTGGCCATTGAAAGACTGAAGCTTTTTTAGGGCTTTTTAGTTTTTAGAGAAGAAGAGCACAAAAGAATTATTTTTGGAAGAAGAATGGTTTCAAGGGTTTTGAATGAGAGAAAAAAAAAAAAAGATAGCTTTGAATGTCTAGGATAGTGTGAGAGTAAAGTGCCTTGAAAATATATGTTTTTCTGAGGAGTTTTGAAAAACGTGCCAACCAATTTTTTGAAATTCAAAATTTGGAATAAGAGAATATTAAGTATTAATTTTGGATCAAGATCAGGTCCGAAATCAACATCCAAAGGAGTGTTTTCCCGAAATGCATTTTGGATGTAGGAATTGGATTCTAACACTATATCCAAAACAGGGACTAGGTATTTCGGATGTAGAGTTTTGTTTCCAAAACCTTTTTCTTCACAAATCCTGCACAAGAAAGACTTATACCACATGGTTAGTTTTCAAATTCTTGTAATTCCTAAACTTCTTCTTAAGTTGTTGAATCTATTCTCAGCTAGAGGTTTAGTGAAGATATCTGCAAGTTGTTCATCCGTTGAGACATATTCAACACATACATCTCCTTTGAGTACATGGTCTCGGATGAAGTGGTGTTTCACTTCAATGTGCTTTGTTCTCGAATGCTGCACTGAATTTTTTGTTAGATTGATAGCACTTGTATTATCACATAATATTGGTACACAATTAAAATTAAGATTGAAATCTAGCAATGTATTCTTCATCCATAGGATTTGAGTGCAATAACTTCCAGTTGCAATACATTCGGCCTCAGTGGTGGATAATGATATACACACCTATTTTTTACTGTGCCATGATACAAGAGAATATCCAAGAAATTGATAATGGCCACTTATACTTTTTCTTTCAACTTTACATCCTGTATAATCTGTATCAGTGTATCCTATAAGATTAAATGTAATAGTATGAGAATACCATAATCCATAATCATATGTGCCAATTAAGTATCGAAGTATTCGTTTTACTGCATATAAACAAGATTCCTTCGGACAAGATTGAAAACGTGCACAAAGGCATACCGAAAACATAATGTCTGGTCAGCTAATAGTAAGATAGAGTAAACTTCCAATCATACCTTTATATTTACGTTCATCTACCTTCTTCCCCTTTTTATCTTGGTCAAGTTTTATGGATATACTCATAGGTGTGCTGATTTCTTTTGCTTCCTTCATTCCAAACCTTTTGAGTAACTCTTTGGCATACTTAGCTTGGTTTATGAAGATTTCGTCCTTGGTTTGCTTAATTTGCAGTCCGAGAAAGAAGTTCAATGCTCCCATCATGCTTATTTCAAATTCTTGCTGCATAGTCTTAGCAAACATCTTGCACAAAGAGTCATTAGTAGCACCAAAGATAATATCATCAACATAGATTTGAACAATCAGTAAGTCACCAGAATTATCAGTTTTGATGAACAAGGTATTATCAATTAAGTCTCTAGAAAATCCTTTTGAGATTAGGAAACCACTAAGCCTTTCATACCAAGCTCTTGGAGCTTGCTTTAAACCATAGAGAGCTTTAGAGAGTTTGAAAACATGATTTGGAAAAAGCTCATGAGTAAAACCAGATAGCTGCTCAACGTACACTTTCTCTTCAATAAAGCCATTTAGAAAGGCACTTTTGACATCCATTTGACAGGGCATAGAATTTTTAAAGGATGGAAAGGCAAGTAACATTCGAATAGATTATAATCTAGCAACAGGAGCAAATGTTTCATCATAGTCAATGCATTCTTCTTGATTAAATCCTTGTGCAACCAATCTAGCCTTATTTCTAATTACAGCCCCATTTTTATCAATTTTATTTCTAAAAACCCATTTAGTACCAATAACAGGATGATTATGAGGTCTAGGAACTAGTTTCCAAACCCGATTTCTTTCGAATTGATTTAACTCTTCTTGCATGACAATAATCCAAAATTCATCATGTAATGCAATATCAATGCTGTTAGGTTCAATATTTGAAAAAAGAGCAAAGTTGTCAATAAAATACAATCGAGTTTTAACTCCTTGGTTTGGATCTCCATTAATTTGTTCCTTTGGATGGCCTGATTTGTATTTCCAGTCCTTCGGCAATTGATGATTTGCAGAATCTTCAGTTTGTTCTTTCTCTTATTCAGTCTGCAATTCTTTAATCTCCTCTTCTTTTGCATGAGTGTCTAATGTTGGAGCTTTAACATGATCTAACTTAACTTCATTTAAATTTCCTACATCATCGTTATATCTTTTTGAAGTATAAATGTTAGATTCATCAAATACAACATGCACAGATTCTTCCACACAAAATGTTCTTTTATTGTATACTCTATAAGCTTTCTTGTTGGAAGAATATCCAAGAAATATAGCCTCATCGGACTTACTATCAAAATTTTCAAGATTATCTCTTGTATTTAGAATAAAACATTTACATCCAAAAACTTTAAAATAAGAGATAGAAGGAGTTTTGTCAAACATAAGTTCAAATGGAGTTTTTCTTAAAAATGGTCTTAACATAACTCGGTTTATTGTATAGCATGCTATGTTAACAGCTTCTGCCCAAAAGTATTTTGGAAGAGTATTTTCACAAAGCATTGATCTAGCCATTTCTTGCAAGGTTCAAATTTTCCTTTCAACAACACCATTTAGTTGAGAAGTGTTAGCTGCTGAAAAATTATGAAAGACTCCATTTTCATCACAGAAGTGAGTAAATTCACTGTTACAAAATTCTTTGCCATTGTCACTTCTAATAGAAATCAGTTTGCATCTAATTGAGTTTTGGACATGCTTTATCAGTTTCAAAAATTTTGAAAGGGCTTCATCCTTTTGTCCAAGAAATATGGTCCAAGTAAATCTAGAAAAATCATCGACAATAACATATGCATATTTCTTACCACCAAGACTAGCAGTCCTCATAGATCCAAATAAATCCATATGAACTAATTCAAGAGATTTTGAGGTAGAGATCATTTTCTTTGGTTTAAAAGAAGATTTGATTTGTTTTCCGAATTGACATGCATCACAGATTTTATTTTTATCAAATTTCATTTTTGGAAGCCCCCTAACAAGTTTTTTTGAGGACAGTTTGTTTAACAAATCAAATGATACATGACCTAATCTTCTATGCCAAAGATAACCATCATTGTCATGAACGGATAGGCATCTAATTCCATTAGCTACAAGGTTATTGAGATAAAACACATATACATTTCCCATGCGTTTGGCAGTAAAGATGATTTCGAGAAACCCACTGTCAAGTATAGAGCAAGAATCTTTTTCAAAAATGACTTTGCAACCATTGTCACAAAGTTAGCTAATGTTGAGCAGGTTATATTTCAAATCATCAATATGTAAGACTTGCTTTATAAATGTTAAGGAATCTTTACCAATATTACCAATACCGAGAATTTTCCCTTTCTTCTTGTCTCCAAATGTAACAAATCCTTAATTTATTGTCTGAATTTCTTCTAACAAAGCTGCATTTCCAGTCATATGTCTTGAACAACCGCTGTCCAAGAACCACTTGGTGAAGCTTAAAGACCGTGCCTATACATGAGAAGAAGAGATGATTTTTGGTACCCACACATTCTGGGGTCTATGAAGGTTAGTAACATTTTCTTTGATTTTCCAGAAAGTAGCTCCACCGGATTCCACTTTTCTTTTAACAAGAAATCTTGAAACTATATGTCCAGGTTTTTCACAATACGTGCATGCCTTGTATGTGCTATGAGAAGAAGTTAGTTTAACATATTGAAACTTGTTTTTTTTGTAGTTATTCTTATGTTCATATTCTAAGCCACTTTGATTTACCGCTAAAATAAATTTGGGCTTGCAAATTTTGTCTTTATCTTCATGTTTATATCTTAAGCCACTTCGATTTCCAGCAAAAACAAATCTGGGCATGCATATTTTATCTTTATCCTCATGTTTTTATCCTAAGCCACTTCAATTTCTAGCATAAACAAATTTGGGCATGCATATTTTGTCTTTATCCTCATGTTTATATTCTAAGCCACTTCGATTACCAAAATGATGTTGAGTTCCGAGTAGCTTTTCTAGATTGTTTTTACCATTTGTAAATTTCTCAATGCAATTGGTAAGATCATTTACTCTAATTTTCATATCATCAAAGGTGCCAACCATGCATTCAAGAGTTTGAACTTTATCACACAGGTTTTTATTTTCCAGATATGCATGATGCAAAGTTGTCATAATCACATTTTTTTCAATTTTATCACATATATATGTTTCAAAAGACATTTTGTTGTCATTCAACAAGGCTTCATTTTCTTTCATCAGACAATTAAACTTCAACTTTAAATCTTTATTTTTTTTGGACAGTTTTTTTAATTCATAAAAAATATCACATAACAACTCATTAGGATCAATATGCTTTTCAGTCATAAATATATTCGAATTAGACATGCAATCTGATGTTGAAAGGTTTACCTCATTTTCCATGGCCATGAAGCAAATGTTGGCAGTTTCTTCCTCAGATTCTTCATTTAAGTCCCAAGCTCCCATCAATCCTTTACTTTTCTTGACCTTCAGGTCTTTCTTTTTCTTAGATGTCTTTCCTTCCTTGCCTTTTGCAATTGGACAGTCTGCAATGAAGTGATCCATGCTTTTACATTCAAAGCATTGATGTTTGAAGCCGGAGGTTTATTCTTTCTTTCTTATAAGCTTCCTTCCTCATTTGTAGTTTCCTTTGTTGAACATTCTTCTGAATTTCTTTGCTATCATTGCTAAGTCATGATTGTCCATTTCCATGCCTTCACTGCTTTTCGAGAGACTTGTTTCTACATCTTCATTTTCAGCCTTTAGAGCAATCCCTTTTCTGCCTCTATCATGATCATCAGTTTCATGAAATCTTTTAAGCTTCATCTAATGAGTTAAAAGAGATCCGATCTACTCTTCAGTAGGTAGGGATTTTAAATCCTTAGATTCTTCTACAGCAAGAGTTTTAGGCTGCTAGTTTTTTGGTAAAGCATCAAGAATTTTTCGATTTTGTTCTCCAAGGAAATAAACTTTTCCGTAAACTTTCAGACTATTTGAGATATTAGTAAATCTTGTGAACATGTCAATGATGCTTTCATTTGGCTTCATAGTAAATAATTCATAATCATGAATAAGAAGCCCTAGTTTCGATTCTTTGACTTGGTTTCTCCCCTAATGGGTGACTTATAGCAATCTCCACATATCATGGACAGAATCACAACCACTAACACGGTTGTATTTAGTCGCATCTAATGCACAAAACAAAATGTTCATAACTTGAAAATTTAGAGTCATTTTCGCGTTGTCTTCCATACTATACTCATCATTCTGTTTAGGTATTTTTATGCTATCAATCATCTTTGATGGAATAAAATGACCATTCTCTATTAAACTCCATAACTCGAAGTTAATAGAACACACATAAATTTTCATTCTATTTTTCCAAAAGGTATAGTTGCATCCATTAAACAAAGAAGGACGATTTGTTGAAGACCCTTCAACATACGGAAAAGAGGATGAGCTTGCCATTAAGATATTTTCTACAAGGCTGTTAAACCAAGAATATGTAGACCTATCTCTGATACCAAATGAAAAACCTTAAGGGAGGTGAATAAGGTTTTTGGCAAGCAAAAATAATTTTTTCGAAGTGTCTAAAATACTGAACAAGGATGATCATCAAGAAGCTTGGACTTACTTTATAGATGCATAGAAAGCTATCCAAGCACTCGTAGATGTATATCCAGATTTAGACAGTGAAAGAACATAAAAAAAAGGTACATGAACCACTGAAATAAAATGAGACAAGAGATGTATAGTGGTTCGATCAACAATGATCTACGTCCATTACCTTAAGCCTCACATTTAAGGATTTTCAACCCTATTTCATTAACCTTACTTAATGAAACAGATTCACATACAAGAGAGGATCACCACACTAGGTTTTCCACAACCTCTCAAATACGTTAAGGATCACCTCACTAGGTTTTACTCCACAATCTTAAACATACACAAATACAAGGCTCACCCCTATGGGTTTTACACCACAACCTTGGCCTTACAACAGAGAATTGAAAATCAATTGAATAGAGATAAGCTCACTTACTTGAGTAGATATTCTCTCAGATACAAGCCACAAATTACTTTTATCTTTGATACAAAATGAACTCATTTTGAAGCTAGATAAAAGGAAATTTTTAAAAATATTGAGCAATGGTGTTTCTAAGATGAATGTCTCAAAAATCTTACGTTTAATCTTACATTAAGGGCTATTTATAGAGCCAAAAAGTGAAGTGCCAACGGTCATAAAAAAACGGCTACAAATTTTTCTGTTTAAACTCATCCGAGTTTTGAACTCTGGTTTTGGATGAAGATGCATCCAAAAGGTAAGTCCAAAATGACACATTCCTAACAGAAATTTTTCAACCTAGTTTACAGAATTTTGGATGAACCTTTTGGATTCAAACTGTTCTATCTAAAATTTTGTGAATTTTAAAAACTTTGAAAATCATCTTCTTCGAAGCTTCAAGGTAAAGTCAAATGAATGAAAAGATAAGATGACATAGGAATTAATAAATATACCTTAATAACACTTCTTAGTCTATCATTCTTCATAAAGAGCTTCAATGATACATAACTTCTCATACTCTGATTTTCTTATTTAATCTTCTAATCTTGAAATTAGTGATGAAGAAGTTGTCAACAATTCTTATCTGAAGACTTTAGAAGAATAAGGATCAAACATGTCCTATAACAGGAAATAGATAAGTTAGTCCATATCAACGTTTGTCAAAAATCAAAACACAAAAGAAAGCCCTTAGGGCTAACACAAACTATCTCGACTGGTATCGAAATTTGAGAATTGTTCTCAAATCAGAAAAGTTACTCTACATGCTAGATGCTCCTATTTTACCACCACCAGCTCAAGGTGCTCATGCTGATGAACATGCTATCCACAAGAAGCACAAGGAGGACGGTGACACAACATCTTGTATCATGCTGGCATAAATGACTCCTAAGCTACAAAAATAACATGAGCATATGGATGCTCATTCGATGATTCTCCATCTTTGAGAGTTGTTTGATGCCCAAGCCAGAATAGAGAGATACAAGATCTCGAAGTAACTGTTTTGTTATAAAATGATTGAGGGTTCTTCTGTGGCTACTCATGGGCTAAAGATGTTGGGCTTGATTGAGAAGCTTGGATTTCTTGGGTTCGTGATGGACCATGAATTAAGTGTTGACTTAATTCTACAATCTTTACCTAATAGTTTTCACAATTTGTGATTAACTATCAGATGAAAAAGATTGAGTTTACCATTCCTGAGTTGATCAATCTTCTTAAGACTACAGAGTCCTCTATGAAGAATGATTCCAATGCAGTCTTGATGGTAGAATCTTCTTTTTCCAAGAAAAAAAAATCAAAGGAAGAAGAAGAAGGCTCCCACTAAAGCCAAAGGTGGTGTGAAGAAGAAGGACGCAGCCACCAAGGGCCCATGCCATCACTGTGGCAAGATGGGCCATTGAAGGCACAACTACAAGGCCTACCTAGAAGCCATGAAGGAAAAGAAGTAGAAGGAGAAGCTTGCAAGCACTTCTACTTCTACTCCTGGTATGTTTATGATTGAGATAAATACTGCCTTTAGAAATGAGATATGGGTATTGGATACCGGATGTGGATCTCATTTGTGTAATAACTTGTAGGGACTAAAGGGCAATAGAAGGCTAGAAAATGGTGATGTGGACCTGCATACTGGAGCAAAGATTGCTGCACTTATTATGGGGACATATAAGTTGAACCTGACTTCAGGATTAGTTTTAGAATTACAAAACCGTTATTAGGTATCCGTTTTATTTAAAAAAAAAATATTATCTTAGTTGTATGTTTAGATCTATATGGATTTCATTTAATTTTTAAGAATAAATATTGTTCTTTTTTATTGAATGATATCTATTATGGTTTTGCAACTTTAGTGAATGGTTTATATGTTCTAGACATGGATAATCTAGTTCTCAATATAAATAATAAGAAACCAAAGATTGATAGCCCAAACACCTCATATTTATGACATTGCTGCTTAGGCATGTAAACGAGAATCGTGTTTCTAAGTTACATGGGTTTGGTGACTTAGGGTCATTTGATTATGAATCATATGGCACTTGCGAGTCTTGTTTATTAGGTAAAATGACTAAAACTCCTTTTTCTGGAAAAGGAGAAAAGGGCCAAAGAGTTATTAGAACTCATACATTCTGATGTATGTGACCCAATGTCTATACAAGCAAGAGGAGATTATAGCTATTTCATAACATTTGTCGATGATTATACACGACATGGGTATTTGTATTTAATAAAATATAAATCTAAAGCTTTTAAAAAGTTCAAATAATTCAAGAATGAAGTAAAAAAATAACTTGGTAAAAGTATCAATATTCCTAGATTGGATCGAGGAGGTGAATACTTAAGCTAAGAGTTTCAGGGTTATCTTAGAGATAATGGGATATTATCTCAATGGACTCAGTGACATACACCTCAACATAATGGTATATCTGAGAGAAGGAATTGAACCCTTTTAGACAAGGTACGAACCATGATAGCTTCTGCAGACTTACCAAAATCGTTTTGAGGGTATGCAATAAAGACTTCTGTTTATATTCTAAACAGAGTTTCGTAAAAAACGGTTGATACTTCCCCATTTGAGATATTTTTTCGCAAGAAATAAAAGTTATCTCACTTGAGAGTATGAGATTATTCTGCCTTTGTCAAAAAGCTACAGTCAGACAAACTTGAAAGTAAGTCTGACAAGTATTTGTTTGTGGGTTATCCAAAAAAATCTTTCAGGTATTACTTCTATCTTCCCTCTAAAAATAAAGTGTTTATTTCAAAGCATGCTATCTTCTTAGAGAAGGAACACATGCTTAGAGGGGACAGTGGGAGTAAAATTGAACTTAGTGAAGTTCAAGAAGAACAAACAAACAAAGATCAATCATCTAATTCCACATCTATTGAGAGTATATATGAACCTTCTACTACACAAGGTCCTCGTAGGATACGTGTGGCACTTGAAAGATATGAATTTCTCATTAGTGAACACATTGACGTATCACTCATAGATGAAGATAAGCCTACTACTTACAAGGAAGTTCTGAACAGTTCAAAATTTGACAAATGGCTTGAGGCCATGAAGTCAGAGATGGATTCCATGTATGACAACCAAGTATGGACTTTGGTTAATCCACCTAAAGGAATCAAACCTATTGGGTGCAAATGGGGATTTAAGAAGAAAATTGATATAGATGGTAATGTAGTTACATATAAAGCACGACTAGTGGCTAAGGGTCATCGTCAACAACATGGTATTGATTATGATGAAACCTTCTTGCCAGTAGCCATGGTAAAATCTATTAGGATACTCCTATCTATTGCTGCTCATCATGATTATGAGATTTGGCAAATGGATGTGAAAACAACTTTTCTAAATGGAAATTTGACTGAGGAAGTGTGTATGACACAACCTGAGGGTTTCACATCCAATGATAGCGTAAAAGTGTGCAAGTTACAAAGGTCTATTTATGAACTTAAGCAACCTTCTAGGAGTTGAAATATCCATTTTGATGAAACAATAAAGAGTTTGGTTTCATTCAAAACATGGATGAGCCTTATATGTACAAGAAGGTTAGTGGGAACGTAATCATTTTCTTATTACTTTATATATATATGACATATTGCTAATAGAAAATGATGTACTTGTCCTATAATCAGTTAAAGTTTGGTTATCCAAGAAATTTTGCATGAAAGATCTCGGAGAAGCAACCTACATTCTTGGAATAAGGATCTATAGGGATAGGTTAAAAAGGTTGCTAGGTCTTTCACAGACTACATACATAGATAAAGTGCTAAAGAAGTTTAGCATGGATCAATCTAAAAAGGGATTCTTACCCATGTCTAATGGGATAAACCTTTCAAAGTCAATGTTTCCCAAGACACAAGTTGAAAGGGATCACATAAGTAAGATTCCATATGCTTTGATAGTTGGATCTATCATGTATGCTATGATATGTAAAAGGCTTGATGTATCCCGTGCTCTCAGTTTGGCGAGTAGATATTAATTTGACCCTGGTGAGGGTCATTGGATGGCTGTAAAGAATATCCTTAGGTACTTGCGACAGACTAAGGATGTGTTCTTGGTTTATGGAAAAGGTGATTTGAAAATAAATAGGTATACTGATGCCAGTTTTCAATCTGATAAAGATGATTTCAAATCACCATCTGGCTATGTGTTTACATTGTAAGGAAGGGCAATAAGTTGGAAGAGTTCCAAATAAGAAACTATTGTAAACTTCGTGATAGAAGTTGAGTACATAACCACTTCTGAAGCAGCTAAGGAAGCCGTTTGGATCCAAAAGTTCGTGATGGAACTGGGTGTGGTCCTTGGCGTTGTTGGTCCAATATCATTATATTGTGACAACAACAGAGCCATTGCACAAGCAAATGAATCACGGTCTAACCAACTATCCAATCACATGCTATGATGCTATCATCTAATCTGTGAGATCATAGATTGGAACGATGTAAAGATAGAAAGAGTTCCCACAGATGAGAATATAGCTGACCCGCTTACAAAAGCACTATCCCAGAAAAAACATGATAGGCATATTGAGTCAGTCGGTATTAATACATGAATGATTAGCTCTAGTGCAAGTGGGAGTTTGTCAGTGTTATGCTTTAGAGGCAATTACTTGTAAATTGTATTTGACACATTTGCTTTATAATAAAAGGGTATTATTTATCTTACAGTTTATTTTCTTTACTTTCATGTAAAATAACTATTAGGTAAAGTCCCTAGTACAACACTGTGTTAAGAAAATCATGATAGAAATCATGATGTAAGATTCCTACTGCACTGTATAGTGTTAGTACATAAATAATTCTTAGTCATAGTATTAATGAGATAAGACATCATTAATGCGTTAAGACTAGCATGCATTAGACTTCCTGATATAATCAGGCGGTGGTTCTCATATCCATGAGTATTGAGTTACTTAAAGTTAAGATGTGGATGCTTGTTAATAGAACAACTATATTAGATGACCTGACTTTGAGATAATCACATGGATAACTATATAGTGCCTGTGATAGAATCTCGCTATAACAAATATGCAAGTATCCTTAGACTTAAGATCTCTAAGGTACGATGTTTGTTGAGCATGGTATTTTGATTCAAATCTCTGAGCCAAATTGAGGGCCGCCTATGAGATAGATTTTGGGTACAATGTGAGGTAAACGAAAGTAGTTGAAAAGGCCAATAAAGGATTCACCGCTCCTAATAGTAGGGGCGAATATCTCATGGCCACTTGTTGAAATTACTACTCTTGAAATCCTTGGCCAAGGTTAATGTGTATTAGAAACAGTTCCAATTGGTACACCATGTAGAGTAGTGAATTCCTGGTACAAGTACTAAGATATTTGGACCAGAATTAATATTTATTTTGAAGGGAGTTGGCACTAATTTCGTACTCCAAACCGAATGAGATATTATATGGAGAAAAGAGTTTATTGCACTGTTGTTTGTTATTGAAGGGTTCATGTCAAACCACTTGATTTCCTGGATTCTTGGGTGGTCATGATGTGTTGCTGGATATCACTCATGATCTATTGAATATGGATTTATTAATTGATGAAATAATAAACTAATCATATTTAGAATTAATAGGTTAATTCTAAATTATTAAGAATTATTAATTTCAAAGACGTTTGGATTAATTCATATTCACTACCAATAGACCGAAAAACCTAATAAGTCACACACAACAAAAGATTAAGTACTCGAAATGTTATTTGATAACATTATGGGGTTAACTGTGAGAAGAAAAAGTTATTGTGGTCAAATTATAATTAGTTATAATTTTGGATCAAATTGTAATTATTAAGAATTATGGGTTTCAATTACAATTAGTAAATTCTAATTGGATTAGAATTTATAGACGTGTTCTTTGCACAATATATCGAGATATATATGTATTTGATATAGATAGAGATTGGGTCTCCCGTTTTTAATCATAGCGAACCACGAAACACACCATCCTTTTCCTCTTTTCTTTTTTTTATCCTAGCCATCATTCTTCTTTGGTAGTACAGAGATTGTGTTTGATTGCTTGAGTATCCTCGTGTGGATTACTGTAAGAGTCCATCTCACGTTAAGATTGAAGAGGTGATGACAATGAGCTCTAGTTTATGCTGGATCGCGCCTCAACAACAGAAGATTTAAATTTTGAACGACATCATTGAAGGTATATCTTCTTGCTTTTGATCCGTTTATTTCACACGTGATAGGAGCTAAATTGGTTATACTTTGCTTAGTTATTTGAGGTTTTTTTGTAATACATTTTGTTCAATAACTAGTCATATTCTTTCATAATCGAGATTTTACCCTTGGAAAGGTATTTTGGTCATTTTCTCAAGATTTTGGGTAAAACAAAGCAAAACCGTCGTAAAACAGAGCAGAGGTGGTGCCGGCTGCACTCTGGAACGTATGCGCACAATTCAGAGAAAAATTAGTGGACGAGTGGAGAAACAGAACCAAGGCGGCGCCGGCTCCAAGGACCAAGGTGGCGCCAGCTGTGGTCTGTCCCTGAGGCGGTGCTGCGATCTTTCTACATGTTTTTGGAAATTTGAAGAGTTTTAGCAGCTTCCAACTTCTACTCGGCCAAGAACTTTGTACCTACGAGTTTAGGCACCTCTTAAGCCTATAAATAGATGGAAAACACAAGGGAAA
The DNA here is from genome assembly GCA_026120185.1 of Voacanga thouarsii. Classification (NCBI taxonomy): domain Eukaryota; kingdom Viridiplantae; phylum Streptophyta; class Magnoliopsida; order Gentianales; family Apocynaceae; genus Voacanga; species Voacanga thouarsii. The sequence continues at coordinate 1,770,013 of JANUWF010002315.1, read as the reverse complement.
ATGGGAGAATTCATTGATCATCATAGAAAATCACTCAGTCCAAGGAGAATTCTTCAAAGTTCAAGGAGGGTTGTACAAGAAGGTTTTCAAAGGAAGAAGAAGGAGGCTTGTCTATGAGTTCTTTCTTTTACTTTGTTTTCTTTTTCTTGACAATGATATGTTAATTTTTTTTATCGTAATTCGACATTGTTTTAGATATTCATGATTTCTAGAGTTATTTGATCTTTTGACTAATTGGTTATTATTCTTGGTATTCAATTACTTATGCTTATTACGAGATTAGTTAGTTGATTATATCCATTGACTTGCTGGACCAAAGGGGGTTGGTGGGTGTTTCGATTTAGTAATTTCATATTCTGTTGGCAATTGACTTGCTGGACCAAAGGGGGTTAATTGTTTAAGAACTGGTAATTGAAGATTAATTGATGTCTTCCGAGACCAAGGGTTCATTGATTAATTTCATGTTCTAAATTCGCTGAGACCAAGGGAATTTAATTAAGGATTGTGTTTAATGCGTCTTTCGGATGAATTAGTTGAGACGAACCAAGTGATTCTTATTTATCTAGAAGATAGTGATTTCATGAATTGACTATCAAAGTGAGTCTACCTTCATCCTTCATGGTGCTAAGAGAATGATTGGTTATGATAATGGTTAAGTTCTTTAAGATCATGTTTGTCTAAACAATGGCTTAAGTTACATAAATCTACATCCTTGACATATACATATTTTTATTTTTATTTTTATGTTCTTTTTATTTTTATTTATTTTTCACTTTATCGAGTCGGTTAAACAATGAAAGAAGGGTAATTAATCTCTACTTGTTCCTTGAGGATCAACACTTGTTTTAACCCAATGCTCAATTAATGATGGGTACACTTGCTCATATGTGTGATTTAGGTTTAACATTTTAATTTGAATTTGATTGGGAATGTGCTTAGTTTTGTATGATTTTTATACCCAAGTCTGAACGCATCAACACGCATGCGGTCCTCTTGCATAGAATCCTTAATTTCCACTGCATAATGCACATATGATGCACATATGGATTCTAATAGGCATATCCAATGATTTTGGTATTTTCCTACTCCTACTCGGCCAAGAATTCCTCAGCCACGAAATTGGCATCTAAGAGGCCTATAAAAGCACAAGAGAACATAAGGGTTAGATATACAACATAGAGAGGCGAATTAAAGAGTAAAAATTCTGGATCTCTCATTGAATGTGGAGTTCACCCAAATAAAGGAGGATTGTTCAAGGGTGTCTTCAAGGAAGAAGAAAGAGGTTTACCTATGAGTGCTTTCTTTTCTCTTTCTCTTCTTTTCCTTTGGCATTGATGTATTCAATGCTTTGATTGTAATTTAACATTATTTTAGGATTCATGATTTTTGTGTTAATTTAGTTATTTGATTAATTAATTATTTTCTTTGGCATTTGATTTCTTGTTTTCATTGGTTATTGATGCGAGTTCTTCTAATTGACTTGAGACGACGATATTAGGAGTTTTATTGCATTGATTTCATATTTGTCTAATCTTAATGGACTTGAGCTACGAAGTTAAAGTTATAGGACTAAGTAATCAAAGATTAGTTGATTTCACCTCGAGCAAAGGGCTATTAGCTAATTTCATGCTTATAAGGAATTGAGCTTAATGCATATTTTGGTTATATTGGCTTGATTAACAAATCTGTTAATTTAATCAAAATATTGGATTCCATAGATTGGAAAACGAAGTGGGATTTATCTAAGTAGAATCATGACTTGTGAGACGATTGAATTTTACTTTATATTCCTTCATAATACCAAGATGATAATTAGTTGAGAAAGTTGCTAGTTGGTTCATTGTTACGTTTTCTAGGATAACTGTCTAAATTGCATATTGCTACAGCCTTGAGTTGTATATATTTATTTAATTTTCTTTTATTATTTTCTCACTTTATTTGGGTCGGTTAAATAATGAATGAAAAGTGATTAGTATGTACTTGTTCATTTGAGGATTGATACTCGTTAATTCCCTATACTATGCTTGCGATGAGTATACTTGATCACATGTGTATTTTGGGATTAATGTTTTAATTAAAACAGGACTAAGGGATGGATTTAAAATTGATGATTTTATGCACCCAAAATTTATGCATCAGTAAGTCTTTTCTCGAGCTCTTGGAAATTCTTTTCACACTTCTTGCTCCACAATTTGCGGTATTTTTTCTGTAATTGTTGGGTCAGTTGTGATGATAGGATTGAGAATCCTTCTATGATGTGGCTGAAGGCTTGAAAAGGGAAAAACACAGGGCACACAGTGGAAGTGAAAGCAAAAAAAAAAAAAAAAAAAAAAAACTGGAAAAACTCAAGAACAGGGGAACCGAACAGAGCCGGCGCTGGTTGCATTCTGTACTGATTCTGAGGTTAAAAAAAAATTACCTATTTTCCTTGTTCTAAGAATTGGCTGGACCGAAATGTGTGAAACTGGGGTAGGTATGCTAGTGGAGACCTCTGGTGTGATTCCTGCTAGTCTCCTACTCCGTCTGTGCATGTATGTGAACGCTAACCTCTTGATCTTCCAGTATTTGGCCTGCCTAATTCCGTTTGGTGAACAACTACAGAACTAAGGAATATTTTTTGGAGAGAGAGAGATAGAGACGCGTGGTTTTTTTTCACAGAGAAGAGTCTGTACAAAAAAAAAAAAAAACAACGATCATATCCAATCTTCCAGTTAACCTAAATAAAATCCTAAGTTAAATTGGATTGGGCCATTGGACTCTTGGTTTAACCTTTTGGACTAAATTAATTACTATAATTAGAACCAACTTAATGGCCTAACAAATAATTAATTTTCCTAGCCCAAATAAACCAGTCCAATACATAAGCCTCTATTAGTCTAGTCCCAGGTTAATCTTTAATTATTCAAATTGGGCCAAAGCCTTGAATAATTAATTAACCCACTAAACTAATTTAATTAATTCTCTCTCTCCATGGACCTTTATTTTATTCTAGCCCAATAATTAAATCAGGGTACTTAAATAAAATAAATTCCATTTAATTTAATTTAACTCCTTAACCTGTATTTAATTAGGACTCATAGTCTATACTGGGGATCAAAAGACACACCGCTTTGGCTTCTAAAATGATCAAAATACCCTTGCCATATAAATAGCTGTATTTTGCATTTTAAATATTTCCTAATATCACCATAAGGAAATATTGACCCCAAGGACAGTGCTGCGTTAGCAAAGTCTTCGATCTACAGATGTAATGACTAAAATACCCTTCGATACATCTTTGTACATTTAGAGAGGAAGTGTACTAACACCTCTCTAAATGACATCTACCATTGTTAAGCTTCTAGTTGCTGGTTTGAAATAAAATAGAGGAGCATGTTGTAGAAACGGAGAACAAACAGAGGCAAAGAAAAACCACGAAGAGCAGTAGCATTGAAGCATTTAAAACATACCCCTGGGTGCTTTAAACCACTTAGGCTGTGAAAGAATGGATTGAACCACAGGGACAACCCCTTCTTGCTCGTTTGATGAAGCTTCCGGTTGAAAACCCGCTAACCTCTTACTCCGCCTTGTTTGTATGAACGATGAACGCCAAAGCTTTCCCGTTGTTGGAATATTCCACTACCTAAATTCTTGTTGGTGAAATAAAGGGTGAAGAGGAATGGTCTCAAAAGGAGGAATGGAAATGGTCTCAACCTTCTCCTTGTTTGTGAAACAAAACGTTGAGGAGGAAAATCCTCTTAACCTTTTTGGTGAACCAAAGGGTGAGCAAGGAATCCACCTGACCTTCTTGATACTTTGCTAATATAAAGAACAAGAGAACCAAATGTCACAACACCAAGAAGAACCAAAGGTTACAACATCAAGAAGAACTAAAGGTCACAAGAGAGAGAGGGCTTAGGAAAAGAAAACCAGGTTTTCTTTCTTTCTACACACAAGAGATGTGAGTCTCTATTTCCATAATTCTGAGAATTTCAAACAATTCTCCAATTGCAATTGGAACCCATGAAGTTCTCAGAATTATAAATTGGCCCATCAACTTCTCTTTCTCACAATAAACCCCACTTATGTTATCAAATAACATCTTGAGTATATATTCCTCTTTAACTGAGACCAATTCCTCAACTCAAAATTAATTAGGACTTACGGGCTATTTCGAGGACCAAAAAGACATATCGCCTTAGCTACTAAAATGACCAAAATACCCCTGCTATATAAATAGCTATATTTTACATTTTAAATATTGTGTAATATCACCATATGGAAATATTGACCCCAAGGACAATGTTGCGTTAGCAAAGTCTCCGACCTACAGGTGAAATGATTAAAATACCCCTCTATACATCGCCGTACATTCAGAGAGGAAGAAGTGTACTAACACCTCTCTAAATGACATTTACCATCCTTAGGCCTCTAGTCCAATGATCCACGACTTCCTGGAGTGTTTCTGCTTTCTAAGGGTGTTACCCTAAAGCAAACATCCAAGTCATGTTTCCCAGGGTCCTGGATATTTAGATCATTCAGACAACCACAAGGGGCCATATAGTATAGAAACTATCTTGTACAAGTTTATCTTAACTAACTAGTCACACATACCTAACATGTAAGTATATTGGCCCGACGATAGAACCTTAACTATAGCGTATCAAAGTATATGCTTCCAGCTTTGTCAGACCACCAACTCATACTCAAGTCGTAGAGTACTAGTCCACGTTGTAGCGGTAGTAGTCTACGTTTCTACCATATAGTACTTTTAAGAAACCACTACTACAGGTTATGTTCTACTTATTTGAAATACGCTTATATCATGAAGTGAGTGGACTACTCACTGGCTAAAGGTAAGCCATTCCCCATTTGGAATTCACAACATAATAACCCGGACATGATGAGATTTCTATTCTCATCAATCGATTAAGAATGAATGTCTATGTGTTAAGTAACCCGTAATCCATACCTTACTGTGAAAGACCTCCATACACATGGACCACTTACTTAAACGCAATAGGTCTTTTCCAAACGACATTGTGCACATAAAAGTAAATTCACAAACGATTTCTGAAAATAAATTCTTTTTATTAAAACATTCAATTTTTACATCAGAAAACTAGTCTAAGAGGGCATACTTCCCAACAATCTCCCACTTTCACTCTAAAACTAGGTAAGTCCATAGGTGCCCACCCCTATGGCATCTAAGTGTCTTTTGAAGACCCTCTCAGCTAAAGGCTTGGTGAATGGATCTGCTAGATTATTCTCAGAGGCAATCTATTCCACCACGACTTCTTGTCTCTGGATGAAATCCCGGATCAGGTAGTACTTCCTCTCGATGTGCTTCCCCTTCTTATGGTTCCAAGGTTCTTTGGATTGCGATACTGCTCCAGTGTTGTCGCAATACATCACTACGATGAAGCTCTATTTGTACAGGCTCTTTAGGCTGTGCCTCTTCTTGTTCCACAATCGGGTCAGCAGAAGTTGATTCCGTAGATAACCTCTCCTCAAGTTCCAACCTAGTTGAACCTTTTGTGAAAGTACTTTGATCATCTTCTAAGTATCTAGCATTGGTACTGACTAGTACCTTCTGCTCCTTAGGATGATAAAAGTAACCACCCTTTGTCCCTTTTGGATACCTAACAAAATAGCATAATTTTGATCTTAGTTCCAACTTGTCTCCCTTGACCAGTACATAAGGTGGATAACCCCATATCTTGAGATGATTTAGACTTGACTTATGCCTAGCCCACATCTTATAGGGAGTCCTAGGTATTGACTTGGAAGGCACCAAGTTCAGAATGTATGCCGCTGTTTCCAGGACATATCCCCAAAAAGACACTGGAAGAGTAGCATTAGACATCATGCTCCAGACCATTTTCATCAATGTCCTGTTCCTTCTCTCAGCTACTCCGTTCTGCTGGGATGTCCTCGGCGCAGAGAGCTGGGATACTATCCCATGACGTACCATGTAGTCCTTAAATTCACCCAGGAGGTACTTTTCACTACGATTTGATCGTAAGGTCTTGATTAATTTACCTGTCTGAAGCTCCACTTCAGCCTTAAACTCCTTGAATATATTAAAAGAGTCAGACTTATGCCTCATCAGGTAAATATAACCAAACTTTGTACAATCATCCGTGAAAGTGATGAAGTACTCAAAACCTCCTTTAGCTGGTGTAGACAAGGGACCACATACATCAGTGTGAACAAGACTCAATATTTCCTTAGATCTATCCGCCTTTGGGGTAAATGACCTTTTGGTCATCTTTCCCATTAGGCAGGATTTATACTGAGGCTAATTTTCCAATCTCAATGAGACCAAAGGCCTATCATGGATTAGCCTCTGAATCCTGGTTGAGTTGATATGACCCAACCTTAGATGCCAAAGGTATGAGTTATTGACATTGGTCTTTCTCTTCTGAGTTAAAGATTCAGATTGAGTGTTTTTTGATTGATTATTGATAAGGTTTAAGAAGAATAGATTTTCATACACGTGCCCAGTACATAAAATTTTTCCATTTCTACTGATAGAAATACCAGAATGGAAAGAGACAAAATATCCTTGATTTATTAGTTTTGCAACTGAAATCAAATTCTGACGAAAACCAGGTGCATATAAAATATCTTTTAAAACCACTATTCTATTCCAATAAAAAATAAGATCCAGCTCTCCCACTGCAAGGGCCCAAACTTGTGCTCCATTTCTTACACGTAGTCTATGTTCGCCCTTCTGGAGTCTTCTAATATTTCTAAACACTTGTGAGGAGTTACAGATATGATCAGTGGCTCCTGAATTAACAATCCAAGTGGAAGTTGATTCAACCATTGATATAGACTCTAGATAGAAAACATTACCTGTGAAATTTTTCTTGGCTTGAAGATCTGGACACTCATTTTTCCATTGTCCTTTCTTTCCACATTTGAAACATTAGCCCTTTGGTTTGTCTTTGGGCTGGGCTATTGCGTTTCCCTTCTTCTTTTTAAACTTTCTGGGCTTGGGCCCAGTTCTTGAGAAAGAAGCTTTAGCAATCATGGCCTTTGATTGAGGCTTCATGACCTTCTCTGCCATATGGAGTTCCTTCATTAACTCAGTTAAACTCATGTTCAACTTGTTCATATTGTAATTCAACTTGAATTGAGTAAAGGAACTCGGTAGAGACTCGAGAACCATATCCACTTGGCTCTCCCAAAGATTTTTGCTTTCTCGAAAGTAGCAATCATCTTGAGCATGTGCTCTCTAACTGATTCTCCCTTAGCCATCTTAGTGTTAATTATAGTTCGAAGAGCTTTCTGCCTTGCGGGCTGACTCTTATATGCAAACATAGTGGCCAATGATTGACTAATATCATACGCAGAAGCCACGTGCTCGTGTTTTGACTGGAGTACATTAGACATGGAGGCTAATATAGAGTAGTGTGCCATTTCGTCAGCTTTCTTCCATGCTTTCTTTGCCTCTCACTCTTCGGTGGTGGAACTTTCCCCGATCATAGGGTAGGTCTCGTAAATGACATACTTATACTCCTCGGCTGTGAGTATTATGTCCAGGTTCCTCTTCCAGTCCACATAATTTGGTCCCATTAGCTTATTCTCCCTGAGAATAACGGCCAATGAACTAAAAGAACCTCCCACTATTTCTAAAAAATCGAAAATAAAAGAAAGGATTTAGTTTGTGAAAGCAAAACAAATATGTGCACTTTATCCTTATTATCAAAACTGATAATAATCAATTTGGCTCTTGAGAAAACTGACATAGCTTCTTGGGAAGATTAACAGTTTCCTAAGCTAAGTGTATTAACCACCCAAAATTAATTTCTCTTCTAAGTAATAATCTAGAGAATAACTCCACCGAGGGGATGGCCATTTCCTCTCATTTCCTATGGACATACCTCGCACTTATAACCTCCAACGTGAGCTAACCGATTATAGTACGTGTCTTGGGTTATTAATTATATCCTTCCATTAGATCTAGATCCTTGTGGTATCCCCATCCTATACGGGTTCACTCCTAGGGTGACGCGAGGGGACCCACGATCTCTAATGAGGATCATAATGGAAGCCGTGGGGCCGTTGGAACCCCTCTCCTACTTAGTCTTTTAAAATAAAGGTTTTCTGAAAAATATCATTTTGAAAATTTCTATTAAGTTTTTCCTTAACTAAAAAATAAAATATCTCAATCCATTAAAATCTCTATGTCAAGGTTTATATCCTTTGAGAGATTTTCCCATGGACTAATTTTATTTAAAGTAAAACTTAATAATTTCAAAAATTTTTCAATCAAAACTTACTAGAGACTTTGGTCTCAAGTTTATTTGACAAAACAATTTTCTTGTGCCAAAATTAAAACAAAATGGCTTTCTATTTTAACTTACAAAAATATCTAAATCCAATATATTTTCTATGTCAAGGATTAAATCCTTTGAGAAAATATCTAAGGATTAATTTCTGTTCAAGTTAAAATAACCATTTAATTTTTAAAGAAAAATATTTTTCTTGTAAAAAATATTCCCAAAGACTTTGGTCTTTGAGAAAATGCTCACATGGGTACACAATAAATAGCATGCTAGAAAATAGTAGACGTTTTCATGCTTTTCTATTTTTAAACCTAAGTGCCCAAATAATAGAATTAAACACATTAATTAATTAATTAATGGTCTTATTTAATCCTAAAATCCCTTATTAATATTTTCATGCAAATATATTCCTCGAATATTAACTATTGCAAAATATTAACTTTGCCTGGTATGGGACCCAAAACCAAAAGACAATTGCAAGAAAAATTACAAGGAAAAATTAAAAAATTTCTCCTTGGTCCACTGCAACCGCCACACTGGATTATGCACCCATCTGCACTATGGTCCACTGCACCCATTGCATAGAACTAGGATCCACGAGAAAACCAGCGCGCGGACAGCCTTCTAGACCCTAGCTGGCGCCGACTTGGGTGGCCTAGCCAGTGCTGGTTCCGGTCTGGATGGCTAGGACCGGCCTTCCAGACCCTAGTGGGCGTCGGTTTTGGCACCCTAAGCCAACGCCGGTTCCGGTCTGGATGCCAGATCCTGCAGTTTATTGTTTCTATGAATTTTTTCTACACAGCTTCTGGCTTCAATGGCTCTCCGATTTCAAACTAAATACAATGAAATCAACCAAAGCCAACAATCACTTATACCCTTCCAAATTGGGTTTACACGGTTGTTCTATGAAAGCATGGAAATTACATAAGGCCTATGCTTCTGTTGTGAAGCTTACAAAAACCCCTATCCCATGCCAAAACAGTAAATGATCATAGGCTTAAGCACCAAACAATGATCTTCTCCATTTTTATTAACTAACATGCTCCCTAAGTTAATCAAACAACCTGGCTCTGATACCAATTGTTGGTTTGAAATAAAACAGAGGAGCATATTGCAGAAATGGAGAACAAACAAAGGCAAAGAAAAACCATAAAGAGCAGCAGCATGGAAACATTTAAAACATACCTCTGGGTGCCTTAAACCTCTTAGGCTGTAAAAGAATGGATTAAACCACAGGGACAGCCCCTTCTTGCTTGCTTGATGAAGCATTCGGTTGAAAACCCGCTAACCTCTTACTCCGCATTGTTTGCATGAATGATAAACGCCAAAGCTTTCTGGTTGTCGGAATATTCCATTGCCTAAATTCTTGTTGGTGAAACAATGGGTGAAGAGGAATGGTCTTAAGAGGAGGAATGAAAATGGTCTCAACCTTCTCCTTGTTTGTGAAACAAAAAGTTAAGGAAGAAAATCCTCTCAACCTTCTTAGTGAACTAAAGGGTGAGCAAGCAATCCACCTGACCTTCTTGATTCTTTGCTAATATAAAGAACAAGAGAATCAAAGGTCACAACACCAAGAAGAACCAAAGGTCACAACATCAAGGAGAACCAAAGGTCACGAGATAGAGAGGGCTTAGAAAAAGAAAACTAGGTTTTCTTTCTTTCCATACACAAGAGACGTGAGTCTCTATTTCCATAATTCTGAGAATTTCAAACAATTCTCCAATTGCAATCGGAACTCATTAAGTTCTCAGAATTATAAATTGGCCCATCAATTTCTCTTTCTCGCAATAAACCCCACTTATGTTATCAAATAATATTTTGAGTATATATTCCTCTTTAATTGAGACCAATTCCTCAATCCAAAATTAATTAGGACTTACGGGCTATTCCGAGGACCAAAAAGACACATCGCCTTGACTACTAAAATGACTAAAATACCCCTGCTATATAAATAGCTGTATTTTGCATTTTAAATATTTTCTAATATCACCATATGGAAATATTGACCCCAAGGACAATGCTGCATTAGCAAAGTCTCCGACCTACAGGTGAAATGATTAAAATACCCCTCTATACATTACCGTACATTCAGAGAGAAAGAAGTGTACTAACACCTCTCTAAATGATATCTACCATCCTTAGGTCTCTAGTCCAATGATCAATGACTTCCTGGAGTGTTTCCGCTTTCCAAGGGAGCTACCCTAAAGCAAACATCTAAATCATGTTTCCCAGGGCTCTGGACATTTAGATCATTCAGACAACCATAAGGGGCGACATAGTATAGAAACTATCTTGTACAAGTCTATCTTAACTAATTAGTCACACATATCTAACATGCAAGTATATTGGCCCTACGATAGAACCTCAACTATAGCATATCAAAGTGCATGATTCCAACTTCGTCAGACCACCAACTCATACCCAAGTCGTAGAGTACTAGTCTATGTTGTAGCGGTAGTAGTCTAGGTTGCTACCATACAGTACTTTTAGAAACCACTACTACAGGTCCTGTTCTATGTATTCGAAATACGCTTATCTCATGAAGTGAGTGGACTACTCATTGACTAAAGGTAAGCCATTCCCTATTTGGAATTCACAACATAATAACCTAGACTTGATGAGATTCCCATTCTCATTAATCGGTTAAGAACGAACGTTTGTGTGTTATGTAACTCGTGATCCATACCATACTATGAAAGACCTCCATTCACGTGGACCGCTTACTTAAACACAGTGGGTCTTTTCCAAACGTAATTGTACATAAATCAAAATGTAAATTCACAAATAATTTTTTAAAATAAATTTTTTTATTTAAAACATTCGATATTTACATCAGAAACCTAGTATAAGAAGGCATATTTCCCAATAGTGGCAGTGACATTCCGTCGATCTTACAAAATTATGAATCTCCGTAATATTCTTGGACTTCTTCCGAAAAGCAATTGATTCTACTCTAGAGGCTTCTTCCTTAATCCTTTCCTTAATTACCACATATCCTAAAGTTGAAACTCTGCTTAACTAATACTCATACTACTAAGCTTGACAAAAGTTAGTGGTTCCTCAATTTTGAAACTAATCTCAAATGCTTTGTGTGTTCAAACTTACTATTAAATATAGTGTTAGGATTATTCTATTCTTAGACAGTCACTTAATAATATCTTTATCTTAAATCTAACGCGATCCCTGAGAGTCTCATCTTTTATTCTTACAAACAATACCAAAGTTCTTCCATGGCAATGTACTAAGTCATGTATATGCTTATCCTAACAACTTTCTCAATTAATCCTTCTTGAAAAGGTTTCAAACCTTACTCTAGATATTGGATACTTTAATTTCCTTCACTTGATTTCCTTAAAATTTAATACACCTTTTTTTGGCATGATATACTATACTAACTCACTTTTGTAGCCTTCTTGAGTATAATATCTCGATAACTAATCCGCGCCTAATGTAAAGTCATATTTCCTCAAAAATATAAGAGTCGGATTTCCATGTAGTTCTCTTTTCCCCATATTACTCTCACACGCTGATATAAAATTTATTGCTTCTATTGACTTTTCGCAAAGGTCTGCACTAATAGTGTATAGGGTAATTCTAAATTATAGCCCTTTGTCAATAAAAATCCTAATCTCATTTTACACCTACGCATGACTTTACCAAATTTATGGATATATCCTATCCATCCAAATTTTATTCTCAAACTTGTAGTAAAATCTATTGGTTTCCATCCTTACACTACGAGAAGCATCTACTGGCCATTTAAATGAAAAATTCTACTTTATTATGATATTACTTGGCACATACTAGAGTCACAAATAAATGTACGGAGTAAAAGCCAATCATACAATATTCATTGCACAACCTTGGATAATAAGCATATTTTCCGTTACAACTATGTTTGTTTCCAAGTTCTTCTAACTTAGGGCGAACACTTTGGCCTTCATGTATGGCTTAGAATTAATACCTTCATTGACTCTAGATGTAATACTCCAATTGGTCAAATATAGTGACAGAGTATTGTTCCTTGATTTTGGTCAGAGTTATTTTCTCCAATCCTTTCCCAATTGAGAAGTATCTCCACAACTAAAACATCCTTTAGGCATATCTATATACCATCAATCTTTTTCATGGACCCTTTTTTCCACATAATGGCAATGATCACATTTGGAGTAGCTCTAGTTGATCTAGTGCTTACTTGCCTTCTTTTGTCCTTCTGTTATTGCATGATTAGCCTCTTAATTGGGAAGTTCCTCAATGTTGAGGCTATCTCTCAATATTGTCATTCTTTTTGATGTGTGGCATGTCCATAGGAATTGTATATGCTGTAGGCAGCATCTAACCTCCTCCCCCACAATTACCACCACTCTTAGCACATAAACTCAAAGGATATCCATATACTCTACAGTGAAGCACTTCTCAACCCAATCGTTTGGGGTTCAAAATTAAAGCATAAATATGCTATATACTAGGAGCAAGTAGATGCTCCTATAATATATTTAATCAAATAAAAGACATATAAGTTATCTCATGTAGTGCATGCCACATGTATTTATAGAGGTATTCCAGACAATTTCCCTATCTTATATACACAATATTAGATATACAAAAATAAACCATAAAACTCCAGGTGCTACGTTCCTAGGTTTTGACAAAAAGAACCATCATTAAACCTTTATTCACAATCCCATCAGTGTAATAAAAACTAGGGTAGTCAAAATTAGAAGATTAGAAAGAGTATTAAAGATTGAGTTGATAGGGTCAAGAGAAATAAATAAACGCAGCAGAAATATACTTTTAAAAAATTTTCTCATTTAATAATCTAGAAGACTTACTTTTTCGTTAAGTAGGATGAAATATGGATGTTAAAGTTGGATTTGATGGAGCCTCTTGGATTAGAACAATCACTTGTTATGCAAGAATACCAACCAAATGCCTACTCTTTCTCATCACACACACACACACACACACATACACACACACACACACACACAGAATTGCTAGCTCTTAACAGTATTCTCAAAAACCTATTATGAGCTAATCTACTAGTGAAAGTAGAAATAAGGATGAAGAAACGAAGAGAACTAGGATAGCTGTACGAGAGAAGGCAAGAAGAAGATGAGGCGATGGCTCAAGAAGCTATCTCTATACTTTTCTTACGTGAAAAGGAATTCTATTGCATGCGTGCAAAAGACACATATTCCACTGCCGCCTTTTTTATTTTCTTTATATTAGGTGGCCATCTTTAGGGGTTTTAAAACCCTGAAGCCATTATTTTACTCTATGGTGAGCGAGCTTATTCCAGTCCACCTAATAAAGAGAACTTCTTTTCTCAGTTTTTCCTTCGGCGAATTTCTTCCATCTTTCTCCATGGGATTTTCAGGCACAACCATTGTTACAAAAAAATTCTAGAGATTGAATTTAAATAATAACAATTGCCTATGCCTTTCAAAATGAGGCTTACATGTATCCTATTGAAAACATAAAAAATAATTAAATACAATGCTTATGTCTCCACACACGAGATGTACACACTATCTACCCCTATCAAAAGCTACGAGAGATCCGTATAATCACAAAGATTAAAATTTTAATTATTAAAGGAACCATCTTTCCAATTATTAACCCTAAGCATGCTCCAAGATTATAACCATTGGCTCTGATACCACTCGAAAAGATCGCAGGAAATAAATAAATGCAACAGAAATATGCTTTTAAAAATTTTTCCCGTACAATAATCTAGAAGATTTACTTTTTGTTGCATAAGGTGAACTATCATTGTTAAAGTTAGATTGAATAGAGTCTCCTGGATTGAAACAGTAACTTATTTTGTGGGAATACCAGCAAAACGCTTGCTTGTTTGCATCAAACACACACTGGATTGCTAGCTCTTGACCTTTCAGAGTATTATACAAAACCTATTATGAGCTAATCTATTGGTAAAAGTTGAAACAAGGATGAAGAAAGTAAGAGAATTGGGATAGCTGTCTCTGTATTTTTCTTACTTGAACAGGGATTTTGTTACATGTAACAAAAGACACACTCCACTGCTGCCTCTTTTTTTTTTTTTTTTAAACCCTAAAACTATCCTTTTACTCTATGATGGCCTAGGTCTAGACCACCTATTAAATCAGCCCAAGACTGATATCTAACTCTTTTATTAATTAATTGATCATTTTGGGCCTGATATAAGATTATCCAAGACAATTAATTAATTGGCCAAATATATTATTCTAATCCAAATAAATAATTATTAAAAATTTAGAATAATTTTTTTAATATTAATCTCATCCAGTAGGTTCACATAGTAAATAAATTACTAAGGTTATTTAACTATTTTGGGGTATAAAAGACAATTTATTCTTGGCTACTAAAATAACTAAAATACACCGACTAACAAATAGTTGTATTTTATTATTTTAAATATTTTATTTATTACCATATAGAAATCTTGACCCTAAAAATAATATTGCAAATACATTGTCTTTGACTTATAAGTGTAATGACAAAAATATCCTTCTAAGTAACACCTATCATTGAGATAGGAAAAACGTATTAGCACATTTTTTTGTGACATCTACCATCACTACAAAAAAATGGGGCAAATACGACGAAGATAAATACGATGGTTAAAAAACCGTCGTAATAGATAGACCTAATACGACGGTCTAATGCCAACCGTCGTATTTGGTGACAATAGAGTAGGCCAATACGACGTATGAGGTTGTATACGACGGTTG